>OU860786.1:16807500-17467772 GCA_917862395.2 Heliconius sara | reverse complement strand
CTGTGATATAAAAATCTATGTTTTATTAATATTTAACACTACAAATTATCTTACTTCTGTAATGTTATGGCTACACGTTCTGTACACCAATGAAAAATGAGAAAAATGATGGTAAGAAGTTTTTAAATTCTATTTTTCCTTTTTAATATAAATTAAAAAAATTCACTAATAATATGAAATATAAAGTCAAGAAGTATTTTAGTCCTTTTTTGGCTATCCTAATTTACTTGAATTTTTTGAACGAATGCCTACTCATTATGTTATTGTAATTTATAAGTAATTTATTAGTAATTTAATACTATCAAATACTATTTTACTATTATTTTCTTTTTACTGTTCTTAAATATACTTAGTTACTAACCTACGCTGAATAAAATATCTTAATTAATTTATAATTTAAATTTTATATTTTGTTTCCAGAAATTCTCAGTTAATCTTTGTTACAAGTATCAACGGCTAGCAAGATGGGACATTTTCAGATATTTTAAGAAACATACAAATATTAGAGTAACTGAGTAAAGGTACCTTTTTTTGGTTCTTTTCACCTGAAATGGACTTACTTTAAAGAAAAATTAAATATATAAAATATTTTAAAATAATTTAATATAATATCTTAATTATTTCACTAGTCTATTAGAAGACAATATTCAAGAATGTCTGACATCCCCTTGTATTATAATATTGAGAACAACTATACATCTTAATACATACAACGGGGTATATACTTTTTTATGTACTGTATGATGACATTCGAATTTAAAAAATTCAAAATAAATTAATTAAAAACCAATTTAGAAATGTATAAATGTATTTATTAGAATAAAATTAATGTGTTTTCAGGTTCCTCGTTGTAAATAAGTGTCACAATAATATAATTACAAAACAACCTCAATTAAAAAGAAAAATGAAAATAGCAGAGAAAAACTTGAATTTGGTATTTGTTTTAGCTACTCATTATTTTAATTACTGATTGAATGTTAATATTGTATTTATATAACATACTTAATTATTGAATTTAAATGTTTGTACTTTTGCATTTTAAAGAAAGAATCAAAATTTTAATTTAATTATGATTTATTGAATAATGATTATCAATATTGTTACATAATTGTCAATCTTAAATAATGTTTTATGGTTTTTTTTATATTTTTGTAAAACTCTTTAATTTAGTTATCAGTTTCAGTACAGAAAAAGTCAAAAGAATTAGATATATTTTTTGTACTGAAACTAAAAATGTTTCTATTCTCCGGCTGGCTTTAAAATTAATTTGCCCACAAATAATATCATTGTCCATATTGTCTGGAAATAAACGTTCAAACTATCGGTCTTTTATTTACCTATATACAACAATAACATGTCAAACAACTAGCGACATCTGTAGAACTCTTTTAGTCTTTGGAAATTGTCTCTATTGAGATAAGTTATAGAATAATCAAATAAATAGGCTACAATATTGAGAAGCTACGCACAATTTTGGAGCCCGTGTCACTTAAATACAAGTATTAAACGTATCTAATAATATCATTTTAATATCTTTGTATTTCTTATTTAACCAATTTATATCCATATTTTTTTCCGGAGTTAAAAATTTAATATTTTCAAATGAAGCGTTTATACGTTCTTGTTAAATTTATGAATTCACTAAAAAAATATACAGCTATAGAATTGCCAAAATTAAAATATATTCATGTTCATTTTTATCATTTATTATTGTATTTTTTTATTTATTTTATTTGAAAGAACAAATATTTCACTTGCTATCGAATTCATTCTACTTTTAACAAATATACAGTTGAGTCATTGTTTTTAGGTATTTTACAATTTACCACACCTTCTATATCTAAATTGATTAGATTATCTTCCGAATCTCAAAGCTAGACTAGCTAGACATTAAAAACATAATTCGTTTTTGCTAGAGAGTATATTTTGCAGTTTCTCTAATTTATAGTTATTTTAAGATTGATTTTGTTTATGTAAAAATTGTCAATAAAATGTAATGATTTTATATTAATAGTTTTGATAATCCTAGTACTTACGAAACTTCACTATAAAAATATAATCGACCTCTCTCTTCTCTCGCATTAATAAAAATATAAAATTAAAAAAAAATAATAAAAAAAACTACCACCAGAGGGCGCTACTAACATTACGCTTCATGTGATCGAAAAATTTGAGAGGCACTTTAAAGACTTGAAGCGGAAAGAGAAAGAGGAAATAGAATAACATGCTGTATTAGAATTTTAGTGATAAAATGTTTGATTTTATTTTTATTATTTATTAGCATTGCAGATTTTCATTTCTATGATTATGGAGAAGTTAAAATACCTTTTTGACTTGAACAATAAACTATTTTACGAAACTATATACTTTTGTGAACTTTGTGTGGATAAATTCGGTAGTTGCTTAGAGATAAGTCTTGCTTTTAAATAAAAATAAAGTCTCATATAATTATTTATTTATTTTGCTCCATACGAACATTCACAAGCAACTATTTAACAAATATTTGTTTATCAAGTGTAAATTAAAGTAAGGTACGTCTGTAAGCGTAGTGCAGTGTAGTGTAGGTTAGGGACGGGCGCCCTCCAGCTCGATTGACCGACGAAATGAACACAGAGTACATTCTATATACTATAATAGAGACCGAACTCCGGCATCAAAAGTGGTAACATGGATCAACGCCATCTATATGTCTTAGTATTAACTATACAAAACAGTTATATACATATATGTATATATATATAACTGTGTATGCTACTATATATACCGTCGTATATATATATATATACTTTTACGTACATATTTTGTTATACATATTATGTAGATGTAGAAGAAGTATACGAAAATAAAATACATCTCCAATTTATTGTTTTTATTGAATCACACATTTATACAACAGATTTTAGGATATTATAATATTATTCGTAGGCAAATTAAGATTGTACCGTCGCCTACATCACAATATGTAAATTATTTTTTTACATTTTATTCAATAAATTTATTTTAAATACGATTAAATATATATACAGCATGATTAATAGATAGATAGAAGAACTGATACAGGTAATAGAGTAGGTAATTTCCAATTATTTTAACCCCATATAGTATGCACTGAAATTTTACCATTTCCGAGACATTGCTCATTATCAATTGCTTTTTTTTTAGGTATATACTCTAATAAAAAGCAATTGATTGTATAATATATTAATATTTTTACAATAGTTATACATCAAACAAAGAATCACAATATAAATTATATAATCAACAAATTTATTTTATGTAAAACACATTGAATACAATGAAAATCAATTAATATATATATTGCAGATATGATTATTTCTTTTAATTTTTTTTTTCTAAATTTTGTTTATATTATGATATTTGAAATTAATTAAATAAATTCTTTGCTGGGAATGCAAAGCCACTGTTGACCTGCATATTCTCTATATTGTATATATTCAATTTCTTCTTTGGAATATAAGTTCCTCATATATTAACTGCTTGCTATCTGCTGCTTGAAGCCAGTCGTGGGGCAGCGGCACAAAGTGTGACCAACTGGTTGTGTTATTGTTTATTTTTAAATATCCACACATATAATACAGAGGTGACTTCTTTCTCCTTCAAAGGTGTCATTGCATAGTTAAATATATAAATTTAAAATCAAATGTGCAGGTCGAAGGCATAGTTTCTCTATTGTCATTGATGATGAGATCATGTAAACATTGGCATTTTCATAGTTTTCTACTAGGACGTGGACACAAACAAACTGATCACAAGTAGGGTTGTTGTTGTTCATTGAATTAAATATAACTTTTATTGTGCACAGACTTGGATGTGGCTGGACCAAGCAATGGTTTCACATTAAAATGCTGTCGTTTATGGAGTCAAAAATATTGTCCAAAAATAAGATAAGGTTAGCCGTTTGTTTACATTCTGCCGATAGAATTTCTTTATCTGAAAATGATGTTAATAAAATGTTAATAATTTAAACTTAACAAGAAGACTTAAGAATGGGATAAACTATATTCCATATTGGATTTCTACTACTGTCATTATGTGTTGGCTCACAAATGATAATGTTCTTAATATATTTTTTTTTATTTTATATTTTATATATATATATATATATATTATATATATATATATATATATATATATATATATATATATATATATATATATATATATATATATATATATAATGTGAAACTTATCTCTAAAAGAGATTTCTTCCAGTCAACCTGTGGAAGAGGGTGAAAGAAACATATAGCGGGATGACGAAATTGTGCAATATTTGAAAATTTTTTTTTTACATAAATATGATATATTAGAAAAACATATACCTACATATACATACACACATACATAAATACATGATTACATACATATATACATACATACATACATACATACATATTATACATACAATTTTCTTCAATCTTCAATGATAAGTACTGTCTGTTAATTCTTTGATAAAATGCTTTTTTAATGATGTTTTAAATGACATTATAGATGGGCTTTCTTGGATAGACTTAGGAAGCTTGTTCCAAAGTAATGCAGCATGTACGGAGAACGACTTGTATAAATTTTGTGTTAGTTTTGGGAATGTCAAGCATCGGAATGACACATGATCTCCTTGAACGAGTGGGACTAGGAATTGAATGGATTATATAACTTGATTATAAAAAAAATATATTAACAAGTTCTTCCACTTTTTAAACAAATAATCTTTAAGAATTTTACTATTGTTCTATAAATTTGCTTTGGCCAATTGATAGAACAATAGTGTTCTTAAATTCATAAGTAAAAATGAATTATTGAATTCAGTGGAAAATGAAATGTCTTAACACTGGGTTCCCTTTACCTCCCATACTGTGTAGGGAGATACAGGTGTTCAAAGCTGTTATAGTTTTTATTTATTGAATTATAGTTAAATGAAATTAACAAACAATTAACATTATATTAAAAATTAAGACTTAAAAATTTTATTAAAGCACTAGTAATTGATACCTGTAAGATATCGTAGGTTTGAAGCTACTGTAAGGCTAAAAATTTTAGTAGCAAACTTAACCTTCATTTTGTTAATTTTGTCAGGGTTCACATGGCTTTCCGTTAATTATGGAATCTGTCTGTCACCATTGTAGCCAGGGTTTTTTTATGCAATGAATGTTTGAAGACATTATGTGCTCTACAAAATATTGCCGAAACACACAATATCATACAGCACAAGTAGCGAGTACAAACTAAAGAACAAACAAAGTTGTATCAGTAATAGTAAAATTAATTTACTCGCGGACCTTGAGCTCAACTCTTACTCGTACTCAACCTTGAAAATCGTACATATAAAACAAAAAACTATTACAAAAATATCCTATTTGAATAAAGTAGTCGATAAGCAACACCAACATCAACAGATATTTTAAATTTAAATTTTATAATTATTAGATAAATAGACTATAGAGTACCATAGAGTAAAGAGTTATTCAGAGTACCACAGATAGTGAAGAGTGGATTGCGAAAAATATATAATTATTTAATGAGATATACAAGAAATTAATTGTGGTAAATATAATTTTATATTATTAATTATTAATTATAAAATTAATTGAAATATTCAATTCTAAACTCTGGATTTCTTAGTCTCAACTAATGCAAATATTATACTATAAAATAAAAAGTTGTCTATTATTGTCTAAAGCCTCGATACTCTATATACTTCTTAATTTCATAATATTATGCGCCAAAAGTTTCCAGCTTCGTTGTACTAAGATTGTAGAGCCTGGCGAATATTGTAGAGCTGTAGTAAACCGTACGTATACGTTACTTAGTAACAGGTACGCCAACTAGTACCGAGTACCGAAACGTTACTCACAGGCTCTACAATCTCAGTACAACGAGACTGGAAACTTTTGGCGTATAATATTATTAAATTCAGAAGTATGGAGAGTAGAGTAGTAGTATAGAGTATGGAGAGTTTAGACGATTATAGCTATTTTTTTATTTTGTAGCATTATGTTTATATAAGTTCGCCAACTGAGGTGAACCTCACCATTCAATTCCAAGCTGACATCTGAAGATGTCACTTTGGAATTGAATATTTTAATTAAATGTCAATAGATGTCACCACAAATTGAATATGACCAATAATATTACATTTATTTATAAGCTTTACATATTTATAATGGTTAATATAAAATATATATATTTACTAGAAATAATTTAATATATAGCTCGTAAAGTAATCAATTCTTCACTATCTGTGGTAGTTTACTTTGAATGACCGGTATTTATAGCGCAGTAGTAGGATTATCTTTTGATATTGGGTAACATTACAATTTGCAAATGGCTAATCTACTGTTTCTTTTGGCGTTGCAAACTGTTATTTAATATTCGAATTTCTATTGTATTTTATTACTTGTTTATGAAATTTAATTTTATAGGTTCCTTAATCCTGGTCGTACCAATTTACACCGGTAAGTAATCGTTAAATATTAACTTAAACTTAAAACCTTATTTGTAAAGATTTGTGATAATAGTTGTTTTATTTATTATTTGTTTATTTCCAGATTCAATAAAAATGTGTGATATGGCTTAAATATTGCACCTACAATTTGTGATATGGGTAGTGTCAATATTTGATTTACCTCTCTTATTGAAATGGTTCAGAAATTTGTTTTAAAAGATAAAATGCAATATAAATATTACTTCAAAAAATGTTGAAGGTAAAGGTAATATTAATATAAGGATTTAGCCTTAAATAACGATATTAAGTTCATAATACTTTACTTACTTATACTCATTCTTTATTTGTAGTCTAGGTCAAATTTAAAGAATGTAACTGCTTACAATATTATAAGATAAGAAATATATAAATTATGATTATTTTACAAATTACAATCTTTAACTTATATAAATGTTAATTATTGTGTCTAACATACGAGGGTAAGTTTGTTTTGTTGCAATAATATAGTCTTTATCACTATTTTATTTGATTTGCAAGAATGCTATTTGTCTAAATATAATTATGACAAATGTTTATAAGCAATAAAAAAGTATAAAGTGTTTATTTGTTTTATTTCTTTATTTATCTTGTATTAAACCAGAAATGATTCACTCCTTCAAAATCATTTGGAAGTATTAAGTAATAATATTTCCAATTGATTTTGAAAGATTGAATCATTCTGGCTTTGGTTAAGAATCGATTTAAGATCTAAATAATAGCAAAATTTTGAATTTCCCGCCCATGTTTGAGGCGGTAAATTTTAAATATTGTTTTTGGTGGGCACACGATAGATGGTAGCAGTGTCGTTTTGTCCCCCATTTTTTTGTATGAAGTGAACATTCTTCCCTTTGGGTATATGTGTTCTGTGCTTTAGCTTTTACTATACCAATATAATCTGTGGCATGTGATGTATCTTCCTCTGCAGCCTGTACTCTATATCTATAGTCTGTGCATCCGTAAAACTTCATGTTCACGTCATACGTCAAACGTCATGCAAGAACTACTTATACTAAAAGAATTATAAAATAATTTAATTTTAGATTAAAACCACAAAAATATTATTACGGGACGCCTTTTGTCCTCGTAAAGTCGATAATGTAAACGAAGATGAAGTGTACGGCAGTCGGTGTCGTCTGGTGAGCGCGATGTCGATAGAGTACGTGGTGGTGAGCGAGGGCGAGCAAGAGGAGCCCATAGAGCTGCCCACGGAGGAGGATGGCTCGCTGCTGCTCAGCACAGTGTCGGCGCAGTTCGCGGGCGCCAGCGGCCTCAAGTACCGCGCGGGCGGGCGCCTGCGTGGCCTGCGCCTTGCAGACGAGCGCGTGCTGCCGCCCGCGGAGGGCTGGGCGGCGCACCGCTACTTCTGCGCCTTCCCGCGTGCAGACGCGCCCGCGCCCGCGCCTCGCCCGCGCTGCTCGGACCTGATAGTCCTCGGCCTGCCTTGGAAGACAGGAGAGGACGCCGTTCGTGATTATTTTGCCACATTTGGGGAACTACTTATGGTACAAGTGAAACGTGACGCTAAGACAGGCCTCTCGAAAGGATTTGGTTTTATTAAATTTGCAGACTACGACGCACAACTACGCGCACTCGGACGCAGACACATGATAGATGGGCGCTGGTGCGACGTGCGCATTCCCAACAGTAAGGACGGCGGCTCGGCGGCGCACCGCAAGGTGTTTGTGGGTCGATGCACTGAGAGCCTCACGGCTGAAGATCTTCGTGAATACTTTGGTGCATTTGGTCAGGTGACAGATGTTTTTGTTCCAAAACCATTTCGTGCATTCAGCTTTGTTACGTTTTTGGACCCTGACGTGGCGCAATCCCTCTGTGGTCAAGATCATATAATTAAAGGAGTGTCAGTGAACATCTCAACTGCCTCCCCCAAGCGTGAGCGTGGAGCGCGGTCTCAGCTGCTAGGATGGGGGCTACTGGAGAGTGGTGCTCCGCGAGTGTACAGCTGGCCGCCAGACGCGTGGCAACACTCCGCACACTCGGCACATTCTGCACACTCACACTCAACAGCACCAGCGGAAGCCAAACCCTACCTCAAGTATGAGTAAATATCTTCATTGCCCTCCTTGTTGATAACTCACAGATTTTATATAAAGATAATTGTGTACATAAATAATATAATATAGAATGATAAAGTTGTTTACCAGCCTTTTATTATTTTTACTGCCTTTTATTTTATAATTAAACATGCCTTTTACTTTATAAATTTAATGCTTTTAAATACTTAAAATGATATACATATTTACAAATTCACTAAAATTTTTATATTGGTAACTCCTTTACATAAATTTAAAAACAAAAAAAACATTTACTTTAAGTATTCTTTATAGTAAATATTTTATTGTTGTGCTTGGCATGAGTTATTTTTATCTTATACAACAAATATCAACTCTACAATGGTGTTTACAATTTATTAAAGAATTAGTTTGAGGTTTTAAGGTGTGTGAAGGATAAGTTTTTACTTATTTATTAAAACTTAACAATATTGGTCATATCTTGTTTTATTATTGTTATTAAAAGAAATAATAAAGCTAAATGCCCTATTATGTAACAATTAACACTCGCTAGCCTTGCATATTTTAACATATGCCACCTGAAAATATTGTTTTTGCTATAAGTTGTAACTGAACAATAATAATTGAAGGATTGGAAAAAAAAATACTCTGGATGCGTTTTGTATTAAAATTATTGTTTATTACCTTGAATATATTTTTAGTTAGTCTTCAGACACAAAAATTAATGTCATACACATTTCATAAATAAATCAGCTTCACGCATGCACGCATCCAGCACACAGCAGGGTAGGCAGATGGCACTTATGATGATATAACTTTCCCTTAATTTAATATTTTTATGTCTAATTCTCAAATGATTGTAATTAACTATTGTGGCATTCAATGTGAGTAGTCAGATCACATAATGCCTACTATAATAAAACATAGATTATTTAATATAATTAGCGCAGATATTTGGCCGCCCAATCCACTCTCGCGACCCCACTTCCGACGGCTGTCGCCTCTGAAACAAATCCCAAACTGAGATTAACAGATCAATGGGTAGGAATTCACCTAATTACTACTACTAAGAAAAATAACTAATACAAGGTAAGATGTGATCCACACGTTAAGTTATAAACCTTGGTGAGAGTGCAGCGTCAGCGGGTGGAAGAGTGTGGTGTCGATCCTGGCGCCGGCCACGTAGCGCGCGGCACCCAGGTAGGCGGCGGCGGCGCCCGGAGGCGCGGGGGCGCAGGGCGGCGCGACGGGCGCGCGCGCGGCCTGCAGGGGCGCTAGCACGCTGCGCCCGCGGGCGCCGCCGCCCGCCCGCGAGCGCCGCGCCGAGTGCACCACCTCGCCCCTGCGTGTGGACATGTTTCGTACATATTAAGAAGTCCTTCGAACGTTACGTTAATGCTTTTTACGTTTTTTAAAATTGTCATTGTTAAAATTGCCACGCTTTGCTTCGTTTGTCGTAATCAGAGCGGAGAAAAAGCCAGTGCCATCACCACCGTCACGTTTTCAGTCGCACGCTCGTGCCCCTACGCCACGACCAAAAATAATAAGTAATCGTAACCAAAGAAAATATTTATAAAAAAAAACCTAACAAGTCAGATATATTATCAACGTGACATAAATATTTAAATAAAATTAAAATAAATCATCTTCACGCTATATCCCGCACACAGCAAGGGGAGGCACAGAGTTTTAAATTTTTTGTCTGTCTGTCTGTATGTATGATCACGTTAATCTCCGAAAGTTAAAACCTGTTTACTTAAAACTTTCTCTGATTGCTTTGTAACTCAAAATAACATTTAAAAATATAAAATTTAAGCTGTAACTCAGTGTTAAATCAGTTAAAAAATACGGTTGTTATGTTAAATTTCACCTAACACAACATTATATTGACCAAAAATAATATTGTGCTAAAGTATTAAAATGAATAATGTCCTCCCGACGTAATTAATGTTTAACTCCACAGTATGTTTTTTGCGTTATCAAGATTCGTTAGTACCTGCTATTTGTTGTCAATAGATAGCGTTACTTGTATCTATTTCTTCTATCTCAAATATAAGCTTCTTGAAAACTTAAATACATACATCTTTTGATATCTTGAAGCGTTTACAATGAAATATAAACTAAAACCTACCCTGAGTTACTTGCAATTTTTGTGTGTAAAACTTGCTTAAATTTATTGAGTACTTTTTACGTCATACGTGATCACATAAACAGACATAAATGCTGGAAATGGACTCGTGTTAGTTATCCTTTAACACCCTAGCTATTTAAAAAAAGAAAAGAAACGACTTTTCTACAGATTTATTATAAGTGTAGATACTTTGAATTTATAATATAGGTATGGATTTATAGAAAAAAAAATACCCTAATATGTCTGCGAAACGATCACGCATCGGAGTGGCGGCGACCATCGGCAGGACCGGCACTGTAGCAGCTATTGTTGGAGGTGGTGCGTTTTCAAGTTCTACGCGAACCCCGCTCCTTTACGGCAGACAAAACTGTTAATTATAGTTTAGTAAACTATCTAGATATGTGTAATAACGCTCATTCAATACACTCACCGTCTCTGCCTCGGTACCGTAGGAGGGACCACGAGTGCCGCTCCGACAGCAAAATATGGAAACCTGAAAGATTAATTTATATAATTTTAATGCACCATAAAAAGATGATGAGAATATATAACGCCTATGGCGTGTAGTGGCACCTGAGCGCCTGCGGGGCGGAGGGCCGGTCGCGCGGCGGGTAGCGCAGCAGCGCGGCCAGCAGCGCCAGCGCGGCGGGCGAGGCGGCCGGCAGCGCGCGCGCCAGCGGCACTCCCGCGCACGCCGGGAAGCGGAACCGCAGCGCGTCCGCCAGCGCGTGCCCGTCCGGCCACTCCTCGCGCGACGGCGTGCCTAGCACCGCGCTGATCTTGTACAGCTGGTCGATCTCTGAGTTTCCGGGGAACAGTGGCCGGCCGGTGTACAGCTCCGCCAAGATGCAGCCGAGCGCCCACAGGTCGATGGGAGCCCCGTAGTGAGTGTCGTGGAGCAGGACCTCCGGCGCGCGGTACCACCTCGTGGAGACGTAGTCGGTATAAGGCGGCCGCGACCGCACCTCGCGAGCCAGGCCCAAGTCCGCTATCTTCACTAGTTCAGGACCTGCGCACAGCAAGTTCTCCGGCTTGAGGTCGCGGTGGAAGAACCCGTGACGGTGCATGTGTGCGAGGCCTTGGAGTACTTGGTATAAAATATTGCGGAGGACCGGCTCTGGGAACGGTCGCTCGGCGTCACGTATTAACTGGTAAAGATTACCTCGCATATATTCAAAAACAAAATATAGTGTATCATTTTCTCGAATAACTTCACGTAATTTAACAATATTAGCGTGGTTTAGTTTTTTTAGAGATTTGACCTCGCGAAGATTCATAGCTTCATCCCAGGAATAATATTTTCTTTTCATTCGCTTTATAGCGACCTTCTCCCCGGTGTCTCGTCGCTGCGCCAATGCGACTGATCCGTACGTGCCGTCGCCTAGTTGTTGTAAAACCACATAACGATTCATTTTTAGTTTCTCAGTTTACTAGAAAATCAAATTCGAAATAAATGTTACTTAGTTTACATACGATATGTTTTTACCATATTCGTAATTTTGCAACATACAATCAATGTACTTAAAATACGTTGTATGTAACTTCTACAGTTAAAATTACGTACTTTCCTTGCATATCATGGAATTATATCTATTTAAGAGATTTGTAATACTCCAAAATAAAAGTAAAGTTGTCATACATTGAAAAGTCTAAGAGACCACAAAGTTACTATGGAAACTAATAAGCAAATACTAAATATTTTATCTATAATTCAAATACCAAAATATTCAGGATAAACGCTATCCTTGAGCCAAGATTAAAAAGTGTGTAAATTGATAAAACTACTTAAATTAGGAAAATACCAATGAATTTCTGTAGCCTATGAATATTTTCTACGGATACTATACGACTATCTACATAATTTATTTTATAAAATTTAAAAAATATATGAAATGGAAATACTTATTTTAACAGCAAAACTATTAAACCATACAGTAAGGTACGGTACGTCCATGTTTACTGCAACACAAAGCCCAATAAAAACAAACATGATACTTGTTATTATGATATTATTTAGCCTAACTCGAAATATGTTTATTAGGAATGAGATAAGTGATGAACATTTTACTTTCGATTTTCTATCTATTGAGATTTAATAATTGATTATAGGTACTTTAGATAAAAGAAAGAAGAACAAAAACATGTAAAAATATTTTATTTTATATGTTAATCAGCGTGTATAATTATGTACTTTTTACCTTTAGATACTTTTTATTTAACACATTAACATTAATTTATGGTCAGGTTTTAAAAAGTTTATATAACGAGTGAACTATGTAAATCAAATATTTTTGCAATTTCTGTGATAAATTTCAGTATAATTCAGTACAGATCTTTTAGACTGACATTTTTTGTATAAGAAATCCAGTGCTTATAGAATTAGTCTTAAATTCTCTCAACTTCTTTCAAAATCCCGCGGGCGGTAGGTTTTTTAAGGAGTAGATACCTAAAATAAAACCATATAAATAAAATACTAAATTAACAATATAAATGCAGCCAGTTCGTACTACAAGTAAATGCATTAAGTAGATGTGAGACTTGAAAGCTTTCTTACAATATAGAAGAACTTTTTGTCATATTTGGCATTCAGATTAAAATCTATCCATTCTTTTTTGGCTTGTCCTTTTCTACTGGGAGCGCAAAATATATCATTATTAGTTTTGTTTTTTTAAAGATCAAACTATTGCAGTCGCTGTAAAATTTGTAAGCATAATGTCAAAACAAACCTCAATAGATATTTTTATAAAATTATTTAAAACTTCAGTAAATTACGATAATAGTACACGATATCATCTGAATAATAAAAAGAAGTATAAACTTACATATGAAAAGGATTTAATACGAATTATTAAAATAATAATAATTATAATTAATTAATTTTTAATACCTGTCATTTCAACAGTTCGGCGACAAACATTCTTAAGTTGAAACAAAGTTTGTCCAGCCTAACCAAACGTTTCTGCCAAACATCGCAAGTAAAATCCGCCGTGTGATCCCGGCCTAGAATAGGATCATCCTGGTACTGGTGGTGTCGTAAGAGGCGACTAAAGTACGTGTGGTAGAGTCACGTCGCCAGCAATGGCAACACGCATGGGCAGACTCGACCGGATCATTACCACCCCCGGCATTTAAAACCGGCGTGAAGTAGTGGCTTTAAGCCACTGCGTTTCGCATCAGGTAATGCCGGGCCCCGGTGCCCAACCCATCTTAAAGGCCGGCAACGCACCTGTAGCTCCTCTGGTGTTGCACGGGGCCGTGGGCGGCGGTAATCACTTACCATCAGGTGACCCGCACGCTCGTTTGCCGTGTCTTTTCCATAAAAAAAAAAAAAAATGTCTAGATTATTTTCTCTGAACATTCTTATTGATTTTCTTAAGATCTTATTGATAAAATAAATTTTTAAGATTAATCGAAAGAAAAAGGCGACTCGTGATTGACTCAATAAGTACCAACAAGTACCTCTTGACATCTAAATAGTACTGCCATTACTCTAAGATGTTTAGTTCCGCCTATCAACATTCCAAACTGTTTTTTGCCAAGCTGTGAACTACTAACTCCGTACTAGCCGGTACCGCACGGCTTCTCTATAATGTACAGCGGCGGCTAGTGCGTGACTGTCAGCTGTCAACATTCAACTTGACATGACTCGTGATATTTTGACATTTAGTATTTACTATTAAAATCAAAATAAAACTGCATTTATTTCAATATTTTATTAAATAATTATCTTCTGGGCAACCTAATCATTTTACTATTTTACAATGAAATAAGCGTTGCATTATTAATTGACATTTGCCATTGTTTCATAACGGACAACTAATACGAGGCATGAATTGTAGAGATGAGCGGCGTTTTGACTAGATGCAGAGTGAGCTCGGAGCAACTAAATATTTTGTTGTCGTTTATGGAAGAGCACCGCGACTTCGCAGCTGGAAAACAATCAATATATTCAAGGTTCAGCGCGTGCAAATTGTGGAGACTCTTGGCTGAACGACTCAACGCGGCGGCAGACGATTCCGGAGGAGCACGCAAGTCGCCCGATAAATGGTGCCGGGTAAATATACTGAAAGACAAAAATAATGTTATAATTAGCTTTACCTCTATAATCTATTTGAACAAAATGAATACAAGACGGAATGTAAATGTAAAGATATTAGAACAAGTGAGTAAAGTGGTATATTTGGGAAGTATGTTTAGTAGACAGTAAAGATAAGAGAGTGATGCAGGAAGGCAAATTGCTGCCGGTAGCAGGATTAACAGAGCCTTAGCTGCATTTATTACAACAAAACAGCACATCCGCATATTTAACCATACACAATGTAGTGTTGGTACCGACGCTGTTATACTGCAGTGAAAAGTAAGTATTACAGAAGAAGAATCAAAACAATATGAATGCTGTGGAGATGCAATCTTTTTGTACAATATGCCAATTCAGCCTAGCTGATTGAATCCACAAAGAAGACATATGCAGAACGGCAGGTACTCGTGAGGATGTCATGGTGAGAATGTATAAGTATGAGCTCAGCTGGTTTGGGCATGTCGACCGAATGACTGATGAGAGAATAACAAAAAAGATTTACACTTACGGAAAAGTAAGTGGTAAGAGAGGTAGAGGGAGACCTCAGTTATCCTTTGAAAACATGGTATCAAAGATACTGGAGGAAGGTCACATGAAAAGTATGAGGACAAAGGGCATATATGAAGTTTTTTTTTACTATAACCTAAACAAATTACTTTCATGTTTTCAGTTGTGGGCAGATCTGAAATATAAAGCTCGAAAAAAGGCTGCAGCCGGGGGAGCTTTGGGGGATTTATCTAGTTTTGAAGAGCGCATTCAGAACTTATTTAACAACAAGACAACTGAATGTAAGGAACAATTATACATTTATGCCATTAACTTATGTAAATAAATTTAAATATTTATATTTTAATGGAAACTATTGAGTTAATATAGCTAAAAAGATAAAATTAAAAGAAATTCTCAGTTTATTTTCTTTAAAGTAAGTTTACTACTGTTAGATAAAAATGAGAATATCAAAATTTATACAATAGAATGTTGCTCATTATTGTGATACTACTTTTGATTTTTTACAAATGTTGCATCACAATAATTGGCAAATATGTAAATACTAAGTGTTTTTGTCATCACCACTTTAAATTATTTTTTCAATCCAATTATAAAATTATCCCTATAAGATAAAACGCCATTAGAACGATAACGCCGCACACGCCTCATACAACTGAAACTGACTGACTTAACACCGTGAAATGAAAGAAAATTCTATGTCTAAACTGTTTAGGTATCTTGATTAATTTCTTTAGGTATGGATTTGAAATATTTTACCCTATATGCTGCCCCCGTAAAAATAGCGCAGAGGTTTCCTTCCGGTATATATACAATATAATAAATACTATAATAATAGTCAATGCAACAAACTTTGTCTTACAACATGGTTACATAAACCATTTTGTAATCTTTGTTCTATTGAATAAATATTCTTTGAAATATATTGTTAATAAACATCTCTGTGGACTGTGATGATTATTGTAATTAGTAGTAAGTAGTATATGTTCTTGTATAGAGAGTGGCCTATAGGGCTATGTAAATTAAATATTGTAGTTCCAACATTGAAATTAAAAATAAATAACAGTTCATTTTATAATTTTATATTTCAGTATTTATTAGATATTGTACGGGATGCCGTACGAATGAATGTATAAATAAAACAGTTTTATATAACTGCAAAGTTTTATATAAATGATCATAAATTAACATTTTAAATATGATATATTTCTGTAGTGAACAGATAAGTGTTATGTTTTTAGGGTTCCATACCTCAAAAGGAAAAAACGGAATTGTCTGTCAACAGCATTTATATCAAAATTTCGTTGATGTACCAATCTGAATTTTATATAAAATTTACATATTTATGGACCATATAGAATAAAAAATAAGCTTCTTAGTGAACGTAATCAAAAAATCTGAGTGTTTACGCATTGATTTTGCTGCATTTTGTATTAAATTCGCCGCGTTATCAAAACCTATGGGGTACTTTCCGTGAACCTACAATTTGGCAAGAAGTGAGAATCTGCAGTATAAATAAAGGCCTAACCTAACCAAAAAGAGAAATTTTATAGAAACAAATTAAGTTATAATTGTAGATAAATTCATACATACACATCATTGCATACATTGGCAAGAAAAAAATAAAATCATAATCATAAATCTGTTCTATACAATCATGAAATTGATACGGAACCCTCGATATGCGGTCGGACTCGCATTTGATCAGTCTTTTTATTAAAAATTGATTTTTTATTGAAAAAATATGTTGTATTAACAACATATTTTTTCATATGAATCAATCATTGTTGTTGGATGTTGACCAGTGTTACTATTGATAAATGACAGTTTACATATTGACGAATTTTTAATCCTATCCTTATTTATACAGAACCTCTTTCTAAACCAGCCCAGTTGGAATCTGCCTATTTTACAAATAACTTTTATTTCAACACTGTTCATATTAAAGATTCATTCATTCATTAATTGTCTAGCAATGCTCCCAATTCTCTCATACGATGCTTGCAGTGGGCGCGGGCGGGTGCAGCCACTCCGACGAGGAGCGCAAGCCGGCGCTGGACGAGGACATGTACTCGGAGGGCTCGGGGGCCGGCGCGGGCGCAGAGGGCGCGCGCCTCGCCACCGAGGAGCTGCTGGCCGAGGCCGCCATGCGCAGCGCCCTCGCCGCCGAGAAGCAGGCCGAGGCCGTCTCGCAGGCCGTGGAGCTGCTGCGCGACCTCGTGGCGCTGCTGCGCGAGCGCACCGCGCCGCCCCCGCCGCCGCCCGACCACGCGCTCGCCATGCAGCACCACCACCACCGGCTGTAGACCCAATAATTACTTGTCATAACTAATGTTGTTTTATTTATGAATCCATCACTACTATATACATATATATATACATATATATATATATATATATATATAGATATATATATATATATATATATATATATATATATATATATATATATATATATATATATATATATATATATATATATATATATATATATATATATATATATATATATATATATATATATATATATATATATATATACTTCGCCTAATATGAGTCGAGTAATAATATTTAATACACGGAAGGAAGTCACAATGTGCCAGTTTATATGTATGGTGTATAGTATACATAGTCTTGTAAGTAACATTTATTTACATCGTTGTAGTAGTTATAGTGCGTGGCTCACACGCGCAGCTCGTGGCGGCGCGCGCGCGGGGCGGCGTGCGCGAGGCGCAGGCGCGCGCACACGTCGGCGTGCACGCGGTCGGCGCGCGCGCGCGCGACTGCGGCGCCGTGGCGCAGCACGTCGCGCAGCAGGGCGGGGCGCTGGCGCAGGCGGAGTGCGCGCTCCCGCAGCGGGCCCAGCGCGGCGCACAACGCCGCCGCCACCACGCGCTTGTACTGCGCCGTGCTGAGCCCTTCCGCCTCCTGCACTGCCTCCTCGGGCAACATGTCCGCCGCTAGGCAGTGCAGCGTGATCAAATTGGAAACACCGGGCCGCGTCTCCGGATCAAAGGTCACCTAAAAAAAAATATTTTTTTGAGTTTCTTTTGGGCTACCCAAATGCTCGTACAGAACCTGCGTGTTTGTGGAGTTATTTAATGTTTGTTAAGTAAGTAAAAAAAATTGACTGCCGTCACGGGCAGACGGACAAATATGGCATAATCAATACTTATAATAAGATCGTAACGGATCGGTATCTGACTGCCTGACTGGGAACAAAGTGATGCTATGTGTATAGAGGAATTAGAAAGGAATCGTCCACTATAAGCTTTTGCCAACGGATAAAACAATTGATTCTGACCTCTACTGTCAGCAACTGATGAGGTATAAAAAGGTATTGGGAAAAACTTACAGTTACAGTTTTCTCAAATCTGGACACACGATAGAAAAGCTAGCTGCTAAGCAACCGAGGCTGGTCGATCGTTCTACGCCACCGTTTCACGATAACGCTCTTTGGGTGTAATTGTGGAGTGTGTGTGAAGCCAAAGTTCATTACAATACAATTATATTGCTTTTTAATTATATATATATATATATATATACATATATATATATATATATATATATATATATATATATATATATATATATATATATATATATATATATATATATATACATATACATACATATACTTACATACATATATATATATAGTCGTAAGAAGTGTCAAAGTCCACATACACAAGAAGAAAAAAGGAAGATGCGAAGAGAAAAGGGAACATATAAAATATGCCGATTTTTCACGTTATTCATAAAAGAAGGAGCTAAACCAAAGTATCTAAGTTTTCTCGTCGGAATGAGAATCGCGATAGGTGCATATTTTTTATTTTCTTTTATGGAAAAATCACGGCAAACGAGCGTTCGGGTCACCTGTTGGTAAGTAATTACCGCCGCCCACGGTCCCGTGCAACACCAGAGGAGCTACAGGTGCGTTACCGGCCTTTAAAGTGAGTAGGGCTCCGGAGCCCGGCATTAGCTGATGCGAAACGCAGTGGCATAAAACCACTACTTCACGCCGTTTTTAAATGCCGGGGGTGGTAATGATCCGGTCGAGTCTGCCCATGCGTGTTGCCATTGCTGGCGACGTGACTCTACCACACGTACTTTAGTCGCCTCTTACGACACCACCAGTACCAGGATGATGCTATTCTAGGCCGGGATCACACAGGAAAAAATATATCCTAAGAGGCGCTCGCGCCGTGTTATGTAATGTTAGGTAAGTTAAGTATATTTATTATTTTATTTTATATGTAGGTATATATGCATATGTTAAACAAATGTATGTGATATGATATTTAATACTGAGTCACCAACACATCTGAACTCCCCGAACCTTGCTCCAACAAATTTCAATTTTTGGATGACTTCTTGTGAGGGGAAAAAAAAACTACTCCGAATGGGTTTTTACTAAAGAAACTATCTATAAGTTAGCAAAAGTCGATAGATGACAATGGTTATTGAATTGAAATGGTTATGAAATATTAAATAAATATATTAAAAATATTCGACTTTTTGTTCCTCCCATCTCAAACGCCAAGTTCATATGTAAGGATTATTTATCATATAATTTTAATTATTTATTATATAATTTTTGCCAATGCAATTTTTAGGGTACAATAGTACCTATTTATATCTTCTTTTAGATATAGTAAAAGATAAAAGATATTTATTAACAAATAACACATACAATTTTTGTTACATCTGATGGTACCTACACTGGGTATGTGGGTGGGTCCTGTATTGTGGGTTCCAATATATAATTTTACAACTTACGTTTAATGTTGACACTCATTTTACAAGGGATATATCATACAGTAAAAAAAGGAAGGTTTAAAAAAAATCATAATTAAATAAAGGTTAAAACCAAGTTAATTTTTGAAAAATTTTGAAAATTTGTAAATTCAGTTAAGATTAATAAAATGAATAATAATAGGTACTATTGAATATATGATAAAAGATTTTCAGTGTTATTATAGTCTAAAGAAGTGAGCCAGGACGAAATTTTAGTTTTAGCTTTTTTGATCGATCAAAGCTTATTATCACAAGCACTAGCAAGTTTATTGTAAACTAGCGACCCGCTCGCGGCTTCGCTCGCTTAAGCCACAGAATTATTTTTTTAATACACTGAATTATGTTCTATCTTCAATTGAATGTTTGAAATAAAAATACAACTATTCAAATTCAAATAATTTCATATATATATATATATATATATATATTACTTAACTTAGCTTCACGCTTTATCCCTAGCAGGGTAGTCAGAGAGAACGGAGCGCCAAACGCTACGGTCTCTACATACCTCTTTCGCCTTGTCCACTGTCATGAACCTCTTCAAACATGCCGTCCGGGGGATCCTCATGCTTTTTACGTGACCTTCCTCCAGTATCTTTGATACTGTGTTTTCGAAGGTCAACCAAGGTCTCCCCCTACCTCTCTTACCACTCACTTTTCCAATCTTTTTTGCCATTCGTTCGACGTGTCCAAACCAGCTGAGCACATTCTTCTTCATTCTCACCGTGACATCCTCGCTGGTACTTGCCATTCTGTCTACCTCTTCATTGCGAGTTCGAGTCAGCTAGGCTGACTCTGCATATCCTACAAAGAGATCGCATCTCCACAGCATTCATCTTTCTTTCATTCTTCTTCTGTAATACCCACGTTTCGCTGCCGTATAACAGGGTCGGTACCAAAACTGCATTGTGTACGGCCAAACACGCAGCTGTGCTGACGTTTCGCCGTCTCATCAATGCAGCCAAGGCTCTGTTAACCTTGTTACCGGCGGCAATACGCCTTTCCACATCCATCTCGTATCTTCCATCTCTACTGAACATACTTCCCAAATATACCACTTCATTCACCTGTTCTAATATCTTATCATTCACACTGATCTTGCATTCCGTCCTTTCTTCATCTCGTTCTACGATCTACGATTAATCAGAGTATTAAGCTCTTCTGAGGACTCTATTTTTAGTTATAAACAAAAGTTTACGAAAGATAGAAAAATTAGATTTCTTGAAATATTCAACACATGAAAAAAAAAATTATATATGTGTATTATACCTATATAGAGAGTAGGAATTTCGTTAAATCAAATGACTTTATATTAGATATAGATTTAACGCTGTATAATAAAATACACACCTGTGGGGTGAAATCCGTTACAGCTTTTCGAATCTTTAATGTGATGTCGTTGTCGGAATCGCTCAGTAAAATCCGCGATTTTGGATCAGTATCAGACTTCGACATCTTTTTTGTTGGATCACGCAAACTCCGCACGCGATCGCTGCCGTCCTCTGTTATTATAAAAACATAAAAATTGATTGAATTCAACAAGAAGCAATGAGTATCTATAAGGAACTAAATTATTAAAATTCGGTTCATAACAATATGAAAATAATGACTTCATGACAGGACTAGTTCTAGCTTAACTAAGCTCCTATAACTATAGGAGATGGCAAGAAACAAATATAGCATTTACATTACATAAAAACACTTATAATATTAATTCTGTAAAAAAAACTTAATTAAAGTATAAATATTGAACCTGGTAATATAGGTTTTGGAGTTGGAAAGAGTCGACCAAACCGGTGGTGGAAAGTTTTCACAAGCTGTGAGGCCACCTGAAGATGTTGTAGCTGATCTACCCCAACAGGGACATGTGTACCTCGATACACCAACACATCTGCAGCCTGGGTGGGGTAAAAGGACACTTTAGGGTATGATTAAATTTAAATTAGTTTTACTTCTCTGCTCAGGTAAAACAAATAGGGACATTTAGCTTTGCACCATAACAAATATGAGCATAACAGAGTTCCACCCTTAAGCTACCCCGGTAGGCCAGACAAAGTCTGAATATAAAAAAAAATTAACACTCTGGATATGACAATAACATCATATTTATAAAAAACTAGTAATATATTTATGCCACAATTGCAAAGTATCTTACTGTAAATGGAATGTTAATAGGTTCAATTACCACTTGGTGAAGTAACTATTTTATTATGCCATTGTACACCATGCTACAGATATTATCTTAAATTTGAGCTGCCCACGGATAATGGAGAGTCTCACAAATGAGCTATCTATGCTTACATTTCAGTGCATGTTGGACTCTAATTGAGAATGTAGCACTAAAGGAAAGAGTTGAACATACCTGAAGTACAGGATAAAGTAGTAATCCAATAGGAACTTCCTTCATTTTAGCTGACTTTTCTTTGTATTGTGGCAAATGAGCCAGACGAGCATGTGTGGCGAGACAAGCCAGCAGCCAACACAGTTCTGCATGTCTTGGTATGGCCGACTGTACAAATAGTACACTCTTGTCAGGGTCCAATCCACTTGCTAATAAATAAGCTACTAAATCTAATGTGTTTTCTTGTATTTGAGCAGGATCCTAAACAGAGACCAATATATCACTTTAAAAGTTGTCACACATGTTTTAGAAATAATCTATTTTGTTGTAAAATATACTTGTGGAGTTGTATAAGCATGAAGGTCAGCTACAAACATCATGAGGTCATCCCCTTGGTCTTGGAGTCGCACGCAGCGGCGCACGGCAGCGAAGTAGTTACCGACGTGAAGAGCTCCTGTAGGCTGTAGTCCTGTCACAACTCTCCTAGGCCATTCTTCACTTTGTTCCTTCTTGGAATTGCTAGCATTATTATTGACATCCTTCGAACATAATATATTAAATCAAAATTAAATCAGGTTCACGCTGTATCTCGCACACAGCAGGGTAGGCAGAGGGAACCTAGTGTAAAGACACTCCATTACCCACTTTCTGCCGAATTCTGGAGGCATTGCGTGTTGAGTGGCAGAACTCAACGCCGCAACATAATATGTATTTATAAAAGGTACATACATTTTTACAATAACTATGTGCCCAAAAAAAAACTACTAACCTGCAAGTTACTTTCTTGAGCTCTGTATATTCCAGAGGATATGCAGCGATAACAATATTTTAATCGTGATCTGTTTTGTAATAAATATCTCTTTATTAATATCATACTTTTGACATAGGAATTCATTCAAAAATATTAGAAACTTATATAAAATTATAGATTTTGTTAGTTGCTTATGTCCGCAGACATAAATTATTGAAAATTGACATTTGTCATTTCAAATGCAATTGTCATTTGGATTTGAAAGGTTCGAGCTTCTTCGTGTCAACGCTACTCAGATTATATTTTGCTAGTATTTAGCCACGTTGACTGCAGTATCTGTTGCCTCAGTCAGGTCGTCATACAAACAGGTAAACGGAGATTGTGGATGTAGGCTGGCGCCGCTACAGGCTGGCAACTGCAAGTCACAAACGTGCGAATGAGCACTTCTTGAGGGGGACAAAATCTGAAGGTGGTGAGTGGTTTGTCTGCCATCATCGTTCCCTAGCATGACTCGGGTCACAATCTAAAGCTATGGTAGATCTTATAAAACTGTGGCGACCTTTCAAGTGGGCACGAGTGCCGTGTAGCCATAGAGTGGGTTTAGGAGACGCTATGCTAGCCAGGGGGTAGACTATGTTTAATGGTGTGTTGTGTTTTTAAATTGTGTTTTGAATGCCAAGGTTGTTTAATACTTTGCAGCGGTTATCAGAAATTACAGGAGATTTATGTTATGACGCCTCTGCCTCGATTAACAGATACGCCAAGTTTTGATATTGCAAATAGTGAAATGAACGTATCAGAACTTGAGAATACCATACGAAGACTAAAATATGGTATACAACGAGAGTAATGGAGTTAGGGTTATTATAAAAACGACGAAAGTACCTCTCTGAAAAAACTAAAACGGGTGGTATAATGTCACGTTTTGAGCCGACCGAAAAATGATCACGTTAATAGTATATGCGGGATGCGTAAAACCCATGCAACAAACTTATTCCTTATAAATCCAAGATTAATAAAAACAGGCTTTTACAAGTTAATTCAACTGTAATACTAGCAAATAGCAACTTTTTTTATTTCTTTTTATGCGCCTCAGTCAGATATCCACAAAAAAGATTGGGAAACACTGCTCTAGGAGGAGCCTCGAGGGAATGTGGATTGGACTTTACATTCGAAATTTTTGTATTATCCTTGTAATTAGTTAAAATATCTTGTAATAGGAATACTTAAATATATTAAGATTAATTTTAAAGTAAGATACTAATGGTACTATTTATAATCACCATATGAAAGTTAGTCAACATAAGAATATTTATAACCACCAAATGCTTTTGAAAACTACAGCTTACCGGAATAAATACTAATCAGCTGTTTTCTAATGTCTGGTCGGCGGTCGCTCGTCGTGACGACAGTAGAAACAGATATGTCAATATACAAATGTCAAGTTTCAACAACAATTTATTTTTTTTCAAATAAAATGCGTTTCTAAATATTTGCTATGAATATAGTGAACGTAAATTGAGAGAATATTGTCCATTATAAATGATTATTTAGTAATAAATATAAATTTGTGTTATTATACAGGTTAGGTAAGTTCATTATACAGGTTAGGTAAGTTATTTAGAATAGTTTACACCTAAATAACAATGGTAATAACAAATCGAAAATAACTGGAGGCATTGCGTCTTGATGGCGAGACTCAACGCCGCGCTTTGCCTCGGCACCAGAGCGAATATACGAAAATATTTAATATTTTATTTCTTCGAGTGGAGATCGAACTCACAGTACAGTCACTTACCTGTGCCCCTGTGCCAGGACTGGCTTTAATTGACAAACAAACATGTATTTGTTATTCTATTAATATTTAAAAATAAAAGGAGAAATTTTTGTAGAAGAATAGTATAGTGTAGTATTCCACTAGCCTAAGCCAGTATTGTTTTTTTTTCTCAATATAGTCTTTTAAGTTAAACACTGTGTAATATATAGTATTTTAACTGCTCAATTATGACAAGTTAAATTGAATTTAATTTGATTTTGGAAGTCCCATAGCTAATAGGCTATGGGACTACAGCTCTTTTACTGGCACTCTTCCAGTTGTACAATAGTTCTCTACCAGTTACTGCCCACAACTTCATTTGCTTTATGATCCTTGCTACTTACACTTACCATCCATGACAATGGTTACTGTCTCCTGAGTGTCAAAATTCTAAGCTACACTTTTTCTTCCCAGAGCAAAGAAATGAAAAGTGTGTGGTCATGTATGTGACTCCATACTAAACAACTTTTGTTAAATTATATATTTTTTTATACATGTGTAGTTTTATAAAACTTAAAAATAATATAATAAAAATATAAAAATAATTTCAATGTCGATGAAATCGATTCATTTAAATCATAATTATTATTAACTAATAGGTCCTACAGACATAGTACAATAATATATTATGTACATCTATAGATCCATAGCTTTTTTTTAACTTACTATACTATATTAAGCTCCATCAAACATAAAATGACCTGTTGGTTTACCTTTTATCTTATACCTTTGTGAATAGGGATAGAGGGCTTCACCCTCTGCTCGCTTGGATCACCAACCTCCAACTTTCCTTTCCTTGTTTCTTGTCTTGGTAACTTCGTTAATAATTGCTTAATTCAGTTTGTGTCCATCTTCCATTGCTTAAAGTATAGACTTGAAGCGGCATAAGTATAATCTGATCGTTTTAAAGGCACGCACCTTGTTCTCACCAGACAAAAGGCTGCCAAGCACTACGACATCGCTCATATCGCTATAATAGTAATATATTCTATACGTATTTATCTATATGTTCATCGTTTTTAGTAATGTCTGGGTTGCGGGGAGGGGTGGCGGTGAGCGCGCGCATGCAAGCGTGGCGCGTTCACGCCTATGGCGCGGGTGAGCTGCGCCTGGAGAGCGCGCGCGTGCCCGCCCTGCGCGCGCCCGACGACGTGCTTGTGCGCGTGCGCGCTGCTTCGCTCAACCCGCTGGACGTCGCCATGATCAGTAACTTGCACTTATTAGGCTGCTATGGAGGCTAGATAAGTTGTTATGTTTGGATATCTTTATAAATTTACTAATTTCATAGGTGGATATGGAGCTCGGATTCTAAATGCCCTACGAAAACTTGAGGGATCAGACGTAGAGTTTCCTCTCGTGGTAGGGAGGGACTTCGTGGGCGAGGTGGAGGCGGCGGGCGCGCACTCGCGACTGCGGCGCGGGCAGCGCGTATGGGGCGTGGTGCCGCCTCACCGCGCCGGCGCGCACGCGCAGTACGTGCTCGTCAAGGACCGCTGGGTGACTATGATCCGCTAGGGCTCGTGGACCTCCGTCCTGTAGACCGTCTATAATGTACTCGTACACCGTTGACGTCCGGCAGGCGGGCCCGGCGCCGCACGCGCTCAGCGACCTGCAGGCGGGCGGCGCGCTGTACGCGGCGCTCACGGCGTGCGCGGCGCTGCGCGTGGCGGGGCTGCGCGAGGGCACGGGCGGGGCGCGAGGCGCGCGCGTGCTGCTGCTGGGGCTGGGTGGCGTGGGGCAGGCGGCGCTGCAGCTGCTGGTGCAGCGCGGCGCGCACGTGGTGGTGGGCTGCGCCGGCGAGCAGTGCGAGCGCGCCACGGCGCTGGGCGCCGCCGCCGCGCTCGACCGCCACGCGCCGGAGTACGAGCGCCTGCTGCTGGAGGGCGGGCCGTACGCGGTGGTGCTGGACTGCGCGGGGCTGGGCGGCGCGGCGGCGGCCGCGCGGCGCTGGCGGTTCGCGCGCTACGTGACGCTGAGCTCGCCGCTGCTGCGCGAGACGGACGCGCGCGGGCTGGCGAGCGGCGCGCTGCGGGCGGCGGCGGCGCTGGCGGCGCACAGCGCGGCGGCGGCGCGCGGCGCGGGCGCGTGCTGGCCGCCGCCGCACGTGCGCTGGGCGTACTTCGTGCCGTGCGCCGCCGACATGGAGCTGCTGCGGCGGCTGGCGGAGCGCGGGCAGGTGGGTGCGGGGGCGGGCGGGCGGCGCGGGGGCGCTGTGTGCCGACTGACGGGCTGTGCGCGTGTTGCAGCTGACGGTGGGCGTGCAGCGCGCGTACGGGTGGCGCGCGGGCGCGGCGGCGTACGAGCGCGCGGCGGCAGGAGGTGCGCGAGGGAAGATTCTTATCGACTTCACCGACGACAAGCCTCACGAAGGTCACCAGGAAACATGACTTATTACCGCATAGATCAGTTAATTTTAAAGTAAAATTGTATAATATTTATCGTTTTATAAAATCTTTAAAAGAGCAAATAAATATAGGAATGTACACAACAGACTCTCAATACTTCATACTTTCCTGCTCACTATTTCCTTCGATAAATGAACTTATATTTGCTTGTTTCTAATAAATATTCCAGAACGTGCTTGGAGACATTTAATCCTAGATTAATAAACTATATTAACTGTTACTTGTTCATGAACACACGTCCCTAATATACACCTTACTTTTAAGGTCACCTAATTTATGACAAGTACATGTTATATTATATACACAGTGTTTCACTTTTAGTGTTTAATTTAATTGTAATGAAATAAATTGTCGTAATAATTATTATCGTTGCAAAATAAAACGCCATTTGTCAAGAATTACGCACACATACGCAAATCAATCATAGCAACTATATTATAAACCAATGGCAGTTCTTATAAAATTATTATTTTTAATCAAAAATGTTGTCTTTTATAAAACCTAAAATAAGCTTTAACATTATAATGCACGTTTATTGAAGCGGCATATATGAACTACCCCTATTTATTTAAAAAAATGAAAAACATGACAGACAGTTAACTAAAGCACAAGCGCCTACGAACATATTAGGAGCAAATAATATTTTTTACACTTTAATTAAAGATTCGTATGAGCTTGTAATTTATTACAGTTTTGAGGTGTCTGGCAAGGTTGTCCCTTGTCATTTCTAATATTATAGAATATATTAATAAACTAGCGGCCTGCTTGAATTACATGATTATTCATTTCAGAAATATAGATATTACAAACAGATTTGGATAAGTATTCACGATATTCTTTGTAAAATAACTTATATTAGCTCCTGTACAGTTTTTAAATTTGTAACATATTATTAGTTAAATATATAATTGGTATACAGAATATACATAGAAAGCATGTTTTTAGGCATTTTTATATAATCTATAAAATATCCTGGTACTGGTGGTGTCGTAAGAGGCGACTAAAGTACGTGTGGTAGAGTCACGTCGCCAGCAATGGCAACACGCATGGGCAGACTCGACCGGACCATTACCACCCCCGGCATTTAAAACCGGCGTGAAGTAGTGGCTTTATGCCACTGCGTTTCGCATCAGGTAATGCCGGGCCCCGGCGCCCAACTCATCTTAAAGGCCGGCAACGCACCTGTAGCTCCTCTGGGGCTGCACGGGTCCGTGGGCGGCGGTACTCACTTACCATCAGGTGACCCGCACGCTCGTTTGCCGTGTCTTTTCCATAAAAAAAAAAAAAAAATCAACATTTTCGGTCAAGTTCCAGTCGTACTGATGACCCGAGAGTTTCGTACCAGTTTCATGAATGGAGATCACAGAACACATATACCCAAAGGGAAGAATGTTCACTTCATACAAAAAAAATGGGGGACTGAACGACACAGCTGCCATCTATTGTGTGCCCACCAAAAACAATATTTAAAATTTGACGCTTCAGATATGGGCGGGAAATTCAAAATTTGGCTAATATTTGGATAATAAATCTATTTTTATTCAAAACCAGAATGATTCCCTCTTTCAAAATCAATTGGAAATATCATTATTTAATTTAAACAAAAATATTTCCAAATGATTTTGAAGGAGTGAATCATTTCTAGTTTATTTCTAGTTTAATAATAATACAAGATAAATACAGAAATAAAACAAATAAACACTTTATACTTTTTTATTGCTTATAAACATTTGTTATAATTATATCTATACAAATAGTATTCTTGCAAATCAAATAAAATAGTGATTATTGCAACAAGCCAAACTTGCCCTTTTATATTAGACACAATAATTAACATTTATATAAGTTAAATAGATTGTACTCTATTCAAGAATGTAACTGCCTGCAATATCATAAGTTAAAAAATATATAAATCATAATTTATATATTTTTTAATTTATAATATTGTAGGCAGTTACATTCTTGAATAGAGTACAATCTATTAGAGTACAATATATTCACTCCCGTTGTCTGCTTGGCATTTGGACATGTATGGTCCTGTTTTAATTTAGGTGCCAGTTTAAGTTAGGCACCAGTCTTTTTGGAAGAAATGTTTTATACGTTTCCATTTGGCTCGACCTATAATGTAATAAATAATATGTTAATTAAAATAATATTTTTTTTACAAGTTTTATTTAATTATTAGTAAGTAGAAACCAGCCAAACTTGAGGCCAGCCATATCGCATGGGCACAGGGTGTGACTGTAAAATCTACTGGGTTGTAGGTTCGATCCCCACTTAAGGAAAAGAAATATTTATATAAATTTATATTTCCATTTCTTCACTCTGGTGTTGATGCAAAAGGCAGTGTTGAGTTCCACCACTCAAGATGCAATGCCTCCAGATGTCGGTAGAAAGTGGGGAATGGAGTGTCTTAACACTAAGTTCCCTCTGCCTACCCTGCTGTGTACAGGATACAGCGTAAAGCTGATTAATTTAATTTTTTTTATATAGAAACTAGTACTTTTAACTGGACTATACAATACACGACAAAATATTACCTTTTCCTTCAATATTGTTTGATGTAATATTTGTATTGCATTTTATATTATATTTTAAAAACAATTTTCTGAACCATTTCAGTAAGAGAGGTAAATCAAATATTGTAATATATATTGACACCACCCATATTACAAATTGTAGCTGCAATATTTAAGCCATTTCAAACATTTCTGTTGAATCTGGAAATAAAATTACAAATAATAAATAAAACGATTATCACAAATCTTTACAAATAAGGCTTTAAGTTTAAATTTATATTTAACGATTACTTACCGGTGTAGATTGGTAGGGCCAGGTAATCCTGGGTAATTTTATAGGTTCGCTAATGCGAACCTAATAAGAGTTCTTGGCCTTTCTAGGGGAGGACGTGTCATCGACAGGGAGACATGGTGGTGGAATGACGAGGTGCAGGAGGTGACTCGTGAAAAGAAGGATGCTTTTAAGAAGTGGCAGCAATCCAACTCTCCTGAAGACAGACTGGAGTACATAGTAGCTAAACGTGCCTGTAAAAGAGCTGTAGCCAGAGCCCGCAGTGAAAGTTTGTCACCATTGTATGATAAGCTTGAAACTGTGGAGGGGCAGAAGTTCATTTACAAACTGGCACGTTCCCGGGATAAAGCGACGCAAGATATCGCAAAATGTCTTTGCGTCAGAGATTCTCAGGGCACGCTGCTCTGTAGTCATGCCTCTGTGAAGGAGAGGTGGAGAAGCTACTTTCAGGAGTTGCTGAATACTCAGCACCCATGCAGTCTTCATCACGACCCACCCCCTAACCTCGGACTTATTGCCCCGATAACCCTTGACGAAACTCGTAATTGCCTTCGACGCATGAAGAACGGAAAAGCGGTGGGACCTGACGACATTCCGATCGAAGCGTGGAAATCGTTGGGCTCTCTTGGTGTGTTCATGCTTACTGCCCTTTTTAACCATATCTTGAACACTGGAAAGATGCCACACCAGTGGCGGCTTAGCTTTATTACCCCTATTTACAAGGGAAGGGGCAGTGTTCAAGATTGTGGTAGTTATAGGGGCATTAAGCTTATGAGTCATACCATGAAGCTCTTCGAGCGCATGATCGACCTCAGGCTCCGCCGCGAGTGTACTGTCTCTGAGTCTCAATATGGATTTCAGCCAGGATCGGGCACTATGGACGCCGTTTTCGCCCTCAGAACATTGATGGAGGCATACAGGGAAAAAAGGAGAGCTCTGCATGTGGCCTTTTTAGATCTGCAGAAGGCCTTTGACTGTGTGCCTCGTCAGTGCATCTGGTGGGCATTGCGATCCAAAGGGATCCCTGAGGCCTATATTAAGATTATCAGAGACATGTACCACGATTCTGCTTCTATGGTTAGGACTGCTGTTGGCGATACTAAACCCTTCCACATTACAGTAGGGGTTCACCAGGGCTCGGCTCTTAGTCCGTTCTTATTCAATGTGGTGCTCGATACTGTCTCGGCTCACATCCAAGACCAGCCTCCATGGCTGATGATGTATGCCGATGATATAGCACTCATTGATGAGAACCGACTGATGCTGGAGCGTAAATTGAACCTGTGGAAGGGTACGCTTGAGAACAGCGGTCTTAAACTTAACGTGTCGAAGACCGAGTACATGGCCTGCGGGAGCCCGGACTCGAGCACTATCCTTATAGGTCCTGAACCAGCCGTTAAGTCGGAAAAGTTCAGGTACCTTGGATCCGTTATGCACGAGTCTGGAGGCATCGATCACGATGTCTATAGCCGGATAAGCGCTGCTTGGACCAAATGGCGGGAGGTCACTGGTGTGGTCTGCGACCGCAGGATACCGCCCAAACTTAAGGGTCTGATATACAAGAGCATCGTCCGACCGGTTCTTTTATACGGCAGCGAATGTTGGCCGGCACTATCTCGGCACACTCAGGAGCTTCATGTCACGGAAATGAAGATGCTGAGGTGGATGTGCGGCGTAACGCGGTCTGACCGCATACGCAACACATTCATTCGAGGTAGTCTTGGAGTCCGTGACGTAGCGGATAAGCTCCAAGAGCGTCGCCTGAGATGGTTTGGTCACGTTACGCGCCGGCCTGAGAACTATGTCGGATGCAAGTGCCTTGCTATGTCAGTCCCTGGAGTGAGACCTCTCGGACGCCCAAGGAAGCGCTGGTTGGATGTCGTGAAGCAGGACATGAGAGCCAATGGTCTAACCACCGAGGACGCTAAAGACCGTGCAAAGTGGAGTAGGTTGAGCAGGAAGGCAGACCCTGGCAAATAGCCGGGATTAATGCCAGGAAGAAGAAGAATAACTAATTAAGCTGTCATTTTGTATTAAATTACGCACAGATTAAAATTTGTACCTAATGGTTTTTTTCTGTGACACAAATACAATAGGTAGTCAATTTTTGAAAAATAATTTTGAAATTTTCCTTTATACGTGCCGTAAGTTTTAACTTCTTAACAAATTTCGTAATTGTATATCAACGGAAAGTACCCTATAGTTATGATAGAAAATGCGACAAAAAACGAAGCGTAAACCATCATATTTCATCGTCATTTGATTGCGATGATTTAGAAGATAGGTTTTATTGTGCTCTAATATAGACATGAACATTCAGGTATCTAACCTATAACCGATTTTTTACAAAATAATCTAGACATGCAACATACAGGTGCAATAGTGCAATGTCTAGTCTAGTGCAATAGTGATATTTTTATAAACAGTGTCAGAGCATTTTTTTCTTGAGACACAATTTTTTAGACGTTGCTCCCAAAAGTATTTTTTTTTATATGTTTCTTAAAAAAATATTAATAACATAAACGAACGAACGGAGTGAAGAACCTATTCAAAATATTTCTTTGAATATTAAGTCCTTTCTTTACTTTCACTGTGTTAAATAATTACGAATTAAGCTAGACTGTTACGAAGGTAATCTTTGCCAACAATTCAATTTAGTTTACTTGGTTTTACGTTTACGTTTTACGTTTCTAAAGTCATTCTTTTGGCCAGAATCTTGCCAGCGCGTTTCAGAAAACGACGTTTTATGTACAGGGCCATTGGACATTTAAACTGTAACCATTCGAACATTGTTAGAAAAATACTACTATGTTTATGTTAAATTTATTATAAGTATAGTTTACATTTACACGACGTAATTAACGTTTAACAAATAATAACCCAACAATATGTTTTATGCCTTATGAACTTTCATTATCATATGTAGTCAATAGATATCGTTGCGTACGTTTCCATTTTTTTTTCAAATATAAATATCTTAAAAACCTTTTTTCATAGAGTGTAGTGGTAACCTTTCCAAACTATAAAAATATAAAGTTTTTTGTGCACAGCGCCATCTATTTATGATTGTCAATAGATAGCGTGTAGGATAGAGTATCAAGAGTTTCTTGGAAACTTAAATACTTATATCTTTTGATAGAGTGAAGCGATTACAATGAAATAAGCACTAAATGTTACTTTGATTTACTTGTAATTTTTGTGTATAAGAGTTGCTTAAATATATTGTGTACTTTTTACATGATGCGTAGTCACATAAACCGATAAACAGACAAACAGACCAACAGACAAAAATTTCAAAAATGTTGGAAATGAATTCTGTTAGTTAACCTTTGAGAAAATATTAAAAAAAAAATTAAACACCCTGTCTAATTTTATTTTTAATATTTTCAATGTACAGAAACGACTTTTCTATAGATTTTATATAAGTATAGATTGAGCTTTAGATAGAATATAAAGAATGTTGGCTACTATTTCTTGCAGCTTAGGTACCTAATAGCGACCAGGGTACGAGTATGCGCATGCACAGCGCCGTTGCGTTGCTCTAAGTTATTGAATGTATACATTATATTGATCATATAACTTATGATTATTTTATAGCAAATGCAACACGCGTTCTTTGCAGAAGTAGTTAAATATATGCAAATATATTTATGACATTGTGAATGAATGACATTGTACTACAAAATCATTCAGTTTCATCCTATATCTATCGAATATAAATATGTCACAAAAAGACATCTTGTGACAAAAAATAATTGAAAATTGCAAGGTGATATTTAAACGTTTTTTATTTGACGAAGATATTGGGTTTTATAGAATGTTAACTGGACTAATACTTTTCGAGAAAATCCAAAATTAAAATAATTCAACGCTCTGTTTACGGTCGCAAGATTTCCGACTTCGTCCTCGCAAACAGCGACGTAGGCGTTGCACTTTTATTTGCCCAAAACTATGAAAAATAATTGAATAGTTAAATAATATAATCAATCTTATGGCAAATACAGCATAATAAAACAATTATAGGTGGTGTATCTTGTGGTGGCGGCGAGGCCGCGAGTGGGCCGCTAGTGACTTATGCAATCGCTTGTGTATTGCTCAAATAATGGAATAGGCATTTTCGATAAAACTGACGTCTTTAAATACGTCAGTAAATCTACGTACGTCGTACAATTTACATGAATAATGAGGTACTTATTAGTTTTATCAAAACAATCGTAATCTCTATCTCTTTACTCTACATTAATATTATACAAAGATAGAAAAGTCAATTGTACATGAGATATAATAAAAATGTAACTTTGGCTCGTTAATTTATCGATACTATTATCGAAGGTAAATGACTGCCGAATTTTTGTCTGTCTGTTCGCGAATTAGACAAACATCACTGGACCAAAACGAGCGAGAGTCTGGAGGTGCATTGTACTTTTCGTATAAACAATAAATATGGTCGTAGCTCAAAACATGAAGCAACTTCTAGCATAGTCTTCATCCTGGAGTTTAAATGCAGTTTCCGTAGGAAAAATTAAACATACAAGTATACAGTCGTATTCATTCAGTCATTATTAAAAGAATACATTTTTAAGTAAATCATTTTTAAGTTTAACATAAAAAAGTAGTGCGCAGTTAGTTCTACTTCTAACACATCCTACATCCATCCGCTATTACGACTCCGACGTAATTTAGTTTATCAAATTGAGACATATTGTAAAAACACTCCTAAAAACTGAAACGTAAAATACACAAAAATATTAAATATACCTAATATTTGGTATATTTGAATATTTTTATGGAAATAAATATATTCACGTTAAATTAACTTACATAAAAAGAATATTTACATTTCGAATAAATATGAAAATTTGCTGTAATTAAGTTTCTTATTATAATATTTTTCACACAAAGATATATGTACATACATTTACATTAGCATTCATGATTTAGTATCTAGCAATTAAGTATATTTTAAGGCCCTACTTTCGATAACCGCCGCATCATAATTACCGCCCTATTAGTTAGTACCGTCGATTGCGTCTATCTACATGTGTCATACTTAAGAGTCTTATCTTCCTTTCCGTTTAACTATAAAAATAGTCCACCATACTTGATTGCGAATAATTATGTACATATTTAATGACAAAGTGTACCACTAGGTACTCCTAGGTACCACTAGGTACTACTAGGTACTACTAGGTACTGCTAGGTACTTACGTCTATCACTTCGCTCCGTAACAATTTTATATATTATGTACCATATTAATGAGCTACATGCGAATAATGTATACGATGTATAAAATAACTTACACTTTTTTTAAAGTGTGTTCAATTGAACGCGCTAATGTCAGTAATTATTGTTCTTAGGGGTACGTAGGGCTTTCAGTTTAACAAATATTATTTAATGTAGATACGATATATTCAAATATTTATTACGGTTAACTATGTGAGAGTAAGTGCCTCTTACAGCGTTACTGTTTATATATTTATGTTTAGTTACTTTTAATTTGCTTAGGTTCGTAAAAATAGAGAGATAACGTTGGTAAATAGGTATACTCGTGCATGTAGGTGACCGGCGGCGCGCACGCATCACGCGGACGACGGGACGTGACCCGTGACGTGACGGTGCACGACCGACAGCGTGATTGCAGCGATTACTTAATATTGCAAAATAAACATTCTGATACGGTCAGTCTTATTTTCAAGTTATTAAATCATTTATGGGACGTGGTTTGTCTACATTTATATAATATTAAATTCTATCTCCGACCCTTTTTTTAACGCCCTGATTATGCTGTGACAGGAGCACAATAATCTGCCAGTAATCGTATAGTAGAAAAGCACTACTAGGTACTACTAGGTACTACTAGGTACTACTAGGTACTACTAGGTACTACTAGGTACTACTAGGTACTACTAGGTACTACTAGGTACTACTAGGTACTACTAGGTACTACTAGGTACTACTAGGTACTACTAGGTACTACTAGGTACTACTAGGTACTACTAGGTACTACTAGGTACTACTAGGTACTACTAGGTACTACTAGGTACTACTAGGTACTACTAGGTACTACTAGGTACTACTAGGTACTACTAGGTACTACTAGGTACTACTAGGTACTACTAGGTACTACTAGGTACTACTAGGTACTACTAGGTACTACTAGGTACTACTAGGTACTACTAGGTACTACTAGGTACTACTAGGTACTACTAGGTACTACTAGGTACTACTAGGTACTACTAGGTACTACTAGGTACTACTAGGTACTACTAGGTACTACTAGGTACTACTAGGTACTACTAGGTACTACTAGGTACTACTAGGTACTACTAGGTGATTGCAGCGATTACTTAATATTGCAAAATAAACATTCTGATACGGTCAGTCTTATTTTCAAGTTATTAAATCATTTATGGGACGTGGTTTGTCTACATTTATATAATATTAAATTCTATCTCCGACCCTTTTTTTAACGCCCTGATTATGCTGTGACAGGAGCACAATAATCTGCCAGTAATCGTATAGTAGAAAAGCACGCATGATGTGGAGCAGCAAATGTTGTAGAATATTTCTGCCGTGTGATCCCGGCCTAGAATAGGATCATCCTGGTACTGGTGGTGTCATAAGAGGCGACAAAAGTACGTGTGGTAGAGTCACGTCTCCAGCAATGGCAACACGCATGGGCAGACTCGACCGGATCATTACCACCCCCGGCATTTAAAACGGGCGCAGTAGTGGCTTTATGCCACAGCGTTTCGCATCAGGTAATGCCGGGCCCCGGCGCCCAACCCATCTTAAAGGCCGGCAACGCACCTGTAGCTCCTCTGGGGTTGCACGGGGTCGTGGGTGGCGGTAATCACTTACCATCAGGTGACCCGCACGCTCGTTTGCCGGGTCTTTTCCATAAAAAAATAAATAAATAAATATTATGAATTGATAGAGATATGGCAGTGGATTTACTGGATGAACACTAACACGAACAGGCAAAAGTTATATTAGTAACAAATGAATAAAAATCAATTATTATAAAATACGTCGCGATCAAGGATGCAAGGATAAACTATAAACTTCACCAACATTTAAATAAAATGATTAAAAACTAAAGCTTATAACATTTTACAGTACAGGTACTGTACTGTACTGTACACGCGACAGGTCGTGGGCTCGATCCCATTCGAGACAATGAAATATTGCGTATTTCCATTTGTTCGATGAGCCGGTCCGAGCCGGTGCCCGGTGTCGTATACAATGCAAGCGACCGCGCGCTGAAATTGATTAGTGGTAATTATTTTAATTTAACTAAAGACTTAGTAGAACAATAGCTGAAACAATTACTGCAGGGTGTTAAAAAATTATTTAAAAAATGTATTAGATTTCATATTGTATGCAAATAGAGGAAGATCGAACTCACGCAATAACTGTTACGACGATAACGAATATGGCTACCAACTCCTTGTACCTTTAATTAGTAGCTATATGTAGCTATGGCTTATAATGTACCTAGTAAGAAGCCGATATTTGTAGACTTTTAGTTTGAGATCTTTTTAAGGATCCGTATCTAAAAAGGTGAAAATGGAGCCCTTATAGGATCATTATGAAGTCCGTCTGTCTGGGACTGTCCGAGGTCGATTCACACACACACACGCTCGCACGCACGCACGCACGCACGCACGCACGCACGCACGCACGCACGCACGCACGCACGCACGGACGCACGCACACACACACACACACAAATCTAAATCTAAATGAACATTTAAGCTTGAGATTTCTCCATTAAAGAGGTCGATGTTCACATCCGACATTAGGCGAAATATTCGTTATTTGATATTAAGCGCTTACAAGCATTTTTGAATAGTCATGTTACATCAGGAAGCTCCCACAAACTATTTACTAGAACCTTTTATCTGATATATGTAAATAATAAATCTGTAACAAAAAATACGGTTTTGTTGAGACAGTGACGACTAATTACCACTCAGTGGAAACTTCTTAGATTTATTTAATACAATTTTTGTAGCAGCTCATTAAAATGTAAATTTTCAAGGTGAATATAGCGAGTTTGCGTTTCGAAATCATAAAATAAAAATTAAATACTCATCATATAATAATATGATACAACATACAAGCAATAACTCATTAACCCAGTGTTGTCGCGTAGTACCCACTACCTAGAACCTTATACATAAGTGCCAACCGACCGTCGTAGTCGTAGGGGCACAAAATGTGACTATTAAAGCGACCGGTTGAGGGTACAATTCCCATTCATCTCAAAGAATTTAAATATTTATTAAAATGTATACTTCCATTTCTTAGTTTTGGTGTGGAAGTAAAGTGAGGCGTTGAGTTTCGCCACTCTCACTCTAGTTTTGTTTTTTTTTTACTATTACTTATTTTGTTTATTCATTTTAATTCCTCAGGTATTTTTTTTTTCTAATATTTAGGTCTACTTATGTCTACTTATTATGCATAAGGATAGCTTCTGGTCTATTTCACTAGCAACTGTGACAGCCAAGTATACGGAAAACACCAGTGTATGCTTGTTTCCTGGACCTGTCAAAAGCCTTCGACTTGGTTTCTTATAATATCCTGTGGGAAAAGCTTCAGAGCAGCGGCATTCCTGCTTCACTAATATCTATACTGTCCATGTTTGAGCCATATAAACTGTGCTGATGCGGCGTACAAAGTAACGGTTAACAAACCTAAGCTTGCGGGCATACGCTCTTTCTTATATTGTGTCAAAATAAATACAAAATAATATAGGATTAAAATAATTTTTTCTGTGAAATATCTATAAATTTTTACTTTTCGATTTTTTCCTTTATTTGTATTGTAGATAAATTTCTTAACTGTAGGTCTACGGGAAGTACTCTGTAGGTTTTGATTGCGGATGAATTTCATACAAATTTAAGTAAAAACTATATACATATACGTAAATGAATATATCTTTTGACTGCGTTGTATTGGAAGCTTAATATATGTACTCCAAAGAACTGTAAACCTGAATATCTGAAATTAATTTCAGATTGAAACCTCAACGCAATCTCAAGTACAATGGTCTTGACAGACGGACAGACGGACAGACGGACAACAAAGTGATTCTATAAGGGTTCCTTTCTTTTCATTTTGAGGTACTTACCCTAAAAATGAATTATTTTAGTTTGGTAATGCATTAAATAAATCGTAATTTAAGTGTTTTAGGAACTCATTTGATTATCGTATTTAATAGACAAATTTTATTATTTCATCATCATTTTAAACGTGGTTTTCGAGAATGTCAATTAACATTGGAGAATCTTACATCTCAGTCTATTTTATAATCACACAGTCTGGAGTTTTTTTTATCATTATACAAATAATAATTTACTGTATGATATTGTTTCTATCAAACAACAAAATATTGAAAAAAAATTAATTGTGTTTTGGCATCGTGTAAATAACTACATACACTTTAATAAACATTTGTATTGATGTTAAAGATACATCCTTTAATTATATTTTTATGTGTAGAAGTATAGATTTACGTAAATAGTAATTTAAGTTTTCTTTTTCAGCTTTATGCTATTCCTAATGTCCCGCATTTAGCAGAGAACGCAGACGAAATCTAGTGTTAAGACACTGTTGTCCCCACGTTCCGCACAATTTTCCGCATTGCGTATTGAATAGCGGAACTCAACGCCACGCTTTGTCTTGTTACCAAAACGAAGAAATGAAAACATTAAATAAAATGAAATCGACTTTACACTGTATCCCGCACACAGCAGGAAGGCAGATGGAACCTACTGTAAAGACCCGGTTAAATTAGTTTCATTTAAAATGTATATGTATATATATATGCATAAAAATAATATGCATAATATATATATATATATATATATATATATATATATATATATATATATATATACACAATTTTGTATATTAACAGCGTTCCTGAGATAAGAACTCTTGACAGACAGACGGACAACAAAGTGATCTTATAAGGGTTCGTTTACGGAACCCTAAAAATAACAAAATAATACTTTTGAATTTGGAATCTGCCATTTTTATGCAACTGTTCTTTGTGTTTTCTTATAATCGCGCCAATATATTGTGTAATATTTTGTAATAATAAAGTGAACTTGGATGATGACGAGAATAGAATCGATGTGTTTGCATTACTTAAAATAGGTATGGAGCTGAATACAACTAACGACTTAACACTAAGTTCCCTCTGCCTACCCTGCGGTGTGCGGAATACAGCGTGAAGCTGACATATAGGGAAAGGCAGAGGCAAAGGTCACAGAAAAGTTTTGTTTACGGATGAGAAAAGTTTTACAGTTGAGCTTTAAAATTACCGTAATTATGCTAAAAAATTCCCAATTAGTCGACAGAGTACAGCGGGACTAGCACCTTATCTGTCGGGCACGGCTCACGACGACGAGCCGCGCCTCACTAATACAGTGGTTCGAGTCCCAATCGAAGGTCTATATATTATTTAAAAGTTTCATGCATTTAATTAATTATATTAAATTTCAAATTTCAAGATGATGAAATTGAATTTTAATTGCGTTCAATACAGATTTAAAGAAATGTTATATAAATTTAGCTATCAAGGCTAAACTCTAAGTTCACGATAAACGTGTAAGTGAATTCGTTAAACAACAAATACAATAATAAAACAAAATTAACTAATGCCAATGTAATTAAAAAAAATAAACTTATCCGTTGTCAACTTAAGTATTTATATGTTTGTAAATAGGACGCTGAAGCCAGTAGAGTAGATGTATACGTTTTTATTGCTTCAAAACTATAATAAGTATTTATAAGTATAACATTCCATTTTAGTAAAAATTATTGCTAAAATTTAAAAATGGACATTACGCGCTTTTTGACTAGCAAAGTCATTAATCGTATTTTCAAAATCAATAGTATCAACTACTAATAGTGTATGATAGCGAGATTGTATTTCTCATTTTCATTTCATTCTCTCATTTTTCTTGTACATGTCTTGATTTTTGATTGAAAAAAAAATAGAAAAATTGATCGTAGACTTTGATAACCCCTTTCCTCTTGATGCCCTGCGCGACCGCACCGCTCGCAGCCCCCAGCTACGCCACTGACTTCCACACTTAGAGAGATCAAGACATGCGTCTTCAACTACACCATTGTATGGCTGTATAATTATGTAAAACAATTAGCAGAATACTACTCTATAGCTAGAAGACGCGCGCGAGAGTTCGCATAACAAAAGGAACTGCGCGCGGGCGGAGTCGCACGCACGGCTCGTGATACTACAAGACTACAACGTTCTACTACGTACTACAACGTACTACAACGTACTACTACGTACTGCAACGTACACTGCGACTCCAGACAGCAGGTTAGTAACGAACATAAAAAGTATTTCTTATAAAAAAAAGTGAGTCACCAGGATTTTAATGCATAATTGGAAATACTACTACATATTATAAAACTTCTTCTGCAACAGACAATTCATTCATATGTATATAATTCTCTTCTCCACTTCACTCAACACTAAATGCCTCCATAATTCGGCGGGAAGTGGGGAACGGAGTGATTTAACACTAGGTTACTCCTGTCTGCGTGTGGGAAAAGTGCTTTGTTGGTTTTCGTATTTTTGAGATGTGGTTTTGGTCGGTGTGGAAGCAGGCCCCCGTGTCACCACGTGGCTCCCAAAATGGAACGTATGACCGCTTTATATATGCTACGATTAAGATATAATATCTATTTACAGGTAGGCTAAATTTAAAAATTGACCATCTCAAATAAAATTTATTTATTGTCCATTGTGTGACAGTGTCTCTCTATTACGCTAACTTCACTGAGAGTGATATATTTATTATTTATATTTAATAGGGTACGTTAAGCCGACGCCGCAATGCATCCAACACCCAACACGCACGGACGTATCCGATAGTGCACTCATTAATAAACGACTTCGAATATTCATGAATTTTTGTTTACAAAAAATAAAACACGTTTCACGATTGTGGTCGTAATATCTAGTACCGTATGGTCTAGTCGTATATGGTCGGTCCCCGGTCGTGGCGTGGCGGGCGCGTGTCCGCGCCGGCTGGGCGCGGCGGGGCGGGGGGGGACGCGGCGGCGCGCGGGCCGCCATTGGCCGCATGCACGTGGCCTGATCTCGCACCATGGCAACGCGCCCCCGCCGCGCGCCCCGCGCCCCCCACCAGATATTCGCGCGAGGAGCCGTCCTCTGAGTCACAGTCGCGATCGCGCCGAGTTCTGAGGTACGTGTGTGTCATCGCCTCGCGGTCGCTTCAGAGTTCGCACCTAACATCGACTGCCGGTCGATACCCACGAGCCCCGCAGCGCGAGGAGTGCCAGTGACAGTGGTGGTGCAGCACCAGCGCGACCTGCCCGATCACGCAACAACGCCCGAACTAGAGCGGCTTCCTTCACGCTTTGTACTCTCATTCATTCGCTTCTATAATAAGTAAGTACGCACAAACTTTGTGATACAACCTTCAAAAATATATAATTACACCATGCGACATTCCCAACAGAGAGAAAGAGAGAGAGAGAGTAGAGATGTAATGTAATGCGCGTTAATCCGTTGTCATTAAACAAACGAGATAACAATTATATGCTTTGTATAGTTTTTTTTTATTTGTTATCATTTGGCCTTTTTTCCAGTGCACTCATTGTTAGGTGCACTTGTAAAAAGGCTTTTGCTTGCATTACTTAGTTGATAACAAACAAGAGGGCTAACGTTGACTTGCTACAGTTATAGAACTGTAATTATCGATCAGCTGATATGGACGTTCAAATATTGCCGACACTAAAGCTTGCTCGTAACTCTAGTACTGTTGAGTCGTACTCTAGTTCTGTACCAGTGTAGAACGGAGGCCGGAGAGTGACAGGCGTGGGAGGTGCTGGCCTGCCGGAGTCAGGTGCCCTTTGTTTCCGCCACTTCCCAAGCCCTAGCCACTGCAATACGGGGTTTGTTATATTCAATGAATTACTATGTACGTAGCTACTATACATGCATACATCAACTTCACAGCTGTATCCCGCACACAGCAGGGAGGCAGAGGGAACCTAGTGTCAAGATAATCCGTTTCCCACTTTCTGCCGAATTCTGGCATTGCGTGTTGAGTAGCAGTACTTAACGCCGCGCTTTGCCTCGATATTAGAGCTAAGAAATGTAAATATAAAATATTACTTAGAAGCTACTTACGTCGTCTAGCACACTACAGTATCGGGTGTGTTGCGTGTTCTTGGAGCGGACAGACAAAACCCCGCGGCTAGTGTTGTTTAGTTGCGGTGTCGTGACGTCACCGAGCAGCCGTCGCGCCTCGCGTACCGTACCGAGTGTCGTTACAGTTCCGAGTAGAGCATCCTCCGCCCTCCACTCTCCACTCTCCACACCCTGGACATGCGTGACCCTGTGCGAGTTTGATTTTAAACAAGTAGCTGACTCTGGCTCGGGCTCGTCACTATAACGTTATGTAACAAGGATATGGTGTCTAGGTATTTTCAAGATAATTAGGTGCCATGGCAGGCATTAGGTAGGATCAAAACTCATAAAATATACTTTGCAAATCTTAAGTTGGTGCAGGTAATAATAATATGGCGTACTGGAAAACACCAATAAATTAAGCATAGTAAATATCTCAGATTCTCGTTATAATACTACAAGATATGTTATGACATTAAATATATTCTATTATTTAAACAGAGGACTGTGAATTGTTGTATTACGTTTTAGACAGCAGAACAATACAATGAAGACCTCGCTTCATAAGTAGTTATAAAAAATCGGCTTAAAAAAATATATATTACTTAAAATTTTATATTAAAATGTATAACTGTTATACTATGCTAATATGAAAATGATAGATATAATAATATAATTAATAATTATGTACATACTTACGTACGTACTTACATACGTACTGACGTCATACGTCTTTCTTGTAAAATATTATTTCAAATCTTTGATAAGCTTTTTAATCAGAAAACAACGGATGGCACTTTAAGGTGTAATGTAACAAGCAAAGCGATGGGCTGGTACCAGGCCAGTAGTGCCGACAACTTTCCTATCAGGGGATGGAACCCACTACCGTCGCGAATATTGCGCCATGACGGCCTCAACAATTACTAGTTATGTAAATATTGGATATAATATTCTGCAATATTTCTAAGATTTTAATTAATATTTTATATATTTTTTACAATATTATTGTAATGATTACCTTAATAATTGTAAATGGAGGTTATGTATAAGTGTTTACGAAGGACATTACCCACTACGTCACCTCACTCATTATCCCAGATCGCTTTAAGTGATCACTTCTGAAACGAAACAAACTCATATTTTGATGAATATTCAAATCATAAGTAAAGTAAAAAATATAATTAAATTCTTAGTGATGTTGAGATTAATATTATGTTCATTATAATAAGTACTATAAGAAATGAATAATATTTTTGTGTAATGCTTCCTTATCGTGAGACTGTTGACTTTGTTTCAAAGCCTCGTATTTATAAAACGCACTCAAGTCGGATATCGATCTTATCACTCACAAATTATAGTTCTTGTCTGTGCGCTCTCGAATCTTTCAATAAAATATACCTGTTGGTCGGTACGTACGGGTTTGTTTCCCGTCTTATATTCTTACAATGAAATAGAGCTCGTATGTATGGTAGAGTCCGTACGGGAGCCTCCTAATAATATACTGGTCACTGCAGAATCGATTGAACACCTTATATTAAAACATCTCAAACCTTTAATACTGTCACTTAACGTTAACTCGTTAAGTATAGTATAACTAGCATTTTTCAGAACCTGTTAGTATCTAACGTAGTGTATGTGTATCATTTTATAATAGTTTTTTTTATTACTATATCTATATAATATTTTTCCAAAAACAAAAACTCTTAGAACTCTTACTTTTCTGTAAAAATATTCATGATTATTTCAAAATAAGTGTAAATACAGCACTTTAAATATGATAAAAAGTACAGAAAAACTTTGCTTTTATATAATTAATCCAGGTTTAGGTCGAAAAGAGTACGATGTATATATGCATATATGTCGACGCAGACATAAAAAAATGTCAAACCACATATCATTTTTGAAATTCTTTTCTACATCCACTTCGTGTCACTTAGATTTTACGCGAATATAATATCGCTGTTTTGCATTACAACAAAACAGTTATTATGTGTATGAAGAAACACACAGCGTTGATTGAAGAAGCAGTCTCCTAATTTCGCCTATTTTCATATATAAATGGTTTAACTTACCAAATAGTCTTCGATATACCTTCCTCTTTCACTTCTGCAGTGACGTACGTCATCTATTCTCTGTGGCGACGTGCTGTCATCTATCACTCATAGAAGTCTTCATAACTCACCAGCAAGAACCTTGCTGCAACGCTGTGTGTTTCTTCATACACATAATAACTGTTTTGTTGTAATGCAAAACAGCGATATTATGTTACTTCGAAACACACAGCGTTGATTGAAGACCTGTTTGTTTACTGCTGGTGAAAGAGAATGTATGCAGACAACGGATGCAGACGCTATGTGATCTTCAAGACAATTAAAATTATATACATATGTTAAAAATGAATTTTTTTATTTACCTATAAAACATTAAAATGTTTCAAATAACCCACTAACACTGTTCACCCTAATAAGACATTTCTTACCATCCTGTTTAATAAAATTTTACTGGTGATTTTTCTTTAATTATTTCATCATAAAACCTTTATTTAATGGTATAAGCTCGTCTCTAAGTTACAACAAAGTATTGTATAATAATATCTAAATATCCTCTCAATTAATTTAGTATGTTTATATAATAAACCATACTGTATCAATTTAATAATATCTATTATTAAATCTATTATTATTAAACATAATCATTACCTCTAAATCTAAAATATCTATTATTATTAAACATAATCATTATATATTAGAAAAATTATTTCACAAAAAACCTCTTTTGAAATTATTAACTTATCTGAAATTTTCAATTCTTTCAATAAGTTTCTTACTGTTTACTTATGTGAAACTTTTAGTTCTTGCAGTATACCTGAAATATATCATTATTACATCTCTTAAAAATCTTCTTTTATTGTCAAAGTAGTTGTCTCTTTGACTCTGTAGCCCATCATTTAATAAATAAATTTATTTAATCATTATTATTATCAAATGCTGCTGCTGCTTTCTTGCTGACAAGAGAAAAATGTCTCTTTCAAAATTAAGACCATTCAAGTGGTTGAATGTGGTTGGTTTAATAAAATTCAATTTTGATACAAAAATGCCCACATAAAATTCAACTGATTGGTCCTTCAAACATTTGAACCTAAAAATAAAATGATTACTGACTGATATATTAGATGTTCTGATACATCACAATGTGAGAGTACAACAAAATAATATTATGTTGTAGCACAATTTCCTTTTGCTTTGGTTCCAGAACATTATAATTACAATGTATAGTAACCACTGTCATGTTCAGCCTGTCACATTAGCACCTTGCCATCATGTTATAATACATATACATTCAGTTTTACTTGTCTATATCAAGTCTGGTTTCTTTTCCAATTTCTGTTTTAATAACAATCAAATATGGTATTTCTTTCAATTCCTAATAATTTATTATTTCAATTTCTGTTTAAATAATACCATTACAGCCACAAGTGTATCTTGATCGACTCACCTTCAGTTTTTGTTTTATTGTATCTTTCTGATTTTTCTAATCTTTAAGGGACTTGTTTCATGGTCTTTCTATTTTAATGCACTAGCCTACAGCTAGGTTCTCAATATGTCAGTCCCTTATATAGTGCCCTAGTGATCCGTGACTAAGTATCTATAGTACAAAGTTTGTCCTCTGTTATGTTTTTGGTTTTGATAATTAGCTATGAATTATTAAGATACCCACAACTTGTGTCACCTTTATAATAAAAGTAATATTAAAGTCGGGTAAGTTGATATAATGCTCTTGTCATGAACTTATTGTTATTAAAGTTATTGAAAATAAACAATTATGTGTATAAATATCATATCCTCTTGGATCTGGAACAACAGATGTTATTCAGACATGTCCTCCTTGAAAATTGTATGTCAGTCTTTGGTGTCTCATATCCATTTTGGAAATAAAGCTAAAGCTGTAAGTCCTTAGTGACGTTTAGTCGCACACTGGCCGACCATTTGTACAGAGAAAAATCCACGTCTAGGACGCTCCATATTAAATAAGGCCTCCGGAGCCTGGAGCAACAGATGTTATTTGGACATGACTTCCTTGAATAGTGCATCTCAGTCTCTTGCATCTCACCCATTTTTTGGAAATATAAGCTGTAAGTCCTTAGTGACGTTTAGTCGCACAGCGGCCGACCATTTGTACAGAGAAAAATCCACGTCTAGGACGCTCCATATTAAATAAGGCCTCCGGAGCCTGGAGCAACAGATGTTATTTGGACATGACTTCCTTGAATAGTGCATCTCAGTCTCTTGCATCTCACCCATTTTTTGGAAATATAAGCTGTAAGTCCTTAGTGACGTTTAGTCGCACAGCGGCCGACCATTTGGACAGAGAAAAACGTCTAGGACGCTCCATATTAAATAAGGCCCCCGGAGCCTGGAGCAACAGATGCCATTACAGCATGTAAATGGTGGTCAGCTTTGTATCTCTCGATAGCTCTAACACCGTCAGAGTGATGATCAGACGATCTGCCAACTTCCAGATATATCATCAACTTTAATAGTTAATACCTGGGTCTGTTCCTTAATTTTCGAGTATACCATAAAATAAAATTACTTTGACACTTTGATATAGTACCATATTCACACTCTGAAAGCTTATTTTCCTTGTGCATACTGTTATATAAATATTGAACTTTTCTATTAATCTGCATGCCATCTATCACATCTGATTTATCCAGAACCTGCTTTCCTGAGGTAAAGCACATTCAGGTGGACTACTCAACCTACATACACTGCAGTTTTGTTGAGAAATAGAACTACAGGTGTTGTATAGAGACTAAGAATACAATTCTTATGATTTGACTTCCTACTAAGTCTATTATGGGGCAGTTGCCCAGTTCTGTCAAGTAAACTACTTAACTCACATGTGCTGTGGTCTACTTGAGACAATTTGACTTTCTACTAAGTCAGTTAGTGGCCCACTGTGACTATTGGCTAATATAAGTATTGGTTAATATGCATAAAGATCCACTTTTCTAACATCTGCCTTAACAATCAAAGGCAATCGCAGAAGAATTTGTGATCCATAACAACCTGCACACTTCTTTTCTTTAGAAGTTAGGTACACAACATAATTTCACACACAATTTAATTTTGAGTGCTTCATTAAACAACCAATAATACATAATCTCATATATTTTATATGAATTTTGTCTACTGAAAGCAATTTCAGTTTTGTAGCTGTATCAAAGACATTTCAATGTTTAATGATTAACTCAACAGCCAAAATGTAGCATTAGTTTACTATTTCCGAAATATTAATTGTTAATGTCAAATCTGTCCTGATCAATTGCCAGCATAAATCTGTTGGGATACACAACAAAATATAAATGCCAGGTGATATGCCCATGCTTTTCTACGACAATCTACAGTTCGTAAACATTGTAACTGTCTGGAAAGCTCCCAGCAGGTCAAAGAAGATGAATATATACTAAAGAGTTTTTAATGATCCTCTGGGTGCAGTATAACAATAAACATAAATTGTGTATTATAATAATAATATATATATATATTTTAATAGAGTATTATTATTAATAAACATAGAAGTGAGCCTATGTCTACCTTTTTTCAACCAAGATGGTATAATTTGCAACTATGCATTCTTTCAATTGCAATAATAATAATTTTTATTAATATATTTATTTCTTTATTCTATTCATTTCTATCCAATGGAGTTTCCTTTTCTGTTCTATCATCTTCTTTATTTATTATTATTTTTGTATTTAAATTAATATCTTATATGATCTATTTCCTTTACTTATATGTTATACCTTTTTTATGTATGAAAAAATACATACACTACATGTATTACTGTCAATTTATTTATTATAAACTTTGATCAGAACTCTGTTAATTTCACCTATTACACTTAAGACACAAAATCACACACTTTATAATTACATGACTTCATTCTTCTGAAGACCTGGATCCAAGTAATGTAGTATAGTCACAGTCAGCCCAAGCAAAACCATTACAGACTGGTTCCTGTAGTCTTTAGTCACTTATTGACAGTAGTCAACCTTTGTCTGTTTATCGCAATACTACCATTCTTATTCAAACACATTTTTTAGCGACTAGTTACATTCTTTTATGTCACTAAGCTGTAGCTCTGTTATAGATAACACAGAATTATCACAATAAATTCTTATAAGAAATAAAATTAACACCAAATCGTTGTGTGTTCTTACACAATACTTGATAATAAAATTCAAATTCGAATATACTTCATTCAAGTAGTAAATAGACATTTATTGTCAACTGAATATAGAGCCACCACCGGCCCAAGGAGCAGTTCTATTGCCTAAGAGCTAAAAAACGGCGCTCTTTTAAATAAAAGTTACAATTTTAAAACAATGTAATTGCAGCTATGCTCCAAATTATTATTTACACAGGTACATGTTATTATTACACTCTGTAATGCAAGTAATTATACATAGAATATATAGAAGCTTTAATATAACTTTTTTATAGTTATCATAAACATTCTAGATCTGTTTGTATATTATGTACAGTAAAGTAACTTAATAAGTGTAAGGTAACCAAGCCTATGTTAAATAGAATGTTTTACAAGACATTATCGAAATAATATCGAGCGTTGACTTTTAATGTATAATATTTCATCAAAATATCGTATAGAATATCTCTAATAACATTCAGTAGCTGTGTAATAGCTTATATGCTGAAATATAACTTATCAGTCTCAATTAGACTACTGTTATAATCTAAGTATCAGAAGTTTGTACCTTGCCTTTTGAACTCTTATATAGTAAAGGGGGCTTACTTCTTTTTCTTCTCATTTTTCGTAAGTTAGGAAAAAATTGCTAAAAAACTTTAAGGGCCTGTTGGCCATTTTGAATTCTGAAAACAGCAACTTTCCTTTTCCTGTACTTCTGAATTATATATATTCATTTTGCGAGACACAACACAAATATAAACTAAACTCCGTAATATAAAAATATTTTACACAAAATTTGTCATTAATATTAAATCTATAAAGATAAATTTTGTTATTTATAATTTTTGCATCCGATCGCGGCAAAATTATAAGACGCTATGAGTGATAGATGACAGCACGTCGCCACAGAGAATAGATGACGTACGTCACTGCAGAAGTGAAAGAGGAAGGTATATCGAAGACTATTTGGTAAGTTAAACCATTTATATATGAAAATAGGCGAAATTAGGAGACTGCTTCTTCAATCAACGCTGTGTGTTTCGAAGTAACATAATAAAAGGATTTTAAGAAAATATCAATGTAATAAGGAAACGACATTATATATTTATATAAGAAAATGTTCAGAAGTGCGCACGAAGGAGTGAGAACGGCTGAGGAACATCATTTTTCTTTTATCTAGAGTCGACATTAGAAGTTTTAAAAATACTTAGGTATAAACATCTTTTGCGATTGATTACAAACTTCCGCTACCCAAAGAATTATCGTTTGGCGAGAGAGATATTTAGTGATGATAAAAGTTTTATTAATATTATTATGAACGAAGTATCACAACAATAGGTTTCCTCTGCCTCTATCGTGCCGTGTGTGGGATACTTTAAATGAGTATTCTATTCTATTCTATTCTATTCTATTCTATTCTATTCTATTCTATTCTATTCTATTCTATTCTATTCTATTCTATTCTATTCTATTCTATTTTACTCATCACTTCACTATTTGTGTATGTTGTGTTCTCCCAGAATACCTACATCTTGTATTTGCCTTGTTATTATTGGATTTCCCATAGCATTTCTGACACCATCGCGGTGTTGTCTATTTTACCTCAATTGTGTTGTTGGCGGTGTTATTGTGGCTGATTTGTCCTCCTACGAGCGCGTCGTCGTCAAGTAAATAAACACATATTCTTTTGTTTACCATTTGCGGTTTGAGGAGGTGATCATTTTTAAAATTGAGAAAACTACATGTAGAGACTAATTATATTTATTTAAATCTATACTCATATTATAAAGCTGAATAATTTGTTGTACAATCCATTTATTGAGGAAGGCTGTGGCTTATGAGCCATACACACTCATATACACATTTAATATCGTACCATACTATACCATACGTACAGAGGAGTAAATAACATCTAAGTTTATGCATATGAGCGCTAATGCGGGACTCGTTTTTTGCAAAGATCGATTTAATGTCAATTACGATTCCGTTTTCTTTTCTTGAAAAAACTGCAATTCGTAATCAAGTCTATAATAATATATTACAAAAAGTTCTGTGACATCACAGACTTCTTGTTACGTAAGTGGAATTAATTAAACTATTAATTAGATTTTATATGTAACTAATATTTGTATCTAACTTCATTGATATTGTAATTTAAAAATAAAGTGTTGAAAGTGGAGGACGGAGTGGTCACATTTTCTGTTCCTATTACACACTGCTGTTTGCCGCGAGCAGTGACCTGCCAGTTGATTGAGCCACAATGCCGCTATTGTCGCCGTCGCCGGCCGCTGTACTCGTCCCCCGTCTCCCTCTCATCAGCTACCTTAACGATACGTACCTAGTGCGTCGTACTGCCACCGGTCACTCACTGGTCACTGGTGGAGGAGGCTGTGGCCCACGCACAGTCTTTACTATAACTACTTTTATTTACTTGTTTAGAAGTTGCGATACGCGCAGTTGATCGAGAGGTCAAAAGACCGTCCGGCGTCGCAGATATCTCGCGAAGGTCGAATCGGTCAATGGTAATCTAAAAATTTCACGACGGTAAACGGAAATGTCTTCCCGTAATCTTTCCCGCGTTGCACGCTGCAGATATGCCAAAAGATGAGCTGGAGGAGTGACGCGGGAGAGCCGGAGACGTTGACCTTGGTCGTCCTTGCTAAGTGATAAGACGCTCAGGGTCTCATGGAAACGTGGACGGGTCGCGACCCCGCTATCGCGCCCTTTTAACCGCACGTCGCGCGGCCGCAGCTTCACTTGACGCGTGCACCTCCTCGCGAGCGGCTCGGCGTCGCTCACCTCCGCCTCGTGCAAGCGCTCGCACTCGTAAATGTAGGCATCGCTCGGAGCTGACGAGGCTGTTTGCTTGCAGATACCACATATTGTATACGGTGAAAACTCCAAAGGGGCAAGATGCCGAGCGCCGTGATGAACGGGAGCCGCGCGGAACTCGCGGATGACGTGGTGCTGACGGGCCTGTCGGGCCGCCTGCCCGAGTCCGACAACATTGAAGAGTTCGCCCAGCAGCTATTCGACGGCGTGGACCTCGTCACAGCCGACGACCGACGCTGGACACCTGGTGAGTTAGTCCACTAATTTGACTAAAATTGACGCTGTCTGACTCGTCGACGAGTGAACACAATAGCGGCTCGTGTGTATTGTAGTGTAATTCAGCTCGGGTCGGGCGACGGCGAGCCAATGTTCCCTGCACGGTGAGGGCTTCTCTTATTCGGTTTAATTTCATCTTCGGTCTCAATTCGAGTGTAAGTACATATGTACGTCTCAGCGGTTAGACAATTATGGTGATATCTGAGTAGAAGATTCGCATGACCTGCAGAGGTCAATTAATTATATAAGAAATGTAGCTTGTTCGTTATGTTGCGTACTTTCTTTAAAAGTAATGATTTTGTTTCAGCATTATTTCTTTAATCCAAAGCAAATAGAAAAATATTTAGATCTTAAACCTTAATAAAGTACATAGAAATAAATATGAATAATGTAAAATAAATGCATGGTTTTAATTTTTCTTTGTAGTTAAAAGGAGACAGAGGACAGAGGCTTATTTATTATTTTATACTTCGTACCCGAGTCACACAAATAGGGCACCCATCGGTGCCTACTGCCCAGCGCCTGTCGCGTCTTCTTACTTTCGTCTAGGATCTTGGAAAACAAATAAACTTAATTCTCTATCCTCATTTAATTTTCCTTGAGGATATGAGTGGGGAATCAACAAACATTACATAAGTAATTTTCCTTATTAGTCATTTGACAAATAACAACACCGACGTCGCTCGTGCTCCTTTTGCGAGCACAGGAAGAGTGTTTGCACGTGAGTACGTGTGCGCATTTACATGTACACGTGTACGTGTCATTTTTATAATACATTTAAAAAAAAAATCAGCTTCTCGCTGTATCTCGTACATAGCAGGTTAGGCAGAGTTCCTCATTTTTCGTCGAATTCTGGAGGCATTGGAATATTTCAGTTCCTCGCGTGGTGTTCGAACTCACAACCAATCGCGCTTACAGTCACACACTTCGTGCCCCTTTCGGCACTTTCAAAGTAATAGACTTGCACTCTACGTCATCGATAACAAAGACGACTCGCGATCACGCGGCTATCCACATACAGGTACAAGTCTAGTCCTCGCATAACTTATCATGAAATAAAATATCATATTTTATTTTTAGAATTTTGATAAACTTCATTCATTCTAGTTATTTTTTATGCAAACACAATATTTTCACAAACACTTGTTGATGACATTCAATTAATGTATTTCAAGTACCCACCTACAGCAGAAACATCTATTTAAATATTGAAATAGTTTAACTTGAGGAAAGCTTAGGTTATTGCCGCAATTTTACGTAAATTAATGCAAGAAAAAGACAATCACTTTTCTTTACTTTTCATAATATATCACTTAAAAAAAACTATTTTCTCGTAGTTTCAAGTCAAATTTGTCAAGTTCATTTTTTTTCATTGAGGTCGTCATGGCGCAAGAGCACAAGGGTGTGTATGTAACGCGATGGTTGTGGGTTCGGTTCCCAATCGAGCTTCCACTCAACACGCAACGCCTCGAACAATTCAATTCGAATTGCTTATTTCAATTTATTAAAGATATTTTTTTATCTGAACTTCTGAAATTGGCTGTGGAAATTGGGTCTGGAAATGATTTCGCTATTCCGAAGCAGTTTTCTGTTTAGTAAACGCCTAGCGGCCCAAGAAACGCAATAATCATCATTGTACACATTGTGTCAATCACACTACAGAGTCTATTCTTTTTATTCTCAATTTTTTTCTATTAATTATTTTCCAGTCAATTTTTTAAATTTATTATTTCTTTTATTTTGTTATTTATTTAATGTTTATATTGAAATTAGAAATTGATATAGATTCGATAATCAAATCAAAATCCTTCACGCTGTATCCCACACAGCAGGATAGGCAGAGGGAATCTAGTGTTAAGACACTCCGTTACCCACTTTTCGTCGAGTTCTGGAGCCACCGCCGCGCTTTGTTTCGACAAGAAAATTTTGCTAGAAATTCTTATAATCATGATTATATTCTGTTGGTATTTATTAAATCAAGTGGCGACGAAGGACGCGCGCGCGTCCAACACGGCTATCGATCCTCACGTCACGTCACGTGTCGGTCGTGTGGCGGCCGGAGCGGCGTGTCGCTGTATTCACTGTTAGTTGCCTACTGACTGCTTTAGCTGTCGCGTGTCAGGGAATTGATGCTAAATATCATGTCTTTTATGTTACACGTTTCAAACCAAGAATTAATAGGAAGCTCTTTCCACTTTACCACGTAGGAGAAGCTCGTTAACCCCGCAGGGGCGACTATAATAAAATACAAATATAAATAAAACCTTATTTAAAAGCCATATTTTTGAAAGTGTTATCATTGATATGTGGCAGGATTGCACGGGCTGCCCGAACGTAATGGCAAGCTCAAAGACCTGGCACACTTCGACGCCACGTTCTTCGGCGTGCACGCGAAGCAAGCAAACCTCATGGACCCGCAACTGCGACTGCTGCTGGAGCTCACGCACGAGGCGATCGTGGACGCGGGCCTCAACCCCGCCGAGCTGCGCGGCTCGCGCACCGGCGTGTTCGTCGGAGTGTCCAACTCCGAGACCGAGGAGCTGTGGACGGCCGACCCCGACAAGATCAACGGCTACGCGCTGACGGGCTGCTGCCGCGCCATGTTCGCCAACCGCATCTCGTACACGTTCGACCTGAAGGGCCCCTCGTACGCTCTCGACACGGCCTGCTCCAGCTCCATGGTCGCGCTGGTGCAGGCGGCGGCTGCGCTGCGCTCTGGCCAGTGCGACGCGGCCGTAGTGGCGGGCGCCAACCTGTGCCTTAAGCCCGCCAACTCGCTCAACTTCCACCGCCTCAGCATGCTGTCACCGGAGGGACGCTGCGCCGCCTTCGACGCGGCCGGGCACGGCTACGTGCGCGCGGAGGCGGCCGTGGCCGTGCTGCTGCAGCGGCGCGGCGCGGCGCGGCGCGTGTACGCCACGGTGCGCGGCTCCGGCACCAACACGGACGGCGCCAAGGAGCAGGGCATCACCTTCCCCTCCGGCGACATGCAGCGCCGCCTCGCCGAGGAGACCTTCTCCGAGGCGGGCCTCAGGCCGCAGGACGTGGCCTACGTCGAAGCACACGGAACGGGCACTAAGGTATTTTTTGTAATTCTTTGTTGAATGCTTATTATAATTGTTGATTATCAAAAAGAAAAAATCTCTCAAAATATTTTTTTCTTTCTTCATATAATACGAGTACAATCTTAAAATGTATTTGGTATTAAAAAAAGGTACTTTGAATATTATTTGACTTGTGAAAACGATCACGACAATATATTAACGTTATAAACAGTCTGTGTCGTAAAATAAAATTTAGAAATGAATTTAAAACTGTATTAATATTCCGTTTCCGTTTCTTCGTTTAAAATGTATAAATGTTTCCAGGTCGGAGACCCTCAAGAAGTAAACGCGATCGCGGAGTTCTTTTGCAAGGATCGCAAGACACCCCTGCTGGTCGGGTCAGTGAAGTCTAACATGGGCCACTCGGAGCCCGCGTCCGGGCTGTGCTCCATCGCCAAGGTGGTGGTGGCAATGGAGCGTGGCGTGATCCCCGCCAACCTGCACTACAAGGAGCCCAACAAAGAGATCCCGGCGCTCAGCGACGGGCGCATCCGCGTGGTGGACCGCAACACGCCGTGGGAGGGCGGGCTCGTGGCCATCAACTCGTTCGGGTTCGGCGGCGCCAACGCACACTTGATCCTGGAGTCGGAGCGCGGCGCGCGGCCCCCGCCCGCCGCCTACGCCGCGCCGCGCCTGGTGTTGGCCTCGGGCCGCACCGAGGCGGCCGTGGCCGAGCTGCTGGCGCTGGCGGCCGAGCACCCCGCCGACGCCGAGCTGCACGCGCTGCTGGACGCCGTGCACGCGCAGAACATTCCCGGCCACGGCTTCCGCGGGTTCCGCCTGCTCGCCGACCCGCCCATCGAAGAGATCACGGTCAGATACGTTTGTTATGTTCAAATAATCTTTTAAGAAACAAGTGTACACTGCACTAGCGTCCCGCACACTCTGTATTTGGCAACACATTGATACATTCAATCACGAACAACTTGTTTTCATAATTCTGGTAAGGTGCCAGCATTATATTTTATAAAAAATTGCACAGAGCAGAGTAGGCAGAGAAAACCAAGTGTTAAGACGCTCCTTTCCACACTTTTCGCCGAATTCTGGAGGCATTACGTGTTGAGTGGCAGAACTCAACGCCGCTCTTTGCGTCGACACCAGAGCGAGGAAATGGAAATATAAATTTAAGTAAATATTTCGTCTCCTCGAGTGGCGATCGAAGCCACAACCAGTCGGTTTTACAGTCACATTTTGTGCCCCTGCGCGACGACCTCCAACGATAAATTTTATTATAATTTTTTTTTTAATAAAATCACTTGTTTTGTGGTTTTATTTAAAGTGGAGCTGACAAAAACAGCGAGTTTGTGTTGCGAAGTTACAAAGTGAAGTTTTTGAAACATTGCGTGTTAAGTGGCGGAACTCAACGCTGAGTTTTTGCCTTGGTGCCAGGATGAGGAAATGAAAATATAAATTTATCATTATTATTTCCCCAAGTGGAGATCGAACCCACAACCGTTACGCTTTTGTGCCAATAATAAATAACAATATTTTTTTAGAAAGGAATTATTTTTTAGAAATTTTATTTCATCAACTACCTGTCGAAATCTAAAGAAAATAATAACTCTTAATCTAATGTACTATTGTACATTTAATAAACCAAATAATGTTGTATGTGGCACTTACTTCATAGCGCGACTAGAAATCATAAAAATTACAATACAAAGTTATGCAATAAAACATCTTTATTTGCTCCTCCTGAGAAGTTGATGATTTGTAGATACTACAATGTTAATAGGGACATGCGAAATGACTTCGATCATAAAAAAGAAGATTTTAAAATATTCACCAACATTGACACATTTCATTCGCAGGAGGTGGAGAGCGGACCGCCGCGGCCGGTGTGGTTCGTGTTCTCGGGCATGGGTTCGCAGTGGGCGGGCATGGCGCGCACGCTGCTGCGCCTGCCCGTCTTCGCGGCCAGCGTGCAGCGCTCCGCCGCCGCGCTGCAGCCGCACGGCGTGGACCTGCTGCACGTGCTGGCCGACGCGCCCGACGCCGCCTTCGACGACGTTGTCGTGTCCTTCGTGTCCATCGCCGCCGTGCAGGTGGCGCTGGTGGACGTGCTGCGCGCGGTCGGCGTGCGCCCCGACGGCATCGTGGGCCACTCGGTGGGCGAGATCGGGTGCGCGTACGCGGACGACACGCTCACGGCGGAGCAGGCCGTGCTGGCGGCGTACTGCCGCGGGCGCAGCATCGTGGACGCGGGCCTGCCGCGCGGCGCCATGGCGGCCGTGGGGCTCTCGTGGGAGCAGTGCGTGGCGCGCTGCCCGCCCGACGTCGTGCCCGCCTGCCACAACGCCGCCGACAGCGTCACGGTGAGCCTCGCTAACTTATATAAAACTAAGGAAAGAAGAAATCCGGACATTCTACGTTCATCTTCATCTGTTATTCTCATCTTTTTTGATTCTTTCACATTTTTTGAGTTAGATAAAAAGATACTAGTCAGCGGTATGATGAATGCGTGTCGCAGATATCGGGTCCGGTGGAGTCAGTGGAGAAGTTCGTGGCGACGCTGGCGGCGGAGGGTGTATTCGCGCGCCGCGTCAACAGCTCGGGCGTGGCGTTCCACAGCAAGTACATTGCGGCGGCCGCGCCGCTGCTGCGTCGCTCGCTGGAGCGCGTCATCCCCGAGCCCAAGCCGCGCTCCTCGCGCTGGATCTCGTCCTCGCTGCCCAAAGACCAGTGGAACTCGGACCTCGGTGAGTTGAGCTACTGTGCCTTAATTTGATTAACTTTTGTTAATTATTAAATGTAAGTATTTTTTGTAATAAATAAACTGCAAGCTGCTGAGCTGATTACAAAATAATTTTAGTCAATAAAAACGTAAAGAGGTCGTCATGGTTCCAAACTCGAAAAAAATAATACGTCCAAACGTTCCAGCCAAGCTCAGCGACGCCGCATACCACGTGAACAATCTGCTCTCGCCGGTGCGGTTCGCCGACGCCGTGCTGGAGATCCCGGAGCGCGCCGTGCTGGTGGAGGTGGCGCCGCACGCGCTGCTGCAGGCGGTGCTGAAGCGCGCGCGGCCGGCGCCGGGCGCCGCGCACGTGCCGCTGGTGCGCCGCGACGCGCCCGACGCGTGCGCGCACCTGCTGGCGGCGCTGGGCCGCCTGCACGCGGCGGGCGCGCAGCCGCGGCCGGGCGCGCTGTTCCCGGCGCCGCGCTTCCCGGTGTCGCGCGGCACGCCGGCGCTGGCGTCGCGCGTGCGCTGGGACCACGGCGTGGAGTGGAGCGTGGCGCACTACGGCTCCGCGCGCTCCGGCGAGAACGTCGTCGAGTACGACCTCTCCAAGAACGAGGACGCCTTCGTCGCCGGACACAACATCGATGGCCGCATACTCTTTCCCGCTACCGGATATCTTGTAAGTGTTGAAGAGAGTCCAAATTGTGATTACGATTTCCGCACGGAAAAATGAAATAGTTAAAACATTAGAGGCCGTTGTAGCGCAGGGGCATTTGAGTGTAACTGTAACGCGACAGCTGTGGGTTCGATCCCCATTCGGGGGAATGAATTATTATTTCTAATATGCTAAGCGTGGCGTTGAGTTTCACCATCCAACATGCAATGCCTTGATATTTATGCGAAAAGTAGGGAACGGAGTGTCATAACACTTTAGTGACGGCGGATATTTAACATATATAACATTAAAGTATTATAATATAGCCTAAGTTATAACTTTTGTTTATTTTTTTTTATTATAGACTCTCGTGTGGAAAACTCTTGCAAAGTTACATAACAAAAAGCCAGAAGAAACTCCCGTAGTGCTCGAAAACGTCCAGTTTAAGCGCGCGACCATCATGTCCCGCGACGTACCCGTGCGCTTCCTCATCAATATCCTGGATGGCTCCGGCGAGTTCGAGGTGTGCGAGAGTGGCGCCGTGGCCGTGAGTGGCACCGTGCGCCTCGCAGACGACCCCGCCGCCGAGCGCCTGCCGCCCGGTGACGACCACGACCACCACCCCCACCACCCCGACCTGTTGCCGTTGCAGGCCGATGACGTGTACAAGGAGCTGCGCCTGCGCGGGTATAACTACTCGGGCGTGTTCCGCGGCATCCGCGACGCCGACCCGCTCGGCACCTCCGGCACGCTTGCTTGGGAAGACAACTGGATCTCCTTCATGGATACCATGCTACAGTTCGGCATCATCGGCACCGACACGCGCGAGTTGTTCGTGCCCACGCGCCTCCAGCGCGCGCTCATCGACCCCGTGGCGCACGCGGCCGCGCTGGCGGCGCGCGCCGGCGACTCTGCCTCGCTGCCAGTGCGCGTGCGCCGCGACGTCGACGTCACCAGCTCCGGTGGCGTAGAGTTCCGCGGCGTCAAGACCAACCTCGCGCCGCGACGCGCCAACGTGCAGCCCGCTCCAAAGCTCGAGAAGTACGTGTTCCTGCCCTACGACAACGCCGCCGTTGGCACTGAGGACACCTCGCGCTCCAAGCGCGACGCGCTCACCGTCTCCCTGCAGCTGGTGCTGGAGAACGCTTGCTCGGTGCGGCTCAAGCTGGTAGAGGCAGCGCTCGAGCGCTCGCCAGAGGCGCTGTTGGCGCCACTCTCGCTGGCCGTGCTAGAGGGCGAGCCGCAGGTGCGCGTGGAGGCGGTCTTGGCGGCCGGCGGGCAGACCGCACCCTACGCCGCCGCCCTGCAGCCGCTCGGCGTTAAGGTCGGCATTGACTTGTCATTCGGTTCGCAAATGTTAATAAAATGTACAACTTAAATTAATAGTAGATGTTACTTTTTAAAGGTTACGAATAAGGATGCCCGTAACGCAGCGCCCGACTCCGACTGCCACCTGGTGATCGCGTCTGACGTGCTGTCGCGGCACGGGCCCGGCGTGCTGGCGCACCTGGCGGCCGCACTGGGCGACGCCGGCATGCTGCTGCTGGAGGAGCCGCACGGCACGCTGGAGGCGCGCGAGGCGCGGCGCGCGCTGCAGGCGGCCGGCCTCGTGCCTGTGTCGCGCCAGGTGGCCGCCAACTGCGAATACGTGGTGGCGCGGCGCGCGCCCGCGCCGCCCGCCGCGCGCGTGCTCGTGGAGGTGACCGACGACGGCGCCTACGCGTGGGTGGACGAGCTGCGCGAGGCGCTGCGGCGCGCCGAGAGCGAGCCCATGCGCGTGTACGCGTGGTCGCGCGCGCCCTCGGCCGGCGTGCTGGGGCTGGGCACGTGCCTGCGCGGGGAGGCGGGCGGGCGCGCGCTGCGCGTGTTCCACGTGCCGGGCGCGCGCGAGCCCTTCGACCCGGACGCGCCCAGCTACGCGGCGCAGGCGGCGCGCGACCTGGCCGTGAACGTGCTGCGCGCGGGCGTGTGGGGCACGTACCGGCACCTGGTGCTGGCGGAGGCGGGCGAGGCGCAGCTGCAGGTGGAGCACGCGTACGTGAACACGCTGACGCGCGGGGATCTGTCGTCGCTGCGCTGGATCGAGAGCGAGTTGTGCTTCGCGAAGGCGCGCGAGTCCGGAGATACCACGCGGGGCGAGCTGTGCCGCGTGCACTACGCGCCGCTCAACTTCCGCGACATCATGCTGGCGACGGGCAAGCTGCCGCCCAACGCGCTCCCCGGGAACCTTGCTGGAAAGGTACGCTAGGCTACGATATAAAATAACTAAAACGACTATAACAAAAATGAAAATATCGATAAATAATAATTAATTCCCTCGAGTGGGGGTCGAAACCATAACCGTTGCGTACAGTCACATGCTTGTGCTCCTGCGCAACGACGGCCTCATGGAAGATACTAAAATACATTTTTTACAAGTATTGTACTGAAATGCAAACATTGATAGAAATACACTCGATAAAGATTATTTTATATTCCAAGCAATAAGGGAAATGAATAATTTAATATTTTCATTTTATCGTTTTGGTAACAAGGCTAAGTGCGGCGTTGAGTCCCATCACTTAACACGCAATGCCTCAAGTTTTCGATGGAAAATGGGAACCAGGGTGTCTTACCACGGTAACACCTGCCTACCCTATATGCGTGAAGCTGAAAAAAGAAGTCAATATACACATTTTGCGGGCCATAGTCGAGTGATATATTGTATTGTACGGTAGGATTGTATCCTGGGGCTGGAATTCAGTGGGCACGACTCGAACGGTAAGCGCGTGATGGGCATGGTGCCGGCCAGGGGGCTCGCCACGACGGTGCTGGCCGACCGCAGTTTCCTGTGGGAGGTGCCGGCAGCCTGGAGCCTGGAGGAGGCCGCCACCGTGCCCGTGGCCTACGCCACCGCCTACTACGCGCTGGTCGTGCGCGGGCGCATGCGGCGCGGCGAGGCCGTGCTGGTGCACGCGGGCACGGGCGGCGTGGGCCAGGCCGCCATCGCCATCGCGCTGCACGCCGGCTGCACCGTGTTCGCCACCGTGGGTACGCCCGACAAGCGCGCCTTCATGCGCACGCGCTTCCCCGCGCTGCCCGACGAGAACATCGGCAACTCGCGCGACGCGTCCTTCGAGCAGCTCGTGTTGCGCCGCACGCGCGGCCGCGGCGTCGACCTCGTGCTCAACTCGCTGGCCGCCGACAAGCTGCTGGCCTCCGTGCGCTGCCTGGCGTCCGGCGGCCGCTTCCTGGAGATCGGCAAGCTGGACATGTCCAACAACACGGCGCTGGGCATGGCCATGTTCCTCAAGAACACAACCTTCCACGGCATCCTGTTGGACGCGCTGTTCGACCCGTCCCGCGACGACGACGACGAGGACAAGCGCGCCGTGGTGCGCTGCGTGTCGGAGGGCATCGCGAGCGGCGCCGTGCGCCCGCTGCCCGCCACCGTCTACACCGACCAGCAGCTCGAGCAGGCCTTCAGGTATTTCCACCTTTAACTATTCGAACTTTGTTATGGAAATAAATATATTTATAATTTGTTTTATAATTATCCTTGGATATTAGGGTGAACAGCAAAACTCTAACTAGAATTGAGTTGCTCTCAAAAGAGAAACAACATTTAAAGCTATTGTTTCACCAGATCGTATTAATTAAATATTAAAATATATTGTTCTCCCTTGTCTTTAAGAGACGTCAATGTCATAGCCGAATGAAGTGTTACTCACTTCATTTACAAATTTAAAAATATGAGATAATAATATATTCTCGTGTTTTTTTCTAAAAAAAGTATGTTTTCATTCAATAATTAATATTATTAAAATAAATTTGTGCAGGTATATGGCGACTGGCAAACACATCGGTAAAGTTTTGTTGCGCACAGGCGCCGAGGACGCCGCCACCAAGCTTGTGTCGGCCATCCCGCGCACGTACTTCCACCCCGGCAAGAGCTACGTGCTCGTCGGTCAGTAACGTCTCATTCATAATTCCTCTACTCACCTATCACTATACTTGAATTCTTTCTAATAATAAGGTATCTGCAGGCGGGCTGGGCGGGTTCGGTCTGGAGCTGGCGCAGTGGCTGGCCGTGCGCGGCGCCACGTGCTTGGTGTTCAACTCGCGCAGCGGCGTGCGCACCGGCTACCAGGCGTGGTGCTTGCGGCGCTGGCGCGCGCACGGCGTGCGCGTGCTAGTGTCCACGGCCGACGTCACCACGGGCGCGGGCGCGCGCGCTCTGCTGCGCGAGGCGGCGGCGCTGGCGCCCGTGGGCGGCGTGTTCAACTTGGCCGCCGTGCTCCGCGATGCCTTCCTCGAGAACCTCACGCGCGACGACTTCCGCGCCGTCGCGCGCCCCAAGGTGGACGCCACCAAGGCGCTGGACGCGGCGTCGCGCGAGCTGGCGCCCGAGCTGGACTACTTCGTGGTCTTCTCGTCGGTGTCGTGCGGGCGCGGCAACCCCGGCCAGAGCAACTACGGGCACGCCAACTCGGCCATGGAGCGCGTGGTGGAGCAGCGCCAGGCGGACGGGCTGCCGGGGCTGGCCGTGCAGTGGGGCGCCATCGGCGAGGTGGGCATGGTGGTGGATACGATGGCGGCCGGCGACGACACCGTGGTGGGCGGCACCATGCCGCAACGCATCGCGTCGTGTATGGAGGCGCTGGGCGCGCTGCTGGCGCGGCCGCACGCCGTTGTGGGCTCCATGGTGCTGGCCGACAAGCGCCAGGCCTCCGGCGTCTCGCAGCAGGACCTCGTGCACGCCGTCGCCAACATCCTCGGTGAGTAAACGCGACTGTTGGTGATTTCCATTCACAATATTATTTTAATTCAAGCATTTTCATAATTCTGAGAAAGTTTTTTGAATTATTAATATAACATGTTAATGGTAATGCAGGTATAAAGGATCCTAGCAAAGTATCGGATTCTGCCAACTTGGCAGAGTTGGGAATGGATTCGTTGATGGGAGCGGAGATCAAGCAGACTCTGGAGCGCGGCTACGACGTGGTCCTTGGCGTGCAGGAGATACGCGCCCTGACCTTCGCCAAGCTGCGCGCCCTGGGCGGCGCCGGCGAGAGCGCGGCGGACGCGGGTGCGGTGGCGGGGGCGGGGGAGGGCGCGGGGGCGGAGGCGGGCGCCGAGCTCGTGCAATTCGCCACGCTCGGGGAGCTCGTGCCCAAGCAGGTGGTGGTGAAGCTGCCGAGCGCGCCCGCGGCCGACAACACGGCGCCCGTGTTCATGGTGCACCCCATCGAGGGCGTGGTGGACGTGCTGCGCGGGCTGGCGGCAGGCGTGCGCGCGCCCGTGTACGGCCTGCAGTGCACGGCCGCCGCGCCGCTCACCGACATGCCCGCGCTGGCGCGCTTCTACGTCACGCACATGCGCGCGCTGCAGCCGCGCGCGCCCTACACGCTGCTGGGCTACTCCTACGGCGCCGGCGTGGCCTTCGAGATGGCGCTGCAGCTGGAGCGCGCCGGCTGCGACGTACGCCTCGTGCTCGTGGACGGCTCGCCCGAATACCTGGTCACGCACACCACGCGCGGCAAGAAGAAGCGCGCCACGCGCACCGCGCAGACCGACGAGGCGGATACGCTGGCCTACTTCGTGCAGCTGTTCAAGGACGTGGACGTGGGCAAGCTGTCGGCCGAGCTGGAGCGCCTGGCCAGCTGGGAGCAGCGCGTGGAACGCGCCACGGAGCTTGCGGCGAGCGCCACGCCGCACCCGCGCGCCGCGCTGGCCGCCGCCGCCGCCGCCTTCTACCGCAAGCTGGTGGCGGCCGACGCGTACCGGCCCGCGGGCCAGCTGCGCGCGCCCGTGACGCTGTTCAGCGCCAGCGACAACTACGTGGCGCTGGCCGACGACTACGGGCTGGGCGCGGTGTGCACTGGCGAGCTGGCCGTGCGGCGCCTGCCCGGCACGCACCGCTCCATCCTGGCCGGCGCCGCCGCCGCCACCATCGCCGAGCACCTGTCCGCGCTGCAGGCGCGCGCGCCCGACGCGTAGGCGGACTCTCCTCTCTGTGTACGTGCGTGGGATGTTGTAGCTGACACGTGGAGCCCGGCTCGCCGCTTGTGATACGATACATTCCAAGGCGCTCGCGCTCCGCCGCCGGACTTAAGTGATTCGTCGTGGCTATTACCACTAATCTACATTTTGTAGTGTGAAAATAAGATCTGTTTTAGTGATATTTTTTATACCAAATATAAAAATGTCAATAAGTAGTGCGTTTATATAAGCTTGTATATAAAGTTATATGACATGGGGTCGATGGCAATTAGCAATTTTGTATTAAAATACTAATACTAGTGATTGTAAAATTTCATAATATAACATAAATTGCGTTAATTAAGTGGGACAAATTGGGCGAGGTTGAAATTAGACGAAGGGGGAGAGTGGGGGGGGTGGGCGGTGGTGTGCGGACGGCCGTAGTCAGTAAGTAGGTGTAAGTAGTTAGTTCCTGTGTGTGGTTGTTGTGCTAATTTATTTATAACGGAACCAGCGCAAGTGCTCTGTGATTAAAAATCTATTATTTTTATATTTTTGTTTCATTCTGCTTTTTATTTTTCCCCATCTTCTATATATCTCTATCGTGATTAAGACAGGAGTGTCTTAACACTAGGTTTTATCAATGGTAGACGAAGATTTGTTGAGCATTATATAGCTTAAACGCTATGGTATCCAGGACAAAGTTCTGAATTTATTGCAATCTTATTTGAGTAATAGGTATCAATCGGTCAAAATAGATCAAACCCAAAACAAAATCCTACCAATCACCTGCGGCGTCCCCCAGGGTTATATACTAGGTCCACTGTTGTTCTTACTTTACGTAAATGATATAGCATTTTTGGGGCTAAGGGGTCATCTTACTTTATATGCAGATGATACATGTCTTTTTTATTTTGGGACCAACATTAATAATATTATGATACAAGCCCAAAACGATTTGGATATTCTATCTGAGTGGCTCAAATTTAACTTACTGATCATAAACACCACAAAAACGTGCTATGTTAGATTTCACCAGAAAAATAAACTAGTTCCATCTCATAATCCATTAGTAGTCAATAATTTAACTATAGTACAAAAGTCCCACGAAAAATACCTGGGCCTGAGGTTAGACAGTCACCTTATGTGGACCCACCAAATTAATCATATAAGTAAGAAACTTTCATCTCTCTTGGGCTCATTGCGAATCGTGTCCCGATGCGTTCCTATAAAACTTAGATACAACATCTACAATTCCCTAGTAAAATCCCACTTATGCTACTTAATTGAAATTTGGGGTAACACATCGAAAACTAAATTACAGGAACTACAAATTAAACAAAACAAATTAGTAAAAATGTTATTCCACTATCACCATCTTACCCCTACAAAAACAATATACACTAAGTTAGGAATCATGAACATTAAGCAACTATACACTTGCAACACATGTATCTTAATTAAAAAAATTATAAACCGTAATGTCCATACAAACCTATCTTTTATTAAAAACTCACAAATATATAATCGTAGTACTCGCCGTGGCAGCTTACTTGTTGTTCCGAAGGTCCGAACAAAATTTGCCCAGAAAAACATTACATTTGACGGGGCACTACGACATAAGAAACGAAAGCTTGTATAATGTTTTTAAATCCAAATTATGTAAACATATTCTTACAAATTACTCGGAATACACATAAAAATTGTTATACCTATATACATTTTATAACAATGGCTACTGTGATTAGCTCTTTACTCTCTTAATACTTATAAAATCTAAATTATCCTAATATCATTTCGTAAACTATCCTAAATAAATATATAAAATGTTACTATAAAAATATTATAAAATCACGCATTGTATCTACAACTTTATATTTAAAGAAAATTTCTACCCACTAGAAACAATTATTATATAAATTTGTACCTTACTTGTACTAAGTTAAGTGAAGCAAGACGAAGTAAGAATGAAGACCATTTTGCAAGTATTAAGACTGACTTGTAAAATTTTAAATTTGTAAACATTAATTATATAAATCTCATGTAATTGACTATAAAGTCTTTTTTGAGAAATAAATATCTTTAAACACATAATTTATGTTTTTTGCAGAATCGGAATTTTTGCAGAATCGGAATTTATGAAGAAAAACTGCATTTACTGCTTGTTTTACTATTTGCGCGCTGTGTTTACTACTGTTAAATAACTAAACATTTTTTAAATACGTGTAAACAAAGTGAGTGACACTTCATTCAGCTATGACATTGACGTCTCTTAAAGACAACAAGAACAATACATATAATTTAACTTTCGCTAAACACAAATACTTTATTATATTAGTATAGATTATAAAGCGCGTTAATTTGACAACGGTGCTCGGGCGTTAAAGCAGTTTTAAAGTAAATACACGCACAAAATTGTAATAAAATAACCTGAATATCTTTATAATATCATTTCTTCTCTATATATAACAAGACAGTAAAAATATTTTGTCTGTACATTTAGTTATTTTGACTGAAATGAATAGAGGGACACTTAACAAGAATAATAGAAAGCAAAAATATATTTTTTTAATTTCTTGTCTGTCTGTCTGTCGATATGTATGGTAACATTTTTCTCTGAAAGTACGGAACCAATTTACTTAAAAGTTTCACCAATAGCTTTGTTTTAACTCAATTAAAGTTTGTTTCATTAAAATCGGTTCTTTAAAAAAAACTTATCGTCGTCGTCGTCGAATGCACTCAGGGTATTAGTTGCCTGCGAATGTTATATAGCAATCGCGCTGGTAAGATTCTTGGCTAAAGAATGACATTCGAAACGTCTTAGTTATATGACTGTTGATAAAAATACATATTTTTGAAGCACTATTATACAATATTTTATACAATAAAGTAAACATAATTGAATTGTTAATGGCGGATTACATTCATAAATCATAACAGTTAAGTTTAAGTCGTAATAAATTCAACAAAGAAATGAAAAACGATTTGATCTTCAAAGAGATATCAAAAAATACATAGATTTTTTGGTTCGTTCGTTCGTTTGAAATAAATCTATATAAAAATGCCTAAAAACATCTTTCTACGTGTACTCTTTAATAACTACATATTTACCAATTGTATATTTAACTAATTTAAAAACTGTACAGGAGTTAATATGCAATCATTACAGTTATTTTACAAACAATATTATAAATTCTTCAAATCAATATTTAAACATTAAAGGCTGTTTCTGGAGCAGTATATTACATAATTAACTGACATTAGCACATTTAACAGAGTTTTAAAAAATATAACATAGGTAAAAAGAACGTAATGTTACAAAAATATATATATTGTTAGAAATCGGAAGCGGTTATAGTTTTTAAAATACACGATAAGTACACACATCGTTTATATGTTTTTAAACTATTTGGAAAGGGATTGCAATAAGTGATATGTATCACCTACTAACAATACTTCACACTAGTTTCCTTCCTAATTGCCCACGATTGACACAATTCCACTGCTTTAATCATCTTTTTCACCTAAATCTACCCTTTTTTACACGAGTATGCTAACTATAGATATAATAAATAACTAGCTCTATGTATATTTTATGAATATCAAATATCAATATTGGTCGTATTTTTTAATTCGAACAATCAAAATTTCTTATAGAAATTACGATAATGATGCCAACCGTGGCGCAGCGCCACGCGGTGCGACTGAGTGTAAAACCGACTGGTTGTAGGTTCGATTCCCACTTGAGGAGATGAAATATTTACTTAAATTTATATTTCCATTTCTTCGCTCTTGCGTCGAGGTTAAGCGCGGCGTTGAGTTCTGCCACTCAACACGCATAAACCAGGAATTCGGCAGAAAGTGGGGATCGGAGCGTCTTAACACTAGGTTCCCTCTACCTATCCTGCTGTGTGCGGGATGCAGCGTGAAGCTGATTTATATTTTATTTATTTTAATTATGATAAAGTCGTAAAAAAATCATATTAGAAGATTAGAAATTAAAGTAATAAAAAAACATATTAGAAGTCATTACATATATTTTAAGCGGGCGAAGCCGTGGCCGAGCCGCTAGTATAATCTATAAAAGTCTACCGCGACGACGAATAGAGAGACATATCTATAACGAAATCAAACGCAAATCAAAATCAAACACCTCGAGGCTTTTACAGAACGTATATTTCTTCCAGAGTAAAATACTATTAAGCTTGTACAATGTCTATCTTAAATTCTAATACAATGTGATATTCTAGAGGACCTCTTTCTTCTTCGCTCCAACTTCTCTCACATTATTTTAAATCGTGATATAGAAAATTCTCTGACGATTTCTGGGATCCTATTGTAAAAGCGTACACATTGTCGCTTAAAAGAAAAACGGATTCGATGCAACCGAGTTACAGGTAGACCAAGATTATGCCTATTGTTATCCAGTGTGAATGTTATGAAAGTCACCAATTTTGGTAAAATTATTAATGTTTTTCCTAACATACATAACATTTTCAAAAATATATTGAGATGCAACTGTCAATATATTAATGTCTTTAAACTTTTGCCTTAAGGAGTCTTTAGGACCTAAGTTATAGATTGCACGAATAGCTCGCTTCTGCAGGACGCATATTGGTTGAATACCGGCTATGGAAGTAACTGAAGTAAACAAGTCGAGCCGTTTCTACGTCAGTTAATGACCTAATTTTTTTGACTGCGAATGCTGCGGAGCTCACCAATCAGGAGTACATCGGCTTTAACAACTTTCGTGTTTGGTGTTCTAAAAATAATACATTTAGTTTTTTTTACTATTCAATAGTAAGTTATTACCACTGAACCAATGTACTACTTTCAGATTTTATACAATAAAGTAAACATAATTGAATTGTTAATGGCGGATTACATTCATAAATCATAACAGTTAAGTTTAAGTCGTAATAAATTCAACAAAGAAATGAAAAACGATTTGATCTTCAAAGAGATATCAAAAAATACATAGATTTTTTGGTTCGTTCGTTCGTTTGAAATAAATCTATATAAAAATGCCTAAAAACATCTTTCTACGTGTACTCTTTAATAACTACATATTTACCAATTGTATATTTAACTAATTTAAAAACTGTACAGGAGTTAATATGCAATCATTACAGTTATTTTACAAACAATATTATAAATTCTTCAAATCAATATTTAAACATTAAAGGCTGTTTCTGGAGCAGTATATTACATAATTAACTGACATTAGCACATTTAACAGAGTTTTAAAAAATATAACATAGGTAAAAAGAACGTAATGTTACAAAAATATATATATTGTTAGAAATCGGAAGCGGTTATAGTTTTTAAAATACACGATAAGTACACACATCGTTTATATGTTTTTAAACTATTTGGAAAGGGATTGCAATAAGTGATATGTATCACCTACTAACAATACTTCACACTAGTTTCCTTCCTAATTGCCCACGATTGACACAATTCCACTGCTTTAATCATCTTTTTCACCTAAATCTACCCTTTTTTACACGAGTATGCTAACTATAGATATAATAAATAACTAGCTCTATGTATATTTTATGAATATCAAATATCAATATTGGTCGTATTTTTTAATTCGAACAATCAAAATTTCTTATAGAAATTACGATAATGATGCCAACCGTGGCGCAGCGCCACGCGGTGCGACTGAGTGTAAAACCGACTGGTTGTAGGTTCGATTCCCACTTGAGGAGATGAAATATTTACTTAAATTTATATTTCCATTTCTTCGCTCTTGCGTCGAGGTTAAGCGCGGCGTTGAGTTCTGCCACTCAACACGCATAAACCAGGAATTCGGCAGAAAGTGGGGATCGGAGCGTCTTAACACTAGGTTCCCTCTACCTATCCTGCTGTGTGCGGGATGCAGCGTGAAGCTGATTTATATTTTATTTATTTTAATTATGATAAAGTCGTAAAAAAATCATATTAGAAGATTAGAAATTAAAGTAATAAAAAAACATATTAGAAGTCATTACATATATTTTAAGCGGGCGAAGCCGTGGCCGAGCCGCTAGTATAATCTATAAAAGTCTACCGCGACGACGAATAGAGAGACATATCTATAACGAAATCAAACGCAAATCAAAATCAAACACCTCGAGGCTTTTACAGAACGTATATTTCTTCCAGAGTAAAATACTATTAAGCTTGTACAATGTCTATCTTAAATTCTAATACAATGTGATATTCTAGAGGACCTCTTTCTTCTTCGCTCCAACTTCTCTCACATTATTTTAAATCGTGATATAGAAAATTCTCTGACGATTTCTGGGATCCTATTGTAAAAGCGTACACATTGTCGCTTAAAAGAAAAACGGATTCGATGCAACCGAGTTACAGGTAGACCAAGATTATGCCTATTGTTATCCAGTGTGAATGTTATGAAAGTCACCAATTTTGGTAAAATTATTAATGTTTTTCCTAACATACATAACATTTTCAAAAATATATTGAGATGCAACTGTCAATATATTAATGTCTTTAAACTTTTGCCTTAAGGAGTCTTTAGGACCTAAGTTATAGATTGCACGAATAGCTCGCTTCTGCAGGACGCATATTGGTTGAATACCGGCTATGGAAGTAACTGAAGTAAACAAGTCGAGCCGTTTCTACGTCAGTTAATGACCTAATTTTTTTGACTGCGAATGCTGCGGAGCTCACCAATCAGGAGTACATCGGCTTTAACAACTTTCGTGTTTGGTGTTCTAAAAATAATACATTTAGTTTTTTTTACTATTCAATAGTAAGTTATTACCACTGAACCAATGTACTACTTTCAGAGAGCATTGTGTATTTTTTTTTCAATTTATTACCATTTAAAAATTATTAACGAACAACAATACATATAACATCTAAAAAAACCGAAAAGGTATATGGTATTTGTTCTTTTGTTAAAGTTTATATCGCCATGTACTATTTGTCGTCTTGCTATTTTGAAAATCAAGGAAGTGTCATCAGCAAATAATAAAATCTCGTGGCTCTTTTCAATTACATACTTATTACTTAGTACTTATTATTAGCTCACTGGTGGGTCTCTTGTCGTCGGTGTCGTCGTTACATTTCAATTTATTGGTTTATAGAATTATTAAATTGTGAGAATATCTCTCATTCATAGAAATAAGAAAGTTATCTCAGCGACATCGTTATTTTGTAAAGAGGCAAGGCCGTTGATGTCTCTCAGTCTCCGTTCACACTGTCGTGAGACGCCATTGTGCCATTGTGGCCAACATTTGGCACTAGAAGATCACATTATTATACAAAAACATACTGTTGTTTGGCTTCACGCTCTATCCTGCACATAAGAGAGCAGGCAGAGTGAACTGGAAACTTATAGCTAAGACATTACCATCCCATTTATGTCCTTTCCGCCGAATTATGGAGCATCGCGTGTCGAGTGACAGAACTCAACGTCGCGCTTTGGCGCGTTGCCAGAACGAGGAAATGGAAAAACTATAATTAATGTTTTTATTTCCTAGAGTGAAAATCGAATCCAAGACCTGTCGCTTTTATAGTCGTACGCTTTTGCCCCTGTGCCACGACTGGCCTCATATAGAGTTAATATATACTATATATACTGGCCTTAATACATATACTTGATTTCTTCGTTCTTTTTGCAGTTATTACTAATAGACTAACCTAACGTAAAAAAATGTTAAAGTGTTAAAGCCAAAGACGTCTGTGCAGTCACGTCATTACATTACGAGCACGTGCGTGTGTATGACGCGTGTTTAGTTCCTCTTCAAACTGCATCACCTGTAAGCATATAACAAAGTGTGTGCCGCCGCCCCCCCCCCCCCCCACGGCCCCCCTCGGCCTCCTGCCGCCCGCCATCCCGAAGGAGCCGCATTAACCGCGGTTTCGTGGTTATGTCACACACATAGACCACCGACCACCGACTACTGGCCACCGTACATTTACGCTTCAATACGTAAGCTTGTGTTGAATTCAATCTGATAATGAATTTAATTTAAATTAAATCTCAAATTGAAGAGTCAACGGACGAGTTGCGACGATATCGCGTTTTCGTAATGTGTATTATATAAGCACACATACATTCCGATTCATAAACAACTTTTTTTTGCTAATATACGCAAATGTAGAAAGCGAGTGAACTAGAACGCTAGTCATATAGGGCTCACCAATGTTTACAAGAGGCGAGAGCGCTCCGGTTCCGGAGACGTAGCGGAATGTTCAACAAAAAGTGAATGTCTTTATTGAGAAGTTGATCGTGTGCGAGCCAATATAGACATGCCGTGTGCCAGTACTTACTGTTATGTACGACAAGATTCACGGTCAAATCTACAGCTCAAGTACATGTAAAAGTCGCGTCGATTTAGTAATTTGTTCCGGAGATACGTCAGCACTGCGAACCGGCAGTGTAACTGATATCCATTATCTACTAGCCAGTAGTCACGGCCACAAGCGACACTCCGCCTCTACTCGAGACCGGACCAAATAGCATGTGACGTGACGCGACAGTTAGCTACCTCGTAATCTAGTGAGTGAGCAACCTCCTGACCGGCGTGTGCAGGGCCGTCGCGGGTCGCCAGAGAGAGACTCGTCTGTACCATACCACCATTTCCACCACCACTACTTTTTAAAAATTGTACTTTGGAATGTTATAACAATCTCAATAGTAAGAGATTTATGCAATGTCAAAAATAAACGGAAAGAAAATATAGTATTTTTTTATAGTAAGTTTCATAATAGATGTAGAGACACTTGCTACAACAATCAGGGCCCTCCACTACCCGTCGACTACGTCGGTGCGAGGGTCCGTTGTAGGGGAGGTGCAGGCTCGGGCGCGTCCACGTGGCCGTGGGGGCGGTCGGGTCGAGTGCGGACGGCTTCCAAATGGGGATGTCGCTCCGCGGACGCTCTCTCCGGCAGTCTCCCCAGTGAGCTCCGCCGCCGCGTCACGCGCCCGCACTGCCGCGTGCCCCATGCCAGTAAACTACTCACCTCCGCACTAGTGTTTATCTATGTCATATGGCGTGGTTCATTTATAAGTATACTATTATTGCGACGAAGAGTGAGTACAAACGTCGATGTCCGCTTTCATTATGATAGTCTGTGTCACCTTTATTTATGTATCATACAACGTAAAAACAATAAACATATTTTTCACTTAACTTAGTGGCAGTAGTGAGTGGAAGCGATTACTTAGTGATTAATGTGAACAACAGTGAGTTCGGTCGCGTTTCGCTAAAGACTGCAGACGGCGGACGGCAGACAGGGGACGTGCAATGTGACGCTGATTCCTAGCAAAAAGCTCGCGCTCCCCGCACCAGACAGCGGGCTGCGGAGGCTGCGACCCGTTTATTTTTGTCAACGCGCGACCAACGAGTCAACTAAACGACGTCAACAATAACAGTTTAAGAGAATCGACACAATATCGAGTGCGGGTTGTCGTTCGTGTCGTTACAGACGAATTTGGGCGCGTTTCTGTCGACTCACCGACCGTAATGAATGCTCGCATCTTCAGTTCGTGCCCGTGAGCCCGCTGCCCGCTGACACCGCGCACGGCCAGGTGCGTCACGCTGATGTGGTCGATAAAAACATTCTTGTTTTCTCTGAGGTTAAACAATATAATTTTTAAGAAGAATCCTAATAGAGAGTAGGTTAGTATCAATTGGGCAGAACACGTGTTCTACCACCAGATATGTGCAATATCTATGACTGTGTAACTGATTATGTTATTTAATTTTAAAAATGCCGTATAAAATATTTCTGAGACGCCATATTACAGAATAATAGCTTGTAAAGTTATTTAAATTTAACCTTAGAATTAATAAATTTTAATAATCATATATTTAAACAAGAGGCCAGTCGTGGTGTAGGGGCACAAAGTGTGACTGAAATCGCGAATGGTTGTGGGTTCGATTACCACTAAAAGAATGAAATATTTATTTAAATTTATAGTTTCACTTCTTTGCTCTGGTGTCGAGTCAAAGCGAGCCATTGAGGTCCGCCACTCATCATGCAATGTGTCGTAACACTAGGTCCCCTCTGTCTACACTGCCGTGTACGGGATACAGTGTGAAGCTGATATTTTGATTTAATTCTTAAATAATCTTGATAACTTGTTATGGGACGGTAAGCCGTTTCGTTACGTTACGCGTAACGGCGCCGGTGTATCTGGCTTCCTTTTTTAATGATTTCTTTAAGGAGGAGATTATCAATTCGACTGTATTTTTTATGTTTGTACCTGCGCAACGAGTGGCAACAAACAATCATATTTTTAACATTTTTAAAGTGTTATTCTACACTTAGGAAAGGAAAATACTTATTTAGAAAAGGTATAAAAATTTCGACGCAGCTGGATGAGAACGTATGGCTTAGTGCAGTGATTCTCAACCACTGTGCCGCGGCTCTTTTGTGTGCCGCCAAATTTCAAAAGTATGCCGCCAAATTTTGCAAATATATAATAATGTTAATATTATTAAATTATATTTAAAAAGAAAAATATTTTTAACATGATTTAAATATGTTTAAATCCACGAAAAAATTATAATTTTATTATTTACTTTGCAAATAAACGTTTAGTTATTATTGTAGTATATATTAGTTTATTTCGTATATTTAAAAATTTATTCATACACTATTTATGCAGTGTGTTGTAGTAAGTAAATAATTTTTATCTTTTTCGTTGTGTGCTGCCAAATTTTGAAATCGTTAAATATGTGCCGCAACAAAAAAAAGGTTGAGAATCACTGGCGTCAGTCAGAGACAGAACGACTTAGTAGTCAGAGCGACTGGAGCGGTTTCCTGGAGGCGCGGGTTCGAGTCCCGCTACGTTTAAATTTCTTATACGTTTTCTAAATAAGTATTAAGCAATCATATTATTTACTTTTTTCTTTATAGGGATCCGTATCCTAAAAGGTTAAATCGGAACCCTTATAGTATCATTTTGTTGTCTCTTTGTCCTTCTATCAAGATCTTATAATGGCGTGGCGGAATCTCGCTAAAATTAATATCAAATATTAAAGTCAACGCAATCTAACGTTATGTGTATTTATGCGTCGATTTTGCTGCGTTTTGTATAAAACTCATCGCGTAATCAAAACCTATTAGGTACTTTCCTCCTTCCTTTAAGTTTTTACTCTGGCACGACCTAGCACCAAAGCACTCGTTAAAATGAATCACACAAGCCTAAATCCGATGGAATGATGACGTAATTGCCGAGTTCTCATGCACATCTTCCAGCTCCATCATCAGACCTTGTTTGCCAACCTGAGTTCTCGTTAAGACGAATCACACATAATAGCGTAAATGACCATTTAACATTTAAAATTACTGAGTTCCTATGGTCATCTTCGAGCTGGATTTTTTTCTATGCTCCGAGACAGATTTGATATTCATTTTAACCCGATACCTCCAGCCGATCTCGAGATAAATGGTATTTTGACAGACAGGCAACAAAGTGATCCTATAAGGGTTCCGTTTTATCTTTTGAGGTACGGAACCTTAAAAAAACCAGCCGGTAAGAAAACAAATGAAAATTGGAATATGTTCCGAAGCCGGAATGGTACAGGAACGCCACGTTTTGCCTCGTTGCCACTAAGCAACCAAGTACACCGCCTACCAATTTAACTACTTCGGCACCTTCAGTTGCGACAGTGTTGCCTGTGTTACAACACAGGTAAATGTTTAGTGTCAGTGATCAGTGTCTTATCTAGTCCTATTGTAATAAATGAATAGGTGATGGCAAGGATGACTTACACAACGCGACTATAATACTGCACTGGAGCGCCATGCGGGCGGCATGTTGCTGCCGGACCAGACCTACGAGGGCGCAGGCCCTGTGGCGCCCGCGCCGGCCCCGCTGGCCGCGCTGTTGCGGGCGCACCGAGTGCGAGCCGACTTCTTCTGCACGTACCGCTCCAGGCAGACGCACAGGTATAGAACACATCATATACCATGTCGTAAATAGTTAAATTTCATATCGTTTCTAATGTTTGGGCGTCTTTAAAGATTTAATGCACGTTTTAGACCAACGACGTTGGGTGAGGAGAGCCGTACGGGTACCGGCCGACAGCGACGGAGCCAGCGACGCGGGCGACAGCGATCTGGTCAGTCCCTCTCTTTACCGTACTTCGGTGTTGAATTAAAAAAATAATTACTGCCTAAGAGCAATACGTCAAGAATATCATTTCTGTCCCCATTTTATACTTTATTTACAATCAAATTTCTGTATTTTTAAACATTTTTAAAGTGTTAATCCACACTTAGGAAAGATAAATACTTAATTAGAAAACGTATAAAAATTTGAACGTAGCGGGACTCGAACCCGCGCCTCCTGGAAACCGACCAGGCGCTCTGACCACTGAGCCATACGTTCTCGCCAAGCTACGTCGAAATTCTTATACGCTTATTACAACTTATGTTGTTAGCATCTCTGTAGGGAGATTTTTACAAATTTCCGCTACCCAAAGATAATTACTAAGAATTATCGTTTGGCAAGAGAGAATACTATTTTTTAAATATTTTTAAACATTTTTAAAGTGTTAATCCACACTTAGGAAAGATAAATACTTAATTAGAAAACGTATAAAAATTTATAAAAATTTGAACGTAGCGGGACTCGAACCCGCGCCTCCTGGAAACGTTTTATACGTTTTCTAATTAAGTATTTATCTTTCCTAAGTGTGGATTAACACTTTAAAAATGTTTAAAAATATTTAAAAAATAGTATTCTCTCTTGCCAAACGATAATTCTTAGTAATTATCTTTGGGTAGCGGAAATTTGTAAAAATCTCCCTACAGAGATGCTAACAACATAAGTTGTAATAAGCGTATAAGAATTTCGACGTAGCTTGGCGAGAACGTATGGCTCAGTGGTCAGAGCGCCTGGTCGGTTTCCAGGAGGCGCGGGTTCGAGTCCCGCTACGTTCAAATTTTTATACGTTTTCTAATTAAGTACAAATTTCTGTAATTTGTGGGTGCGACTGTCAACGGGACGGTTGTGGAATCGATTTTAACTGGGGGAATTTAATATTTAATATTTACATTTATTCGTTCTGGTTCCCTCTGCCTACCCTGCTATTATAATCAAGCGTGCGCTATATTATATTTCCATATAGGAGCGCGCTACTTGCCTGTATATAGATGTTTTTTTAATTGAAAGGTGTATGTTTCATGTGTTTGATCACTTATAATAAACTTAAAGAGTATTTAGAAAAAATGATTGGCTATTTTAGTAAGGTTATCTATATTTACTGTTGTTTACAGTTCATTAATTAAATTTTCGCAAAAATGATCGTATTTAATACAAAAAAATGTTTAACTATTTTATGTCTGTCTAGGCAGGCGCGTACGGCATACGCGGTTTTTCTCGGGAGAATGAATCTTTCTAAATTCCGGGATAAAAAATTAGCCTATCTGTTGCTGCATTACTCCCTCTATCTATGGATAAGCCCGGACAGAAAGACAAAAATTATAAAAATATATATTTGTATTTTAGTATCGTGGCGAGCGGGTGACGGTGCGGGATCGATACTCTCGACAAAATATCATTAAATAAAACGACGTTCAGACGACACCTGTCGGTAGTAACAGTAACCTCTAGAAGTGCAGTAGGGTAGAGGCTGCGCGCGCGCACAGTGTAGACACTGCGCGTCCCCACTCTCATAGTTAGTCCTCTAGATGGCAGCGCTTGTCAAATTATAATCAGTACCCGCTTTGTTTGTATACATGCCCATTATGTTTTTATAGTTGAAATTATTTCAATTTTGAGTTATACTCATTATTTTTTTCATTTTCTCATTCTACTCTTTTTGTAAAATTTAAGTATATTGCTGTTAAAATTAAACGATTTTGAAGTTCTTACGCAATCATGGTCATTATTTTTAACATTAAAAATCTAATGTGCAACATAATGTTAATGATTGAAAACAAATAAATGTGATTAATAACAAAGTTAAAATCGCTATTCCTTTGTCATTTGTGAGTAGTTCCTGCAATGCTGGCGTGGTGGCTGTAGCGCGCTATGGTGAAGGCGGGTAAGCGGCGTAAAGCTGAGAAGAGGTCACAAACACCTATACCAATGATAGTTACTTCATACAATTCTACATAAGTCGCACTAAGACCAGTTTTCACATTTAAAATCAAGAACCAAACCAAACGGCTAGCACAATTTCATGAAATTGGTTGGGAACATTGGTCGTTTGTAAAAATATTTTTATTATCCCATTGATTTAACTACGTAACATAGGTATTTTTTTTGTTTAAGATTAAATGTTATCGCATTTCATAAATATTTTGTACTATCATCGACATGATCGAGAAGCGTATAAAATAGTCGATTTGCGTGTCTGTTCGCAATTCCTCTCACTAACGGCGCTCAGATTAACTCACGTGACACGTGCGATGCAACTGCTCGTCTGCTCACCAGCACGACTCCCAGTAGATGTATCCCCCCTAGTTCGTCAAGTTCAGGCAAGCTCGAGGGCTTAGGATCAGAAGCGCGTACCCGCACTAGGGATTAGTGAGGTGGCAGCTCTCAGCAGCCTACAGAGAAATAAACCAGTCCTTTGCGGTTTAGTGTTTGTTTAATTAGGTGTTTTTGTCACAACCGACACATTCCTCTGCGCTCGCAGGATACTCTATCCATATATATTGTTTATCAATAGTTACCGCACGCGTAATATTCAGATTGTATTCTCGGGAAAGGTGTATTTTAACACAAACAAATATGAAATAGATATTCCAAAAGAGTAATGGTATATGTAGGACTAAGCGCGAAGGCTTTACGGGCGCGTGGCAGAGGAATCTTCAGGTGAAGGGTGCGGGGGTGAGCAGGCCGTGCAGCCGGGGGCCGGGGGTGGGGGCCGGTGGCGGGGGCCGGGGCCGGGCCGGGCCAGTTCGCGGGGTGACGCGTGAGAGAGTGGTCGCCGTCGTCGGCAAACAGCGGCGCGGCCGCGGAGTGTGATGCGAGCGCGCCGCCCGCCATGGCCACGCTCGGCCTTTCCAAGGTGTTCATTTTGGACAAGTACTTCACTGAGCTGCAAAAGTTCTGGGAAACGGAGAAGAAGCTACAAGGTGAGCAAGTGCGCCCGCGCGTCCCGCCCGCGGTCGCGACGCCGCGACTGTGCCACCAGACAACGCTGTCGTCATTTTATCACTATTGAAAATGTTCCCTAAATTGGGGGACTCATTTCACATTTGAACTTGTGACTTCTAAGTATTTCTTTAACGTATGCTCTCATTCATGATACATATAGAAACATTCATCCGCGATTGTGAAATACGTCTTGGTGCCCATTCGTTTCGTATACAGCGTTTTGATGCTGAGTCACGAGAAGAGTCGAACAAGTGATGGGTACGGTGGATCTCTCTCTCTCTCTCTCGACCCGAAGCGTTCCTTTTGTACATAAAAGTAAATATCACCACAGAAAAGGTCGGGTGTTCTGTACATAGGTAGAGCACGGGCACTTTTTAAACAATATTACGAACTACCTAATATAACTATTTCTAAATGAGTTAACGTATAATATAGTACAGTTGTGAGAATATAATCACGGCTCTATGCAAAGCTAGTCTTTCGGGTCGGGGGCGGCGGCGCCCGCGGCGGCTAACGGCGCGGCGCGGGGCCCGGATACCAGCGCAGCAGTGGGGCCCGCGCCCCCCCCGGCCTGTGGGGGGGCAGGGGGCAGGGGAGCCATGGCAGGTAGGTATCTAAGTAAATTCGGCCCTTTCGACTCCACCTTGCCTCTACAGGTTGTTACGAGGTACGAGAATGTTAATGGCGAGAGTCACATTCTCGTTGTAAGATTATGCTCGACTAAGTTGGTACTGTATTTTATATAACGGAACCAAATGATGTAGGTTATAGGACTGGAAGAAATACAAATAATATGATAATAACGTGCTATTTATTAAATATACGGTTTACTACATAATATGAACATATATAAGAATATATAAAACGAGCATAAAAAGTATGCGAGTACATGTATGTATGTATCAGTAAAACACATTAGCGGGCGTGCGTGTGGCTGCAATTACACGGGTTTGCGGCGCACGCGCAGTTTTTGTGAGCTCGCGCCGCCCCGCGTCGAGGACATTATGTAAAGCGATGCGTCTCTCCCGGCCTCCGCCCCGCTCGGACCCCGCCTGGCTTCACCTGCAGCCTACGGGCCTACCGACGCTCGATGGCAAAAATCCGACACGAATGGAGATGTCTCATGTCATAGATCACTAGCGCGTCACGTTCTCGTGTAGCTGCATCCAACCGATTTATTTGCTAACTTATACGAGTTTATTCACTCTTATAAACTAGATTGTACATGCGAGTGTCGGGTAAATATATTATAAGAAAGTAAGATACAATATTAATAAATGTCATTTTGAAATTTCGGCGCGGTGCTAATGCACATATCACAAAAATGATATAACGGTATATACTCATATGTCGTCTCAAACTCTGAATCAATGAGTGCGTCGTGCGTTTGTATAACAGAGACATACAAGTACCTTAGTAAACATTACGCTTTTTAAATTAAAAATCAACTTTACGCTGCATCCCGCACACAGCAGAGTAGGCAGAGGGAACCTAGCCTTAAGACACTCCGTTCCCCACTTTCTGCCGAATTCTGGAGGCATTGAGTGTTGAGTGGCGGAACTCAACGCCGCGTTTTGCCTTAAACTCAACATATAGATCATACGACGTACGACGTACATTAACATTTAAAATGCACTTAATAGTACGGTAACGAGTTAACTTTCGATCCTGTGTCCAATATTGTGACATTCATATTCCGGTCCTTCAGGTCCCTCACGAGGCGAGGTACTACTACTTTAGTGAATTTTTTCAAACAATTAAGCGTGTAACTTATTTTGAATTAAGTATTAGATTTTGCTTTATATTTATAAATAAATCGATATATTATTATGTATTATACTATTACTACAACAACGCAGTCTACGCGAGCGCTACGCTACTTTCTATATCAAATTCAACGGAAAAGATTTCAACGCGCACGCGACGAGCACTGGAATATAATAATTATTATCGATCGATACTCTATCAAGTAATCAGTACAAATGTAAATGTAATCACTCATCATTGTTATCAGGTACGACGATAAAATCATTATGTATTCATTTCCCGCTAACTTTAGCGTTAAAGGCAATTACAATGTAAAAATAAAAATGTCATCTCATTAAGACGTACTTTAAGTTTCAAATAAGAAAACTAAACATTTCACAAATCAATAAGCTCATGTCAGGTAACGCCGGTCGCTCGGTCGGTAACGCGGCGGTGTCGAACCAGCGGAAGCATTAAAATATAATTAGAAGTTTCGTTTGGAATAAATAATAATTAATTATTAGACGTATCATTTACATATTTAATTGAAAATTCTAGAAATTATTAAATTTTATAGATCTTTTAATAGTTATTGCGCAGTTTGCTCTGCGCACGTCCGATATTAAGAATGCCGCGCTTGTCAGATGTAACCGTCCGTCGATCGATCTCCTTGCGTTCCTCTAGACGGCCAGCCTCGAGATCTCACAATAAACTTGTCTTTAGGTTTACGACTTGTAAGGGATTCAACCTTTTCCATAAGTATTCAAATTACCTTTCTTTATTTTATTTATCATGAAACTTATATCTAGTCCCGGCCTAGAATAGGATCATCCTGGTACTGGTGGTGTCGTAAGAGGCGACTAAAGTACGTATGGTAGAGTCACTTCGCCAGCAAATGCAACACGCATGGACAGACTCGACCAGATTACCAACCCCCGGCATTTAAAACCAGCGTGAAGTAGTGGCTTTATGCCACTGCGTTTCGCATCAGGTAATGCCGGGCTCCGGCGCGCAACCCACCTCAAAGGCCGGCAACGCACCTGTAGCTCCTCTGGTGTTGCTCGAGGCCGTGGGCGGCGGTAATCACTTACCATCAGGTGACCCGAACGCTCGTTTGCCGTGTCTTTTCGATAAAAAAAAAAGTATTAATGATGTGCTAAGACGATTTAACATCCAGAATTCAATATCTGAGTCACCTGCTGTAACATACATAAACATAATGAACGCGTATACGGAGGAGTGAGTCACAATTAGTGCGCGGAGTCGCTGCACCTAATGCGAACATTCCGCAGATAGCGAGCGAGTGACAGGGGGCAGGTGCCCGCGGCGCGTGCCTCTCACGCCTCTCGGGCCCCTCGCACCTTTCGCGCCTCTTGGGCCCCTCGCGTATTAGATCCAGTCAGTCCTCCCCGCTCTGGACCCGCGCATATCCTCACGTAGCTTTGAACGTATCGGTCGATGACCCTTACTCTGCCACAAACGAGCTTGACCTCGAGTACCTAAATATTTTTTTACGGTAGGCAAATTAGATTTTAAGTCCGTCACGAGATTTAAATCTTCGATCCCGCCTTCGGACGGGAAGTGAGGACTTGCTGTGACGGCTCGTGGTTGTGACTGATTACCGGTATGTGGTAAGTTTCTTGCCCGTGCATTCAACAAACTATTAGAGATCTTGCACCCCGCCGCCGCAGACGCTCGCCTTGTAAGGAAGTCATCTGATTGCTATTCTAGAGAAAAACGTTTGAGGTGAATTTAAATGTCTGTAATAAAATAAAAGAGTCGTCACTTACCTCGTCTAATTATCGCGGACATCGATCACGTAATTAAGTACAATTGCAAAATACAATCGAATACAGCTGATAAATAAATAATCATTATTTCGAAGACTAAAAGCTTATAAGTTTTTCTTTTTTGAGTAAGTAATGGCGGCGACATTAGGTGTCGTGTGTGTATTTACAGTCCTCGCCAACGTAGTAGCACCCCTATTATAAACGTAGAACTTTAAATTACAATAAAACCTTACCAAAAGGATAAATAAATAATGTATAAAAAATGTCGTCGTCACTCGCCATACATAACCACAAGCTGCGGTACACTTAAGCGAAGAAAGATTAATGCAATTAATCGTTTTTGCCACGAGGCCTCACTCCACGCTCCACGCTCGAGGCACGAGGCACGAGCTGGCGCGTATAGACTTCGCGGTTTTTGCTCAGTAAGCTTTTTACAGGCACGTTGATCATCGGGTGCGACGATCAATCGGATTTATGTTTCTCTGACGACGCGGAGAGGCTTTGAGACAGCGACCGATAACAAGCTTTACCTATTTATTGTCATTGATTGTTAATCAGAACTTGCAATAAGTTTACATTATGTTGCACTTTTATATTGCCTGGGTGTCTTTATACAAATAGTATTCGACAACTCAGTCAATACGTTACGTACCGAAATTGCGATTCCCTTGTACATTACATTGATATTTGTTAAAGTTTATCTACGGGGCTACGATTGGGTAGGTTAGTCTGACGACAAATAGGTATTTGGTGCTATGTCTTGTGATTTGATCTGAATTTACCACCAGTAGGTATCGAACTTGGTTTACACGCCCTTATATAACGTTCGAAGTTCAATCCCTATAACCGCATTCAATACTCATTTAAATGACATTTTAATTACGCCTAAAAATATTGTATAAATTTTTAATGTCAGAAATCTATCTATTTAATAAATGACTTAGACCCTGGATTTTGAATAATTACTATTTGTGATGTTGAAATACACACAGGAAACTGTGAATTGGCAACTATCAAAACAATCTTGTACCCAACCTTTAAGCTCTATCAGAAAAGTAACGTCCTTACTGTACGTCAATTATTTCATTCAAAAATGGCACTGAAAGCACATAAAAAAATAGCGTCCTCAGAAGAATATAATACTCTGATTAATCGTAGAAGCTTTAACGTTCCACTGCCAAGAATAAGATCTTGTTTCGCCAGACGTTTCAGTCCTTACATAGAATTATTTATTTACAATAAAATTGCTAGTGCTTGTCATATTAAGCTTTGCTCGATCAAAAAGGCTAAAATTAAAATTTCGTCCTGGCTCACTTCTTTAGACTATAATAACACTGAAAATCTTTTATCACATATACTATAGTATCTATTATTATAACTTTATTGATCTTAAGTGAAATGACAATTTTTCAAAATTTTTCAAAATTTAACTAAAATAAAATAAATAAATAAATCAGCCTCACGCTGTATCCCACACACAGCAGGGTAGGCAGATGGAACCTAGTGTTAAGATACTCCGTTTCCCACTTTCTGCCGAATTCCGGAGGCATTGCGTGTTGAGTGGCAGAACTCAATGCCGCGCTTAGCCTCGACACCAGAGCGAAGAAAATCGAAATATAAATTTAAGTAAATATTTCATCTCCTCGAGTGGGGATCGAACCCACAACCAGTCGGTTTTACAGTCACACATCGTGCCGCTGCGCCAAAATTTAACTTTGTTTTAATATTACCTTATGTTTATTTACCTCCTTTTTTACTGTATTAATTATCTCTTCTAAACGAGTGTCAACATTAAACGCAAATTGTAATATTATATATTGGAACCTTTACATTAATACCTAGTGTGGGTACCATCAGATGTAACAAAAATTGTACATGTTATTTGTTAATAAATAAATTTTAATTTAATTTTTTTAATTTTAATATCAGTTAGGTAGCATATGTTAAAGATACAAAAGTACCTAGACACCTGTCATCGTATTCGGATTTAGGTACCTAAATATAAATCCAATAAAATAAAAACTAACTACAAATTTATATCATACATATGTACAATACATACTCGTATAGGAATCCGAACTGCGTTAAAGTAACACATTATAAAAAACAAAACAAGCAATTATAAAGAGTAAAAAACGTAATACGTATTTTATTCAAACGCGAAAAGAATCTAACCCGAAATGACACTTCAGCGGATCAATTAAAAAAGAGACACGTAAGTAAGTGTTGATAATTGACAATAAACTTAATTTTATTTAATGCGATACAAACCGTCACCATCATTATTTTATTTTATTTTAATATTATATATAATTTACCTTAATTAAACGTTTGTTTGTGTATGGTCTATAGTTCTGTACTTTCTTAAGAAAAGGTGTGACTGTGACGCGACGGTTGTGGGTTCGATCTCCACTCGAGAGAATGAATTATTATTTCTAAATGTTTTCATTTCTTCGCTTTGGTACCAAGCGCGGCGTTGAGTTGCTCCACGTACGCATCATTCCTCGAAAAATTATATAATATACACAGTTTTGTATACCTTCTCTACTGAATATGTACATATATACAGGTGGAAGTGTTAGCGCCACTCTAAATAAAACCACGGTTTTAATTACTCTATAAAAGCCTAATACAATTTAAAAATATTTTTTTCCCTATATATTAAATTAGTAGTTGAAGAGAGAACTTACAAGTAAAAAAAATGTCGCATACTTAATTTAATATCAATTCCCTTGCACGTGATAAGCAATTAAAAGAAAATCGAATAAAACACACATTATTTCAATGTTTCATATATAACCGTTGTTGTTTACGTTCATATTACGTAAAACCAACCGAGGAGACAATAGGTCAATAGGAGCAACGAGTCAAGGCACACAATCAGCGCCGGCGCACAGCAAGCGCGCGTATGTGTGCCTGGCTTACATTAAAAAATAATTTTATATATATATTTTAAGTCCTTTTCACATTTGCCAATTTATTCGCATAAGAAAATTACGTTGGTACAGGTACAGATTTAGTTGCATCATGTTATTCTCTCTCTCTCACACACGACTCCGCACAAACTGTCACGTCTATAGCTTGAATAGTATAGAGAATACTCGAAAAAAGTAGATAGAGAATCTATAAGACCGCAATCGTGTTTATCGAATGACGAATTATCAGATCAGGGTTTATGCAGAGTACAGTATGATTAATAAAAAGAAAATGCAAAAATGCAATTATTTGCGTAATACTAATCTGCCCAAGCTTTGTGGTACTTTTACGAGCTGCGCTCAATGTTGGCTCGGCAATAGAAGCTTCAAATATTCGAGGTCGCGGCGGAGGTGGCCGAGGTGGCGGAGGTGGCCGGGAAGGCGGCGTCCTTCGGCCACACACCAATAAAAAGGTCTCAACCGCGGCATGTGTTCATAGTTTCAGTCCAAATTAAATTGTAAGTCGCCAGGCGCAAGGTCGCAGTTAGTGGAAGTGGCGCGAGCCCGGAACACGGAGCCGGCGCCGGACCGGTCCCCTCCGCTCTCCTCCGCTCTCCTCCACTCCACTACGAGACGTGACCTCACTATGCTGTATACTTTCCCTGAGAGGCGCACGACCCGTGCTAACTTCAAACGTGGAGTTCGTTTATTATAGTCAAACACTAACATTAAAATATACATTAACGCAAGTGCTTACCTATAGTTTGCAATATAAATTATTTAGAACTAGCCTGCTCGATGCTTTGCTCGCTTGAATTACATGATTATTTTCAAATATAGATATTACAAACAGACTTAATTATTACTTAATTGATTTGGATAAGTATTCACGATATTCTTTGTAAAATGACTTATATTAGCTCCTGTACAGTTTTTAAATTTGTAACATATATTATTAGTTAAATATATAATTGGTATACAGAATATACATATAAAGCATGTTTTAGGCATTTTTATATAATCTATAAAATAATCAACATTTTCGGTCAAGTTCCAGTCGTACTGATGACCCGAGAGTTTCGTACCAGTTTCATGAATGGAGATGGAGATGGAGATACACCAAAAGAATAACTAATTAAGTTGTCATTTTGTATTAAATTACGCACAGATTAAAATTTGTACCTAATGGTTTTTTTGTGACACAAATACAATAGGTAGTCTATTTTTAAAAAATAATTTAGGAATTTTCCTTCATACGTGCCGTAACTTCGTAAAAAATTTCGTAATTGTATATCAACGGGAAGTATCCTATACTTATGATAGAAAATGTTACAAAAACGAAGCATAAACCCTCATATTTCATCGTCATTTCATTGCGATGATTTAGAATTTTTGTGCTCTAAGGGAATATAGACTTGAACATTGAGATATCTAACCTTTAACCAATCTTGTACAAAATTGTCTTGACAGACGGACGACGGACAAACAACAATGTTATCTTATAAGAATTTTGTGGTATGTACCCAAAAATACCCTTGGCACATACATACATGCGCAATAGTGCAATGTCTAGTCTAGTGCAATAGAGATATTTTTATAAACAGTGTCAGAGCATTATTTCTTGAGACACAATTTTTAGAGGTTTTTTTTATATGGAAAAGACACGGCAAACGAGCGTGCGGGTCACCTGATGCTAAGTGATTACCGCCGCCCACGGCCCCGTGCAACCCCAGAGGAGTTACAGGTGCGTTGCCGGCCTTTAAAATGGGTTGGGCGCCGGGGCCCGGCATTACCTGATGCGAAACGCAGTGGCATAAAGCCACTACTCCACGCCGGTTGTAAATGCCGGGGGTGGTAATGATCCGGTCGAGTCTGCCCATGCGTGTTGCCATTGCTGGCGACGTGACTCTAACACACGTACTTTAGTCGCCTCTTACGACACCACCAGTACCAGGATGATCCTATTCTAGGCCGGGATCACACGGCAAAAAAAAGGTTGCTCCCAAAAGTAGATTTTTTATACGTTTCTTAAAAAAATATAATTGATATTAAAGTGTAACGACACTCATGCAAAAGTGTAATTAAAGCTATTGAGCAGCGCGTCTCGCAGACTCGTAACTCTGTAGTCGGTCGTCTATTATTCAACTGTAATGCAGATTTGATTCTATTTTAAGAGAAAAACGTTGCCTTAATCAAATTTCGTCGTGCTGATGTTTTCAACTCATAAGAGTCCTTGTTTGTTTGTTTGTTGTGGGTGAGTGTGACCGGACAGAACGCGGCCGCGGACCGTCACCGCAGAACAGGTTTCGATTTTAGTCTGACAAGTTTCACTTTAATAATTTTTAACGCGTAATATTTTTTTGCAGTTTTATCCTTTATCCTGCGTATATTAGAGTAGACACAAAACCTAACGTTAAAACAATCTCTTCTTTGCTTTGCTACACCTCAACTTTGCTGGAAAATGAAAATAAACTGGAACGAACCCAAAACCGACACAAACGTGCTGACGCCCCCCTGCACCACAGCACCACAGTGGCCTACGTGTAATTAACGGACATATAACATCAAACAGTACCTACTATTTCAGATGCCTCATCTTCGAACGAGGCCGTCACCCTGCAGCGGCGGCTGCTGAGCCTCAGCTCGGAGCTGGTCACCCTCCGCAACCACCTGCACGTGGGCGGCGGCGCGGGGGGCCCCGCCCAGGGGGCCGCGGCGGGCGCGGGGGGCCCGCCCCAGCCGGCGGTGCCGCCGCGCGCGCCGCTGTCGCTGCCACCGCCGGCGCCCGTGCCGCCTTTGCAGCCGCATCATCCTCCGCCGCCACCGCCAGGTACGCGCGCGTACAATACGGTCGGCCAATCGTGGCCGCCCTGAAGTTTACTATGAATGGATTTAATTTCAGGATTGCAGATGCGCAGTTTTCATTTTAGGATTATTATTGTCTTTGAAAATGTAACAATGCGTAAAAATTTAGAAAACCAATCTTCATGACGGTCGCGGCGGCGACCATATGTACGACCATACGTTCTTTTTTTTTTGACGTAGACGTTAACCAATATTAATTTCGTTCTCCGTTGTGCACGTTGTAGAGACTTTTATATTCTAAATATTTATTTTTAATGACGCTTTACTAAGTTTAGGCCCATTTGTATCGGATACACATGTAGAGGCCCGACGGCGCGGCGTGGGCGCGGGCGCGGGCGGCGACGTGGACGACCTCATCCACCTGCACGGGCCGCTCACGGAGGACGCCGTGGTGCGCGCGCTACAGGCCAGGTTTTACCACAACAAATACTATGTAAGTACAAATACCTCGGCTCTTATACTGTTGTAAAATCGATAAAGCGATGGAAAGGAATTTTTTTAGACAATAATGTGAAGTCAAGTACGTGGAAGCTCTCACTGCCTTAAGTGCTAGGCACAATATACATCTTCACGCTGTATCCCGCACACAGCAGAGGAGGCAGAGGGAACGTGTTGTTAAGACACTTCGTTCCCCATTTTCCGCCGAATTCTGGAGTCATTGCATGTTGAGCGGTAGAACTTAACGTCGCGCTCGACGCCAGAGGGAAATAATGATAATATCAATTTAAATAAATATTTTATTTCCTCGAGTGGGGATCGAACCCATAATTACTCGTGTTTACAGTTACACACTTGTGTCTTTGTGCCACTACAGGTCTTTAAAGTTTTATTTTATTACCATTGCAACAAACCACGCGGGGGTACATTAGCGAAGCGACCAAGCGGGGCGTGACCCTCTACTAAGAAAATAATTATAAATATACCAAACTAATGGTATATCTTTAAATAGTTCACTTTATAATGAGTATATATGTCCCTAAAAGTGTCTATCTTATGCCGCTATTCAGAACAATAGCAGATACTGAATGTAGATCAGTGATAAGAGGTAGTAAAAACATAATGTAAATAAAGTAACGTCGCGTGTACTTCGGCAGACTTCCGTAGGGCCGATACTGATCGCGATGAACGCGTACACGGACGCGGACAACGCGCTGACGCCGGGCGCGGCGCGCGCGCAGCGGCCCGAGCTGGCGCGCCTCGTGCACGACGCCGTGCGCCACCAGGCCGACACCGGCCTGCCGCAGGCCATCATCCTCTCGGGTAACTTGCGAGCCGGGCGTGCGCTGTACTTGCGGCCCTGCGTCGGTACTCAGTAACAGTGTCGCCCTCTGTCGAGCAGGGGTGTCGGGCTCCGGGAAGACGTACGCGTCCATGGTGCTGCTGCGCCGCCTGTTCGACGTGGCGGGCGGGGGGCCCGAGACCGACGCCTTCAAGCACCTCGCCGCCGCCTTCACCGTGCTGCGCTCGCTGGGCACGGCGGCCACGCGCGCCAACTCGCACTCCAGCCGCATCGGGCACTTCATCGAGGTGCAGGTGACGGACGGCGCGCTGTACCGCACCAAGATCCACTGCTACTTCCTGGACCAGACGCGCGTGGTGCGTCCGCCGGCCGGCGAGTGCAACTACCACATCTTCTACCAGATGCTGGCGGGCCTGACGCCGGACGAGCGCTCGCAGCTGCACCTCGACGGGTACACCGCGAACGACTTGCGGTAATCATCTTAAAATAGATATCTAAAAATGATCTAACTCCTCTTACCATTGTATACCTCCTACCATTGTATATTACGTCAAACTTTATGCGATAACTAGTGTATACTTAATATTATAAGAGATAGGATTTGATGGATAGCATAATAATAAAATACTAAAAATGATAGCATCATCGTCAGTAAGACAAACATATTTCCACAATGAAGGTAAACATTTTGAATATTGCAAGGTAATACAAGAAAAGTATAACATAATTTACTTAAAGATTTTTCTTTCACAACAACAGAATCTTTAACAAACACATGTTCACAGGATATAAAAATAGTTTCTATTGCAAAATTAACATACTGAAGCTTGACATTTAAAACGTAAGCTTACGTGACTTACGTGAACGTTACAAATACTCGTCTCCTCTTGACGTACCTCACAGTCACTCTAGATCTAGAGTCTAGATAGAACGTGTATTTAATAGGTGTCGTGTATGAACAATTTCCATTTATTCATCATTAGATGTTGTTAACAAGTCTCCGTTACCTTTGCAGATACCTGGCGTCGTCAAACCCGCGTCGGCCGGAGGCGGAGGACGGCGCGCGCTTTCACGCGTGGAAGAGCTGCTTGGGAGTCCTCGGCATCCCTTTCCTCGACGTGATCCGCGTGCTCGCCGCCGTGCTGCTGCTGGGCAACGTGCACTTCACCGACAACGCCGAGGGCACCGCCGAGCCTAATGGAGAGGTCATACATTACGTTTGCGCGTTAGAGATTGTCTGAAGTTTCGCACCATAACCTTATCTGTTTACTATATTTTTTTACCGACGAAGTTGCCAATTCGACTGTATTTTTTATGCTTGTTACCTCAGAACTTTTGACTGGATGAACCGATTTTGAGTTAGGTTTTTATAATAACATCTAGTGGGAGTAGGTATTTTTTTGTTAAAAATTGTAATATGAAAATAAACACTAACGTTAAAGGTTGTTACTCCCATAAGTTCCTCACAGTAAGAGTTGACGAAAATTAGAGTGACGCTATTTCCTAATAAGTACAATTCACTATTAGAAGAAAGTGAAGCAAGCAAAATTTCATTTGGAATTTATAAAATTATTGATAAGTACCTATTTACTATTTAAAATATATTTCTGTATTATACTAAGGTACTGTAGCAATACCAATGTGTGCTAACTCACTACGACGATGTTAACGAGACGACACAGTTGAGTACCAAACTCAACCCATTTACTATCTATATACTACATTTAGTTATTTACCCGTATGCCGTACAATACATACAACTGCGTTGCTAGCGATCCATGTTTACAAATTTGAATAACCAACGAACGCAGGCGGAGCTGGTGGCGGCGGGGTCGCTGCTGGGCGTGGGCGCGGCGGCGCTGCTGCGCGGGCTGGGCGCGCGCGGCGCACCGCGGGCGCGCGGGCAGGCGCGCGCGGCCGCCGGCGCCGCCGCCGCCGCCGCCGCGCGCGACGCGCTGGCCAAGGCGCTGTACTGCCGCACCGTGGCCACCATCGTGCGCCGCGCCAACTCGCTCAAGCGCCTCGGCTCCACGCTGGGCACGCTGTCCTCGGACTCCAACGAGTCGGACGCCGCGTCGCGCCGCGCCTCCACGGCGGGCGGCGGCGCGGGCGGCGGCGCTCGGGGCCGCGCGGGCGCGCGCTCCATGGCGGCGCTCAACGACGCCGTGCGCCACGTCACCGACGGCTTCGTGGGCATCCTCGACATGTTCGGCTTCGAGGACGCTGCGCCCAGCCGCCTCGAGCACCTGTGCGCCAACTTGTGCGCTGAGACTATGCAGCACTTTTACAACACGCACGTCTTTAAGGTACGCTATGACATTTAGTAATTCTAAAGATCACTACTAACTGAAATGTCGCAGAATAATATGTGCGCTGATAAATCGTTATCCGTTCCAAGTCGTCGGCGGAGTCGTGTCGCGAGGAGGGCGTGTGCGGCGCGCTGGAGGTGGAGTACGTGGACAACGTGCCGTGCATCGACCTGGTGTCGTCGCTGCGCACCGGCCTGCTCGCCACGCTGGACGCCGAGTGTGCTGCGCGCACCACGCCCGAGCAGTACGTGGCGCGCGTCAAGTCCGCACACAGGTACCTCGCCGTTTGACCATTGAATATACAGGATGGAAGTGTTGGCACCACTTTGTATGAAACCACAGTTTTAACTACTGTATAAAAGCCTAATACATTTTTTTTCCCAAAAATGAAAGTGATTTTTTCAAACAAAATAAATATTATTTGTCAAGAACGCCGCACGCACACACAAACCTATTAAAGTGAAACCGCCGCATACGCCTCATTCCGAAATCGAGTCGTAGGTATTGGCGGCAAAGTTCAAAGTTGCTTAACTTTTAGTAGTATTTTTGTAGTATAATATAGTATGCGTTTATGTTATTCGCATCTTTGCGTAACTGCGTCACGCAAAATACAGGTATGGATAAACAATAAAAAATCCTACGTCTAAACGGTTGAGGTATCTTGATTAATTTCTTTAGGTATGGGCTTAAAATCTTTTACCCTACATGCTGTTCGTGTAAAAGGAGCGCTAACACTTCCACCTTGTACAGCTCATTGAGTATTGAGGAGTGAGTCATGTCTTGTTTACTCATACACTTTAAATTTAATGTTTTTATTAATTTTATGTCGTCGACAGAGGACACCCAAGGCTGGCGGAGGCCAGGCCGCCGCACCCCCGCCGCTTCGCGGTGCGGCACTACGCAGGCGAGGTGACGTACGAGGCGAGCGACTTCCTGGACGCCAACCGCGACGCCGTGCCCGACGAGCTGCTGGCCGCCTTCGACACCAGGAGCTGCGAGTTCGGCTTCGCTACGCACCTGTTCGGGGCGGAGCTCAAGGTGGGTCAGCGCGTCACCCGGCGCCCCTATCTCGGAACAGTCACTAACGCGAGTGTGCGCAGGCGCTGGCGGCGGCGGGCGGCGCGTGCGGCGCTCAGTTCCGCGCGTCGCCGACGGCGGGCGGCGCGGCGGCCACTACGCTCACGCAGGACTTCCACACGCGCCTCGACAACCTGCTGCGCACGCTGGTGCACGCGCGCCCGCACTTCGTGCGCTGCCTGCGCGCCAACGCCGACGAGACGCCGCTGCTCTTCGACCGCGCCACCGTCGCCCGACAGGTACGCGGCGGCCCAAGGGGCCGCCCGGGAATTATACGGCTAATTTCAAGGCGGCCACGACTTGTTGACCTTACTAAACATTATATATTACACCTATACTTTCTATAACTTATGAATAAAGGTTAAGTTATTTAACGAGCGTTTACGAACCATGTGATGAGACAACACGGCGGCTGCCGTTTCTGATTACTTAATTCAGTTTTAACTTATTTTAATTGTAGCGTTTTAATTTTTTTACATAGAGAATAATACATCCATATAAAGGAAGAAATATATTTGATGATTGTTTTGAGATAACGTAGTAAGCGTAACAATGTTTATCGCAGGTGCGAGCGTTGCAAATTTTGGAAACAGTACAATTAATGGCCACTGGATATCCTCATCGAATGCGGTTCCGCGCGTTCAGCGGGCGATACCGCGCGCTGTGGCGGCGCGGCGGGGGAGGGGGAGGGGTAGCCGGCGCGGAGCGCGAGTCGGGCGCGGCGTGCGCGCGCGTGCTGCGCTCCGTGGCCGCCGCCGCCGCGCCGCCCGCGCCCGCCTCGCCCGCCGCCGTGCGCTGGGCGCTCGGCAAGCGCCACGTGTTCCTGAGCGAGGGTATGCGGCAGGTGTGTCATTTATTTAAATATTGCTTTGTGTGGGTGAAAAAACAGAGAGAATCGAGGGTTATAGTTAATAACTAACAGGTATTGGAGCGCATGCGGCGTGCGCGGCGCCAGGCGGCCGCGGAGCGCATACAGGCGGCGTGGCGCGCGCACCGAGCGCGCAGCGTGCGCGGCGCCGCGCGCCCCCCGCCGCCCGCGCGCCGCCGCCCCGCGCCCATCGCCGGCACGCCGCCGCCCGAGCCCGCCGACGGCGCCAAGTGCGACCCGCTGCTCGTCAAGAGGGCCTGCTCTCTCTTCGGCCTCGATCTGGTGAGAACTGTTGCGAGGAGAACAATTGACGACAAATCTAGAAGGATGAGCTCTAACATAATAATTTCCGTTGCGGCCGCAGGAGCGTCCGCCGCCACTGCCGCCGTCGCGCGCGTACACGGTGGCGAACGGCGTGAAACTGGGCTACCCGCAGCAGCGCACGGTGGCGGCCGACTGGGACGAGGGCGGCGTGCGGCTGCGCGTGGGCGACGCCGTGCTGGCGCTGGGCGCGGCGCGGCGCGGGCACGTGTCCGTGCAGGCGGGCGGCCGCACCGTGCCGGTCCCGCACGCCGTGCTGGCGCCGCCGCGCGCACCGCGCCCCGCGCCGCCCGCGCCTCCCGCTCCGTAGGCGACGCGGCACGTGCCCACCCCGCACGCCGTGCTGGAGTAATCGGCTGTAAATATATAATATAAGTATTTATGAGTGGAGTTCGCCGCGCATGCGCAGTATTACTTTGTGTAACTTTATTTGTAGGCATATCTACTTTTCAGTCCGTAATTTACAGTAAATATATTAATTATCATTTACTAGTAATCAGGTCTTACAATACTCAGTAACAGTGTATATAGTATACATATTACAAATTATTTTAATAAACACCACCAATGGATTGTGAATATCGTAAAACTTTCGATAGTCAATAAAATAAAACATTATCGAGTACTATTATCAGGTAGTAGGTACGTATTCTCACAGAAACGAAGTCTTCCTATATTGTATAACATACATACTTACTCTAGTATATAGTAATGCCGTAGTACTATTTAGCTAATGTTTCCTCGTACAAAGTATTCTGCTATAACTCCGTCGCTGTTACCATTAACATACCGTTTGAGTGAACAAAGGTCGTGACTAGTGCGTTATGAAATACAGTAAGAAACAAGTTTTTAAATGCTCAGATATAAGTACTATTATAGTTCTTGAGAATCTTCTGAAAATCAATCAGCGAACTACATTGACTGAATTTTGAAATAGCAATCTGAATTATTGTAAGTCATTAAGCAATTGTTTGTAATCACTAATATATTTAGTATTTGTAAAGTCCGCGGTGCAGTGCCGAGGGCGTCCTGCAGCCGCGGGCGGCCCTCTGCTGACTTGCCAATATGAGTCTGATACCTTTATATATTCGAGGTTTATTGTAATGATGTAGCTTAAGTGAGGTTTTAAATAAAAATATACAATTGAATATGTCATTTATTGTTTCAATTCACACCGCGGCGCTCGAGTCATTTGGAATGTGGGGCGCCGAGAGCAAGACTTCAAACTGTGCCACAGCTTGTTTGCGAATGGTGCTTGTATGCAACACACAATGCCGTCGCTGTTTCCGTTAGGTAATGAAAGTCTATTAAGAAACATCCTCAACTTTCTTCTTTCTTCTTTCTTTCTTATTGACTATAAACGAAGCGATTCAACACATTTATTCCAAAAACAAATATAACTGGAGAAAAATTAAAAATGCAAAAGCTGTTTTTATAAGAAACCTGAAGGTGAGGTATATATATTATAGTATATAAATCTAACACATCAATAACAACAATAAATGATTTCATCGAATCGCAATACATTCACAACAGTGTTCGTTTCCGTTCCGTTGCTATGCTTCGTTGAGTTATCACATCACGAGGGCTTCTAAATTTATCTAAAATTAAACTGAAATAACTGAATATTTCTGTAAACTTCTTATTATCAATACTATCTTTTTTAGAATCTTTTAACACTGTGAAACGAAGCAAAAATGTATAAATAGGTTAAAGTTTACAGTGAGACATTACAATGTCATCAAAACGTATATTGTGCCCAAGTTAATAGATACAAGATAACTTTCAGTTAACCATTATTTAAAGACAATATTTATTTAATACATGCCAGTGTTGCGCTCACACCGAGATACATCACAATCATATATTTATGTCTAACACTATGTTAAATTAGTTTTTAAATGTCAAACGAGTCCTTTGGAAAATGTTACATAAACTTTAATTTTAAAAATATATCATAGTGCAAGACGCGGCAGTGGTTTAGTCTTATGTCACCGAGGTAGTTACATTACGATTTGTCATCTCAATGCTACAGAAAATTTGGCCACGATCATTTTACAATACATAAGTACCTAAGATTATATACATATTCATATCAACTCTATAACATGTAACATACTATAGAACACTCTGGAACAGCATATATACTATACGTATAACTTAGCACATAGTATTAAATATACATCTTCAGACAGAGAACCGTGTTAAGACACTGTCTTCACATTTTACCTAATTTAAAGACAAGGGCGGGAAACAGAAATAATATAAATATAACAATCTCTTCCGAATCGCGACCGAACCCACACCCAACTCGTGCACAAATAATCGACTGTCCCATGATAGTCTCGTATCAATAAAAGCCTATAACAATATTGCATAATGCTGTCTTTTAATGGATCAATAAGCGAGCACGTCTAGCGCACGGCTACTTACAAACACCCTATAAAAATGTAAATAGTTCAAAAATCTAAAATACACAGAAATAGAGGCACGATCACACTCAAAGCATTTACTAAGACTATATTAGTAAGTAAAGTTGTTACAAATGTCGCGAGTAAGGGTATTTCGATCGATCTGCATTATATAAGGAAAAAAAAAATACGTAATATAGGAAATATAAGTTAAAATGAATATTGGTATTACCGAATAAGTAAGTTATCAATACGGGGTAGAAACGGTGTACCAGAGAGCGGCTACGATCAAAAGAGAAGACAACACAAAAGACTTCGTGACACACTTCATATAGGGACATTGAAAACAATAATCACATGTACTCTAGCAAGTAGCGCTTATGAGGTCGAGATTCGATAATACCTATCAATGGATATTTCGGATATTTCTGCGAAGAAATAGCTTCTTTTTTGGTATTTGGTATTAAGTTCATGCTTAACATCAACTTACATAGAATACATTAGGTAGTTTGGGATCGAATAGACAAATGTATATAAATTTAAATAACGCGTAAATAGTTCAAGCACAAAAGGTTTACCGTGTATGCGACTGCGATGCCTCTGCGAGCGACGCTCTTCAGACTACGAACACGTAACTTACTGAACTACCTCCATGAGATGAAGTATACGCTATATACACGCTATATATAATCACAGATCGATCGACTGACTACACCCGGTAGTATACGAGTACACTAAACGATATTTGACGTAATGTTTCATCACTATCTATAATATTATATTATTCTACAATAAACGTACAAAGAGGCAGTGTTTTATTGCTTAGCAAGAAGCGACATGCAAATTCGAATATAACTAAAGTAAACATTAAATGTAATACGATATACAGCAGCTACTTCCGGCTCTCGTAACCTAACCACGTGTCTATACACATACTATACTTTATAGAACGAGTTTCATTTTAACAACTATCAACTATGTAATAAAAAATACGAGTATAGATCAAAAATTGTTCCTTTGCACTAAATGCGAAAATGTTAAACAGTTGAGCATTTCAACGTGTCACACTCCGTTATTATGAAACATTAAACATTACATGAAACACTTATATTTTTTTTATTTTTAATAAAATAGAATTATCATTTTCACTAGAGGCACAAAACTTATAATTTAGAAATAAATTTTCAAAATTTTTATAAATATATAACAATTTTATTTGATCCGCTCGAGAGCAAATCTTGAAATATTATGATCGATTGAATACATCAATAAATGTTACGAGTGAAGCGTGTGCGCAGAAAAAGGTGGACTAATAATAAGTAATAAAGAAAATACGAGAACCCGCTACTGAAAGAGAATAAATCAACATCTATCTAAAATAACACTTGTGATTTAAAACCTGCATGCACTTGCAAATAATGAACCGTACGTAATGCGTATTATAAAACGAAGTTAATCGCAGCAGCGAATATTTTGAATGTTTAGAAAAAAATATATTATTTACTTTAAAATTATGTCAAAAAACTATAATTTAGAAATTTCATACAATAGAATACTATCTTTAGAGATTGAATACATTTCGAGAATCTGGATCTCCTTTTATATTTAATTTACTAACATCTTCACAATTTGGAATTAAATAGTTTACTGCTATAAATATATTTTTGCATTAAGATGATCGGAACATATTGTACATTACAATTTTAACATAATAAGTATGTGTAGTAGAGATCGGCTGGAGTGTAGAAACATGTGATACGAGATCGGAGGAGATCGGCAGAAGTACGATAATTAAACAAACAGCAGCAGCAGCAGTGGTACTGTCAGCAGTAGCGGCGTGCAGCAGCAGTAGTGGCTAGTCCCTCGCTATGGGGGTGCTGCAGGCGGCGGCGGGCGCGCGGCGCACCGGCGTGCGCGCCTCCCCCGCCTCCCCCCCGCCCGCCTCGCGCGGCGCCTCCGCGGGGGAGGGGGCGCCGCACAGCGACGTGAACACGCAGCTGGAGGACACTTCGCGTACGCAGCGTTTTTGTTCAGCTGCAATAAATAAATACTTTTGTAATACTGGTCTACTTCAAAATAAAAAACTGAAATATGCGAGGACTGACATATTTTTGATAGCTTTTCAGTTTTTTTTTGTTTTTAAGTTGGACATTACGTGTTGAGTGTCGAAATTAAGCGTTTCACTTCGCCTTATCGGAGCGAGAAGACGAAAATAAATCTTTTCATAAATATAATTATTCCTAGAGTGAGGACAGAACCCACACAAAAAGACAAAACGTACAATATAAATAAAACTGAAAATTAAACAATCACCCACCCTGCGTGCCGAATAGTAAGTAAATCAGAATCAGTTGTGTTAAATGTAGTAACAATGTAAGGGTTAAGCAATAAACAGTTATACAATAATATAACAACGTTTGTAAACGCGCTATGTGTACTACATATTTTATTCGCTATGAATGCAATTTTGAAGTTGTTTTCCACAATTACTTTGTAGCGTATAAATAACCAAATTAAATGTATAATAAATGAGCTGAAAATTAAATCTCTTCTCATTAGCATTGTCACGAAGCCATAGCCTACTTTGCTGACACCGATGTGATGTACTTATATTAAAGGTCCTATGCGGCTTCGCCCGCTTCATTTATACGAATATTTATTTAACATATTTATAGTTATTTTCAATTTTCAATAGGAATAGTATAAAAAATACTTATTAAAAAATTTTCTTTCGCTTACGAAAGAAAGTGTGGAATAACAATTTAAAAATGTTAAAAATAGTGAAACAATATAAACCTAAATCATTAAAATAAGGCGAAAAAGAATAATAAGGACAATTAAGGGAAAAAAACTTAGTTAACTTAGTTAATATTAGAAAGAAAAACTGGGCAAACGTAAGCAAAGAAAATTATTAATATTGGTATAATAGTAAAAACAATGAGAAAAAAAGGAGCCCATTAGGAGTTCATCCCAAGGTCCAAGTATCTCTAAGTGAAATTTCATCACAATCGGCTCAGCGGTTTGGCTGTGATCATCACAGACAGAATAACTTTCAAAATTATAATAATAAAATATGATATAGATTAATAAAGCTGCTATATATATAGCACGTAAATATGTACGTAACAATAACTATGATAACCAACGCCTGAATTAACTTTATTGATATAAAGTACTGATAGCTTTTTCAATTTCTTTCAAAAGATAAGAATGCGTGGTTGACCTCAATTGAGCTTCGAAAACAGAGGATCACACTTGAGGAGGGTCACTTAAAAAGCTTGAAGACCTTTAGGAGGGCAGATATAAAGACGTCGATGGCAGTGGACAAGGCGAAGGTATGCAGAAATTGTAGAGTTTGGCTCTCCGCTCTCTCTGCTCCACTAGGGATAAACTAAAAAAATATGTACTTGTATATAATACAAGGTAATAATATAAGGTAAGAATATATATAATATTTTTGTTTTCAGTATGTGTAATATGATCTTACCGACGAGATTATGCAAATTGTCTATAACGACCTCCGTGTTGTATGTAGCGTCCACTGCGCGCTGCAGGAACGCCGTCCACGTGCTGAGCTCTGCCTCCTGGAACAAACATACAATCATCTATTGGAAAATAATGGACGAAAACAGAACTTAATTTTATTTTGGTACAAAGTAAAAGATGTCACTTTTTAATGTAAGGAAATTGTATTTAAAATGATATTATATTTATTATTTCGAACTTTTCAACTGTATATAATGCTAAAACACTTTTGGTGATTTAGATTTAGGTTATTATTTTCACACCCCGACATACATAAGAATAATATATAATAATGAATCGTCTACTGATAATTTTAAGCATTTTTGATTCATCTGCAATGATCGAAACAGATTATTATGACGATATAAAACATCAAAGGGCCGAGGTGTGATCCCTGTGGCACAGCAGACAGTGCTATAAAAGTATCGACATTTTATTTCCGATTACGCAAATATGATGCAATCCAATCAATCAATAAATTTACGACTAATATCATTCCTTAACTTTTGTAGGAGAATATTGTAATGAAACACATCAAAAGCTTCAGTCAAGTGAATGTGGATGCAGTCAACGTTTGCCTCGCACTGTCTAGCGCTACGGGTGTATCGGTAACAAATGAGATATATGTATATAGCTAAGTGGTCTGCTTATAATTAAAATACTAAGATCAAGGTCCAACATTAACAAGTTGGAAATTAAAAGTATTGCTTGAACGTCAAATAAACTATTATATACATAACCTTTCATTAAGGCAGGATAATCATGTATGTATGTTTTTTGAGAATGAAAAGCGGCAGATCGGCAACCTTTAGTAGTGGTAGTATGTGTGATACGTTATTGGTATCTACGCGTAACTGCGTCACACGAAATATAGTATGGATAAACATCACGAAATGAAAAAAAAATCCTACGGCCAACGGAAAACTGAAAAACTGTTGAGGTATCTTGATTAATATCTTTAGGTAAGGGTTTAAAATATTTATATGCTGTTCTCGTTTTTACGAGAACAGCATATAAATATTTTAAACAAATTTTATTTTAATTGTACGCTAAATTTATGACATCTAGTTTTAAGTAGCACAAATTCTATTCTATCAAGTGGATTTTCATATTTTTCATAACCAATCAACTGCTTTAAGTCCAGACCAGATATATAATTTTAATTTTTTTGTGTAATTTAGTGAAAGTCGGAAAAAGAGTTAATTTATATGTTACCAATACCAATGTATAGAATACTTTAAATCGTGTAGGTAATGTATGAAATATTATTTTAATTTTATACTTTGCCTCGGCATTTTATTACGGTAACGTCCGTAATGGACATCGAAATATGACAACATTGTGTTGTAACTAAAAATACAGAATACCTCGATGTAACATCGATTCGAGGATATGTTTTGGAAAACATCAACATACGTCAGCGAGCGCGCGCCGAATAAATAATGTAGCAAACGAGCGACACGAGACTTCCATGTTGCAAATTTAATGTGCGAGGCGATCGTCAATGTTTAAAAGATAATTATGAAATGTTGAATTTCCTCTAGTTACTCACTTACTCTTTGGTATGTTTACTGGTTTCAGTGATCTGGGAGCTGTACTTAGGATATGTACGTAAACTAGCGCGAGTTTGAGTTCTACCAATTAACCGGACTCTATTTTTTTTTTTATGGAAAAGGCACGGCAAAGGAGCGTGCGGGTCACCTGATGTTAAGTGATTACCGCCGCCCACGACCCCGTGCAACCCCAGAGGAGCTACAGGTGCGTTGCCGGCCTTTAAGACGGGTTGGGCGCCGGGGCCCGGCATTACCTGATGCGAAACGCAGCGGCATAAAGCCACTACTTCACGCCGGTTTTAAATGCCGGGGGTGGTAATAATCCGGTCGAGTCTGCCCATGCGTGTTGCCATTGCTGGCGACGTGACTCTACCACACGTACTTTAGTCGCCTCTTACGACCCCACCAGTACCAGGATGATCCTATTCTAGGCCGGGATCACACGGCACAAAATAATCAGTGGAAAGCCGAGATTCGTCCTCGTTAATAAACCACCAAATTGTTTACCGCAAAAATGTGCGAAGAGCATGGATGTAACAAATATTGGCAATCCTAACGGAGCCGAACTCGTGCAAGCAGCTACACGGAAGCGTCGCGAGTATATGCCCGAGGACCGACTACAATTAACGAGCCGCGTCGGACGGGCCCGCGCACGCCGCGCGCCCGCGTGCGCCGCGCCGGCTGCTGCCGCGCGCCCAAAATAAAATATGACAGTCTCCGCCGCGCCGCACTTCATCAAACTTTTGATTACTTTGCTATAAATGATACACACATTATTTATAGATTACACGAAATCAATCTGTTTCTGCCATACTGAATATAGACACAACCGATTCTGTTGGGATTAAAATATGAAATGTATGTAACCTAAAATACAAATTATGCATCGTATTTTAATTTTATTCTCAAATTACAACAAGGATAATAAAAAAATAAAATCAGCTTCACGCTGTATTCCGCACACAACAGGGTAGGCAGAGGGAAACTAGTGTTAAGACACTACGTTGCCCACTTTCCGCCGAATTCAAAAATTACTGGTGGTTGCGTGCCGAGTGGTGGAACTCATCGCCGCGCTTCGCCTCGACACCAGAGTAAAAAAGTATTACTTACCTAAACAAAAAAAGTATTACTTACCTATTATATATTATATAACGAATGTAATTAAGCTACAACCTTTACATAATGAATCCTTTCAGTTTACTACATTCAATTTCATATTAAAATCAAGTCTCGACAAGTTCAGACTTGTTAAGTCTGAAGTAATGGAAACACTGCTGCTGTTTGACACTGTTGTTTTAAAGATTGTAATGGCTGACAAACGAAAACCCATCTAACAGTGTAACCTCTGTACAACGAAACTTAACAAATTACTTGATATAACGAATATTTTCTGATTCCCTTCAGTATCAAATTAAATCAAGGTTGCACTTTAATTTGGTTTTCATTCGCATAAAGATATATTGATTTCGTTTTTTTCTAAAATTTAAATAAAATAAATCTTGGTCATAAAAGTTGTCACTTTAGCTCACCTAATTCAATAAGGTTTTATATGAAAACATGATCCAAGAGTCTGTAATTGAGCTGTTGTTTGGCGTGAAAAATGGCACGTTGATTATATTATTAGGCAAAATGGAGCAACGGTGACTAACTAAAGTAATATGATAATGACACCACTCTCGGCTCTGGCTCTCTTGATGTCACGGAGGAAAGGCCTGGCTATTACCATTAGACCAAATTAAATTCATGAATCAAATTATTTTTATTCACGTGTACCTTTTTTTTTAGAAAAGGACAAGGCAAACGAGCGTGCGGGTCACCTGATGGTAAGTAATCACCTCCGCCCACGACCCCATGCAACACCAGAGGAGCTACAGGTGCGTTGCCGGCCTTTAAGATGGGTTGGGCACCGGAGCCCGGCATTACCTGATGAGAAACGCAGTGGCATAAAGGCCAGTGCCAAGAGTGGTAATGATCCGGTCGAGTCTGCCCATGAGTGTTGCCATTGGTGGCGACGTGACTCTACCACACGTAATTTAGTCGCCTCTTTCGACACCACCAGTACCAGGATGATCCTATTCTAGGCTGGGATCGAACAGCACAAGTGCTCTCGTAACTCTCTAGCTTCACGGACATCATTTACTTGTTATAGGTATACGAGTATATTATGACCGTACCTAAGTATACCAACGGTAAAAATTTATTATAATATCGCAATATTAAACGTTTGACGACTTTCGATTTTCTAATAATAAACATAGATTTTCAATAAAATGCTGATATCACACAGTTATACGATTAAAATTTGTTGTTAACAAATTCATTATTAACAAGCAAATATAAATATAAGCCTACAAACTGGCCTAGCGATTCGAATAATTACCTGATATCATTGATTTCTTTATTACTAAAAACCTCTCAAAATTTTTCTTTCGCCCACTCCAACCATGTTCCCGTCGTACTCTCAATTGGAACCACAGTGTTTGTATTTGTGCCTTAAGACCGAACAAACTGTATAACAGTACAGATTAGTTTTCTTGTCCAGAGTTAATCAACGAAAGATTCATCTAGTAATACCTCTTAAAACTAATCGGACATTGATAAAGCAGTGAAAAATATCACGACTATTCAGGAGCGTTGTGGGTTTTGAACACCGGCGATCTCGGAACGAAAAAAATTCAAAAAAGAAGATTGCGACAAGTATGGTATAGAAGTAGGCACCCAATCGACAAAGCAGCATTTTTAATAGGCCAATGAAAGAACTGAAGACTTCAACAACAGAAGCAAATGATACTGCCTTACAAACTTACCTCGACGGCCTAACACCAACAAAACTTTAATCGAATATTGGCACATAAGCCGCCGCTACGAGTGCGAATGGAGAATGGGCCAAAAAAGAATATACCAAGGTTCAAGCCGACAAATGCACCTGACGCTGACGAAACGGACATTGATTTGGTTCTCAATCAAGATCTCCAGCTCTACGTTCCTCTAAAACAGACTCCCAACGAAACAGCAACTATTAAGTCTATGAAAAACAACAAAGCATCTGAGTTCGATCTTATCGACAAAAAAGTTTTCGAAGAAGTACCACGCAAAGCTGTAGTATATCTTACAATGGTATTTAATACCATGATGAGAATCGGGTACTTCCCTGATTTGTGGAAAGTTTCCGAGGTAATGATGATTAGCTTACTTCCAGTTATGTTCTAAATCTTTAAAAAGTTCTTGCTCTTTAGACTTAATCTTGCTTTAGATAAGAAATCATTGTACCGAATCACCAGTTCGATTTTCAAAAGGATCACTCCACTAAAGAACAGGTCCATAGAGTACGTAAAAAAATTCAAAATTCATTTGAAAAGAAAGAGTATTGTTCATCGGCCTTTCTCGACATACAGCAGGCTTTTGAGTATGGCACAGGGGTTTGTTGTCCGCGTTTTACTTTAGGCAAAAAAGTCACTTAAGAGTGCTCGTATATCCAACTTGTACGCAATATGAAAGCGCTTGTGCCGTGCGATCGAAGGTTAGCGTGAGTTATTAGTGACTATATGATAACTTCATAAATCACGAACAAGTAAACAGGAGATTTTCTTACAATATTTTCTAAACTCAGTCAGTGGAACACGTGTTCAGTGAACAAAGTTTAGTATATATTGTAATAGGTTTGTCCGAGGCCCACCACATGGCATGGATATCGAGCGGCGAGGACGAAAGCTAAGAGCCGGTGGTCGCGAAGCCGCACAATGCACGGTACCTCCCGGTGTCGCGTTACAGCCCCTTCCACGTTGTAGATTGTGCTTCATTTAAATATATGATACCACCTTTTAAACTCACCAAGCATATTGTTTCCTTATTTAAATTATAAGAAATAATCTACCCATTGTTAAACAACAAAGTTTAATACGTTTATAAAAAAATTACAGCTTATTACTATTCTTAAAAATTTACATTCAACTATTTGAGTAATTAAAATATTACTTTTTTTATAGATTTGACTATTTGTAGAATTAAAAGTGACAAATATAATTTGCTAGAGTTCTTTGAAACGCCTCTTTCATAATTAATTATATCGCCCATTCACCTTTGACTCGCTGACAATTAGCTAACGACAACCAACGACACGTTAATTACACTTAATCAAACTTTACTTCGAATATTGTCTACAGTAAATAGATTTATAGATGTAACCCTCAGGCATAAACGGTACTTGTATAATTAAGGACTTAAATGGATTTTGTCTATTACGGGACATGATTTAACTAAGACCGAACTGAAGTGGCGTGTTGTGTACTTCCTGAAAGACAACCCGTTACGTGCGGTATGCGTGAGCGCGGCGGTCGAGACGTATAAATAGACGTGACGGTCAGGGCCGGCGCGCGCGGTCGCTGCACTGGCCATTGGAGCTGGTGCTCGCGACATGTGCGCTCTGCCACAGGATGCAATACTTCTAGTAGCGCCCTCGCAAGGACGCTTCCTCAGATTTTATGTTTATGATGGCCATTTCCATAATACTTCTAACGTGGAAGTAAAATTTACAACCATCCGTAAATATTAAGACCCTGTCGCAGCATGCGACGACGGCGCGTCAATTTTCAATAATTTTATATTCGTCATAGAAAACTACCTACCTACTATAGTTTCTTTATTTTTTGTAGTTTTATGGAGATCTTCAATTTTTATGCCAATGAGGAATGCTTATAACACTGAATAACCTTTGCTAAAGCGACATTTCATTATTTCTTAAAGCTTTACAGAACAGCTAGGTTCTTCATCAGATGTTCTAGATATTTTATGTCCATTGAAATTGCATTTCAGTAGATGTACGTGTCCAAACAGACAAACAGATGTAAAGTTTTACAACCATAGCCCATATTATGGTATTAAGCGCTTTATTCCTAACGGGGTAACCAGAGAGAACAGAGCGCCAAACGCTACGGTATATATTCGTGCATTATTACTATGTCTTTATTGTCCTATACGGTTTATGTTATACATTTTAATATAGTATAGATGACATTAGAAAATACTTAAAAGCTACATTGTCTCTCAATAATATTTGCTCAAAACTCCGATGATTCCACAATATGTTACTATGCGTAGTACGATCAATATAAAGATGACGCCTATCAAATTTAAACATCCGATGAATCCATCCTTCGCGCCACCCAAATAGTGTAGTTACAGCTGACACGTCATCATTTAGACAGAGTTCATGATTTTTTAGGGCTTCGCAGAAAAATACCTTTACAGTCTTTACGGTACAATTCCTTTTTAGAATTTCAAAAATAAATGTTTCTGATAATAATTGTAATCGTAAAATTAGAAAGACAAAGCATCTTCTTGGAATTATGAAGGTTTATAATAATAAGTACCAGCGGGCAAGGCCTAGTGTGGGTGAGTAGTACTCATGATATCAAATCAGCTTCACGCTGTCTCCCGCACACAGCAGGGTAGGCAGAGAGAACCCAGTGCTATGACTCTCCGTTCCCCACTTTCTGCCGAATTCTGGAGGCATTGCGTGTTGAGTGAAAGAACTCAACGTCGTGCTTAGCCTCGACACCAGAGCGAAACGGAAATATAAATTTAAATAAATATTTCATTTCCTCGAGTGAGAATCGAACCCACAACTAGTCGGTTTTACAGTCACACTTCGTGTCGCTGGGCTACGACTGTCCTCAAACTACTTATGATATGTTGCTAAAAAAGCTGTTTGCTTTTAGTTAAACTTACAACGCTAAAACATTTTGTGTCATTTAATTAGTAATATAGCAAATCGATTGTAATAATTTCTTTAGTTTTCTACATCCCAAGAAGAGTATTCGTATTCCACATCTTGCGTATATGTACTTCTACTCCGGAAAATCCGCTACTGAATGAAATATTTATAGGTCACGAACAACTCACCTCGGATATCAATGTATGCAAATTGCATAATTGTAACTGAGGCAGAGCCTGTAAAAACAATGGGCTCTTTTGACGCAAGTACCGATCTCATCGGGGCCACCAACAACGCTTAATGGGGAGGCACGTTTATGTATTTTTGTTACAGAAATTATTATTGTGAATATTGTATTCTATCTTTAGTTCTATAAAAATATTATAAATCTGAACTCAGCTAGGACGAGAGCAAAATTTGTAACTATGGCACGACTGGCCAAATTGGAGTCATTTTTGTGTTGGATTGTCTTGTCTATTCATTGAGAAAGGCTCTAGATTAAATTATAATGTCAATACTGCTATTGGAGCTAAAACGGGTGTCAGAATTCTAATAGGAAAGTCGTACAATGTCGGATGGATGCAGTTCACGTCGGCTGTCAACTATTTAAATAAATATAAAAGGCAACATCTAGTTTTTGCAAAAACTACACAGTTGCAGTTGCAATTTTCCAATAAACACTATAATACTAGATTGATGTGTCGTGTTTTTATGTGAACAACAACTTTCCCAAGATAACTGCTAAGCACTCAACCACTTTGGTGTGAAGTTGTCGCGTATCCCGCGTAGTAAGCATAGTGGAGCCCGCGCGAAACACGCGTGAAGGACTGACGTCACGACGTAACCCGCCTCCTTAGCTATACAGAGGAATTGTAAGTGACTAACGTTATACATTTAACGTCAATTCATTTTATATTCTGCCATTACGCGTCTTTAATAAATTACTTCGATATTAATTACTTTTTACAGTAACTATATTAAAAAGCTAAAGAGTTGTCGAAAAGAGCGTTTGGTTGAACGCGCTAATCTAGAGAAGTACTGGTTCTAATTGTAAACATATTTTAGTGCTTAAACAACTTAATTTTGATGATACAAGTAGACGCTGAAACTGTATATGTATAAAATAAACTGTGCGGCGGGATGCATGGCCGCCACGTAAGAGTGAAAATTAGGTCAGCGTCGGAGCAAGGTTAAGGACCACCGAACTGTGTCGCGCGGCTCCCCGCGGCCCGCGGGCGCTCTCTGCGCCGAGCTCCTTTCTCATCCTGTGCCACAAAGCCACCTGTGCTTTTCATACAACGTATGTATGTGCACTTTCTTCTATAACACGAACTAGTTAAAAAGTGTTTTATTGTTTACTATTTACATGGTAACTCTTTTTTTAATTCATAGCTTTTTTTAGAAAGGTGTTTACCTAAATAATTTTGTCTTAGTATGAAATTAAGTATATAGATGGATTTTATTGAAATATGAGGCCGGCCGTGACGCAGAGGCACAAAGTGTGACTGTAAAATCGGCTGTTTCCCTGCTGTCTGCGGGATACAGCGTGAAGCTGATTTATTTTATTTTTTTATTTTATTGAAATATAAACAAGGGATTTAATATTATAGATAAATATTATATAAAAACGATGGGTGGATTTCTACAAGATTTATGAACGTCATAACGCCTGTCTCAAGTAGAAGCGAATTGCTGAGTATTGATGTAGCTGATGAGGTACGAAGCAATAGGTACGAAGTCCGAAAAGTTGGAAATCAGGGGAGGTGCAGTCATTAGATCACCTGCGTGCGAGTAGGAACTGGTATTTCGCCCTGGTTTGACATCTGTAGAAAACTATTATAGTTTATTTAATGTATGTATAGGTATATTTCAATATTGTAACTTATTTACTTATCATTTATATAATACTTACATTTAATAGAATTTATATATTTTATAGTAAGTATTCGTATTTAGTATATTTATATGAGAACGATCGCTGCCGTCGACTGAACCGGTGAGGCGTCGTGATATCTCTATGTATAATAAGACATAAAAAAATTTTTGTCTGTACATTTAGTAATTTTGATTGAAATGGATAGAGGGACACTTAAAAAGAATAATAGAAAGCAAAAATATGTTTTTCAAATTTCTTGTCTATCGATATGTATGGTCAAGTTTTTCTCTGAAAGTACTGAACCGATTTACTTGAAAATTTCACCAGTTGCTTTATTTTAACTCAACTAACCTTGGTTCATCAAAATCGGTTCATTAAAAAAAAAATTATCGTCATTTGAATGAACTCAAGGTATTAGTTTGCCTGCGAATGTTATATAGCAATCGCGCTGGTAAGATTCTTGGCTAAAGAATGACATTCAAAACGTCTTAGTTATATGACTGTTGATAAAAATATATATTTTTGAAGCACTATTATACAATATTTCACAATAAAGTAAACAAAATTGAATTGTTAATGGAGATTACCTTCATAAATCATAACATTTAAGCTTAAGCCGTAATTAATTCAACACAGAGATAAAAAACGATTTAATCTTCAATGAAATATCAAGTACATACATAGATTTTTTGGTTCCACCGTTTGAAATAAATCTATATAAAAATGCCTCAAAACATCCTATCTACGGGTACACTGTAATAACTACATATTTACCAATTATATATTTATCTAATAACATATGTAACTAATTTAAAAACTGTACAGGAGTTAATATGCAATCATTACAGTTATTTTACAAAGAATATTATGAATTTTTACCCAAATCAATAATTTAACATTTAAGACTGTTTCTGAAAGTTTCTGCAGTAAATTAAATTATTCACTGAGATCAGCACATTTGAAAGAGTTTTAAAATTATGATGAGACTTACATAACATAGATAAAAAGAACGTAATGGTACAAAAATATATTACGTATAATAATTAATTAGCTTTATGTGTATTTTATACATATCAAATATCAACATTGGTCATATTTTTTAATTCAAAACAATAAAAAATTCTTATAGAAATTACGATAATGTAGTACAAAAATAACATTAGAAGTCATTATAGTTGTCAATCAATTCTATTTATTAAATCAATAATCATATAGTTTCAGCGGGCGAAGCCGCGAGCGGGCTTCTAGTTTATATATATATGTTTGTGGTTGACTTTTGTATAAACTGTGTCGTGATTTAATATTTGTGTTAAAACTATACGTACTTTCAAGTGGTGTTGAATATACTCAGCGTCAACCGCGAGTAGATTTCATCTCATCATTTATTCATCTCCATCAAAACTACACAAGGACGCGCCACTTTGGTAAACAAGGACGCGCCACTTTGGTAAACAAGGACGCGCCATGTCAGATTGGTTGTTCGATTTGTATTTGGATAGCTGTCTCCAAGGAGGGAAACAAAGTTATATGGGAGTTATTTTTAGTAGTGCTAGTAGTAGTAGTAGTGCTGTACGCAGATGATGCACTGCTCATTGCATCATCAGAATGCGAATTGCAGGCATTATTCACCGCTAAGAAAGATGGGTGAGAAAATGATGGTCCAACATTGAATGACAAAGGTTGATGTAAGGTATGTGGAGTCAGCTTAGCTGATCATCTCCTCAATGAAGAGATACACAGAATGGCAGGTACTAGCGAAGATGTCACGGTGAGAATAAAGAACACCGTGCTCAGTTGGTTTGGACAAGTCGAATGCATGAGCGGTAACAAAGATACTGTAGTAAAGTCACGTAAAAAGTAAACCCCCGGGAGGGCATGTATGAAGACGTTGATGAGGCGAAAGAGGTATGCAGAGACCGTAGCGTTTGGCGCTGCGTTAGCTTCGACTACCCCGCTAGGGTCACAGCGTGAAGCTATGTGAAGTTAAGTTAAATTATATAGCAACGTAATTTTTAGAAAACAACATATTTAAAGCGTTTTATAATAAAATGACTTTTAATTTCTAATTAGGTACTATACAATTTACAGTCGGCATTTTAAAAAATCTATAAGTACATTTATGTCAATTTGCGAGAAGTGGCCAGTGTTGACCTTTTCATTAACCTTTGACTCTATGCGTGTCTCAGATTGTAAATTAAACCTCACTGCCCACACCTCTGCAAGTCAGCATCAAAAAACATCACCTTATTATTTATCATATTTTAAGGTACGAAAGTTGTACACATTTAAATTATATCCTAATACTACATCAAGTCACGCGAATATTGGCTGTCTTTGCAGAAAGCTTTTTCCTGTAAAGGGGTTCTTGCAGACAACTAAAAATATATATTTTATTTGTCTTTACTTTTCTATTTATATATTATATCTAAAAAAATCAGCTTCACGCTGTATCCTGCACACAGCAGGGTAGGCAGAAGGAACTTAGTGTTCAGACACTCCGTTCCCCACTTTCTGTCGAATTCTGAAAGCATTGCGTGTTGAGTGGCAGAACTCAACGCCACGCTTTGTCTCGAAACCAGAACGAAGAAATGGAAATATAAATTTAAGTAAATATTTCTATATATTTATATATAAAAATCTCCAACCAATCGGTTTTATAATCACACTTTGTGCCCCTGTGCCACGTCTGGCCTCACTTTTATTATAATTATATTATAACTAATCCTAAAAATATACAGGGTGGAAGAGGCAGCGCTCGTTTTAGGAAAAAAACATATGGGGTAAAATATCTTAAGCCCGGTATGGGTTTAAGATATTAATCAAGATGCCTCAACAGTTTGGATGTAATTTTTTTTTATTTCACGATTTTTATCTATACCTGTATTTCATGTGATTACTATTGGTTATATACGCAACCAATAACGTAAACACTACTACAAAAATACTAATAAAGATTAAACAATTTTGAACTTTATCACAAATACATACGACTCGATTTCGAAATGAGGCGTGTGCGGCGGTGTTCCTTTGATAGGTTTATGTGTGCGCGCATCGTCCTTACAAATTCAGTTTTATTTTAAAACGACAATTTTATTATGTATTTTGTTTGAAAAAATCACTTTTTAATTTTTGGGAAAAGATTTATTTTTAAGTGTTGGGATTTTATGAAGTAGTTAAAAGTATGGTTTCATTCAAAGTGGTGCTAACACTTCCACCCTGTATACAAATAAAAAATTATTAATCCTAATCAATAAGAATATGATGTCATTTAATAAACAAGAATAGCAATAAAAGGCGTTTTATTTACCTACTGGCATGTGGTATGTTTACGCAGCGACCCTCATTTTCACTTTTTTCATTTAAATATGCGACCAACTTAAAATTGTCTTTCCTTAAATTAATGTAGGTATTCTAGATCTATTATATTATTTTAATAATGAGTAAGCAAATAAATAATATAAGATATCGTAGGTGTATATCTATAGTAAAAAATAAGAATCTAACGATATCTGCAAAGAGTAAAGTTTAAAATAATTGAATACCTTGTTTTACAATACAAGCGCATGCACAACAAAGGTTTATCGGACAGATAAGCAAGTAGTCCAGTAGAATACTCAAAACAATCGATATGAGGGCATACATATTTATCTCGAGATACAGTAGGTATCAGGTACAGAGGTATGGAGGCGACCCACTTCCCTTTATCAGTAGCCGGTTGCGTCGCGATCTACTAAACAATGACATAATCTAATGCGATCACAACAATCTTGTTTCGTTTCACGAATTATGTTAGCATGTTGTTAACAGCGTTTGAAAGCGTTTGAAAAAAACTAGTACAACACCAGTAACATCCAACAAACAGCAGGTCCCTTTTTAAAATTATAACAATATTCTAAAACAATGAGCTCCAATAACCTCCATCAATCCATGAAGTGTGCGTGGGCGAAAAACGACCGTATTACTTTCTCCACAACATTATACATTCACAATTATACATCAAGTAACTCCTATATGCGACTGAGTCAAAAGCGGCGTTGAGTTCCATTACTTAGCACGCAAATTCTAGAATTCGGCGAAAAGGGGGGAACGGAGTGTCTTAACACTAGGTTCCCTCAGTCTAACCTGCCGTGTGCGAGATAGAGCGTAAAGCTGTTTTTTTTTGTAATGCATGAATGAATCATTTATATATTTACAAGGTTATTATTTAGAACTGTTGTAAGGGGATTACTACTAGGGGGCAACAGTTGTAACTAGACTTGAGGATATATTTTGAGGCGCAGGGGTACAAGTGTGAAAATGTAACGAGACGGTAGTGGGTTCGATCAACCAAGGCGGAATGAATTATTATTTACTAATATTTTCATTAATTCGCTCTGGCATTAAAGCAAAACCGCAATGCCTAACAAAATTCGGCGAAAAGTGGGGAACAGAGTGTCTTCACACTTTTTGCCTACTTTGCCTACCATGCTATATACGGGATACAGCGTGAAGTTGATACATTTATAGGATAACTATGTTGATATTGCAAATATGACGTAAAATATTTTTAGGACTAAATAATAAAATAGTCGTAAAACCCTGAGAGCATAAACATTTTTTTGGGTACTCAAATTGAGAAGTATCTTTCGAATAGATAAATATACTCGTATAATAAATAGATATACTCGTCACACGTGTGACGCGAGCGCCGTCAGCCGTCAGCCGTCAGCCGTGGGCCGAGGGCGGTGCGTCCTGCGCTTTCTCTGCGATTAGCGAACAATGCGCGCCGCCCGCAGCCCGCGCTCACTTATATTAGAAAGCTAATTTCCGTTTATATGCAAATCCCATGCGCGAGATATTAAAATTGGCTTCATATTTCATTGTGTCGGCGTACTTTTACCGCGGCCCGGCAGACCGTGGCGACAGGCGAACTCAACACGCGTACATCAAACACTAATCTCATCTCATCCGGATGTTAACGGCACAATATTTGGAAAGTGAAATAAATAGTCGACATACATCGCGTCGCTCCATGTGTCTATCGCATAATGGCGATGAAATGGCAACATTTTGAACGCCTGATAATGGAGATTTCACTTACAATTCATATTATTTGCTCCTCTTCAATTTACAAAAGATGTCAATCATTAAATCGTTAGAATGTACTAACTAATACACGCTGCAATAAACGCACTTCACTCAAGTTACAGTGAATTATGCATTTTTTGATAATTACAAGAAAAAATACTGTATATTAAATCTCGGCTATGCTATATTGATATTTCACAGGGAAACCAGGGAGACCATAATTTCAAATTTGTATGAAATAGCATATCTAAGAAAATTTCAATTATCCTCGAAGTATTCCTTGGTAAAATCGTTATATTTTATCGTTGTTACAAAGAATAGATACTTTTAGGAAAAAGTAAGGCTTAAATAAAATCATATTAAATGAAACTAATTTAGTCCGTGGTCACGGACTACTGTAAAGTGTTCGAAACGTCGGGTTTCCAAAATGTAAAAGTCTTAAATATACGCGATTAATCCGTTTAAATTAGAGTCATTTAATATGTGCAATAATGGTGAAAATCAAAGAACTTATTAAATAAAATCATTTTAACCGTATTTTAAATGACCCCTCGAATGATCCGATCACAATAAATAGCGCGAAGTGATTGATGCTAACACTGCGGGGTTGGTGACCTGTTGAGCCGTCGACCCACCGCCACCGCCGCCAGCGCTCCACGTGCTTCTTAATTACCTCTCGCTTATCTGCATAAGTGGTAACAAAAAGGACCGTGTTATCAATAGATTAGCGTTGTCTGGGTATTGTGAGATGTGGCTAGACCACCTCCATTTAAGCGTGAGTGCATGTTTGAGAGCCAAGGATTTTTGTGTTTTGTCTGATATGTTCATTTACTTTTTTTTTTTTCTGATTTTTAGTGTGCTTCTTTCCATGGCTGTTTGGGCGCATTTTATTTTTTGTTTAACTTTATTTGTAAATGCCCATGTTTCGCATACGCAAAGCAAGCATGGTAGAGACATGTGTCAAACACAACTTTTAGGATTTCTTTCCATGTCTAAAACGTTTCCATGTCGCGTTTCTTCTGGATACTTCATCTTCGTTGTTAGTCTTTTTAAATTATATTTGTTTTTCTAAGTATGCGTATTCTTCAACGTATTCTATGTTATTGTATCATATATATCTTTCATTATGATGGGATATTTGTAGCTGTATTTTGGTTTTATGTTGGTTTAAGTATCCACTAGCAGCCCTACCTGCAGCCCTTGGTTTGATTAGTCAAGTTTCCCAAATATACTTTCTAGTACCGCGATGAAGAGTTTCGGCTACAATGGATCGGTCTGCCTGACACCACGCTCTATTTTCTCTATTTTCTCTATCTCCTTCAGTTTCTAATTTTATTCTGCTTGTGCTGTTTGCGTAAATACATCTAAGGACATTCATATATTTTTGATTGACATTGACACCTGAGTAATGCAGTGCATTTCAAATTGAGCAATGGCTGACGCTGTCAAAGGCTTTGCTGTAGTCAATAAAGTCTACGATAAGCGGCTTTAATTTTCGGCATTTTTCTATAATTTGTTCTACCGTATGGATATGGTCTATTCTCCTGAGTCCTGATCTGAAGTCTGATTGTTGTCTCGGCTGCGTTTTGTCATTTGTTGTTGTAGTTGGCTGTATTCTGTGTATTCTTTTTAGGGGGATGGATGATTACAGTTAGTAATAAGTTAATGGGTCTATAATTTTCTACATCTGCTGGATTCCTTTTTTTAAAGAACAGGATTATGTCGTATTTTCGCCACTGTTCTGGTACGGTTTCTGTATCAATTATCATATTAAAAACTCTTGTCAGATGGGGAGTTCAAATTAGAGATATAAATATATTATATTATTAATAAATTATAGAGCACAGGTAAGGCGAACATTTTACATTAAAATGTGATGTTTTGTCATCGGTCAGATTTTATCCACCATTTTTACTATCGGTCAAGCTAAGCTAAGTATCGGCGTTGATAAGACAGTACTGTTATGATCCCGTTCTTACTTTTGTTGTTTTTATTAAGTTTCTTGTTTTGTTAAGTGTTTTCTGATTATTATGTGTATGTTGAATTTTTTATATTTCAAAATATGAGTAAATCTAGACCAAAGAAGTCTAGAACAATCATATGTTGCTTTTTAGAGTATTTTTAAGAACCTAAAGAAAGTTTTGTTTTTTAATTCACGTTTCAATAAAAAGTAATACTGTCAAAAACTTTATGCCGTATATGCCACATATCTACAAGATGTACATATCTATTTAGATCCTTAATGGTTTATGCCATATTACTTTGTTGCATGAAGGGTGGAAATGCATGCATACATGTCTCGCCGAATCTAACAAATAGCTTTACATCGTCTGCATTTCGAAATAATTTAGTTTAGATGCGTCATACGTATAAAACTGTTGGCTAGACGTCTCGCCCCCAGGCGTGTGCCGGCAGCTCCTCGAGTGCCAGCTCTTGGCAGCTTTAGGTCGCCAAGGGTTCAACGACATTAAGGCAACAAATAAGTTCCATGTACTTAAACTTCAAGTAAACTTGAGTATATGTTATCTTAACCGCCAACAAAATAATAATTTGAAATCCATTAATTTATATATTTATTTGTTTATTTGTATTTCACAACCAATGAGTTAGGTCGAACATCGTCATCAACCTCTATTGTCAATCACGATAGTTGCATGACTAATAAAACGTAAATGGATGACATCCATGACCGGCTTCAACTCAGCAAATTTTAAGCGAGTATGAAGTGCGGCTTGTGTGTGTCACGTATGTTAACGTGTAAACGCTGTAATTGCCGCCTTGATGGCCGCCCCCAAACGGGACACTCCACCGCCGCTGTAGGGAGCAGCGGGCAGAGCGCCAGACATGTCAATCGTTTCTTTCTCCATCCTTATTAATGGGCAAAATAAATAAATACCATAATAATAAACAGAAAGCTATGATTTCTTATGTAGAGTTTTCTGTTCTCTACTGTACTTCATCACAACGTAATAATCATTTTCATTATCACTACCGGAGCCTTACCATCAAATTATACCTTTTCAGAATTAACTCAACAATTCAATGTAACAGTTTAATCATACACCGGAATAATCAGCATATAAAATATTTTCTTAATGTTATTTATCTATCTACTCCCGATGAGTTTCCGCTTCAAATCAATTATTTGTTTACCGTTTTTAGTCGGCCTTGTCGAATTACGAGTATATCTACCGTTGAGTATCACTTCAATATACTCTAGTGACTTATCCACAAGTGTCAGCTCCCATATATCATTAAAAATGGCCGTACGCCGACATCATATAGACACGTATAGCGATCGTCGGCTGTCGGTGCTGTATGTGTAAGAAACACGGTTAATCGTAATTAAATGCAATTATACAAAAGAGGACGAGCTCTTGAACAATATTCTTAGAAATAAGTAATGGCTCATATTATATGAGACATAAGAAATGTTATTTTTTAAAAAGCGTAAATATGTCAAGTAGTAGTGTATTCATTACTTATATCGTATAATTATATTAAATCGAACGACACGACGACATTTATTTAAAAGTCAAGGGAGTATTTATATTTAAGCATTTGTTTCTCTAGTCAACGTAAAAAAATGCTGTGTAGAGTTCGACATTGTCAGATGTCGATGATTGTAAATAGCGGATATTTGTAAAAAATTAAGGAAATGGAATAAGGTATATTATTATTTTTTGCAGTCAGATTCGTAGATCGATTCGATCGTTTTAATCTAGGAAATATACATATTTTCACATAATTGTACATGTTAATTATCAAGAAACGGAGATCAGAGGTAGTTTGTGTGGAAGGCAGTCAGCGCGTTGTGAAACGTACTTGTCGCAGATGTAACGAACAATAACAAATGTGGACAATGAGGATAATTTGTATGAGTGAGAAAAATAGTGCGCGGGCGAGGATAATCACCGCGAGGGTCGTCGGCCTTATGGTGCCCACTGCTCGGTGGTCAACAACTGCTTCCACTTCCAAATGTTACATAATGTAACCAAAAATCATATCAAAATTCTATTACAAAATAGATATGATAAAAGCTAATAATGTATTAACAAATATTCACTTCATTCATAAAGTTACACGAAAGTGAACGTTTATTCCAATTAACTCAAACGACAGTTTAATACTTAGAAGTGCTTTTTCCAATTCCAGGACAAACAATTTTAAGGTTTAAATACTACCTAAATTAAGGGCACAAATGTTGTTCGAAATCGTGATTCATGTGACCTAGTTTTTACGTTAGCTACAGACTAAGTCCACGGACCGCCACTGGTCGCGGTGGGGTAACAAGTAACAAAGCGGCTAACGCTTGCTATGAAACATTGCATATGAATGCTTTATACTGAATCACATGAGAAAAAATGCATTATCTCACTAATAGTTTTAAGCAAGCATAGTGTACTTAAACAATGGATATTAATACTAATGGTTCAAAGATCTTAATAGTGGTTCATTATTAACTATTCTTGTAAAGCGAGGATGGTTTGCCCACAGGTACCTACTTTATAAACACTAAGTAGAACGTCGGGTTATTAGACTACGGACATGCGTTGAGTGTTTACGTAAACTTTAACAATATATAAGCAGTTTCAAACTATTTCCTATACAGTGCAGTAAAAACTGGTATTAGGACGCAATGCTTGTTGAGTAGCGAAAATCAACGTCGCGGTTTCTTTTTATAGAGCGGGGCATGATATTAATTCACTTAGCCGAGTGGAAGTCGACCCAATATCTTCTGATGTTAGGGTTACGTGTATAATCAGTTTAATATCCTTTTATAAAGTAATTTATGAAGATTTACCTAGTATCTAAAGCTCAATCTAGACAGTTCACCGGCTGTGAGTCACATGAAGCCTGGCCCAGCCTACGGTCGCAGGCTACGAGTACCTGCCCTACTAGCTATTAGCCGGCGCGTATATTTATGTTACAAACAAGTTCCGTCGCTTGATCCGACTATTGAACCCCGCCGCCGCCGCCTCCGTAGCAACGTTGCCTATATCCAATAAAGTTCATAAGGGTTACTTTATAACAATTGCTTTGGTAAAAGGTAAGGCAATGGTGATTTGACTGACATTTTGTTTTAAATAAAGTAATTACAATCGTGTTGTTCTGTTAAAATGCTGATAATATAGTATATACCAGCTTTGATCTGTACAGTAAAAATTACGCATGTGTATGAAATTAACATTACAAGACATCCTTGTATATCTTTTGTCTCCCTATCAGAAACGGTACGGTGCTTTGTGAGTCCGCCAGTCAGTCAAAATACAATATCTTGAAAATTGAGCGGTAAGTAGAGAACACAATGTCTCAACACTAGGTTCCCTTGGCCTACTCTACTATGCGAGGGATACGACGTGAAGCGATAAAAATATATTAAATCTCTATACCAAAACATCCAAAGTAAATCAGTGCGTACAATAAAAAGCCACTACTTAAATAGGTGTTACACAAAAACTCGATGTTATAGTGTATTGTCGTCAGTAGTGGTAACAATGAGTTCTCCATCAGCCTGGCGTACGAACTTCCTATAAAAACTAATGGAGTAGGTTTTTAGCGGCGCTGAGTTCCAAGCCAACGACCGTAAGCCAATTATATCAGCAAAACAATGTACAGCCTCGTTTGTTATCGTAAATAAATGTGTCGACGACACTTCCGCCTGTCGTCTTTGGGAACACAATCTTCAATATGAATTACCTATACACATTTATATAGTATCTTAAAATACATTTAATTCCTAGGCATTGAGTTCCATCAGTTCAACACCCAATGCCTCCAGAATTCGCCGGAAAGTGGGGAACGCAGTATCTTTTTTTTATTTAATTAGTTACACAAAAAATGTAACATTACTGATTAATAACTTGCTTCTCGAGTAAAAATATAATTTTAACAATTAGCTTGTTTTTTTGTGTAATAACAAACACAAACAACTCGATAAAGACAGAATAAAGAGTGAAATAAGTAATAAATATTTTAATGTTGATAGTCAACAAAATACTTCACGAAATTAGTATATTAAATTAATATATCAGAGTTAAATATGGTCGTTGCGAACATGTTGCTAAATGAACATGTTGACCCAATCACTCCACTCTCCTAGAATACACACTACGTATTCAATTAGTAGTAATTAGTTAGGTTACGTCACACACGCCGCCGAGTACAGTAGACAAGGACGCACGCAAGCTCGCTAGCAAAAAACATACAATGGTGGGAATGTTTAACCAAAGTGGCATTCACACTCCGTCGCGATATCAGAATACGTATGAGGCGTTCGAGTAGGTACTACCGTACTGCATAGTTGACCAATCTAGAAACAATATAAGATTAGCCAACAAGGTGCACAGAGATATGTGAAAACACAATACAGTATAATAGAGACAAGAGTAAACTGCGCGTACAGCGTGTGTCACGCACAATTACACAGGAAAGACACAGGTCTCTTGTCTATGTGCACTTCGTCGTAGCGCGCACTTCGCGAAGAGGCTGAGGCTCCTCTAAAGAATAATGACAGTGTTTTAAACGCTTCAGTTATTCTATACGCATTTATTTCTTAAGAGACACTTATATTCAACGACGTTTCATTACAACGATATAATGTTTGGAGTAATATCGTTAATGCATTAAATTAGTGGAAAACAGCGATACCAACGGAATAATCAGTGTCTTATACTAAGTCGATATCTCACGTTCGTGATAGAACTGGCTCTCTCTCATAAATATTAAATATTAAAAGATTATCTCCAAGTAGACATGTTTAAGCAACTACTGTCGTTATTTCCTGATATTTAATTTGCTATACTTTATTGTGACATTTAAAAAAAAATTTAAGCAAAGTAATAAAAGCTTTGTTCGTGTAGTTTCTTAATAGTTTTAACCCAATTTCATATAAAAATAACATAAAAGGGACACGAATTAAATGAATCCGTGGTGCGTTTTATTACTAATAATATTTTTTTTGAAGAGAATTTATACGTTTATTTTCTTTTTTTTAAGCTTATACAAAAATAAGACCAAAAATACAAAAAATCTGTTTAATTTCTCGACTGAAGTCGGGTACTTATGACGCGACTCTACATTAAACATAACCTTTAGAAGTAAAGGTATTTTAATTACACGTTAAACTTGATTGTGATATCTATACGAGTATGCCAATAGAAGGAGAGAGGCAACTATCGGTAAGTACTGTCTAAATACTTTAAAGATTTCTCAACGCCACAAAAGTCCCGTCACTAGTAGTTGTCTAGGATTTACATATTTAATTCTTCTTTGCAATGACATATTAGGTATGTATAGGTATAGGTCTTATATAGGTATTCACGGCTTCGGTTCACACGGTTCAACGGTTTAGTATAGTTTTGTAATCGGCCTTTTTAAATATGGACGTTTAATAACGATAATACTTGACAGTAAAACTTTTAAAAAAATGATTTAAAGAAATTGCACATATTTGTTATATAATTATATTTAGAAATAAAGAAACAGTAACATACAGATAAGAAGGCGGAGGCGCTAGATTTATCTGTTTGCCGACTTTGATTGAAAATTAAACATTTCATTAACAATTCATTTCATAAATACAACGATAATTGTTCTTAGTTTCCTAGAACTAACACTTCCGCAAGTAACATATATCAATTACTATAAATATGAGAATTTAAAATTGTGAAATCTAATTAAATAACAAAATATGTCCTAAAAAAGTTACATTAGTTATGAACCGCAGCTTCAGCTCAGCTCAGCTTTTGATGATTGATAATTAATTGTTGATGTTCTAAGTGGCGTAGCAATTACAAATAATTACTATGAAAACATCGGCGGTAACCTTCACCTGACCAAACAAGGTGATTTATCTGTAATTCACTTTTAATGCATCACGACTGTAGGTCACGATATTGTTAAGTACTCGTAGATATATTAATTTCATACAGAAAGAAGAAATTTGATATATTCTTATTTAGGTATACTTACAAGTACGAATATAGCAACTTACTTTAGATCACTAATAGTATCGACTAATGAAAAAACACCATAATGATCAGAACATGAGAAGTGTAGACAGTGATGATTACATATTAGTAAAAAAAAATCAAATTGAAATCAGCTTCACGCTGTATTCTGAATACTGCAGAGTAGAAGGAACCTAGTGTTAAGACACTCCGCTCCGTGTTATGTGGCTCACAACTCAACGCCGAGCTTTTGCCTTGGTGAAGGTTTTGCAAGGCGAAGAAATGAAAAATGAATAAGCAATAATTCATTTCCTCCAGAGGGGACTGAACCCACAACCGTCGCATTACGGATACGAACTTGTGCCCTTGCGCCATGACGGCGTATATATTAGTAGATATATTTTTATAACCACAGCTTGTTCTGTGTGTGAATAATATATAAACAAAGTCTTCGTCTTATATATAAACAAAGGTCAATACTCACCATTTTAGCCAGCATAGTATCCATTTGCGGCTGATGAGCAGCAGTCAGCAGATGCCGTATTCTCGACGCATTATCTACACACTGTGCCATGCAACGCTGTAGTGCTGCCGCTTGTCGTACCAGTGCCGCTGACAAAGGAACGGAGTCCGAGCCCGAGCTCGAGCCCCCACTTGTAGATGCGTTCCGGAGTACTGATTCGAGGACATGTGCATGTTGTGATACGTAGTCCAGGCATCGCCGGAGTTCTACAGCTTCGCGTTGTTGACGATCTATGAAGATAACAGTTGTAATAATTACATTTTAATTTACTCAAAGGAGTATGATTATATTTGAGATAATTCATATTTTTTTAGCTTTATGCGGTATTCTATCCCATTATAGCAGCGTAGACAGACGGTGTATGTTGTGCAGCAGAATTCTACAGTGTTTTGTCTTTTATTGTTACAGAGCAAAGAAATGACAATAATTAATTCCTCAATGTGGGAATTGAAACCAGAATTACAGTCAAATGCCTTGCCCTTGCACTATAACGAACCCTAATGATATGTATAATTCTAATCTAATCTAACTTCACGCTGTATTCCTAGCTACCCCAGTCAGTACGGAGCGCCAACCCCTACAGTCTTTGCATACTACTTTCCCCTCGTCCACTGTCATCAGCGGGTGGGGCCCTAATGCTTTTTACGTGACCTTCCTCCAGTATCTTTGATATGTTTTCGAAGGTCCGCCGAGGTCTTCCCTTACGTACCTTACTGCTCATTTTTCTTTCATAAATCCTTTTTGCCGCTCTTTCATCACTCATTCGTTCAACGTGCCCAAAACAGCTGACGACGGTTTTCCTGAGGCTAGTACCTTTCTGTGTATATCTCTTCATTACGGATTCGATCGGATAAGCTGACTGATCGAACACAGGATTATCTTTCTTTTATTCTTCTTCTGTAATACCTATGTTTCGCTGCTGTATAACAGCGGCCAACTGCATTGGGCATGCCAAAAAGTACAGCTGCTTTGACAATTGCCGTCTCATTAATGAAGCTAAGGCAACATAAAACATGTTACCGGCAACAATACGCCTTTCTACGTCCATCTCGTATCATCCATTTCTACCACATATTTTACACTGATCTTGCATTCCATCCTTTCTTAAATTCTTTCAAATACCAAAATCCTTGTCTTACCCACATTCTAGTTCAGACCATTATTTTCACTCTCTTCTTTCAGAGTGACTAATATATTTTTTTTTATGGAAAAGGACAAGGCAAACGAGCGTTCGGGTCACCAGATGGTAAGTGATCACCGCCACCCACGACCCCGAATAACATCAGAGGAGCTACAGGTGCGTTACCGGCCTTTCAAGGTGGAGATAGACGCTCTTTTTGAAGGTAACCATGTCATATTGACTTGGAAACACTGCCGCAGGTAGGCCATTACAGTTCCGTGGCGCGTGAAAGGAAATCACTACGAAACCGCACAGTAGTGGAGTGGCACGTATCCAGGTGGTGCGGATAATATTTTAGATTGTGACGTACTGCGCGGTTAGAAAATTTGGCGGCAGGTAACAGGTCAAACAGTTCTTCAGAACACTCCCCATGATAAATGCGGCAGAGAACGCACAGCGAGAAGACGTCTCTATGCAAAGCCAAAGTGTCAAGTCTTTCACAGATCATTGGGTCCTCAATGATTCAAACGGCTCTACGTTGTATGCTATCAAATGGATCAAGCTGATAATGAGGTGCAACAGCCCAGAGATGAGAACAGTACTTCATATGAGGCCGAACCTGGGCTTTATATAGGGCCAATCGGTGTTTTGGCGTGAAGTACTGTCTCGCTCTGTTGATGCCCCCAGTCTCTTCGAGGCCAACTTGGCCTTGCTATCCAGATGATCGCGATACTGGTAATCACTCAAAACATTGAGGCCCAATATGCTGATACTGGGCGCGGCTGTGTTTTGAAAGACGATAGGCGATATAATAAATGGGGATTTTTAGTAGTAAACGCGCAAATTTGTGTCTTCAGTGGGTTAAATTGAACCAAGTTCTTTTCACCCCATTAGGAGACATTCTCGAGGGATATCTCAACAGAAGTCATAAGTTTATTTACATAAATTCTCGGGCAGCCCGTAGAATGGCCTTGGCCATGTCTACCAACTAACTACCAGGCCCTGTCCCTTGCTTTCAATAACCGCAGCCCTGTTGAGCGACCATGGCGGAAGCCATATTGACTGTCATTAATCAGTAGGTGATCCTCCAGGTAAACCAAGAGCTGGCCATTTAAATGCTCTCCATCACTCTCGAGAGCAGGGAGGTGATGCAATGAACACTGCATCATATGCGTACAGCAAGCAATTTACACTCAAATCACTACTTCACCTTGAAGACAACTATCCAAATACAAATTGAACAACCAAGCTGACATGGTGCATCCTTGTTTAACACCAATTGGATGTCAAACCAGGGCAACATACCAGCTTCTATTGGCATGCAGGCTGAGTGCTGCATATATAAAGAAGTTTTATAGCCTGCAGCAAATGTACCAGGTTAGTATCTCCCATAATTTCTCTAAAGCCTCCTTGGACTTCCCATAACAGCCTTTTGGATCTCTCTCGCATTCTTCTCGCTAAAACTTCAGCATAGACTATTATATTTTTATTTTGTGTATTTTAAATAATGAGATAATGCATTTTATTTAATCTACAGAAACTAAATGTTTGTATTACAAATGTTTTGGTAACTTTTGAAAAACTAAAATTATTTAATATTCAAACTTTGTTTTAATTATTATTTACACTCAGTTATTTGTTTAATGTGTAATGATAAAATAAAAAAATATATTTTAAAAGCATATGAGTAATTCTAATCTTCTCACATTTTAGTGTAAGGTAAAACAGCACTGCAAGCAAGGTACTTGAAATGTAATAAGATTTCAAAGTAATAAAATATTTACTAATGTATTACTTCAGTTTTAATTTCACTCACATAATTACTAATGACATAATTATCATTAAAGTAGTACATTTAAATGTTTGTGTACAATTTGATTATCTTCAATTTAATAACATTGAAAAGTTTTATGAGAGTTTATTTAATTTCAATAAAATAAAAGCAAAAATAAGTTTTGCTACTTAATTAAATGTGATTTTATAATTTTCAAAAAAAAATTAATAGTATAAGCATAATTAAATATATTATACATTTTTCTAAATTCGTGCATAAAAGAAAAAGAAATAAATCGAATAGTAAATTAAAATTTAATTTTAATTTTACTTTTTAATATGGTTACTTTTCTAAAAATTCAAATTGTAACTGTTTATTTCTGTGAACTTATTACCATGAAAATCATAAATTCTTTGGGTCCTTCTTTGATATTTTTCTTCTTGTAGCTGTCTATCAGCTTGTGCTTGTTTTTCCCGAGCTTCCAGGACCTCAAGGAATGAAGAAAAGAGAGATTTCCTCTCATTTGTGTTCGTAACGGTTTCTTGCATGTTTAGTCAAATAAAATTATAATAGTTGACATAAAATGGTGATGAATTGTAGAGGAAAGGATCCAGCGTATTAAACTCGATCTTTTAATACAGAAATAATACGCTAACTACGAAAATTGAACTTAACTCAAATAAAAATTAATTCACACAGCTACTAACACAGGCAACTAATGCGAAATGAAAACTGACTGACTAGTTGACTACTGACATAACAAGCCGCGGCGATTGTCAATTTGTGGAAAATCTAAATATACGTTAAGAATGGGGATTGCCAGGTATAACATAAAGTTAAATTTTGTAACTGGTAATAAGCTATAAATATAAAATACCATAAGGTGAGTACTTGTTAATCGACGGATGAAGAGAAAGGAAAGAAACGAAATAAGTAGACTTAATTTAGTAAAATAAATAGGAAAAAAATATATAATTGAAAAGATATATAGATCATCATTAAGCTGATTCAATAATTAAAAAGCATTTTTAGTTTATTATAACTAGTATTGTTTACATATGTTTTTACTTAATTTAATGAATTATCCTCTTTATATTTATATATCAATTAATTACGGTATATAATACTAATAATTTGTGATTTAATTATACATAGCAAAATAATATGTTGTCAACTCATCATAGAGAACAGACTTACCATGAGTGTTAAAAATTGAACAATTGCAAGCGTTTCTGTCAATCACTGTGCGGCTGTCAAACATTCTGCTTTAAAACATTAAATAAAATTATTATCCAAGTACAATTAAAATGGCTCGTGAAAGCAGCGCAGGATTTGATAGACATATTACTATATTCTCTCCTGAAGGCCGATTATATCAAGTTGGTAAGTGTTATACTGTTAACTTATTCAATAACTATAACATACAACTTTAGTTTTAAGTATTTCTATACTTAGTAAACAAGTATACCTTCAAGGTGTAACAGTTTGTAATGTTTAAATATACGTAATTTCAGAATATGCATTAAAAGCGATTAACCAAGGAGGCCTTACGTCGGTGGCTCTAAGAGGCGCTGACACGGCAGTAGTGGCGGCTCAGCGTAAGGTCCCCGACCGCCTCTTGGATCCAGCTTCTGTCACACATCTGTTCCGACTGACTGACCACATAGGATGCGTGATGACTGGCATGACTGGTAAAAACTGCTGGATTTTATACTTGAGTGTGCTGTTCTTTATACCAATAAATTAATAATAAATATCAATTTAATACAATCTAATAATAAACACAGCAAAAAGCTAAGTTAAAATGTTCGAAAATTTAATTTACAAAATCTAACCAATTCAAATAACAAATTTAATCTTATGTTAAACCAGAGAGTACTGCTTTAATATGCTAGTCTCAGGATCTACTTTTTTGAATATTTTTTTTGTGTTGGTAGTACATTTTTTAAAGAAATCCTTTATCCTGCTGGCACCTATATATATATATATATATTTATTGGGTATCATATTTGATATGTGCATTAACAACTACATAGATGCACTATCACTTACAATTTAGTAATACTTTTACATTCCAGTAAGCAATTAGATGTCTAAAAACATAATATTATGATTTTTAGTAATGTAAAATGTTTTGCCTTAGATTTATGGGGCCATAAGTTTTGGCAAATTTCCACCATGACAACTTCACATAAGGGACTTTCCCTAATAAAAATGGGATTTCATATATAATAACTGCTGTTATAAAGTTACATCTTACGTAACTAATTTAACCAGATTAATCGCATATATTTAAGATTTTTACATTTTGGAAACCCTAAATTTTAAATGCCGGGGGTGGTAATGATCCGGTTGAGTCTGCCCATGCATGTTGCCATTGCTGGCGACGTGACTCTACCACACGTACTTTAGTCGCCTCTTACGACACCCCCAGTACCAGGATGATCCTATTCTAGGCCGGGATCACATGGCACAATGATATGATAATTATGTCAACTGACAGACGAATGCCACCTCAGTCTACCCGTGACCACGGACTACTGCAAAGTGTTCGAAACGTCGGGTTTCCAAAATGTAAAAATCTTAAATATACGCGATTAATCCGTTTAAATTAGTTTCATTTAATATGTGTAATGAAAATCAAAGAACTTATTACATCTTACATTTAATGTTGTATAAAATTACCAATATTTTAACTTACGTTAATAATAACTTACGTTCATATTTTAAGTTCATTATTTTATTTTTCTGTACTATAAATAATGTCAAATTTCATCTTTGTGTGAATAGCATAAATGGCTCCAAAATAAAAAAAACACAGTTCAAATCTATAAATTTCTGGTCTGGTGCCCAGGAGATTATGGTATATTACATAATATTAAAGTGTCAATATCATTCTGTGTAACTCCTGTCAAACTTACTTTGGATGTGGGTAAACCAACTTTAGGTCTTTTTGAGCGGCAGCTCAGAGCCATATTTATGTACCAGGCCCTCTGAAATAATATTTATATACATATGAAAAAACGATTATTGCTTCCTACCCTTCTTTAGTAGTAATATCCTTACTACCTCAGCTAGGTTTTTTTATGTTAATAACTTATAATTATTTTGCTCAAATTTGAAAGGGTATCCCTTCAAATCTATAAGGGTAATCTTATCCTTCTAATCTTGTTTTCGAAAGATGAGTACCTCTAGTGTGTTCTATAGAGCTGCGAAATAGAGATATAATAAAAGCTTCTCAATGAGTTATGTGTGTGAGTTATTCATAAAATTATTCATACAAAATAAAAACTTAAATTATGCCAAAGATCACTTCTTATGTATTTTATCAACATTATTCGCATGAACTTTTTGGATTATTATTATATTACTTTCATTTACCACAAAATCTCACGTCAAAATCAAATCGTCAATTATTACAGACCCAAAAAATATGACTTACATAAAGTGGAGAGACTTTCAGCTTATGTTGTTATGTCATACATGACAAGTAAATCTATCATTAAGTACATACTTTTGTTGTAAGTTTGTCGTTGTTTTAACTCTTTTAAATTGATCTATTATGATCTTTTGATTATTCAACTCACTATGGATATTTAACTTCTTGCAGTGTAAAAAATAATTATTGTTTTACGATATTGTACAATTCAGCATTTTGTAAGCTACCATAAACGTCGCATTTACAGTTGGATGTTATACTCGATTCTAAGATTACTATTAATCATTATACACGGATATACTTCTAGCGGACAGCAGGTCTCAGGTGCAGAGGGCTCGCTACGAGGCGGCCAACTGGACGTACAAGTACGGCACAGAGATCCCTGTGCACATCCTGTGCCGCCGCATCGCTGACATCTCACAAGTGTACACACAGAATGCTGAGATGCGCCCACTTGGATGCAGTAAGTTTAGCAAGATGCAATGTCACATTCATACTATCACTAGGTCAATGGGGATAACGCTAATATTTAAATCACGTTATTTACTCCTGGTCTTATAAAGTTTGTTTTTATTTTTTAGATTCCACAATTAAACAAAAAGCTTCAAAAATGTAAACAGTTCTACTTATTTTCTGTATGAAGTTTAACCCATCATATTACGAATATTTACAAAATAAGCTTTTATTTGTGATGAATAGTTCTTTGGAGTCTGATTCGAGTAATTTACACTTTCAATCACAACATTGTCCTATTGTTCGTCTCAGGCATGATGGTAATAGCATACGACAGTGAGTCTGGCCCCAGCGTGTACAAAACGGACCCATCTGGCTACTACTGCTCGTACAAGGCGGTGGCCGCGGGCTCCAAGGCCACCGACGCCAACGCCTACCTCGAGAAGAAGCTGAAGAAGAGAGCTGACCTCAACCACGACGACGTCGTGCAGCTCGCCGTCGCCTGCCTCTCGCAGGTGCTCTCCGTGGACTTCAAGGCGTCGGAGATTGAGATCGGGGTTGCGTCTAAAGCCGATCCTAAGTTCAGGTAACTATTTTACTTTATTTCCTTGTTTTCAATTAAAGCAAAGCAAAGCAAAGCTACTTTTCGCTGTATCCAGCATACAGCAGAACAGGCAGAGAACATAGTGTTACGATACTCCAATTCACGCGCAACGCGGATATCAACGCCGCGAGCTTGTGTAAGAGAGCGAGGAAATGAAATTAATTTTAAGGATCAGCATCTCTTTGTTCAATAAGACACTGTCCCTTGTCGTTTTTAATATTTTCTTCTATTTTTAGAGTACTGACGGAGAGTGAAATAGATAGACACCTCACTGCCATCGCTGAGAAGGATTGAATACACATGCTATTATAATTTTTAATAAAATATGTCTTTAATGTTGTTTTACTCATTTATTAATATTTCTACAGAATAAGTAAATTATATATTAGTAATAATAGAAACAAAGTTGTTAATATCGTTCATATATGATATTAATTAGTGCGATAAGTAGACATCAGATTATATGCATTTGCATTGATAGTGTTTATTTCAGTAGTCACGTGTACGACTTACACGTAACTACTGAAATTAAATGCAGTTTTGTATATAAATCCCGGTCTCGAGGAAATAGAGAAGAAATAGAGGTTTCTGCAAAATTGGCGTCAAATTTTAAAATTCTGTCCGGCAACGTCAGCTGATGTGGAAAGGTCATTTTCGGCCTTTAAATTAATATTAAGTGACAAACGTCACAAGTTCACTGCAGAAAAATAAAATTTCCTAGATGATAAAATTTCCTACATTCGCTCGTGAGTTTCAATATCTTTGCCGAATAAAATACGGTGAAGTATCATTTTTCAATTATTTTTTGGCCACAAAATGCCTTATTGTGACTTATTTATAAAAGATACGGAGTCGCGGACTTATTTTAGAACTAATAAAATTGAATATTTTTGTAGTATAATGTACTTTCATATACTTAACTATTTCTGCATCGCGCATCGTGTGGATGTTTGAAAGTAGTGTATCATCTTAGGACTTTTAAGAGGCCATTCATAATTGACGTCACACGTGGCCTATTATGGGTTCCACGAAATGTAATACGGGGAGTTTCACCTTCGGAGTTTGTGTGACATGGGTCCTCAATTTCATAACGTATATAATATTTATAATATTTTTTATAATAACAAAATAAGTATACGTCACACTAAGCATTTGACTAGGACGGGGGGAGGTCATGAAATTCAGGTGACGTAATTTATGAATGGTCTCTAAGCGCAGCGCAAGAACAATGTCGTTGCACGCGAGTACGTGAACATGTGTGACGTTCGTGTCGCGTCATCCTGACAAGCCCACAATGGACGCAATACTTAATAAAATATACCAACATCTAATATTTATCTTATTCCAGTAATATACTGGAATAAGATAAATATTAGATGTCCGTGAGGAGTGTGTCGTCGTCGGTGCCGTTGAGGGGCGCCGTAGGCACGAGCGCGCGCGGCACCTCCGGCACGCGGGCTGCCAGAGCCCGCACGCTGCAGCAGAAGGCCAGCCCCAGCGCCGGCGCCTCGTAGCGGCGTTGCCGGCGCAGCGCCCGCGCCCAGCGCACGCGGCCGCACATGCTCTCGCAGAACACCGCCTCGCGAATCTCGCTCACTGCCACCAGCGGGTCGTTGAGCACCACCAGCGCCACGCTCCGCCCCGACGACCGCTCTCGCACAACCGTCCAGAAGTACTTGGGCACCGGGAACCGCTCCGCGAACACCAGCTCGCGGCGGCCGTCGTCCACCCGCACCGCCGCGGCGCCGTGCGTGCCCGCGTACACGTCCAGCACGCGCGGCGCCGCGGCGCGCAGTGCGGCCGCCACGTCCCGCTGCAGGTGCGCGAGGTTCCCGGCCGCCACGCTGCTCCACGCCGCCACCTTGTTGGACGCGAACTCCGCCACGCGCGCGTTCTGGTCCTCGAAGTAGGCCGCGGCCAGGAGGCGCGCGCCGGTCAGCGTGTGGCCCGCCAGCGCCACGTCGTCGTGGCGCAGCAGCTCGCGCAGGCGCCGCTCGAGGCGCGCGTCGTCGGACAGCAGGCGGTCCACGTCGGCGGTGGTGCGCGAGTCCAGCATGGCGTTGAGGTTGCCGAGCAGCGACAGCGGCGCGTCGGCGCGGGCGTGCGCGGCGGCGGGCAGCGCGTTGCCGGGCGCGCTGGCGACGCGCGCGAAGGCGGCGCGGCCGCGGTCCTCGTCGTAGCAGAGCTGCGCGAGGTGGCGCGCGGCGGCGGCCTCGCGCAGGTGGTAGGCGCGGCCCTGCAGCGGCGGCGCGCAGTGCGGCGCGGCGTGCAGCACGTCCTCGAACACGTCCTCCTGGCAGCCGAGCTGCAGCAGCGACAGCAGGCGCTGGTCGTGCGCGACGCGGTAGCGGCCGGCTTCGCAGCGCGCGCTGAGCTCGGCGCGCAGCGGGTAGGCGAGCAGGCGGCCGGCGCCGCAGGACAGGCGCAGCTCGTGCGCGTGCTGGACGCGCACGCGGCCGCCGGCGGCACGGTGTGACGTCACCAGCGGCATGTGCTCGGGGAGGCACTCCGCGCACTGCAGCTCGATCACGCACTCCGTCGCTGTGCGGTAGTCGTAGGTTGTCAAAAACACTTTATAGACGTTAACAAAGTACAATAACTACTGTTTAAAGTTTCATTGTTAATAAAAAATCTCCGTTTAGGATATCCTGACGCAATGGTCATCGTCTTACTTATGCGACGCGATGATTGGAAGTTCACTTCCCACTCGATGAGCTAGATATATTTAGATTACGTACTGGGGACACGCGCCATCGCCCCCGTGTCCTATACAATTTATTTATTTTGATATCAAAATTACTATTTCGTAATCGAATATAATAATTTTAAAGACAATAGCCATACATTGATAGCTTATGTTTTAGTCAATTCAATAAAACAGTTATTTTTATTTAGTTTGTTCGGCTTCACGCTGTATCCCGCAAACAGCAGACAGCAGGTAGGCAGAGAACCTAGTGTTGAAACCCTCGGTTCCTCATTTTCCACCGAATTCTGGAGGCATTGCGTGTCGAAACTAAACACCGCGCTTTACTTGGACACCAGCGAAGAACTGAAAATTTTAATTATTTCATTTCCACGAGTGGGTATCGAACACACAACGTATCGCGTTTACAGTCACACTTTGTGCTCCTGTGCCACGACTATTGCCTACAATTCTTTATATTGAAATAGTTTTTTATTCATGAACCGATTGAAATAAAACAAATACTAAATGAAACAAACACGTAAACAAAATTAAACCAACAGATAAAAAATTTAAAAATCATTGTTTTGGGCTCTATAACGTCAATACATACCCCCAATAATAGATTTTCTCACATTTCGTCCAGGTACAGACAGCAATAAGTTGTATTACATATATGTATAGATTATTATTTCCTCGCTCTGACTCTGGCACAAAGACATTACATGAAATGTCTCTAAAATAGAGGGAGGGGGAACAGTCTTACCACTAAGTTCTCTCAGTTACTCTCTTGAATTATAATATTTTGAAATGATACTTACTATCATTAGCTGTTAGAGCAGTCGCCCATCGTGCGAAAATAAACAAGAGAAAAGCACAATACTTCCAAATCATAGTAAATGGAACACTATACAGCGCTCGCTACGACCAGCCGCGGACGCGCGCTGGGAGGCCGTCGTGTCGCGCGACCCCGCGATAACCCGCGCTATCGTGCATCTATTCTCGTTTGCAAGAAATCAACTAGGTTACTATTAAATGTAATTTTATTTTATAGCATCACGCTGTATCCTATAGATACATAGTAGCAGAATGGGCAGAGGAAGCCCAGTGTTGAGACACTCCGTTCCCGACATTCCGCTTAATTTTGGAGACATTGTGTATTAAGTGATGGAACTCAGCGCCACATATGTCGTCCACTAGTACCAAAGCGAGAAAATGAAAAGTTTGCGCCCCAAAGTGGGAACTGAACCGACGTTGCTTTTTCAGTCAGACACTGTGCCTACGCCCCATTGCGGCTGCCTACTCATATATTTGGAGTTAGGGTAAAATAAAACAAGCGTGTTCCATAGGTTGTTTATTATGAACATAATATACAATGCCGATGTTTATTATAAAAGCGGGTAAAAACCGACGAGACACATACACCGTACGATAATAAGTATATAATGCTTTACTTACATTACTATTCAAATATTTTTTGTGTAATTTAGTAAACTACGCTCGTAAGTACTCATGTAATTGTAAGATCTTGTAACAGCTTGTGAACGGCAGCTGGAAGGGCTGGAAGGGCTGAGTTTTACCATATCAGACTACCAGTGGTTGTGTAGCGTATGTATATAAACACGGTGTCGTAAGTACAAGTCAGTCGACCTAATAAGTAAAAAGTATGAGTGACATGTGAATGGTAAGTTGTAGTGTGTTGTTGTGTGTAAAGTAATAGTCAACAAGAAAAGAGGCACGATTTTGATATTTCTTCACCGATTTCGCATAAATTCCTTAGACGATCTCTTAGGTTTACCATACTAGATAAAAAAAATTACAAAGTTAATTAAGTAAATTAAGACTTGAAGCTATGTTTGCGACGCAACTTCAGAACAACAGTGACCGAACTATTTTAAGTTTTCTTGAAGACTCAATAAAACACTTGTTGTTGCATTTTTGCCAAAAACTGTATTTTTTAAGGTTAGGCCACTCTCGTTCTAAGCTTGGTTTCGTTAAAATGTTCCTAATATACGAAAATCAGGTAAACGTGAACACACTGTGTGTCGACAGTCGTCGCGGAGAGTTATTGCACATGAATAATAATGCCCAGCGGCGCGCTTAGGCGCAGCAGGCGCGCGCGGGCGGCGCGCGCGAGGGCCGGCGCTCCACGGCGATGCGCGCGTGGTCGGCGTCGGCCTCGCGCCCCGCCGCCTTGTCCAGGATGGCCTCCGCCAGCTCCGAGAAGGCGCGGTCGATGTTGATGTTGGACTTGGCCGACGTCTCCATGAAGCGGATGCCGTGCTCGTGCGCGATCTGCGAACAGTAGAATAGATTACACCAGCGTTGCCTACAAGAATCTTGCCGCAATCACTTTTAATTAAATTTACGGTAATGCATTGTTGTTGAATAAATTCACTCATATGTTTTTTATGAGAAAGAAAAGAACACAAAGAAAGAGTCATGAGACATTTTGTACGTGTGGTAGAGTCACGTCGCCTGCAATGGCAACACGCATGGGCAGACTCGACCGGATCATTACCACCCCCGGCATTTAAAACCGGCGTGAAGTAGTGGCTTTATGCCACTGCGTTTCGCATTAGGTAATGCCGGGCCCCGGCGCCCAACCCATCTTAATAGGCCGGCAACACACCTGTAGCCCCTCTGGGGTTGCACGGGGCCGTGGGCGGCGGTAATCACTTACCATCAGGTGACCCGCACGCTCGTTTGCCGTGTCTCTTCCATAAAAAAAAAAAGAAAAAAAAAAAAATACTATAAATAAAAGATAGGAATATTATCCAACTGATGTTTAAAAATTTATGATTTTATATTTTTGGTAGCATCAGCTATGGCCTTCAGTGTGTTTATATGAAATTACAAATGTAGATATATATATATATATATATATATATATATATATATATATATATATATATATATATATATATATATATATATATATATATATAAATGTAATTCAACAAATCTTTTTGTAGATGTATCTTATTGTAGGGTGGTCCAAAGTTGACTACATTACATGCAGACTTATGCATTTGAGCAAAGGAGCCGCAAAAGGTAGCAGGTATTATTAAGTGTGCAATTGCCCCAATTAATAATTTCTTATCTATTTTTTAACAATGTCTATTTTAAGAAAAACTCCTAACAAACAGACTGTAATAAAAAAGCAACTCCTAGTTTTAACATTTTTCCTTGCAAAAGAGTCTTGCAAGACAGAGAAACTGATTCTATAATGATCCATTTACTACTTTGAATTTGTATAGAAATTTAAAAATTATTATACTTTATTAATATAGAAAGTACTGCAAAAAGAATGAATATAAACAAAAACTGATATTTGTCAAAGAGGAAAAGTTAATTGACCTAGCATTATTATTGTTGAGGAAACATTTCCATTTAACAAATATAAACCTAATTAAGTGTATGATAGAGACTAATGTACATTAATTGTGTATAATTGTTAAATATAGCCAACACGTAATGGGTGTGAGCCAATTGATGTTTTGTGTCAGTAAATGATGTTAAAGCATCACTAAAATTTTGTATGAGGCCTTCTTGGCACAGTTTGGCACACACAGGGACAGCATTTAACTGCAAATGTGATTTTCATTTCCCCTATTTGGGGGATGATGCATGGCTATGAGTTTTGTCCCTCAACATATGGTGTCTCGAGTTCAAGGGACATCAGAGAACAGAGAACCTTGCCTCTCTCTCCTTGCCATAAGCAGAACAAAGATATAAAAATTAAAGACATTTGAAAACATAATGTAATCTCATTTTTACTTAAAACTTTTTTAAAATTAAAATCTAAAAATCTTCAAAGCTTACTGCTGGATGGTGAGCATTTTGCTATTTATTTTATTTACTGGTCAAAAATTTGATTATGCAAACAAAGAATTTTAAGGATTTTACACGTATTTTGAAGCAAAACAATAGTGTAATAAAATAATACTCACAGCTTCTCCCCTCTCTTTGCTGACAACCCTTTTCTCTTCCATGTCACACTTGTTTCCTAATATCATCTTTTCAACATCTTCGTTAGCATGCTACAAGAGACAATTTAAGTGTAGCGTCATTAATTAAGCAAAAATTTAAACTTGATAATTTTAATACATTATGACATACCTCATCTATATTTCTTAACCATTTTACAATATCATCAAATGTTTTTTCATTAGTTATATCGTAAACTAACATTATTCCCATTGCACCACGGTAGTACGATGTGGTGATTGTGTGGAATCTTTCCTGCCCAGCTGTATCCCATATTTGTAATTTTATTTTCTTGCCGCGAAGTTCCACTGTTTTGATTTTAAAATCTATACCTGCGTAAACATAAAATTAACACTTTTAACGAATTGACACAAACCTTTTAACTTTCTTCGAATTTTAAGACCTCGTAGGCCACAATATTTTAGCAGATTAAATAAAGACGTGGGCAAAACTGGTAAGCGATAAAAAAGTAAAAACACCAAATAAATAAGTGATAAACTTAATTAAACACAACAGGCATTTTGCACTTGAAAATTAATTGCTGATTTCGATATAAGTCAGCACGAAAATAAAATATAAAGATGGTAAATTTCGTACCAATAGTTGAAATAAATGTCGTTGTAAAATGGTTATCTGAGAATCTGAACAATATACATGTTTTGCCGACACCTGAATCGCCAATAAGAAGAAGTTTGAATAATAAATCATAAGTTTTCTTAGCCATTTTAATATTTTATTTGCAAACACGAAGCTACTTTATATCAAAAAATCATTCGATCAAAAATATGACAGTTCAAATCTGATTTCTCAATGCCGTCATAGGCAAGTAGTTGCCACTTACTTTGTACTTAGACCGTAGTATTATATGGCAACTTACTTAATACAATATATAATATATATTATAGCATGACGGTCCAAACGAATAGAATCCGAGAAAAGATCACGGATAAAAATTAACATATTACATATTAAAAAAGATCTAAAATAAATAAAACATAATTAAAATATGTACTAGACATTCTAAAATTCAGGACTACAGCCGCAGCAGATCCAATCCATTTATCTACTCTTAAATCTAATAATCATTATTCTCCCTAATTTTCACTGCCATTTTTCATATAAAATCATTGTCTTCACTCAGTGTCATTACCTTCTTTTACCATTTTGCTGGCAATGACGTCTCTATTAATGATGTATGTATATAATTAAAACATTGAAATTTTATCAAAAACTCATTCATAGTACATGGAATGTACTAGTTATAGATTTTGTTCAAAATGTCAATGTCAGTATATATAATAAGGATCAACCGAAACATTTCTAATCTAAAAGAAAAAAATAAAAATATCAATGACGATTGATGTGCTAAATTTAGGAACATGCAGTTTAAGACTTATCCTTGCGTTACTAAACCTTCTGTGGCATCCAATGCACCATCGGGGAGTAAAGCTCTGGATGCTTATATTATTACAACCCAAAATACTCAGTACGTTATATACCGTGGCAATATTTAAAAAAAACTTGTGCGATTAATGATATTATTATTTATTTTTTTTGCGATCGATGTTTATGTAGCTACATCTAAATTAAAACCACATTTTATTATTAAAAACTTAAAGGATAGACTTATAGGCTTAGAATACACTAAAAAGTCACGTACAATATATTTTGTTTTTTTTTTAACACTTATGAAACGATTGCAAACATTCTGAATTCTAAAAGCCACTTTAAAAAACACGAAAGCACAGCTCAGAAAAAAACGGAAGCTGGTCGGTCGGTTCATTAAAGAGCTATATTAGCTGAGCTGAGCATGAACTATTATTGAATTATTATATGGTACTATTTTCTAGGAGTGTGCACACCAGCTCACTTTTGTGAACGAGAACAAACGATATGTTGAGTTTAAAGAACATGTTTAGTTTTACGTTCAGTTCTCTTTATATGTACAGTATTGAGGGCGTCGTAGCGCAGAGGAGGGGGGCTACAAGCGTATACAAAATATCAATAGAATACAAAGGTAAATTTCGCCAATAAAAATGTGGCTGTAGCTGCTTGAGTAGTAAGTCGGGAGAATTTTAAACTATAAGATCTTAGTTCGAGTCCGGATGTTTTAAATCCATTTTTTTTATTTTTTTTTAATATATAATTTCAATCTAAATGTAAGTTTCAAAAGACATAATTTAAAAAATCGATCGTCTATTATCCGTGTACTATTTATTAAAAGTAAAGAAGGTCAATTAAGGTATTCATAATAATAATATTGTTAACGACCGTTATAAATATATAACATCATACGTTTGTAATAAATGATTGTTCTTAAGCAAAAGAGATGGCGTTGATCGTTTCTGAATCGCGATAACGTTTAGTTCACGGCAAACGTATATAATTAAGCAAAATCTTGATTAAATTGAGTTCAGATTGGATAGAACACTAAAGTTGTTTTATTTAATTTCCCTTAAGTGCAGTGGTAACTTAGTTCATTAGGTCGACGCTTCTGTAGTGTAAACATTGGTCCTTATCGAGTCGGATCGTTTGGACGCTTTTTTGAGCAGCGTGAGCCTTAATTGGCCCCGCACACGGTTCCAGCAGTGGATAACTGCAGAAAGGGTTCCGTGAAAGTGACGCGACGCGTTTAACTACGCTCGCACCACCACCGCCGGCGTTCGCAGCCTGCACTGGTTACCTTGCTCAGCAGTAGCAAAGGTGGACCAGAGAGTTCATCGAGAGGATTGCCACTGTTCCAGGGATAATTGCAAGCGGCAAAAAGAAGTTCACCGCAGAGGGCACCACTTGCAAGTGTTTGTATGTGTGAAGTTACAACTGTGAGTACAATCGTGATTATTTCTAAAAGTGCATAAAAAAGTGAGTTAAATTAAAATACAGTTAACGTAGATTTATAAAAAAGACTTGTAAAACTTAAAGTTAGTGTTAGTAAAATTTAGTGGACTTAGAATAATTTTGGAAAAAACGAGGGAACGGGGAACCTATGTCCAATTTAGGCCCCACATAAATTGATGTTAAAAACACTTGTATTTTTTAAATTTAAGTAGTTTGTACGCACTTGGAACTTTTGTTTAAAAAACATATTTTTACTTTGAGTTGTCTGTTATTTTAACAAGATGGAAGGTTTAATTAATGTCATGAATGAACAGCAAAAAATAATACAACGCAGCTTAGTGAATTTTAAAAAAACTCCAAAAGAGCGACTAACTAAAGAATACGTTGAGACGAGAGAAGAATTATTAGAAAAAGAATGGAGTCAATTTTGTTCGAATCATACAAAAATTCACGAAATGTATTCTGTCAAAGATCACTCCAAGTTGACAGATTTGTATGAAAATACGGAAGATACGTATATCACATTTAAATGTACAATAAAGTCCACGCTTAGTAGGTACAGCGTTACTAAAGAGTCTACATCTAATAGGGCTAATAAGGTCGAGACCCGGTCGACTCCGTGCTAAAGGGCATGATGCGTTTGCTTAAAGATGGATGAGCTACGTATTGTGTACTGGAACGCGGCCGGACTAAGAAAAAGGCTCCATTTTCTACGGCTCCTCCTCCGTCAGCAAAACGTCGACGTGGCCCTTATCAATGAGTCGCATCTCAAGCCTACCGACCGTGCCAATCTTCCAGGTTACCATATATTGCGGCTAGACGTCTCCACGGCCACTTCCAGGAGAGGCCTCCTGATTGCAGTCCGTCGAAACATCGTACAGCAGCCATTGCCTAACCTCAATACCCAGTCATTCCAATCACTGGGGATCGAGGTTCAACACGGAAGCGAAGCACTTCGGATCTTCGCAGTCTATCGACCACCGACCTCAAAACTTATCACCAGTGAGGTGCGCTCAATGCTTAATAGCACGACTTCTACAATAGCAGCCGGAGACTGGAATGCAAAACACCCAGCTTGGAGATGTCGGTCCGCTTGTGAAAGCGGACGTAAATTATTTGAAGACGCCGACAGACATGGGTATGCGGTTGAGGGACCTGATGAGCCGACCCATTACTCCCCAGTTAGCAGCCATCTCCCTACGACTATTGACCTGGTAGTACATAAAGGAATGGAAGCTAAGTCAGTAACACTCGAGGCCCTCCCAGACACATTCGGGTCTGACCATCTCCCGGTTCTAGTCACGGTGCCGGGACGACCAACATCGATAAGGAACCTGCCACCGAGAAGCCTAATTCACTGGCCCCGCTTCGAGGCACTCGTACACCAACGAACTCCCCCACGGACGGAACCTCTAGATGATCCACTTTGTATCGAACGGCTGGCTACGGGCATCACGTCCACCATCCGAGACGCACTACAGGAGGCGACCGCACCACCTCACATTAGAAGCCTACCCACAACCCCAAGGCGAATCATGGAGCTCATTGCGAAAAAGAGGAAAAAACGCCTGGAGTGGCAGAGATCCAGAGAGCCAGCCACCAAAACCATTCTTAACGACCTTATTGAGCGCATCCGATTGGAACTAGAGTCGGCCGCCGCCGATAGCTGGGAGAAAAGGATCAGGGATGCTAGTGAGGAACAACCATCACTCACAAAACTATGTCGCCAAATTATGAAAAAGGCACCCCCTGTAAGACCACTGTACCACGCTGATGGCACCCTTCGATACGACTCCCAGGATAGGGCCGACATCCTGGCTGACTACCTAGAGAGCCAATTCACGCCCAATGCCAGCCAGCGAAGGGAGTTCCACATGCGGTTGGAAGAAGATGTCATCCGGCAGTTAAGGACCCCAGTGGCACCGCTTTCACAAACGCCATTCTTCTCCCCGTCGAGCGTCAGGAAGGCAATAGTGTCTCTTAAGCCGAGGAAAGCTCCGGGGAGTGATGGCATTACCAATGGAGCACTCCGACATCTGCCTTTAAGGACCATCGCATCCCTGACCAGACTGTTCAACGCAATCCTGCGCCTGGGCTACTTTCCTCAGGCGTGGAAGGAGGGTATGGTGGTGATGCTGCCAAAACCTGGCAAGGACTCAAGGAGACCAGAAAGCTACAGGCCCATCACGTTATTGAGCGCCATATCCAAGTTGTTTGAGAAGCTTATTCATCCACTCGTCCAAGCGCATCTACATCCGCGCCCCGAACAATTTGGATTTCGCAGAGGTCATTCGACTACATTACAAATTGCCAGAGTGATTCACTTCGCAGCCGCTGCCGCCAACAAGAAGGAGTGCGCAACAGCGGTCCTTCTAGACGTCGCCAAGGCGTTTGACAAAGTTTGGCACCCTGGGCTAATGCACAAAGTACTCCGTGCCGGCACTCCCTACCACCTGACAAGGATCCTAGCTGAATTTCTCCGCGGTAGGACTTTCCGGGTTAGGGTGGAGAGTTCGCTTTCCAGTAGCCACCCTATCTTGGCAGGAGTCCCACAAGGTAGCACGCTCTCCCCCACTCTCTACGCAATGTACACCGACGATTTACCGGTTCACCAGGACACCACGCTGGCGTTGTACGCCGACGATATTGCATTCCTGGCTAAGTCTTTAAATCCGAAGCACGCTGCCGTCAAGATCCAGAGGGCCCTCGACCTGCTGCCGGACTGGTTGGCGGAGTGGAGACTTACAATCAACGTGGCGAAAACCCAAGCCATCACGTTTGGGAGCCACAGGACGCAACCTCCTCCGCTGGTCCTACTGGGCGAGCAGGTCAGCTGGTCCAAAAACGTTACCTACCTAGGCGTTGACATTGATAGGCGACTCTCGATGACGGCCCAGATCAAAAAAGCCAGGAATGCGGCGAGGGTCGCCCTTAACCTGCTGCGTCCTGTACTGCGATCGCGTCTTCCTCTTCGAACCAAGCTGGCTCTCTACAAAACGTACGTCCGACCACACTTGACGTACGCGACCCCAGCTTGGTATGCACTCACCAGCGAATGCCAGCGTCAACTTCTACAAACCACGCAGAACGTCGCCCTCCGACGGGTCGTCCAGGCGCCCCGATATGTAAGGAACGCTACCATCCGGCGTGACCTCCGTATGGAAAGCCTTGAGGAACACAGCACGCAGCTGGCGGTCAGAACATTTAGCCGGGCCGACGCCTCGGACCATCCTCATATCCGAGACATCGCACCGTGGCACACCCGCCCTCCAGATGCACCAAAAAGGAACCTACCGAGAGACATCTTACCCCACGCCAACTCCTGAGCTGCTGCCAAGGTCGCTGGTCGCCTAAGCTGGGCCTCCCTTGGGTTACCAAGGGTCTCACTCGGCTGGGCTGACCGCCCGGCAGCACTAGCTCATCCATTCCCCTCTCCCCCTTTTTCCCAGTCTCATTAAAAAAGACCCATACAAAGAAGGCCCCCAGGTCCACCCCCATGACACGCCCATATTAATGGGCGGAGTAGGACTCTCACGGTCAGAGGGCCCAGCCCTGACACCGTTTCCCCTCTCCCCCGCGGGGGGTAGAGTGAAGATTATATGCCGCTTAAATTGAGTTCAGATTGGATAGAACACTAAAGTTGTTTTATTTAATTTCCCTTAAGTGCAGTGGTAACTTAGTTCATTAGGTCGACGCTTCTGTAGTGTAAACAAATATAAAACTTTATTTCTAAAATAAAACTCCAATTAAAATTAAATTGCAATTAACAATTAATGTAGACTACCAATAAAATGGACACAAATAAACATAGTTGTGGATTCGATCCCCATTCGAGGCAAGGAATTGTTATTTATTAATATTTTTATTTTACACGCAATGTCTTAAAAATTCGAAGTGTCAACTCTAGGTTCAACATATTCACAGCGGTTATTTTGTTCTGCAATATTGAAATACTTACTACTTACTAAACAAATAAAAGAAAGAAAGGAAAAAAAAGGAAATACTTACTACTTACTAAACAAATAAAAGAAAGAAAGGATTTTTTTTTTTTTTTTATGGAAAAGACACGGCAAACGAGCGTGCGGGTCACCTGATGGTAAGTGACTACCGCCGCCCACGACCCCGTGCAACCCCAGAGGAGCTACAGGTGCGTTGCCGGCCTTTAAGATGGGTTGGGCGCCGGGGCCCGGCATTACCTGATGCGAAACGCAGTGGCATAATACCACTACTTCACGCCGGTTTTAAATGCCGGGGGTGGTAATGATCCGGTCGAGTCTGCCCATGCGTGTTGCCATTGCTGGCGACGTGACTCTACCACACGTACCTTCTAATTAATACATACAATACGTCATTAACCTTTCAAAGTGAAATCCATAATAACATTCTATTTTTTTTCAAATAATAATAAGAAATTACTGATAAAAAATCTAACATTTTAAATGTAACAAATGTAAGTACTCGTTACTATTATAGTTCTTATCAAGTCATAATTTAGAATATGAAAAATTTATAAAGATCATAATTTAGAAGGTGAAAAATATTCAACAATTACGACTTACAATCCTCGCTACCAAAGGATTCCAAATTCGAAATTAAGAGTGCGTGTGAGCGAGATGTACGCAGATGGACGGAGCGATCGCTTAAAGAGCCAATCAAAAAGAATGCAACAAAAAATTAACGCAAAGTTGTTCTGAAATTGAACGGATCAAATATTCTTTTTAGAGATCGTTTCTTTTGTTCAGTTCTATAATAACACGAACACCTCTACTGTTTTATACTGTTTTTATTTTTTAGTTCCATTTGCTGCATTCTGCTTTTCTAAGGCTGGCAACACTGTGGTCATAGATGCGCGACTGCGCGTCGTACTCGTCAAGTCGAAGTCGTCAGTATCTTCGCGCGCTTATGTATTATACTAGCAAGGAACATAATTATACTCTATGTATACTATATACTAGTGTATATATGTTCCTTCTTCGCGCGTCGCTTAATATATTTTATATTTATATTGCGCGTCTTGTGTGTTATGTGAGTTTGCGTTGATCCTGTTTATTTATTGATTTTAGAAAGTTTTGCGATCAATACGTTATACTCGTACCATTATAATTTTAATATGGTGAGGAGAATATAGAATATATAATGGTAACATAGATTTATAGTTAATGTGTCACGTAAAACAATAAATACGCGTGTCTGCCATTACAACTAGCTTAATTAAGAGTGAAAGATAGTTCTGTTAGTGAGTGTGGCTTGAAGGAAGACTACAGACTGTATTTGATTGCCCAAAACTTTAATTAGCTTTTGTTTGTTTGTATTTGAATCAGTCCATCCACTACTATATCCCTATTAGTTCATAATATTCTACAAAATTACTGCTTCATATCTTTCGTGTTTTTTGTACTAATGTGACACTGGCAGATTAGTTTGCGCCTGTTATCGCAAAATCAGGCCAGTAATAAAATATGCATCGGCGAGGCGGGAAACGTATCCGAATGGATGATCCTCCACCGGAATATGTAAATCCTATGACACCGGCTACACCCATGACTGACTATGGAGGACAATCAGTGCATGAACCGGAAATATCTAGTGTTAACTATTCTGGATTTAATGTGGGCGCCGTTGTTAATTCTACCGTGGCAGAGGCACCTAGGGAAGAAAGCGGAAGAACATCAGGAGGAAGAAACCAGATCTCCTTCACCAGCACCGACTAAGAGGATAACGCGAAGTAGAGGTCGAGGCGGGGATGGTGGATATGTGGGACGGCTGGCCGAGTCTCCCCCGCCGCCCCCACTGCGCAGGCGAGGACGTGGTGGTAGAGGGCGAGGTCGAGGTCGAGGCACTGCACCACCTCCGGCTTATTCACCCCCTCCTGTACTCTTACCTGGGGATGATGAAAATAGTTTATATAATATACTGCGATTCAATAAGACTGCCATAAATGTAAGTTATTACAAAACTATTATGAATAAAATTGCTTTTATGTTTTGTATATTTGATCTTTTGTGTTTATTTATCTTAAAATGTGTATATTTATATGGGGTGTTTTTGAGGAAGAAATTGTGTCATAATGAACTCTATTATAAAGCAGTATAGAAGTAGGGAATCATCACAAATCCATCACTATTAATTAGGTACAAATTAAGGCATAGACTGATTTAACTATAGTCTATTAATTTTGGCATTAAACAAAATGTAAACAAAGAATAATGAATTAGGCCATTTGTGGTGCAGAGGCACATGGTGTGACTGTAAATTGACTAATTGTGGATTCAATTGCGGAATGTGGTTGGGGATTTGAGGAAATGAAATATTTATTTACATTTATATTTTCATTTCTACGCTCTGGTGTCAAGGTAATGCACAGTGTTGAGTACACACAATGTCTTCAGAATTGAAAGTGGGGAACGGTGTCTTAACACTGGGTTCCCTCTGCCTACTCTGCTGTGTGCGGGATACAGTGTGAAGCTTATTTTTATGTAATTTTTTAATTTATATTTAATTTCATCCAGATTTACTTGGTTCACATGTTTTAAAATATAATATCAGATAAAAAATTGTCACTTAACAAAACAAGAAACTGTCTAACTGTCTTAAGAACAGAATGACTGATAGTAATAATGGTGGATATAAACTGATCAACAGTCTATAGACAAAACAGCCTTCAACAAAGCTGTAAAAGAACTTAAGTTCCTAGTCACAAAAATGCAAATTCCTCACTCTTTTATAATCTTGAAAGAGTATAATTTCAGAGTAAAGGTGAACCTTTACTCTTAAAACCTACTAAAACTTTCTAAAAGCCACAAGAACCATTAACTCTCTTAAATATTCAAATTCTTTCATTATTCTTTGATTATGGCGTTCCGAGCGTGCCAGTTAAAATAATTAAAATAAGTGGCTTATAATAATGGTTATAGTAATGTCAATAGTTGTGTGACATGAACATTAGTAGTGTGGATTGCATGCATGTTGGGCAATCATAAAATTAGACCTACATATCACTGTGTAATAAGAGATTTGTTTTTTTTTCATCTTCATTGGTTTCTTACATTTAAAATTTTAATGAATGTATAGTGTTGTTATATGATTTTGATAGTTAGCTATGAATTATTAAGGTACCAACAACTTATTTCATAATAAAAGTAATATGAAAGTAGGGTAAGTTGATATAATACTGATGTCATGGAATTATTGTCATTAAGGTGATTGAGAATTAACAATTATGTGTTTGAATATAATATTTAGGTAATCTTGAAGAGAGACACAATTTGCCCACTTTATGCAAACTCAATTTAGGAGCAAGAAATTTAAGGATAATGAATACATATTAGTGATAGAATGTTATTCACATTTAGAAATATAGTAGAATCCGTAACAATGGAAAAGGGACCAGTGAATAGAATAGAATAGAATAAACTTTATTGCACACATAAGACAAATATGTATATAAGATGAACGACATACATGAAAAAAAGAAAAAAAAACATGTATGCAAAGGCGGTCTTATTGCTTTAAGCAATCTCTACCAGACAACCTTTGAAACATTACGGATAAGTTGTAATAAGAAAAAGGGGTACATCTGGATGCAAATTTTATTTAATGCAATTAAATATATAATATATAATATTATAAATCAATAATATAGAATAAGCTTACAAAAAATATATTTAATATTGAAAAGTAATATATTCTTACACATATATACAAACATATATATACATAAACATGTGTAAAAATATATACATAATATTAAAATTGAATGTGAATGTGAAATTAGTTTTACAAATCAGAAGTTTTACTAAATAAATAATCCACTTTTATTTTTTAAGAGTCATATACATATTAATATATGCATTTATTAATACATATTAAGGTGACCAGCAGACATAAAAAAACATAGAAATAAAAGTATTTATTTTTTCACTTATGTTTACACGGTAATGTACATGCATCTGCATAATGAATGTAAAGGATGAGGGGTCTATATAATCTAACCATACTCACAATGCAGGTTGCATTAATGCAAAAAGACTAGTTTTAGATTGTTTCATTTTCAAACCTCAAAAGATTTGATATATCATATATGTTACTATGACATTATATTCTTTCCAGCAAGTAGTAGACATATGGATCGAAGAATACAAGAGTAACAAGGAGAGTGCCCTAGTGCAACTTATGCAATTCTTCATCAACTCATCCGGCTGCCGTGGGAAGGTCACTCCAGACATGGCTCAGATGGACCACACACTCATAATTAAGAAAATGACTCAAGAGTTTGATGAGGTTTGTACTTATTTGAAGAAGTGCATGGATAACAATAATTTGTGGTAAAATATGATCAAATTTATTTTTTGTAAAAAAAAAGTTACAAGTATTTGAAATGTAAACAAAAATTTTGTATTGTATGGTGAATTAAAGTAAAATATTTTATTGTTGTCATTGTGTGCAGTGGCACAAGTGTGTGACTTAATGCAACGATTATGAGTTCAATTCCCACTCAGAAAAATCAATTAATATTTTAATTTCTAGGAAAAAAACTTGGGATATAGAGTATCTTAACAGAAGGTTTCCTCTGCCACATGTGGGATATACGAATATAGTACATACTTTATTGTATATTTAGTAGATTATAAAAAAAACTTCTTTTACTTTTTAATAATATTAGGTCCTTATATATGAAATTGGTGTTTGTAATGGGATTTGTATTTTTTAAAATAATATATTTATTTAATCAAAGTGTGAAGTGTGATGACCGCTTTAGATTATATTATTATATTTTTATATGACACTTCATATTATTATATTATCATTAGGGGTCGCAATATCGGACCATTCAAAACCGGGATTTTCGATATCGACTTCAGAAAAATCCCGGGATCCCGGTTTTTTCGATATTTTCGGGATTTCACAAAAATTAGTAATTTTTCAAGTTTCTTATTTTTAGAATTAAGTTAGGAGGGTTATTTTTAGAATTTTTAGGGAAGTAGTAAATTAAATTACATTTACTTAATAAAACAAATTTTAATTAAAATAAACAAAAACTAAACTAAACTAGCTTCACGCCTTATCCCTAGTGGTGTAGTCAGAGAGAACGGAGCGCCAAACGCTACGGTCTCTACATACCTCTGGCCTCGTCTACTGTCATCAACTCGTCATACAAGCCCTCCGTGGGGTCCTTCAACATAAATCTTTTGTGCCATTCTTTCATCACTCATTCGTTCGACGTGCCCAAAGCAGCTGAGCACGTGAGATACCAACCTGTTCAAGCCTCTTAATCTTCCCGATTTGCTTCAAGTGGATTAAAAGTTTTATTACTAGCATCGCGGCTTGCAGCTAACTTGGTCGTGGTTTGCAATGTATCCTATGTGATGTATATTCCACAATAATTTGCAATTCTTTAGTAAGATAAAACACCAATTTCATATGTACGGACCTAATATGGTGGGTAAAATTGTGGAATTATTTATATTTTTTTAATCTTATTTTGCATATAACTGCAAAAATTTAAAATAATGTCTTCATCCATGCACATGTTTAGTTGTAACGTTTCTTTGGTCATTACAGTAATTATAACTGGTTACTAATTTAAAAATACTTTTGCAGGAAAGTGGAGAATATCCTCTAATAATGACAGGACAGACATGGAAGAAATTTCGTTCTAACTTCTGTGAATTTATTCAAACGCTAGTGAAGATGTGCCAGTACTCTATTATCTATGATCAATATCTGATGGACAACATAATCTCTTTACTCACTGGTCTGTCTGATTCACAAGTGAGAGCTTTTAGACACACAGCTACTTTGGCAGGTTAGTATTGTTTTAGCTTCAAACTGTATCACACATATAGGGTAGGCAGAGGGAACCTGGGAACCTAATGTACACAATCAAACGGAACGCCGTTTCTCCAACATAAAACCGGGTGGGTGCGTTTCGATAGTTATAATATGTCGTAGTAATATGAAATATTTATATGGTCAACAGTAATGAAACTAATGACGGCGCTGGTAGATGTGGCGTTGCTAACAAGCGTGAACTGCGACAACTGTCTCCGCCAGTACGAGGCCGAGCGCCTGAAGGCCCGGGACAAACGAGCCAGCGAACGCCTCGAGGTCCTTGTGGCCAAGCGCCAGGAGCTGGAGGAGAATATGGAGGAGATCAAGAACATGTTGTCTTATATGTTCAAGTCGGTGTTTGTGCATCGATACAGGTATGTAGAATTATTATAGACAAGTAGAAGGTTTAAATGGAACCAAGGAAATATATGCTGGAATTTATCACTGCAATTTGTGTAGTTCAGAAGAGTAGGAATTGAAATTACGACCATCACGATGACACGAGAACTTCTAACAATTGAAAATATTGATTATTATGATATTGGAAATGTAATGTTCAATATTTTTGCAGAGATACATTGCCCGATATTAGATCAATTACTATGTCCGAGATTGGCATCTGGATGGAGAAGTTCCCAGCACACTTTCTAGATGACCTTTACCTAAAATATATAGGATGGACTCTTCATGACAAAGTAAGTGTAAGGATATATTTATACGGTGATTTGAATGTTGAATTGAAATTAATATTAATTTAGCCTTTTACACTCAGAAATACATCATATTTGGTAGCATTTTATTATAAAATATTAGTATAAAGTTAGTAAACAATAAAACAATTTTTTTATCTTATTCTTAAAGTATCAACAAATTCTTAACAATTTTATAACACTTTAAAAATTATACATTTTCTGTATTCTATAATATTTATACTCGAATGTCTGACCGACAACGTCAATGCTATATAAAAACTCACTGTTGGAATGTTACAAAAAAAAACAGATTGTTACATTAGTGTATGGTTTCTTGCTTACATTATTTAATATATACTCATTTGCGGTATTGAAGGTGGGCGAGGTGCGCCTGCGCTGCCTGCAGGCTTTGCAGCCTCTGTACGAGTGCGACGAGCTGAAGGGCAAGTTGGAGCTGTTCACGTCCAAGTTCAAGGACCGCATCGTCTCCATGTCGCTGGACAAGGAGATGGACGTGGCCGTGCACGCCGTGCGCCTCGTCATCGCCATCCTCAAGATGCACCCCGACGTGCTCACGGACAAGGACTGCGAGAACGTGTACGAGCTGGTGTACTCGTCGTGGCGCGGCGTGGCGGCGGCGGCGGGCGAGTTCCTCAACGTGCGCCTGTTCCGCGCCGAGCCCGCGCCCGCCGCGCCCGCGCGCTCGCGCCGCGGCAAGGCGCGCCTGCCCAGCACGCCGCTCGTGCGCGACCTCGTGCAGTTCTTCATCGAGTCCGAGCTGCACGAGCACGGCGCCTACCTCGTGGACTCGCTCATCGAGTCCAACCCCATGATGAAGGACTGGGAGTGCATGACCGACCTGCTGCTGGAGGAGGCGGGCCCCGGCGAGGAGGCGCTCGACAACCGCCAGGAGTCCTCGCTCATCGAGCTCATGGTGTGCTGCGTGCGCCAGGCCAGCACCGGCGAGCCGCCCGTGGGCCGCGCCGCCCGCAAGCACGCGCAGCTCTCCAAGGAGCAGGCCAAGCTGGTGAGCGACGACCGCGCGCGCATGACGGCGCACTTCATCGTCACGCTGCCCGCGCTGCTGGACAAGTTCGGCGCCGACCCCGAGAAGCTGGCCAACCTGGTCGCCATCCCGCAGTACTTCGACCTGGAGCTGTACACCACGCAGCGCCAGGAGGGCAACCTCACGCTGCTGCTGAAAAAGATCCGCGAGATCGTGAAGGTGCAGACGGAGGCGGAGGTGCTGGAGACGTGCGCGCGCACGCTGGAGGTGCTGTGCAGCGACGCGCACGCCGTGTACACGCGCTGCAACGTGGAGCGCGCCACCATCACGGACATGTGCGTCAACCGCTACAAGGAGGCCGTGGACGACTACCGCTCGCTGCTGGAGGGCGGCGAGACGCCGGACGCCGACGAGCTGTTCAGCCTCACCAACTCGCTGCGCAAGGTGTCCATCATGTACATGTGCCACAACCTCAACGACACGCACATCTGGGACTCGCTGTACGAGGACCTGCCGCGCTGCGTGGCGGGCGCGGCGGGCGCGGACATGCCGGCGCAGGCGCTGGTGTACGTGCTGCGCGCGTGCTTCTACTCCGTGCTGTGGTCGCTGCACGAGCTGCAGGAGCGCGGCGGCGACGCGGGCGCGCTGCGCGGGCGCGTGCGCGCGCTGGCGGCGCGCTGCCGCGACGTGGTGGCGCGCGGCCGCGAGCCCGAGCTGCGCCAGGAGGCCTACGTCTGCATCTGCGACCTGCTCATCTTCTTCGCGGAGCAGCCCGACGGCATCGCGCTGGAGGCGGACGCGGCGCTGTGCGACCTGCTCAACGACTTCGTGCAGGAGTTCGTCTTCGTGCAGCACAACTACGGTAACGCACACACACATGTTCATAGACTGATTTAATGAGTCCTATTGCTTACCTGTTTATATGAATAATAATTAATAACAACAAGGTATTATGATCAAATAAACCAAATAGCGAATACATTTTTTTTGGTGTAAAAGATTCATCAATTTTTATTCTAAGATATTGATGAAATAAAAAAATATTAAACTATATTTTTTTAAGCAAAATAAAAAAAAACTTACTGATTGCCGCTATACTCTCTAGGCTAAAATGAGTTTTAATTACATTTAACTGCATTTTATATCATGCATTTCTAAAAGTATCTTTTACAAAAAAATCTATAAATTTTCATTGGCTTTCGAAATTTAAATTAACATTCAATTTCCTTCCATGTTACAAAAAATGTATATCTTCTTTAAAAACTTACTTTCTAGAAATATATAGTTATTAAGTCAGTAACCACGACATATCATAAATAATATAACACCATCAAAAAAAATGAACATATAATTTAAAACAACTATGTCGAGTGTCATTATATTCTTAGAAAAAAAATAATGGTTTCTTTTTCATAAAAATATAAACTTTACTCTCGGCATCTAGAAAAAAATGAAATAACTTATGACATTGTTTCTTATATTTGTTTTATCATCAATTTATATAAATGGTCTAGCCCGATAGGCATGGGAAAGCTGCACTGCTGCTTTTCTAATGAGTTATTTTTAATACAATTGTAATAGCTTTTTATCTGAAATAGTGACACGCTATTTTTATTGTCTCCCTTACATTAAGGGAGTTATGGGGGTAACAGCGCTTAACGTTAAGGTTTATTTTCTCGGTACCTATTAAACAAATATCTTAATGAAACTCAAAATGAACATGGCTATCATCTATAAGTTTATTTTATTAGATATTTTTTTCGGAATTTTCTTTTATTTATATCATTTTTTTTATTTATATACAAAGCAATACAATTGTAATAAATCATTTAAATCAGCTTCACACTATATCTCTCACACAGCAGGGTAGACAAATGGAACCAAGTGTTAAGACAATCCATACCCCACTTGCTTGCACTTGTATTGCGTGTTGAGTGGTGGAACTCAACGTCGCGCTTTGCCTCCACACCAGAGTGAAGAAAGGAAAATATAAATGTAAATAAATAATTCTCTTCTTCTTTTCCTCGAATGACCACCCATGACCAGTCGCTTTTACAGTCACACTTTTGGACTGCCCTCAAGAAGCCAGTGCAGCTTACCCATGCTTATCAGGCTAGACCTATTGTAAAACACATTTCTTGATTACTTGATACACTACATGAACGTTGTGTTATAATCATTGTAGTTATAAGTATAATATTTTTTGTTGGTCTTCATGAGGGTGGGTTAAAAATGTTTCCTAAGTTAAAAATGAAAAAGGCTCACTTCTTTGTTATTGATGGGAAAAAAAAACGTACATTTCTTAGATAAACCATATTAAAAATATTATTGCTTTGGTTAGTGTTTTAACATTAGGTTCCCCCTGCTTACCCTGCTGTGTGCGGAATCCAGAGTGAAGCTGACAGAAAAAAAAAACTTAATTACTTACAATTAATTTGTGAATTAATAGGAATTACCAACTGTGTCAGAACTAGGATAAAGTTTTTCGATCATTTTAATTTTTTTAAATATGTTTTATGGAAAAAGACAAGGCAAACTAGCGTATGGGTCACCTGATGGTAAGTGATCACCGCCATCCATGACCCTGTGTAACGCCAGAGGAGCTACAACTGACTTACGGTGGAGATAAATGCGCTTTTTGAAGGTACCCAAGTCGTATCGACCTAAAACACTGCCGCAGGTAGGTCATTCCACAGTTTGTGACGTACTGCGCAGTTAGAAAATTCGGCGGCAGGTAACAGGTCAAACAGTTGTTCAGGACACTCCCCATGATGAGACGTCTCTACGCAAAGCCAGTGTGTCAAGCTTTTCACAGATCATTGGGTCTCCAACGATTCGAACGGCTCCACGTTGTATGCATCCACTATTTGATCAAGCTGACTCAAAATAATGCTGTGAACAAAGAAGTGGAGAGAAGAATTACTAATGGCTGGAAACGATACTGGAGCTTAAAAGAGGTTATGAAAGATAAAAAACTTAACATTAGAATTAAAAGTAAATTATTTAACACTTGCGTACTACCAGTACTAATGTACGGTAGCCAAACTTGGACTTTGACACAGAAGAACATAGAAAAACTCGAAAACTGCCAACATGCAATGGAAAGGAGTATGTTAAATGTAAAGAAATCTGATAGGTTGAAAAATACAGTGATTAGAAATAAAACTAAGGTACATGATATCACACATAAAATTAAAAGACTCAAGTGGCGGTGGACTGGACACATGATTAGAGGGAAAGATAAATGGAGCAAACTAACAACACAATGGTACCCTAGAGAAGGGAAAAGGAAAAAAGGTCGACCTCAGAAAAGATGGGACGACGATATTATACACGTAGCTGGTACAGCGTGGAATAGAGTAGCTCAGGACAGACACGAATGGAAAAGGTTGGAGGAGGCCTTTGCCGTCTGGCAAACTGACCTGCAAAAGACAAGCAAACACCAAATAATTGATTAGTTATAATTTATTAATTTTAGTTCAATAGTTCTAGTTCATTTATTGGATAGTTGTCAAACTACAATTGTAATAGATGATAAGCAGTTCAGAATAAAAGGCTTTATTATTATTATTATGTTTCTCTTTCATAATTCACGGGTTCAAAAGAACCCGGTCCTTTGGAAGGCTTGCGTGGGGACACAGGTCCAACACGTAGAGGCCCCTTAGAGAATATACAAATGTTTTACTGTGACGCATCAGCCGGGATCCATCTCTGCGTAACCACAGGTAAGATGACCCAGAGATGGTCGCCGGTTAATGCGTAGGAGCTATGGAAAATGTGGAAATCTAAGCTAGAACTATGGAATGGAATTTGGATGGACTGACTACTGGGCTATTGAGTGAGACTAACGGACGTCCGCCTTTACAATAGTCTCAAATTGAATGGTTGGCGGACGGTGACTCGCCTCCCAGTAGATGGGCCCCCACAAAGCGGCGTAGTGCCTTGGGCGCAACATCGGCGTGGTCGGCTATGGGTGTAGAGAGGTGTGCACCGGTTTCACCATCACGAGGAGCTCGTGAGCGGGTTTCCCCGCTATTACGCAGATTGAGCACTTCCACCCTTTCGAGCATATAGCTCTTGCGCTCCACTCTGCCAGCCAATAAAGGCAAGCCAGAGGCGGGGGATAGATTACAATTCCCCTCTGGAGGACTCAGGTCCGTGGGGTCGCCACTCCCCAACAGCTCGCCACAAGCTGCCCCGCGGGTTTATTATTATTATTATTATTTGATCAAGCTGATACTGGGTACTCAGCCCAGAGACGAGAATAGTACTCCATATGGGACTGAACCTGGGCCCTATACAGTTCCAATCGGTGTTTTGGCGTAAGGTACTGTCACGCCCTGCTAAAGACCCCCAGTTTGTAAGAGGCCAATTTAGCCTTGCTTACATCTGGAAAGCAAGGCGAAGTTTGCCTCTCGCGATACTGGAATTTTAATCGATCGATCTGCTCGAAACCCAATGTGCTAATACTGGACGCGGCTATAAGGAGATTCTTTTGGAAGAGTTTTTGTTTGACTGGTTTTTAGTGACGTTTAAACCAACATACTTGTCTTCTCAGGGTTGAATTGACTAGGTTCCTGTTACGCCATCAGAAAAAATTCCCGATGATTCAACAGAAGACAAGTTTAATTCGGCACTGGTCGACGTTTTCCCGACAAAGACTAGCGCAGTCGGATTAAACAGCGTCCACTATACTATGATCTGTTTAGCAATGAATGAATAATATATAAATATGTATATGTATGACAGTCTCGGGAAGCCCTTAGTATGGAAGTTTTGCCACAACGATAGAAGGCCTTCGCCACATCGAAACTAATAAGGAGGAGGCCCTTGTTATCGATAGCCGCGGTGGGTTAGGATAGACCAGAAGTTTACCGGTAGAGCGATTATAGCGGAAGCAATATTGGTGTTGATTATCAAAGGGTGATCCTCCAGATAAACCAAGAGCTGCCTACTTATAATGCGCTCCAACACTTTCGAGAGCAGGGAGATGATATCAATAGGCCTGTAGTTCGATGGATCGGAATCATCGCCTTGCTTTGGGATTGGGTGGATACGAGCGCTCTTCCTCGAGTTTGGGATTACGCCGATTGAATAAGAGTGCCGAAATAAACCGAAAATAGATAGGCAATTGGCAAGACGATGGAAACTTAAGTCTTCTCTTAGGAACACGGCGACCCTGGTGTTGTGAGGCATAAAATTATTTACAAAATATTGATTGGGGTATACAATACCCCAAGTATTGAAGATAGACTGTGGTGCTCGGTCGGGCAATCAGTCTTCGTCAGAAATAACAAAGCCGCCCGTGCGTACTCAAGACGGTGGTGGAAGGCATTCTGGTTAGAATGTAATCCCCTGATGTTACAAAAGCCTTCGTTTGCCTGGTCTGTAGTGTAGTACTGTGCCCTTCCAAGAATTAAACGTGTGGCCTGAGTTTGAGGGCTCAGGGAGGGATTCTCCAACACCGGAGGTTGGGCACCGGAGCCCGTAATTATTTAACGCGAAAAGCTGTGGCATAAAGCCACTACACAACGCCAGTTTTAAATGGTGATAATGATCCGGTCGAGTCTGCCCATGCTGTCGTCTCTTACGACATCATCAGTAAGTATCTGTGGCACACCCTATAGCTCAAATTTGAAAGTTAGACGGTTTATTTCGTTATAAACAATGAAAAATGCTATAATTTGAAAAAAAAATTCTGAAACATTGTTATTATTTTATAATAATAATTTTACATGTTGCACACATTGGTGGTTTCTGTGGTGTTGTGTCAAGAAGGATACAGTTGTTATTATGATAGTCGTCGCAATCTCTCTATAGACAAGAAGCAAGAAGTGCAACAGTCAACATAAATTCAAAAGAATACACAGGCATGCTGCAAATGTCGACCTATCAAGATTATTCTTGCTGACGATAACTTGATTGGTTCTTTTTTTAAATATTGGACACTACGACGCATACAAAAGAAAAGAACAAGCCTGTGGGAGAATGTTGAAGTTCTGTTACATACTGACTGGACTGGACATACGAAATTTAATTTATTTATTATATGTATATGTCAGTGTTAGTTAAAGTGTGAGAAGTAATGTTATTGTTTTTTTATAAAGAAAAATTAAAGAATAGTGTTTATTATTGAACTTCCTTTTTCTTTCGCGACACGTTTAACCCGCCCTCGTATACGTGCCTTTAGTAATGTTTCTTAAATGATTTTTGCAATATAAATATGTAATAGTTATTTTGAACGATCAGAAAAATATGCATTATCTTCGTTACATTTTAACGAAGGTCTGTGGCAAAATGTAAACATGCGCTCGAACACGCACCCGCAACCGGCCGCGGCGCCCGCGGGCCGGCGGCCGGTTGCGGGCGGGCGCGGCGCGGCGCCTAACGCGGTTGTCTGCTTGCATGTGGCGCGGCGCGGCGGGACCCTGCCGGTAAGCACCTCTGCGAGCGCGCAGTTTACCTTAGTAATGCCGCACGCCGACCCGCGCGGTGGCCGCAGCGCGCCCGCAATGCATATTAGTCTCGATCTGACGCGACACGCCGTGACGCCGCGTCGCCGTGACGCCGTGTCACGGTGTGCTCTTCCTAACATTACTAAGGGAAAATTGTCGCGCTCGCTTTTTTCGTCGCATCCGAGGCCGCGGCTCCGACGTCGTCGCTTCGGCGCCGGCGAGCGCGCGGCTTCGGATCGTGATATGTTTATTATACCACTAAGCAGTATATAATCGTGCCTTGGCAGCATGTCTCGTGCAGTGCAAATGTTAATTTTCGTTGCGTTTTTCATCGTTGTATTTATAGTTTCGTTTAATTCTACTCTATCTTTGGTTGTGGTTTTTTTTCACACTTCAAGCCGCATCAAGTCGGCGTGAGCGCTCTAGTTGTACTTGGATCTCGGCCTCTCGCTGTCGCGGCATTTAACTGATTTCTGAACTACTTTGCAACTAATATGCAATGACGAGCACTTTATCTGTTTGTGCTTTTTGTTTTTATTTGTAGATTTTTTTAGAGTGATGCATGATTCACATGTAAAGTAGTCGGGTGAGATGTGTAGCGTTGAATCATAGGCGATGAATCAATCGATGGTGACTTCTTAATTCTTCAAGTTGGTGTGGTTGTTCAAATGACGCATGCCCAATTGGTTCCTAGAAAACCTTTGCGTGATGGCTTGTTAATTATATAATACTATATAATACCAATATCTAACACACCAATTATATGATCAGTTTTTTTCATACATATATAAAATAAACAAAAATATTCCTAATTCTTAAAATTATTATTCGTAATAAGTTTATTTTTTTGTTGACTAAAAATCATTTTATACTTAACATCATAAAATAATATATTATGCATTTTTAACAACTTCGCCTTTTTTTTCTGTTTGATTGTTATATTCAACTTCGTTTTTAATTTATTTGCACTTCACACATTAGCCTAGGAGCCACTTGGTTCTGATTTCAACGCTGACGTTTCACACGATGTGTTCTGTCGAAATGCTCACAGTTTCCAGGATCATTTTAGTTTTAAATATTTGTATTTCTAAAATGATTTTGAAACGTTATGGAGCTGTTGTAGTTTCATAAAATATTTACAATCAGAATAATCCGGTGACGGTGAGCAAGCGTAGGTAGTTCAGTACTGTGATTGAATGTTTGTGGTTGCGTCTTGCAGACGGTCAAGACGAGAGACGCATCGAGGAACTCCACAAGCGCCGCAACTTCCTGGCGGCCTACTGCAAGCTCATCGTCTACAACATCGCGCCCATACGACGTGCCGCCGACGTCTTCAAACATTATATTAAGGTATGTGTTTTAGTGGGCTTTTGTTGGAGGTAAATTTTATCATTATCATTATAGATAGACTTTTGTAGTCGGGTGTCCCTGATATTTGCTTTTGAAATTTTAATTATATATATATATATTGAGTTTTTCGTGGCACAGTATGACAGGAGTCGGTCTCCGTTCGGCGAATTATTATTATATTTTCGTTTCTTCACTCTGGTAAGATATAGCGCTGATCCTCTCGATAATAGTGGTAAGAAGCAGGACAGCGTGAACAAACGTTTCGTATAACTGCTGCTGCAAATAATATTGCTCACATAGTCCCATTGCGCTTCCAGTGCTACAACGACTACGGCGACATCATCAAGGCGACGCTGAGCAAGGCGCGCGAGATCAACAAGCTGAGCTGCGCGCTCACCATGCAGCTGGCCATGCAGGCGCTGTTCGAGGCCGCCGTGCGCCGCCACGGCGCCCTCACGCGCGCGCAGCCCGAGTTCGGCGAGCTCAAGGAGCTGGCCAAGCGCTTCGCCGTCATGTTCGGGCTGGACGCCGTCAAGAACCGCGAGGCGCTCACGGCGCTGCACCGCGCCGGCGTGGCCTTCGCCGCGCTGGACGCGCCGCCCGCGCCCGCGCCGCCGCCGCGCCTGCTGTTCCTGGAGGCGCTGGCCGAGTTCGCGGGCAAGCTGCTGCGCCAGGACAAGCGCGCCGTGCTCAAGTTCGCGGAGGCGCGCCTGGGCGCGGGCGCGTGGGGCGACGACTGGGCGCCGCTGCTGGCCTACCGCGCCGCGCTGGCGGCCGACGCGCCCGACGAGCGCGCCGCGCCGCGCCGCCACTACGCGCGCCGCGCGCCGCCCGACGACGAGCCCGCGCCGTAATAAACGCTGCCCCCCAACCGGCCTCTTATTTATTACTAACTTGTCTCTTGTTACTAATCATACCGCACAATTCTGGCAAAGGTGCCATTTTCCGATATGTTATAGTTTAGCCGGTCTTTAAATCTATGCATTCACCACGGATGACAATTGCCTAGCCTATATATTTTTTCAATAAAAAAAATCTGTCCAGTAGATTCAGAGATTAGCATATATTACATAGAAAGACATACTAGCAGACCCACGCAGCTTCGCCCGCTTGAACTATGCTAATTTGTTAAATATATTTATGAAATTATTTTTTGTTTTCTATATAGGATTAGTAAAAAAATAGTCTAAATAGTCAAAATAAGCCGAAAAAGAATAATAAGTACACATAAGTAAGGAAAATACGTAATGTTAGAAGTGTAAATGAACAAGCAAAATGAGCAAAAGTAACTAAAGGAAATTCTTAATATTAAATAAAATACCTAACTTATTAAAATGAACAAAAAATTGTAAGTAACCGTAACCAAAGAAAAACATTAATAAAAAAATACTAAGTATATTTTATAATATTGTTAAAGAAAAATAAATATTTCAAAGTATTAAAATGAAATGTAACATGAAATATCATTCCAGAATAAAGCACAGCTTTACCAAACTACCTTAACAACTATCTATATTTATTATTATAATTATAATATAATCTCTGGGTTTACTGGGGCGCCTTTGCCGCCGATGCCGTCCTGTCGCACCGCTACATAGTGTTCATGATTGACCGATCTGTTGGCAAATGCAGCATAATAAAAGTATTACAGCGTATGCGTAAAGGGGCGGGGCAAAAGTGTATTCGTATTGTTCATACAAAGGAAAATATTGTTTTTTTTATTTATAATACATAGGAATGTGCCGTTTTGTTCGATGACTTGTTGCCATCTATGGGCAGTGCCATGATTCTATTGCTGTAGAAGTTTTGAAATTTTTGATTAAAACAGTCAGACAGGTAGCGTTCCCAGTGTTCTTTTGAGGTTATCTTTATGTTTCCTTAAGAGTTCTGCAATGAACAAAACAGGTCTGATGAAATCTGACATCCCAGTGATGAGTGGGGTCTGGATTTTCATGGTGAAACACCACGCTCTTCCTATTCACTAGCTCCGGCCGGTTTTTCTCAAAAGCTTTTTTCACCCTAATAAGTTGCTGACAGTAGGTTAGTTAGGTCAAAATCGTTAGTTTTACCCGGTGGCAAAAGCTTATAGTGGACGATTCCTTTCCAATCCCACCATACACATAGCATCACTTTGTTCCAAGTCTGTCTGTGGGGCTTGTTTTGGATCTTTTTCGCCCATTCTCATCGTTTTTACCCACCACCCCTTTTTTATCAACTATTTAATCTGTAACCAACTATTTAAGCAATTGTTAAGTTTCAACAAAGAATCGCAAATGGAAACACGTTACATTAGGTTTCTCTCGGTGAAATCATGTGGTACCCAAAAGTCAAGGTTTTTCTTGTACCCAGATTTTCGTAAATGACGTAAGACTGTTTAATGATCAACATCCAGTTCTTCAGCAATGTCGTAGCTACTAATATGTCGATCTTCCTCCACTCTCAAAAATGGCACTGATTTTATCTGTGACGCGCTGTCCAGAGCGAACCTCATCTTTCACACTAAAATTTCCAGACTTGAAACGCTTGAACCACCTTTGATACCACATTACTGCGGTACCAATTTTATTCGCGGTATTCGTCGCATTTTTACCTTTTTTTTACAAAAAAGGTTATTACTAAAACTTTCAAATGTACCGAAATTCTTCGTCACATACGTTGATTTTGCTTGCTTGAAAAACTAGGGAACTAGTTTTTTTTAAATTTATTGCATCTTCAGAATGTCACATTTAATGGTACTGAAGCCAGTTACATTCAGTACAGCCAAAGAGGTTGGATTACTAATAATACATTCAAAATAGGAAAATACCTTTGCCCCGACCTATTGTAATAGAATTGTACCGTTACCGAGTTCAATGAAAACTTCACTATTGAATGTTGGACAAGTTTCCTTAACATTTATTGTTTCATTTTTACTTTTCTTTCCTAAGTTTCCTAAGTTGTTTTATATCAATCGGTTCATAAATCAAAAAGTTATAAATTATAATTAGTATAAATTATTTTATTTATGTACTAGCGACTCGCCAGCGGCTTTGTTCGCTTAAACTACATGATTATTTATTCAATAAGCTGAATTGATTGAATGACTTCTAATATGATTTTTTATGACTTCAATCTGTAATATTCTAATATCATTTTTTTACGACATTATCGTAATTTCTATAAGAATTTTCGATTGTTTCGAACTAAAAAATACGACCAATGTTGATATTTGATTTATAAAATATACATAAAGCTTATTATACGTATATATTTTTGTAACATTACGTTCTTTTTACCTATAGTATGTTTTTTAAAACTCTGACAGACAAGAAATTCGGAAAAAAAATTTTTGCTTTCTATTATTCTTTTTAGGTGTCCCTCTATCCGTTTCAGTCAAAATTACTAAATGTACAGACAAAATATTTTTACTGTCTTTTTATATAATAGAGACAGAGATTATTTTACTTGACTAAATTGCTTATTTTAATTACTGTTATTAAAAATTATTAAATTAGCTTCACGCTATATCCCGCTCACCGCATGCAGCAGGGTAGGCAGAGGGAACCTAGTGTTAAGACACTCCGTTCCCCACTTTCTGCCGAATTGAGTGGCAGAACTCAACGCCGCACTTTGCTCGACACCAGGGCGAAGAAATGGAAATATAAATTTAAGTAAATATTTCATCTCCTCGAGTGGGGATCGAACCACAACCAGTCGGTTTTACAATCACACTGTGCCACTGCGCCATGACCGGCCTCAAACTGTCATTAAATTTTATTTATTTTATTGAATATAAATATCGTCATAACTAAAATGTTTGTATAAAACTAAAGCAATTAAGATAAGTTAATAAATAATTGTATATTTCCGTTAGCGGGCGAGGCCGCGAACGGGTCGCTAGTATTGAACCCATAAAGATATATTTTAAATAATATACGACACAATATTTTAAACTTTAATATAAATTAATTTTAAATATTGTCTTTGTGCATGTTTCTTTGATACTTCCTTTTAATGCTGAGACATTCCAAACGAAAAATGTTGATTTCCTTTTTATTACATCAATTACGTTACATGGGTTTTTATAATTCAACATTAGTAATCGAATGCAAAGTACAATAACATAATATTCCCGCACGCAGGACGGTCAGGGACGCCTTCGGCTCGTTGTCCATGTCGGAGGAGGAGGAGGCGATTCCGGCCAGCGTGAGACTGGCCGTGACTCCCGAAGACACACCCAAAAGGATTTTAAGGTCTAGAAGAGCTTGAAATTGTTAGTTATTTTTCTATTAAAGACTATTTATAAGTAACGTCACACGAATTTCATGACTTTTTGTCCCCCCTCCCATCTTCGTCACAGTTGGTTATTTTTAATACATTAATAGTAAAAGTTTTTTGGCTATCATTTTGTAGTGCCCGTTCCACTAGACTAAGGTATAGCAAAATAAAAGAAATACTAAAAAAATAATTAAAATTACAGATCCAGTTACATTTGAAAATAAGAAGTTAAAAAATTGTGAATTTACGAAATATGACAAGAATTAGATGATCATAGTGTCTCTAATTAATAGAATATTTTTAGATAATATTTTTAATAGAAGAAGCTAACATCTTGAGTTTGGAGGAAAAACCTAAATTTTAGCACCAAAAATAAATAATTCTTCGGGTATTTAATAATAATGTTTTAAACTTTATTAAATATTCAATTAAATATTAAGATGCTATTACGACTGTAACTGGACCTATTGAACTGAAAGTAAACTATTTAATTTTACATTTAGATTGAGAACTTTTGTTTTTTTTTCCGAAATATCTGTTGAAGTAACACGTTTACTGCCATTTAAAAAACCATGTAAGTAGTTGTAGACCCGACTTATTAAATTATGGAACGACACACAATGCTTATTAGTTTATATTCATGTAAGTAAGGATAAAATATGAAAGAGATAAAAAAGAAAGAGTATATGCTACAAAAACAGCATGCGAAAGTACTGGTGAAGATAAAGCGGAAAAGTTAAAGAATGAAAGAGACCAAAGGTGAACGACCAACTTCAGGGAAAACACGACGCGAGATTGCGCGCTAACCTGTGGAGTGGAAGGGCTGCTTTCGAAAAAAAAGTAAGTTATTTTAAAAGTAAATTAGCTTTTATTGTAACAGGATTAGCAAGAGGCTTCACTTCCTGCGCATTGCACTAAAATATGACGTACAGCTTCTAGTCTACGACAATCACTACAATTAAATAGAATGTGTCCGGATCGAAGTCTAAGTGCCATTACGATAACTTCTCTCCGCATTTTACAATTAGTAAACGAGGAGGTATCTGCATTGTCCTATACCAAATACCTTTAACTTTTGAAACTTCATTGACTTCATTGACGTGCTTGGACCAATTATCTAGTATTTCTAATTTAGATACTTATAAAATGTGTCAGTTGAAATTGCTTCTTTAGCTAAGCTGTCAATTTCCTCGTTACCAGTCCTATGCCTATTGTTTTCGACTCGCGAGTATACAACTACTATCTGTGTAGATATCACTTTTGCAACTATACAACTTTGTGCCAAGTTTTTTCTGTTTTTTCCAATTCAAAAAAAAGTTATCGTTTTGTTTCCACTTGTAATCATAGATCTTAGACAATACGTTATACGGTAAATGCCATACGGTAATTGGACGTTTAGGCGTCTATTTTTAGATAGTAAATCTAAAAATAGACGTTTTTGATAATCGAATATAAAACAACCTATCCTAACATCAATGGAATATACATGCGCAAATGTATTGTATGAACCCCCCATGAGCTTCCTGCTATATAATATTTTAAATAAATTAATTGTTTTCATAGTTTTTTCTCTGATTTCGTTAACGTGTCTTCCCAATAGTAGTGCCTATCCAAATTCCTATTCCTATTTTATTTTGTATACTTACAAAAAACAAAGTCATTAGTATATTGTAAGATATTAAAATCATTTACCCCTGTGCATGTCTGACAAATAACTATTAATCGAGGAATTGGATCTCCTAGAGCCAAGCCTCTAATTTAGTCCATCTAATAAAAGGTTCTCCATAAATTCACTCAAGATAAAAATTCTTCTTCTATTTAAAAATTGCTACAAATATTTGCATGTCTTAGCTCCAACGCTTAAATTGTCTAATATAGCAATAAGTCGCTCAATAGATTCATTGTTATTAACATTTCAGTCGGAATGTTTTTTGCCATTCCTATTTGTAAATATATAAAACGTACCAACCAATCTATACTAGATTGTCCTTTTCGAAAACCAACCGTGGATAATGACATTATCTTCTTCTGCTTTACAAAATCTTCCAACTTTACTTTACTCATCGTTTAATATATTTTACAAAAACTTCCTACTCAACCTACACCACTTTGCACGGTCTAGCGTTCTCGGTGGTTAGACCATTGGCTCTTATCCTGCTTCACAACATTCAACCAGCGCTTCCTTGGGTGTCTGGGAGGTCTCACTCCAGGGACTGATATAGCAAGGCACTTTCGACCGACGCAGCGTGGCCAAACCATGTCAGGCAACGCTCATGGAGTTTATCCTCTACGTCACGGACTAAAAGACTTTCTCAAATGAATGTGTTACGTATGCGGTCAGACTGCATTACGCGACATACATCTCAACATCTTCATTTCTGTGACGTGAAGCTCATTCAGGAGAATGTGCTGAGATAGTACTGGCCAGCATTCGCCACGCCAGTGTCCTTTCACCATTTGGCCCAGACAGCGCGGAAATCGTGATCTATGCCTCCAGACTCGTGCACAACGGATCCAAGGTAACTGAACATTTCCGACTTAATGGCTGATTCAGGACCTATATGGATAGTGCTCGATTCCGGGTTTCCGCACTCCATGTATTCGGTCTTCGAAACATTTGGTATAAGACCATTATCTAGCGTACCCTTCCAGAGGTTCACTTTACGGTCCAGTTGGATGGAGGCTGGTCCTAAATGTGAGCTGAAACAATATCGATCATTACATTAAATAAGAACGGACTAAGAGCAGAGTCCTGGCGAACCCCTTTTTTTATGGAAAAGACATGGCAAACGAGCGTTCGGGTCACCTAATGGTAAGTGATTACCGCCGCCCACGGCCCCGTGCAAACCCAAAGGAGCTACAGGTGCGTTGCCGGCCTTTAAGCTGGGTTAGGCTCCGGAGCCCGGCATTACCTGATGCGAAACGCAGTGGCATAAAGCCACTACTTCACGCCGGTTTTAAATACCGGGGGTGGTAATGATCCGGTCGAGTCTGCCCATGCGTGTTGCCATTGCTGGCGACGTGACTCTACCACACGTACTTTAGTCGCCTCTTACGACACCACCGGCCGCCGGGATGACACGGCGGCTCTACTGCAGTCCTGCAGTCCTAACCTATGGTCAGCAGTAGCGGAGTTGTCTTACTATTTAAATGTTACGCCACAGTTCTGGAATATGGGCTTGATTAAATATCGTGTTATAAATGCGAAGTAATGATTTACTTTCAACAGGCAGATTGTAGACCATGCTGTAAATAGTACCATCATCGTCTGGGGGCATTTCTTTTAAGGCAATTTTGCAGTTCGTCTATTGAAAAATTCTGTCCTAAACATCGGAGTTAAGAGTAGGTTGCGAATTTTTCTACATAATCTTGTATCGAAATCAAACACCTCGAAGCTTTTACAGAACGTATATTTCTTCCAGAGTAAAAATACTATTAAGCTTGTACAATGTCTATCTTAAATTCTAATACAATGTGATATTCTAGAGGACCTCCTTCTACTTCCTTCAAGTCTAAAAATATATCTAGAATTTTCCGACCACATAAAGCGTCCTTTTTATTAATGTTCTTTGGTGACAGTTCTATATACTTATATTAGTTATTTTAAAACACATGTTTTTATTAAACAAAGAGGTTGATTTACATTTTTATAATAAATTATTGGGAACATTAACACTTATATATAAAATCATTACATTCGGCCATCCTACTTCGTGCAATCTCCTGATGCACACTACTCACAAAAACAGTAAAAATCAACAATTTTTTATAAATTCATTACATTCGGTTGATTACAAATAAAACATTTATTTATATTGCCGCTGCCTAATAGATTGATTTTCAACAATTTTAACTTATTAAACTATCGTGTCTTTTGAGGCTATACATTCATGTTATCAAACGACATGCGCATTAAATACAAGATTTATCATGTTACTTTACAAAAAATCTTTGTTTGTTACCAGTTTTTGAATTCTCTCAGTGGTTTACTGTACATACATATAACGAAATTGTAACTTATCGCTACGTGGAAGAAATACGGGAAAATCTATTATTGGGGCACTATCAATAAACCAAAACGATTTTTAAAATGTCTGTCGGTTTTGTCGGTTTTTTGTGTCCTTGCGTTTGTCTGTGCGTTTGTATACACTATAAAGATTTTAGTTATAAAAGTTGACATGAAGAAAAACTGGTCAAGAGCGAGTCGGACTCGCCCACCGAGGGTTACCTACATACATACCTATAATATTTTTAACTTTTAAGTCTTATTCTGAACTGATTGATCGGTTATGTTTATTTTACTTTCGTTTGCAATTTTTTTTGGTCTCGATTTATCATCTTCAATCGAAGCTGCTCTATCGGTCACCTTCTGAAGATTTCTTCGTGTATACAAAAAAATAAATCACTAATGTCGCTCAGATAAGCAATATTACCTCTTAAGAAGTTTTATTTTTTTGCATACATTAATTTGAGTATTAATAAATCACTCTTTATTTTATATACTTTATTGTGCATTAGTAAGAATATCAAAATTGGACGAAATTTGATGTATAATGAAGATAGTTTAAATGATGTTAAAGCAAAAATGATATGTGATTGTTTAATGAGATGTTGACGCTAAGCGGTATCTACCAGTAGGTACAGGAAACAGCGGCAGCAGCAGGTAAGACACGTGGTCATGGATTTTTCGCGGATGGCGTAATATTTTTTCCAATGACGTAGAGGACTTCCTGATTGACGTCCTTCCCGACAGGGCTACCAAATAAATGCAAAATATTTTTACAAAGATTTCACAAAGAGACAAATGTGAAGAAACGTCACTTTGTTCTACTTTTTTTGTCTATAGCGATGTTGTGTAATTGGTGACGGCACCAAAAAAAAAACTAATTACAAATTTATAAACTTTTTATTTTACTAAAGGTCATTATCGTAGAGCGCAATCGCACAGCGGTTTTACTGTGAACGTGACAGTTGTGAGTTTGATTCCCATTCGTGGGATTCCCATTCGTTGCTCAGGTAAAAGAACACAGCGAGGCGTTGACTTTTGACATTCAGCAGGCAATGTCTCGATAATTGAGGATTATTTTATATATATTTTATTTTCATAAAGCCGGTAAATTGTGCGAAATGCAAAGTGTATCTATAATTGAAAAATAAAATTAAATTAAAATTGAATGGGTACAAAATTACAAGCGCCTGGTAGCCCTGTCGGAGACGGGACAGTGGGTATTTCACGTGACCTCGGTCACAGCCAGCCATGCCGTACCTACCTACCCATCGCTTTGATGACTTCGATATGGTCTGTTGTGACTGTGAAATGGCTAAATCCAAAAATTAATAATTTATTTGTTATTGTTTTTCCTTTTTTGTGAACATTTTTATGTCTTAATTACCAATTCAAATATATAGTCGTAGTAACAATTCAAGCAATGCAATGCAAGTTCTGAATTTTATCTTTCTATAGAGGAAAACTTTGCAAAAAGTTTACCTAATTTAGACATTTCTCTTAAAAATTTCAATTTCCGGGGTTCACAGATGTCAAGTAAATCACCCTATAATGTAATCAATCACTGAACTACGTAAGCACTTACTAAATTTTAAAATCAAATATTGCACTTCTTTTGTCTGAATAAACTAAAGAAATAGAACATTTTTGATATAAGTATTTTCTTGATAATAAGTTTTTATTTTATTTTAACTAACAACTATTACATATCGCCCACGTATTAGTGAACCGCCACGAAACGTCCTGAAAAATCTTGAATATATTACAAATTAGTTTATTTACACATGTTCTAGTTGCCTTGCAAAAACCCACTGATAAACGAACGGACACACATACATTGATAATATTTAATATTTTATCTTATACCCCGATAATATCAGAAGAGAATTTGACCTCTTGTACACAAGCTTATAATCATAATGTTACATAATAAAAAGGTCAGTTTCAATTAGCGCGAGACACGAAAATGTAAACCAACAGTTTGTTGACTTATGAGTTAGTGAAGCATTAGACCGACTAAACTAATTACGTGTCAGGGCGGGAGGAGGGCGCCGCCCGCGGCGCCGCCCACCGCGCCGCCCACGGCCCCGCCCCCTGCGCACGCGCATCTACAATTGTAGTTAGCTTTGTGGTTAACCTAAGGTTAACCTAAAGCAGTCGATTGGATTTCTTTTAAAAGACAATTTATTTTACTTGAACAAACGATTAATTGCCGTGGAAGTTAGGTTCCGGTAGGTACTTGTCATCGATAATAATAGAATATCGGATGAGTTTCTCGGAAGATATTTAAATTATTGGTAGATGTTCGATGATTATTTCAAGTTTGTTATATTATTGTTATTTTTAAAGTAATTGCAAATTGAATAATAAAAAAAATAAAAACGTTAAATTGAAAAAAGAAAATTGTAGATACGCTTTTTAAACATATGTAAGTCTCAATAGACTCTACTCTACTCTTCTAAGAAACGCAGAAAAATCCCTTTTGTATTTAAAAAAAATATTAATATTAAAAAAAAATGTACAAAGCAAAAAGCAAGCTTTTTTTTTATGGAAAAGACACGGCAAACGAGCGTGCGGGTCACCTGATGCTAAGTGATTACCGCCGCCCACGACCCCGTGCAACACCAGAGGAGCTACAGATGCGTTGCTGGCCTTTAAGATGGGTTGGGCGCCGGGGCCCGGCATTACCTGATGCGAAACGCAGTGGCATAAAGCCACTACTTCACGCCGGTTTTAAATGCCGGGGGTGGTAATGATCCGGTCGAGTCTGCCCATGCATGTTGCCATTGCTGGCGACGTGACTCTACCACACGTACTTTAGTCGCCTCTTACGACACCACCAGTACCAGGATGATTCTATTCTAGGCCAGGATCACACGGCTAAAAAAAAGCTTATAAAAATAACTATAAATAATAATCACAACCTAACCAAATTTTCATCAAACCAACTCTTGAAGTATATCCTATCCAATTAAAAAAGAATAATTGAAATGGGTTGACGTGATATTGAGTTATTCTTCCGTTTATCGCGCACATACTTAATGCAAATTTAAGACTTATGTAATTTTTCTCTGGTTTTTATAAAAAAAAATCATAAAAAGCATACAGTCAAATTGATAACCTCCTACTTTTACAGCAGTCGGTTAAAATCTTCAGTCTCTCTTGGCTTTTCTCAGCAGAAGTATAAAGGAACATACTTGACAAGGTTTATTGAAGTCGAATGAAAAAATATGTATATTGCAGAATGTGTCGTTGTAAGGCACTGCGTGTCGGTAGGACACTACCTACGTGCCGCTGCGCTAGCGGCGACCTGCGGTTGACACTTGTCAGCCTCGCTCTGAATAAAGAACATTTTTTTTGTATAAATTGATTTATATTGCAAACAATATATTTTTTATGGACATAAGTATGATGATAATAATTTTCTTTAAATGTTTATAGGTACAAGCACATATTTATAATCTGTATAGATATTCCACAGGTCGTTTTTCTGATACAACTACTGTGGTGACTCACTTACACTCACTAAATAAAGATCATCTTAAACAGTATTATACGATAATACGACTATACGGTTGGCAGAGAAATTCATTCTCATATAGTTACACAAAATATCTATTATTAAAATCAGTTCAGGCGACATACAACAAAAAAATTATTAACAAATAAATTGGAGCGTTTGTATGTAAGAATTACAGGCTTGAGAATATAGAAAATATATACGAGTGTATAAGATTTCAATGTGAATTCCTCATCCTTCATTAAACTGTAGTTTTAAGATCCGTCGGTCAAACGTTACCTTATATGGTATTGTATAACACATCGATAACTTATTACTCAGGTAAGTATCCGGAGGGAGGGAGAGGAGGGGAGAGGAGAGGTCGTCGACATCACTGGGGATGCGCTCTTGAACAGAATGAAATGATCAGGCTTTTTAGGAATATTACATGATTATTCATGTTCATATTGAATGTAATTTATGAGTTATCTGTCTTTTGGCCGATACCACAATTTTTTGTTAATATACATTTGCTTTAGTAATGTTTGTAATTAATATTAATTTCTTATTTATTTATGTATACTAAATTTTAAAATTTCCAGAGCGATCTACTCTTTTATTTATCATATTAACTGACGAAGTGTTTAGGATGGCATTAGCGTCGTTCGTAAACCTACTTGTTGTAGATGCAACATAAATATAATTTACTACAGTATAGCTTTCATTGGTAGGTCCCTAGTTTTTCTATGTCAAACGAAAAATTAGCTATAAGTGCATATTTTGTAAACTTTCTCGCAACTCTACATTGCTAGAGTTCGTCATTTGTAATACAAATAGCTTATATTCGTTAGTCACGTTGTCACTTCGTTGGACGATTACCATTTTCGTGTGTTAATATTAACATTAACTTCGTTTTCTAAGTAAGTATTTATCTTTCCTAAGTGTGGATTAACACTTTAAAAATGTTTATAAAAAAATATTTTGTCTGTACATTTAGTAATTTTGACTGAAATGGATAGAATATCTAATAGAAAGCAAAAATATTTTTTTGGAATTTCTTGTCTGTCGGTCTGTCTGTCTGTCTGTCGATATTTTTGTCCACATTTTTCTCTGAAAGTACTGAACCGATTTACTTAAAAGTTCCACCAATAGCTTTGTTTTAACTCAATTTAACTACTAAAGTTTGGTTTATCAAAATCGGTTCATTAAAAAAAAGTTATCGTCCTTTGAATGAACTCATGGCATTACTTTGCCTGCGAATGTTATATAGCAATCGCGCTGATAAGATTTTTGCCCAAAGAATGTCATTCGAAACGTCTTCGTTATATGACTGTTGATAAATATATATATTTTGAAGCACTATTACACAATATTTTATACAATAAAGTAAACAAAATTAAATTGTTAATGGAGGTTACCTTCATAAATCATAACAGTTAAGTTTAATTCGTAATTAATTCAACACAGAGATAAAGAACGATTTGATCTTCGAGGAAATATCAAGGAAATACATAGATTGTTTGGTTCGTTCGTTTGAAATAAATCTATATAAAAATGCCTAAAAACATCTTTTCTACGTGTACTCTTTAATAACTACATATTTACCAACTGTACATTTAACTAATTTAAAAACTGTACAGGAATTAATATGCAAAGAATATTATGAATCCTTCAAATTAATAATTTAACATTTAAGGCTGTTTCTGAAGGAGTAAATTAAATTATTCACTGACATCAGCACATTTAGCAGAATTGTAAAATTATGATGAGACGAACATTACATAGGTAAAAATTATCGTATTTCGTATCGTATTTTTTGATTTAAAACAATAAAAAAATCTTATAGAAATTACGAAAATGTAGTAAAAAAATCAAATTGTCAATCAAAAAGTTGTTTATTAAATCAATAATCAATCAGAAGCCGCGAGTGGGCCGCTAGTTGAATAATAAATACTTAAGCTAGGAATGTACACTATATCACTTTGCGCAGCGACTCCTGAGTCCGCCGGCGACGACGACGACGCCGCCGGCTCACAACCATTTTAATAAATAAAAAAATTACACTCATAATAATTTAAATATCACTAATTGTGTTTAGGAACTAGAGCTAGTGAGTGTCACAGTGTCATAGGTGTCAGTCACAAGTGTTACAGGTGTCAGGAGTGTCATGTGGGGCTGTTGGGCACTGGAGGCGCGTGCGTGCTCTGCTCGATCATGCAGCTGCAGCCGACGGCCACCTCGTATATCTTGGTCTCTTTAGTAGACTTGTAGTAGACGAGCACGGAGTCGTGGATCTCCACGCACGCCATCTGGTGGTCGGCGTGCACGTGCTGGCAGCATTCGTGGTGCGGGATGAGCTGCTCCTTGCACCAGCGGTTGGGTTCGGCGCCGCAGCGCATCATCTTGATGCGCCGCGGGATACGGTCCGGGTCCTCGTCCACCTCCAGGTGGATGGGGCACACTGTCTTGTTGATGGCCTCCGCCAGGTCCACGCTACGGATCATCTTGGGCCGGCCCACCACAGCGGTGGCCGCCAACACTACTGTCACAAAAGCGAACATCACAAGTTTTTGGGCAGACATCTCGTTATAGTTAGTGAAGGTATCTCGGTGTCTTGGTGTCTCGGTGACGTGAACTCACGATAAGAGTTAGATTGCGAATAGCAGGTGGGTTCTGTGCCGGCGGTATTTAAACGCACGCTACGTTACCGTGCGCACTCGCGACGGCGCCCGAGGCGGGCGGGCGGGGGGCGCGGGTGCGGCGCGGGGGACGCTCACTCTCGTGCCGCGCGCGCTCGTGTTCGGTTGTGTCGTCCGTTACCGCTCGCGGCCGCGCTCGTAGGCGCGCTCGTAGCCGCGCGTAGACGCACAGGCGCCGCGCTCTACGTATCGTTGTGACAAGCTTACGGATGTCAGGAGGCGGAGCGTGGTCAGTGCTGAATTGTAATGTGTGCTGGAGTATCGTTGAGCGCTCGTGTGTGTCGGGACGCTGCTGGCATGTGACACGAGTGTATATTATTTATTTACGTAAAAAATAATTATTCATTTAATATTTCTCGTTCCTTATAAGTGTGGATGTATGTCTATTTTGGTATATATCGATAATCAATATAAATGTTTGGAGTAGTAAGTAGTTTGTTGCTCGTTGTTAGTAATTGTAGGGTTTTACCTTCCAGCCAATGGTCGTAAAGCGATAAATACCCTGCAGGTGATTGGTTGGCGGCGCGCCAGTGCCGTCGTCACGTCGCGAGCGCAGACTTATAATTTTCTCTATATTTTTCCATCTCACTCTGAAAGCTGTAATTATCATTAAATTATAAGAATCATTTCGTCCATCAGCTCAGACTATGTACAACATCTTCGAGATCCATACATAAAATTTATATATAGTGTTAATATAGAAATATAAAAAAAACTATGTAAAAATTGCTGACTTTGAGAGTATAAATTTGAAACATGTCTTTTGTATTTTTAAACATTTTTAAAGTGTTAATCCACACTTAGGAAATATAAATACTTATTTAGAAAACGTATAAAAACCCGCGCCTCCTGGAAACCGACCTGGTCGGTTTCCAGGAGGCGCGGGTTCGGGTCTCGCTACGTTCAAATTTTTATACGTTTTCTAAATAAGTATGTCTTTTGTAATTGTAAAGTTATCAATTGTAAAGAAATTGAGTACCAAAATGAGATGTTTCCATGTTCTACAAAATAAGGTTCATCTTCTATAGATACAAAGTGATGTGCCCATCACGTTTTCAAAAAAATCTTGAAACAATTGCAATAGGTTCTTTTACAATTGAAAAAATAAAATAAAATTAATTACTATTAATTTTACTATCAAAGCAGTAAGTATTTATGTATTTCATAGGCCGTCCATTGCGCAGTGGCACATCATCTATCTGTAAAAGCGGTGATTATGGGTTTGGTCTCCACTTGGAGATGGAAAATCTGTAGAGAGAAGGAACTTTGTATCGTATTAAAAGTAGATTAGTAGATAGAGGGGATGTTATCCAAATTAAATAATTTAGTTTATAGCAGGGCAGGCAGAGCCCACAACTTATCGCGTTTGCAGTACTCTATTTTTATTAGTCCATATACTTTAACCAAAAAAAATATACTTACTAAAGTAAACTAAACATTTACTCTTGCCAGTAACAAAATAACCATTTTTTGAGGTTATCGCGTTTAACTTCCTTCAGATATACAGCGCGGTATACGCTATACCTATAACTAATGTAGGCGAGCGGGCACGTGAGCACGTAAGCACGTGAGCACGTGGGCACGTGTGTCTACTGGCTGTATACTCGCTGTTAGCGATGATTCGGAAATACTTACATTAAAGATTACTAGTTCCGCGGGCCCCGCGACGTGGGGCTTGATCTGATATTGTTTCGAATATACAGAGAATGGTGAGTGGGAAGATATATTGCTAAATACTGAATGATAGCTCGAAATATATTTGGATTTCATTAATATAAAAATTATAAAGTACTTATTTAGAAAACGTATAAAAATATGTTTCTTTCCTAAGTGTGGAATAACACTTTAAAAATGTTTAAAAAAAAATTAAAAATAGTATTCTCTCTTGCCAAACGATAATTCTAAGTAACTATCTTTGGGTACCGGAATTTTGTAAAAATCTCCCTACAGAGAGATACTAACAACATAAATAAGCTGTAACAAGCGTATAAAAATTTCGACGTAGCTTGATGAGAACCTATGGCTTAGCGGTCAGAGCGCCTGGTCGGTTTCCAGGAGGCGCGGGGTCGAGTCCCGCTACGTTCAAATTTTTATACGTTTTTTAAATAAGCATTTTTCTTTCCTAAGTGTGGAATAACACTTTAAAAATGTTAAAAAAATTATAAAGAACTTTAAAACTTATCATTTTTGTAAGTTAGTTAATGTGTGTACATTTACTTATAACAAGAACTTAGCTATAAGTATCATCACGAAATATTATTATCGATTTTATTTACATTGTATGTATATAAAAAATATCCATGTAAAGATCATCATTTATTTATTTAGATCAAATTTTATAATAACACAAAATAAATACATATATCATAAGTATTGTATTGTTCTTTGTAAATGTTTTAAAAATATTGTAATTGTAAATTTAATGACATTTTAATGTGGCCTCAGGTACTAAATATTACTGCAAAATATGTACAAAAGCATCGACAACGGCCGCGGTCGCAGGTTTGAGCTTGTAGTCTGTGTGTGCTGTCTTTTAGTTGAGTGCTAACAGTGTCTTTGTATGCTTATCTCTATAGTTATTCAATGCTTGGGTACTTATTGAAGAAATCTTGAAAAACGCGTGTTAACGCGCATTTGAAATGCCAGGTACAGGTTTACCTGTACCACTGCTCTGAGCTCCACCCTCCGCCCTCTGCAACGACCGCACACGGGCCCAGCACAGTGATGACCTCGTCCATTCGATCCAATCCAACCCAAAGTTGTTTAATGTCCACGCTATATATGTGTAGCTGTGTTTGTTATAAAAAATAAATATTTTTGTATATATCGTGTTAATTTCGTCTTTGTTTATGTTTATTATTATTGTTATTTAATACGATTAGAAATAGAAGTAACATATACTCATCCTTTTGTATTAAATTATTTAAAACTCCATCCCTGACCTACGCGACTGAATTATGATTAAATGTTTGTTTCCTGTGTGTGTCATTTGTGTTTGCGTTTTGCTTATTATGTAAAATGTAATGTGTGAACAATTAGTACTTATGTAATTATTATATTAATTAATTAATAAATATTTAGAACGCTAACATTTTCTTTTCTTTAAATTTATTTTTATTTTTAGATTTTAATTCACTATTTCATATTAAAAAATATGAAACTTAATTTTCCATACACAAATATTTTAAATATTTTGATTACCATACTATATATTGGTCAAAATAAACAATTGATTTAACAAAAAATCGCGTAGAACTGTACTGTAGCCTAGAGGCCTTAGGTCATTTTTTATAAATAAAGTATCAAAAGTTACCATCTGTTCCTAGTGAGATAAAAGAGCTTTAGAGGTTTCTCGTTCACAATAAGTTGTACTATAAAAAAATAAATGTGACAAAAAATGTTCATCATGAAATAATTGATACAAGACCTTAGTTTGACATTCGTGTTTTTGTCAATAATGAGATAAAAATAATGAACAGGTAATATCGTCAGCTAAAAAGTTAGGTTAGCTGATCGAGCGATGTTAAAAGTTAAGTAAAAATTTTTAAAAGTTTCCACAAATGTGGGATTGTAATTCTGAATAGTACAAAAAATACTTACAAATAAAGGACTTCACCGTGGGGAACGGAGTGTTTTAACACTAGGTCCCCCCTGCCTACCCTGCTGTGTGCGGAATACAGCGTGAAGCTGATTTTTAAAGGACATAATATATATTTTTTTATCTTATTTATTTTATACGTCATACATCAAGTGATGAAACTGAGTCGACTTAAAATTAATAACAATACTGCAACTACTGCTCCAGGTGTTACGTTATCAGTTAATGAGTATTTTTATTAGAGTCAGATATAAAATACAATGAGTGTATGATTACTTACACATTTCCAACTATACTCGGCAGTGAAGCCTGAATTTAAGATTTGATGGAGAAAGAAAAAAACTCACCCCTAGAGCATCGAACTTCATTTAAGAAATCCAACCTAGATTGTTTTTTTGATTTTATACTGAAGAAATAAATGTAAGAGATCCTCCTCTCTCTTGGATCGTTTACAGTTTGGATCGTCTCTTTTCTTCATAATGAAGGTGAACTTAAAGTGTACGTAATGTGGGTTAGTACGGGTTCGGAAGCAAAGACCACGTTGAGTATTTTCTGTTGAGATTTTCCGAGGCAAACCAAGGTTCGCGTGGTGGTTCGTCTACAATGGTTCTGTACCAGAGGTCCTTGTTTTCAGAGCAGTCGTTAAAATAAGATTTAAATTTAACATAATTGTTGTTTTTTATTTTTATTTTATATATATATATATATATATATATATATATATATATATATATATATATATATATATATAAAATATGAAGAAATCCATAGTAGACGAACTTTAACCCCGTTACGTATCTCGTCAATCTATAGATACATTTAATAATGAGGTAGGCTTCATTTCTACCGACACAACCGCCCCTAGCCTTTATCAACTAAAGTTGTAGACTACTCGAGTTCGAGTCTGTAATGTGACAGTTTTATGGTATGGTGTCGAATCTATGTAATGTATTCTTATGCTTTATTCTATAGGTGTCAGTTCAACTATATACACACAAACGATATACAACAAAGGGTATATATGAATTTTCAATAAGAAATTTGATCCCAAAATCCGCAGCTACATCGTAAACCACGCAACTGCAAATATTTTTTTAATATAAAATAGTTAGATCATATTGAGGAAGCCGGCGACACTTCTCGAGTCACTAGACACTTTTTAACTTAGAGGAAAATCCATTTATTTACAATTTCCCATCGACACCAGCAACTCACTCAGTGACGCGCAACTAAATAATTCACAAATCTTTTTATTTTATCACGGTTACACAAATGTGCGATTGAAAATTGTGTCTTTCATTTCCTCGCTCCGGTAACGTGGGGAACGGAGGTGCCTTAATGGAATAAAGTTTTGTTGCCTCCAAAATTCGGCAGAAAGTAGGGAACGGAGTTTTTTAACACTAGGTTTCCTCTGCTTACCCTGCTGTGTGCGGGATACAGCGTGAAGCTAATTTAATATTTTATTTTTAATTTATAATAATGAGTACGACAATTCACACTTGCGGGATATGCCGTTAACTATCGCGATAGTGGACGGTTCACAACTCTACCTGATGACGTGATTGCCATTTGACGTTAGGCGATAGCAAGTCAAGTGAAAGGAATTAACGCGAGACGGGAAAGAGTCGAAGTAGCCGCACAACAAATCTTTTTCAATTCGCTTCGCTTTGCCTCGACACTAGAGCGATGAAATGGAAATATAAATTTAAGTGAATATATCATATTCTCAAGCAGGGAATGAGTCGAACCTACAACCAGTCAATTTTACAGTCATACTATGCGCCGCTGCGCCACGACTGGCCTAGAAAAACTAAGGTTCTATAAATATATCCATAACCATCAACGGTAACACAATAGAAAATGTAAAATACGTGTATCTCGGACAGATTTTATCTCCATCTGATCACAATTATAGAAATAAGCAACAGAATCAACCTGGCGCGGGAAACAATTTTGTTGTAAGGAGGTTATGAACAGTAAAAAGAAAAATATTTAACTCTTGTATTTTACTAATCAGTTTGACGTATGAAAATCAAACTTGTTGGACAGATGTCACTTCCTGTATTAAAAAAATAAAGATATGGAAGTGGGCATGAAAGAGTAAGTGGTCTAGGGATGTAACCGAGCGGTGCCCGAGACAGAACAACAGGAAGAAAGGCAGACAACGTCGTCAATGGGAGGACGACCTTAGGAGAATGGCGGGCATTACTTGGACTAGACATGCACAGGACCGTGCTCTGTGGTAAACTTTCTGCCTGCCCTGCTACGGGATACAGCGTGGCCCTGATTTTTTTTTAAATGGCGGATATAATCTGACCGATGAGAAGACATCACATTTTTCCCCTTAATGTTCAGTGTTTGTTAATGTTTGTGTTTAATCCTCTTTGTAATTTGTTTCGTAAATATATTAGATATAACGGTAATTCCGTTAAAACTTTGAACTAAGCCTTAGTATTAAATAGATTATACTAACACAATGTTTATGTAAACCAATTATGTCTATTTTGTGTTGTCGTTTTCTTTACAGGCTCGCATAACTTAAAAGACCTTTAATTTTTTTTAAAAACCGTTCATCTAGTATCTTAAGTTTTGTTTTGTCTATATTTAATTGATCATTCTCCATCGTGCCTTCTTCATTCAACGTGACATTGGCGAGTAAACTGTGCTCTACTGGCACCCCTTAAAGCCATAAAATAAACAATCAATCAATCATCGCATTTTAATGTAAAATATCCGCAGTACCTGTGCGGATGTGCTCTGTAATTTATTTTTATAGTGTTAAAATACATCTCAAATTTGAGATGAAATTAACTTCTGGGTGTTTTTACATTTCAAGTATTTAAAAATTGTTATTAAATTTTTTTAAAAATAATTATGGTATTTATGATACCGTGAAATGGGCTGGATCTTCTGAAAGCAATATCAAATCATCTGCAAATCTAAGATGGTTTAATTGTATTCCGTTAACGTGTTCCAAAACTACTAAGAAACGTTTAGGGGGCAGTATCTACTTATCGAACTCCTTTTCGCATTGGAAAGTATAGCCTTGCTTTTTCAGTTTTATTTTGACTTTCATATTTTTGTAAATATTGACAGTATGTTTTTATTTAACACTCTCTTGTGGTTAAGTAATGCCTCCCATATTTTTAGGTGTTTTAATGAAAATGAAAAGCTTTCTTATGTATCTTTTATTTTATATCTATTGTCGTAAAATCAATACGGAACATCGTGTCCTTTAGGTTGGTTTTCACCTACATTTTTTGCCAGTCGGACTAAGAGTATCTTTGAATTTCAAAATTTCGTTGAATAACTTATTGTTAAAATTTTTTTTTTACTTCAGATGATTCTATGTCCATTAGAGATGCCATGTTCACTTGGTCTTTTTCCTTTTTACTGTGATTTTATAGCTTTTCTGAATTATTTCTTCTATACGTCGTATAAACGGAACCTCTTCCTAGTTATTTTCATTATAGAAAGCCAACTGAGTATGTTCGTATGCTATCTTTAGTATTTCAATTTTATTAGTTTCAATTTTTTATAGTTATAATCTTCTTGTTTTGGAGGTCATTAATATTGCCAATCCAGTGAGAGTTTTCTTTTAATTTCGCTTCTGCTCTCTCCACCTGTTTTCTTATGTGGTTATTTTCTTATAGGTTATTTTGTCGGTTTTTGATTCTTTTCAGTGTATTCGTTATCATCTCTACCATGTTTATTGCTTTTGATGTTTTTAAATGTAGTTTTTCTTCTCATGATCAGTTTTCTTGCTTCAGCGCATAAGTTCTCCTTATTTGTTCATCATTATATAACATACATATTTTTTTTTAAATTTAGGTGAGAATGTAAAGAGTCACTCAAAATGAGCTCTCTGGCTACGCTAAAGTCAGCGGTAAATGTTTAGTGTACTGAATTTTTTTTTGTTAAAATTTTTGATTTTGATTTTTTACATTTGTTATCTTTATGTACATTTGTTCTCGGAGTTATCGGTGATCTGAATTTTAGTTAAATTAATTGATGATGTCTATATTTGTAAACAAGTTTGTTTGAAATAATATAGTAAATTTCATTTCTCGTCACTCTATTTGGTGATATCTATGCCCACTACATACTCACTACCCACTTTCTTCTCTTCGCTTATGAATATGGGCCGAGTATTTTGTCTTCGTTTGATCTTCTCTTTCCCAATTGGCCATTAAAGTCACCCAATATAATGATCGTTTTATGTGAGTTTAAAATTATTTTTTCCAAATTCAAATAATTCTATTACGATATAAGCTGGGGCGTAAACTTATATTAATAACATTGGTTGTTTATGACCAGGTAGCTTAATATTTAAGATTATGTTCCTGTCTGATATGTCTTTCAAATTTTAGTATTTCATTCTGAGGTACTTTTTAACCATAAAAGTCGACCTTATGTTTTTAAAATTTCTCATTATCTCTGCTTACTTCGCTTAGTCCAATAATATCCCAGTTCACTGGTAGTGCGGGTAGCTAAATTAAATCTACTCCCTTTACTTTGTTCGTCAGAATTTAAATTCAGCAATATAACTATAACTAACTTCACGCTTTATCCTTAGCGGGGTAGTCAGAGAGAACGGAGCGCCAAACGCTACGGTCTCTACATACCTCTTTCGCTTCGTCCACTCTCATCGACCTCTTCATACATGCCCTCCGGGGGGTCCTCATGCTTTTTACGTGACCTTCTTCAGTATCTTCGATACTGTGTTTTCGAAAGTCAACCGAGGTCTCCCCCTGCCTCTCTTACCGCTCACTTTTCCATCATAAATCTTTTTTGCCATTCTTACATCACTCATTCGTTCGACATGCCCAAACCAGCTGAGCACGTTCTTCTTCATTCTCACCGTGACATCCTCGCTAGTACCTGCCATTCTGTGTACCTCTTCATTGCGGATTCGATCAGCTAAGCTGAGTCCGCATATCCTGCGAAGAGATCGCATCTCCACAGCATCATCTTTCTTTCATTCTTCTTCTGTAATACCCACGTTTCGCTGCCGTATAGCAAAGTCGGTACCAAAACTGCATTGTGTACGGCCAAACTCGCAGAAGTGCTGACGTTTCTTATCAATGCAGGTAAGGCTCCGTTAACCTTGTTACCGGCAGCAATACGTCTTTCCACGTCCATCTCGTATCTACAAATAATTCAGCAATATAATATTTTTGTATAATTTTCTAACTCTTGGCGGCTGCAGTCTATAAAATCTGATCCCCAATACGGTTGGTCGCCACGGGGAAGTAGACCGCAGTCTGCTAAATTCACTTAAAAAATATTAAATTAAAAAAACGGGCGAAGCAGCGCGTGGCCCACTAGTAATAAATAAAAAAAATATGAATATTACAAAACGTAGTCAGGTACATATAGTTACGAATAAAATATTTTATGTTAATAAATACATGTGGGTTACTCAGGGTCATTGGGTCTGGTACTCTAGCCGATTCGCCGACGTCACATGACCTTCGAGTCAACCCGTTATTTTATATTCATAGAAAAATAAACCAATATCTGACGTAGTTGAGTTTTTAGCTTGGGTTTTATATAATTAGCTTATTTTAAGTTCGTGTTTCTATTGCTCAATTAATATCGCGTAATACGGAAAAAAATATTAAAGATACGCGTCGCCACAAAAACTTCAAGGGCAAATATGTTTACTAAACATAATTTTAATACTACAGTAGAAACTTGATTAACTCGATCGAAGATATATATAATTAAATGTGTGAATGAAAGCGAGTTTTATTTATATTCACATAATGTTATGTGTTTATTTAAAACAATACATACAGATAAATGAAAACTTTAGCTTTAATATTTATTAAGAAATTTTTTAGATGTATCTTTTCCAATGTACGATGAATACTGATATTTACGTAGTATATATTTAAATACTAGGCGCGCGCGGCTTCGCCCGCTTATTTGCACCCTTGGGGGTGAATTCTAAGAAAACCACGAAACACATATTCAATAAAATATTTTTAATAGTCTGAATTTAAATTTTTATAAAAATTGGTGGCGATTTAACCACTTTTCCATATAAACTTTTAACCCCTTATTTGAACCCTTAGGGGGTGAATTCTAATAAATCATGAAATACGTGTTCAATGAAATACTTTAAAGAGTCTGAATTTCGAATTTTATAAAAATCAGTGCTGTTTTAAAAAAAATCCATACAAACTTTCAACCCCTATTTCATCCCCTTAGGGTTAAAATTTTTCAAAATCCCTTCTTATTGGATGTCCAGATTATAAAAATAAACTTCTGTCGAAATTTCACATTTCTACCATCAGCGATTACGGCTGTGCGTGCGTCTTACCTCAGTCAGTCAGAACAAGTCCTTTTATATATATAGATATACATAATTGTTCGCGGTTGGTAGTACCTAGTCGACATAATCAGCCTGGATAAGAGTTTCTACAGTACTTAAATTTTAAGCTTAAAACGTCAAGTTTTGAACGTCATTGTGAAAAGCTTGTTTTTTATTTAAAATATTATTGCACATTAATCTCTCGCTTCTTAGATGAATTTGAAGAGGTGTGGTCTTAAATTAGGCTACGTTTAAATTCTTATATAAAATGTATTAAAAAAAGTCAATTAAAGTTATATATAAAAAAAATACTAATTGTTAAAGTCAACATGATTTAAACGTCTTTAAATGAATTGTAAGGTCATCATTATCATCAAATCAACCTTTTGACGTCCAGTGTTTTACATAGGCCTCTTTTAGCCAAATTTTCAACCGGTGTTTGCACAGAGTACAATAGTCCATAGAAACTCTCTATCTACGTCATCACCATCATTTTAGACCTACTATTTTCGATCTTGTCAGTTGACTTTACCCAACAGACAAATCTCTTCTGGTAAAAAAAATTAGGTACTTTGACTATCACAAAAAAAATCATATTAACACCAAAATAACAAGTTATATACTACCAACGCAACTGTACGCAAACAAAATTTATTTGGAAAGCTACAGAAGCGAACAAACAATGATTGTTAAGAATTATTTTAAAAAAGACAGTTTTATAATAAAAATACAAACATTTGATAATAGTTATCGTTATCTGAAGGACGTTGAGCTGTATTTATAGCTGTTTTATGAGAGGAGGCTGGGCGTGTCGTGACGCCGCGCTTAGTGACCCGCTACTGTATATTTTATATGGGATTTTTGAAAACCCAAATTTGTTATGAAGTATAAATAGCGAGTATAAATGCTGTATGTATATGTAATTAAAAATTCCAAAATTTATTATTATTTTTATATCAGGTTTTTTATAAAATGATTGTAATGTATTTTCAATTGATATTTCTAGATGTAGTACTGTAGTACAACTGACTTTTAAAAATTTCAAAGAAAGTCATGATTTTTGATTACAGTATAAATTTATAACAGTCTAAGCTAATTAAAATCTTTGCGATTTCGAACGTACTCGAACCTGCTACCTACTCGAGCCTCTTGGAAAACGTCCAAGTGCTGTGCCTACTAAGCCATATGTTTTTTTTTTAAATTTAATCACTCACTCATTCAGCAACATTAAACTACGGATTTTTCACACCTTTGCCATTTAAGAATAAAATATAATATATTTTATACAGAGTGGAAGTGTCAGCACCTTAAATGAATTCTCAGTTTTAACTACTCTGTAAAAGCCTAATACAATTTCAAAAAATGTTATCCCAAAAATGAAAAAGTTATTTTTTAAGTTTTAATAAAATAATTAATAAAATTATTGTTGTAATATAAAACGCCCTTTGTCAAGAACGACGCACGGTTATCAAAGGGAAACCGCCGCATACGCCTCATTCCGAAATCAAGTCATAGGTTAATAGTTAATCAACTTTGAACTTTGCCACCTATTGGTGCCAAAAAAGTATTAACCTTTAGCACTTTTTTTGTAGTAGTATGTGTTTACGTTATTGGTATCAATGCGTAACTGCGTCACACGAAATACAGTATGGATAAACATCACGAAATGGAAAAAAAATCCTGCGTCTAAACTGTTGAGGTATCTTGATTAATTTCTTTAGGTATAAGGTTTCAAATATTATACCCTATATGCTGTTCCCGCAAAAGATGCGCTGACACTTCCACTATGTATAAAATAGAAAGTCAAAGAAATCTATCTACTAATATATAACACTGTAAAATTATGAACATTATATTTCTATCATTATTTTTATAATAAATATATAAAAAAGTATTTAATAATCAGAGCAGGTAGAGCGGTCATGTGATCCACGAACGTGAAAAATGTTTGCCTTTACAGCCTTATCTTGACGGTAACAATTAAAATATTTGATTTAAGTTATTTTAAATTTCATTATAATCATTAAAATGTGATAAGTTATCACTGTTACAAGCATTTTTTTTGTTAAATATAGATAATTAAAAATATTTGAGTAGAAACGAATACTTAGAACTACTGAAATAGAAAAGATAAGAAGACGGTGTCGAAGCTATCGCAGCGGGAGCAGGTATTTTTGTAGTGTCTCAAATAATTTTAAATATATATTTTAGATTTTGTTCGTCGTGACTTGTAATAAAGCGAGTTAATATAAATTGAATAAATTCATTAAAATATAAAGTAATATAAAGATACATTCTACTTTCAAAAAGAAATAATTTTGATAGATAAACATATGAGTATAGCAGAAGAAGTCAGCGTCTACTGATCTAGCACATTATGTGCAGACACGCTTACTATCAGTGGAGCGTGTTGCGCCTGCGCAGCGCGCGTCCACCTCAGTTAATAGAAGAGTTGAGTTAGGTCAATTATCGCATTTGAAGGAGACATATTAATTTGGGATAAATATTTTACGTAAATATTTCATTCATGAAAATAAAAATATTTAAATTTAATTATATAATACAGACAATATATCTAAAATAGTTACAATCTACAAAAAAATGGCATTTTTTCTTTCATTAAAAAAAAAATTATCAAAGTACTTTATTATATATATATATTTTTTAAATATATAATTTTTTTTTGATATTTTTTTATCTAAATCCTTATTATACTTGTAATGTATTTACACTTAATCTTATTTGATTGTTCTTATGAAATAATGATATAACGCTGTGAGAGCATGACGCGGGCCTCGCTGTGTTTAATATATACATATTACTAAATAAATTAATTCAAACGAGTGTCTTCCAGTACGTTCCAGCTTCATCGTGGGGGAATTGATGAACCTGTTGATGTCTAATTTTTATTTTCTGGTAGTTAAGATGTTTGTAAAAATATTCCATTATTTTTTTATGTCGCTGCCGCCGCGTAGTGAATATAGGGACAAACATACGATAGGAACGAGAAACAAAGATAAGCTTGTTACACCAAATTTTTACCTCTAAAAAAATCATAAATCTTTTAATGGGTCTGAGTATACCTGTATATAATAAAATTCCGCAATTTCTTAAGTATCAAAGTCAAATAATTTTATTAAAAATAAGAAGTGACATGCTTCATTTTTTGAACGTCAAATAATTTACTGCCAGTTCAGTCACTAAAGTTAATGCCTCAGACCTGAGAAGTAACGGCGCAAGAAAGGAGGCGGGACTTATTTTTTTTTAATCTATTATACGAAATCACATTTTAATGTTTCTAACCTTTTTTTTTGTTTATATTACTATTCAAAAGTTCTTATAAGAGTCTATTTGAATAAAGAATGTTTTTGAATTGAATTTGGATATAGACGGCTAGGAAAGTAAGTATTGATATGTTTTAGGAGACTCCATATAATTTGTGTAAAATATGATTTAGTCAGTAGGGCGGTACCGGTGGTGGTCACTAGTTTCGACGAGTAATAATTACGTGACTATTGCCTAACATACTCCACAATTCAAAATGGATTTCCCATGACAATATGGAAAATTGCATAATTTCAACATTGAATCTGATTTCTTGACAACTCAACCCAAGTATGATTCAAAACGTAGTTTTTCTAAGCAACACCACGTCAATGTGACTAAGATTATGAAATATTATCTTAATAGTATTATGTGGAGCTTCCTGTCCGAAAAACCCAGCCACGTGTGGGGCACGCGCCGCCCGCGCCGCCCGCGCCGCCCGTGACCTCTGTTGGTAGTTTAAAATCAATATTATTAGTATCTATAATGGGTCATTTTCGTAAATGCCTTGTGGTTACCAAATATCTTTTGTAGATAGTACAGTGGTACAATATGCTTTATTGTATACATACATAATTATATACCTAAATAATAAGTACTAAATCAAATCAGTTTCACGCTGTATCCCGCACACAGCAGGGTAGGCAGAGGGAACCTAGTGTTAAGGCACTCCGTTCCCCACTTTCTGCCGAATTCTGGAGGTACTGCGTGTTGAGTGACAGAACTAAACGCTGCGCTTAGCCTCGACACCCCAGCGAAGAAATGGAAATATAAATTTGAGTAAATATTTCATCTCCTCATGTGGGGATCGAACCCACAATCAGTCGGTTTCACAGTCACATTTCGTGCCGCTGCGAGGCCGAATAAATTAAAATATCAATGAATTATTATAATTTAATCCTCTGAGTGAAAATCAAACCCATAATCGTCGCCATACAGTCATACGCTTGTGCAGCACGGCAGCAGCAGTCCTACAGCACGACGCCCCCAATATTGATTTCTGATATACATATTTTATTTAATGAATTAATTTTCAATGCAAAGAATTGCGATATTGACGAGGGAAGAAGAAACAAAAACAATTGTTATGACATGGTTTAATGTTACGTAAGTAAGTACATACATTCATAAATAAATGAACTCGTGGTTTCTATAAATAACGCTCTTAGATTACGCTATTTGTATTCATTATTTAATAAAGTGTATGTGGATGTACGTATAGTTGTGCAAAACGAATGTTTACTACTTTATTGAGCGTCATACTTTGACTTTGAACGCGAAAGTTGTGGGTTCGATATACTCGGGGGATAAATACATTCTTCTATATATATATATCGGTCTCTTTCGGATGAATCGTATTTATTACTTAAATTATTTCTATTTCCTAGTTTTGGTAAGAGTGGCTGCGGCGTTAGGTTCCGCCACGGAGTGTCTCTCTGCCTAGCCTGCGATATATCAGGGAGATGCGTGGAGCGAGAAATGATATGTGTGGCCTGTCTCTACTATATCATATACTCGTATATCATGAGTTATGACCTTCGACAGTCCGGTCACTGCCTCTATATAGTACTATATGAAACTTGGTTTTTTAATAGTCTTAAAATCATTTAAATATGTGTAGTATTTCATTATTGTATTTGTCTTGTTGCTATAATTGAGTTGTATTTGCGTGTTTATCTAGATCTAGTTCGGTCAGTGCCCACTGCCCAGCGGTGGCCGTCGAAGAAGAAGCAAACAAGACAATACTGAGTATTTAAATATTTAATAACTTGACGATTAGCTAATATAACAATATACATTGTATTTCTAACAAAATCGTACAAAATGTGTTAACCTTTGGCTTATAGCTTAGCTCTTTTCAAGTATTTAAATAGAATAGACTATAGATTTTTTTTATTTCATAATTGATCACTCCATTTTTACAAACTAAAATATAATGTAGCCGTTCAACAAGCCTCCGCGCCTTGAGGCTGGCGTGGAGACAGGGAGGCTGCCGGTTATCAGTACAAATAACATTCATGTAGGAAAAATTTCGTTGATATTGACGTAAAGCGTTGCAAGCGAAAGCCTCTGTTTGCACTCGGACTTGCCGAGTGAGCCTTCTGCGCGTTCATACGAGTACATTCAGATAAGGCTTATCTGGTTGTCAGATTGCGATGAAAACCCGGGTTATACACACGTCGCCACTAATACTACCTTTGTGAGGTGAAGCACGTGATTATTACGTATGAATATTTACAAAGTAGTGCATTTTAGTCGCATTTATAGAATACAAATACATTGATATTATATTTTTTCTAAAAGAATTTATTATTTAGTCACTTTAACTTAGCGCGGCTTTGTCTCCGCGGGAAACGGAAACACCTTAGAGTTGGTGGTGATTGTAGAGGATGATACATTATAAGTGCCGAGGTAGCCCTGACCGCAGAGTTACATCGAAACGATTTACGTGATGTAATACTTATGGTATATAGCCTTACTGCATAAATTAACTATTCAGAACAAACATTTTTAAAATTCTAACTAATAGTTCCTGATCTTAGCGCGTGCAACCAAACGCACTCTTTATCTTCACAATATTAATGTAGATATAACATAGTTACGATGTTTAATTGAGTGCGCAAGTTATAAATAAGTATAATAGGCGTCGCTCGCGGCACGCGCCGGGGTTCCCCGCCGGCCGCAGCGCACTCGTTCAACTAATTACATAGCTATTATTGCATTCATAGTTTACAATAGAGCACATTACGTGTTATGAGGATCAGATGACAACAGATGACAACTAGTGGTCATCCAGTCTTCACTGCGCCAGTCGGAGGCCCGCCCCGTCCGCCTTACGGGTGCATTCCCAGCACTCGTTTTATCATTATGTTACAATTTTTATAATTAAAATGGCGTGGGAAATGTTTAACTGTTGTGGCTTCAATTATTGTTTACAATAATCTAGTTTATAGTATTTTGCTTAAAAATCAATTAAAGTTAATCTATAATAAGCGAAAAATAAATAATTTCTATGACAAGCAAATATCTAAGTCAAAAAACATTATCTATACTGTATCGATTTCCTCATTGCAATCCTCACTCCGGTCTCGCGCCTCGCGCTTGAATCATTCACCGTTATTTCTTACTCCTTTACATAACGTGTTCACTGACAAGGACGGATCTGCAAGTCACGGTGTCGTATTTTGTCACCGTGACCGTTTAAACGTCATTATTATTTAGTCATACATACATCTGAGAACTATTTCACCTCAAGAAGTGAACGTAAGGCGACTGTGTACGTAGGAATACGGGGTGCAATGGCCTTCAAATGTCCCAACAAACGTTCTTTATATTCGGCGAAGCAGTTAAAGGATAAAGCTAGTTGCAGTTTTACTATATCATCGTTTTTATATTTTAACATTTACTTAAGTAGTAGAGGGTAAAAGCTAAAAATTGGTGAAATCATTTAGTAAAAATGGTAGATATATGGTTTGAGGCTCGTAAAATGATTTATGAGTTGCAAAGTATAACATAATATGTAATACAAAACGAACGCTTATTTTCCTCAAATATATTGAATTAATTATAAAAAAAGACAAACACTCGTAACAAAAATATAAAATTACGTTTGACTTGTATTGGGTTTTTTAGGTTCTTAAATATTATATATATATATAGTATCCAGTGATACTATAATTCACTTACAACAAAAACTACTATTTATTAAAAAGATGTTTTCTCTCTGAGAAACCTCAAAATCAAAATAATCTTTATCCATTTAGGCCATTAAAGGAACTTTTGGATTGTCAAGTCACATAGAAATGTCAGTAGTGTCAGTTCTACAGGGAGCTACCATGAACTCCTAGGGCAGAGTATTCCTCCCTACACGCCCAATATAGCGTGATACTATTCATTAATGCTCAAAAATGGAATTCATACAGTTCATGTTTGCAAATTATAATAGTTAGGTAAAGGTGAACCGCTCAGGTAGTTAGATTAGTCAACATTACACAACGGTCCGCAGCCGTGGAGGGGAGAGGAGGACGGAGGTGGTTCGGAGAGAGCGCCGTGACGCACCGGGGTAGCCCGGTCGCGCCTTCGTGTCGGCCTCTGCGCCTCGTGATACTTAATACTCGTTCATAACAAGGTAAACTCATGTATTGACTGGCAAAAAACTTGTGCAATCCTTGGACATGATAAAATTAAGCTCAGACACGTCATAGTTTTGTATTTTACTGGTTTGGGAGAATGACTCGAACTTTTAGCTTTTATTATTGACCTTCAGACGGTTAAATAGGCGTGATGTAAATTCCATATCTATTTATAGTTTTATATGTAAATATGGGTGAATGTGTGATGCTAAACGTTCTCTTTCCAACGATTTTTATTTATCTCTTTTTAACTTTCCCAAAAAATTCACAAGTAGTATTTATTTTTTTTAATTATAGCTACTATAAAGCGTACTTACTACCATAGTAGCAAAATGAAAATATTTTTTATTGCTCAATTCAAGATCGTATTCTAATAAATATTCAAATATGTATATGAGGATTAGTGCGAACATTATAACACTGTTGTAAAGGAGCTCTGTGTAGTATACAATATCGAGATTCTAGAAGGATATGCCTTACTACAACTATTTCGTCAAGTTTTCACTCGCGTTCACCTTGTGAAATTGAAAGTCATTAAAATTAGTCGTTGGGCGGTGGTTTTACCGATTGTTATTGTAATGATAACTGATGCAATTATTACATAGCAGCATAACAAGAGAAAAAATAATACTACATTCTCTGAGCCTACTCTGCTTTGCGGGATACTGTTTTGCGTATTGAGTGGCGGAACAGACAGGAAGAAATGAAAATACAAAATATTTCATTTCCTCGAGATGGAAATTGATACCACAACCCGTTGCCTTTACGGCCATATACATGTGTCCTTGCGCAACGATTGGCCTGTGTAATAAAAAAAAAGACCAAGAACTTCGGAAACCATTATATGCATAGATTACAACTTGGCAAAACGGCTTATATTTCTATTTTCCGTTATATTATATTGTATTGAAAAATATATATATATATATATATATATATATATATATATATATATATATATATATATATATATATATATATATATATATATATATATATATATATATATATATGTCAATACAATATAATATAACGGAATATATATATATATATATATATATATATATTGTATTGCTTTCGATTAAAATGCAACATGGTGTAAATACGTGTGGTCAGTGGTCAGTGGTCAGTGATCAGTGTGGAGTTTGCGGTACTTTCACTGGCGCCGGCGAGTGCCGACGCGGTCTTCCATATCCTTGACCCTCCACGTGACACTGCGCGCTGCCGCTGACGTACTCGTATGTGCATGCGACATCCCAATGTATGGCAAAGTGGCAATGCATTATTGCATAACAATATGTAATTACTTACAATATGTTATTACATATGAAATATAATCAAAGTACGTGAGACTTCAGTTAGTTACATTAAGCTAGTACAACCCAACGCGCAATGTCTCGAATACAAGTGGAAAGTGGTAGTGTAAATTGTAATTACTCTACTATGCGGGAAAATCATATTTTCTGTATCGCAACTGTGTTAAATCTGGAGTTTCTTTTCCCTAACGTACAAGTAGAACATTATTAGTCAGGCAGTAGGTACTTATCTAATTATATTTTTGGATAAAGAAAACACAGTCAGGATAGTCAGTATTTTACTACCGGACACGTGTAATGCAAAAAAAAAAAAACAATAAAAAATACTACGAAAATACCACGTAATAGGATCACCAGCGTGCTCGTACATGCAACACGTTAGCTTGTAGGTCACCGAATGATGTAAAGGCTGTCGACTCCTGCATCATCTGACACGCGCGGCTCCGCTAATTGTATACGTGAATCGTTTTACATGCATTCATTGTGAAATTGCTGACTACTAGTACAGTACTAGTACTAGCACGAGGTAGTCCTGCTTGCACTCACACTCGCAACCGGGAAATTCTATATATATATAGCCTGAAGCTCGGATGACTTACTACTTGTAAATCTTTAAAGAGTTGGAACTCTATTTAGATTTTTCACCAGACCAGTTCGATAATGTCATATTATTTTATTGTAACCTAAGCTACGTTTACATGCACTGTGTTATAAGTGGATCGAATTTAGTTTCTTAGATTTACAAGTCAACTTAATAAAAGCGTGTTATAAAAAACGCATTATAGGTTAACATCATTGCATCATCTGAATGCGAGTTTCAGACATTAGTCACCACTCGGAAAGAAGGGTGTGAAAATAATGATCTAAGCGTGAATGCAAGCACGACGAAGGTTCTGGTATTTGAAAGAAATGAAGAAAGAACGGAACGAAATCAGTATGAATGTTAAGATATTAGAACAAGTGAATGAAATGGTATATTTGGGAAGTAATTTCAGTAGAGATGGAAGATTCGAGATGGATGTGGAAATGCGTATTGCTTCCGGTAACAGAGCTAATGGAGCCTTAGCTGCATTGACGAGACGGCGAAACGTCAGCATAGCTGCGCGTTTGGCCGTACACAATGCAGTGTTGGTACCGACGCTGTTATACAGCAGCAAAACGTGGGTATTACAGAAGAAGAATGAAATGAAGATGAACGTTGTGGAAATGCGATCTTTTCGTAGGATATGCGGAGTCAGCCTAGCTGACCGAATCCGCAATGAAGAGGTACATAGAATGGCAGGTACCAGCGAGGATGTCACGGTGAGAATAAAGAAGAACGTGCTCAGCTGGTTTGGGCACGTTGAACAAATGAGTGACGAAAGAAAGGAAAAAAGATTTATTACGGAAAAGTGAACGGAAATAGAGGTAGGGGAAGAGCTCGGTTAACCTTCGAAAACAAAGTACCGAAGATATTGGAGGAAGGTCATGTAAAAAGCATGAGGACTCCCCGTAGGGCTAGTTTGAAGAGGTTGATGACAGTGGACGAGGCGAAAGAGTTATGCAGGGACCGTAGCGTTTGGCGCACCGTTCTCTCTGACTACCCCGCTAGGAATACAGCGTCAAGTTATGTATATACGTACAAAAACTATGTCAATTCAAATAAATCCGCATAAGGCGGGCGCCCTTGACCGTTGTGACTCATATTGTTATTCCAAGAACAGCAATGCTCTTTCTTTTTAAATTTGTTAGTCTAACATTTATAATTCTTTACATATTTTATGAGATTAGTCTGTCTTGGAAAGAGATTTTTATTTATCTATGCGCTCTACCCTATACGTGTATTACGTTATACATGTATTAAAGAATTCAGACAATTATCCTAGTGTGGGTGTGGTGTCCCACACTTACTTCTTCCCTTTGAGCCCATTTTTACTACATAATTTAGTTCCACGAGTGAGATCGAATTCACGATCATTGAGTTTACGTACATGTGTATAGAGAAAGACGATGTCCCACGATAGAAAACAATACTTAAAAAATATATTAAAGTTTTAATTTGTCAAAAACATATTGACCCTATTTAATTATACAACGCTAATAAAAAGCTATTCAAATACATGCAAACATTTGTGCATTTATCTAAATTCATTTAAAACATAAATAATACTAAATAATTATTTTCCTCTTTGCTAATGAATTCCGCGCGACTTATAAAAGTTTCTGGTTAACGGTGGCGCGCCGCCCGTCCTTGACCGCTGTAGGCATACGCATAGCGTACCGTCGGATAATGTACTGAGATGGAAGAAATGGCACGTCTTATTTTTCAAAAAATATTTTTTTTTATTCGAAGCGTCGGTTCAAAATATAAAATTTACTTAAAAATAAGAACCAAATCCATTTAAAGTATGTAAGTGTTGATGGACTAAATCATTATCACAAGCTATATATTTTAAGATTTTAAATAACTACTGAAAGTTATAAGTCCTTCAGCGGCAACAGGGACTAAAAGTAATATTTTAATATTACTATTAGTGCTGATGCCGCTATGCCGTCAAGGAAAGTGGGCGTGCGCGCACGCGAGTATGGTGGGTGGTGAGTGGTGAGTGGTGTGTGGTCACTCACCTCACGCAGGGCGAGTGCTCGTCGCTCATTAACAACAATATACATTGAATGATTTACTAATTTGCGGTTTTGCTCACAATCTGCGGTTTTCCCCAATTATATATAGAAAGTTCTTTTATTGATGGTTATTTATTTTTTAATTGTTCTACATACAGTAATAAAGCTAAAGCTTACACATTATATTGATTTTGACAGCAGCTGCGTGAGATTTTTTAATTACGAAGCATGTCTACAAATAATTGAGGGCGTCGCGGCGCGGGGGCATTAAGGTGCGACTGTGACGCGACGGTCGTGGGTTCGATCTCCACTCGGGGAATGATTTATTATTTGTCGTTCGTTCTGGCACCAAGGCAAAAACCCGCCGTAAAGTTTCGCCAATGCATCGATAAAGCTTATATAGATTTATGTATATGTATATAAAATCGAAAGTTCACTAGTCACTCATCACGAAATCTCTGAAACTACAGGTGCTAGAAGTCTCAAATTTTGCATGAACGTTAATTAGGACGCAGATGCTCATAAGACGGCAAATTGCAGTATTCGACGCGTAAGGGGTTGTTTTAGGGTTGTTATTCCTTAAGGATGTAGTTTTGGGGTAGATAGTGTATGAAACTTAGTTACTGCAAGTAATGGGACAAACAAATAAAAATCCTTATAAAAATGACGATAATATGATACCAAACATTTTTAAAAATCACATTAGAAATCACTGTAAGTGTGCTGCAATCATAAAATTTTAGAACTCAAAGTAATTCAGTGTATTAAATAAATAATCACTTTGTAAAAGCGGGCGAAGGCGCGGGCCAGTTGCTAGTGATTTATATATTTCTGTTGTAAAGAAAAATGCATTAAAATAACAGTAAAATGAATAAATAAAGGGAGAGATTAAAGAGAGAATATGATCTTTGTACAATGCACAATATTACAAAAAGAATTTCATTATATTAAATTGAAATTGTTATAAAAGATTTATAAATGATTATCAGTTGCAATAAACGTTTTATTTTAACATATTTAGTTAGCAAAGAGTTCCCATCTGCATCTTCCAACATTTAACTTTACTATTTTGTATTAAAATTAAAGTTATATCTTTTATCTTTTTCATAATGTTATCTTTTAAGAAAGTCGTTACGTCGCACGTAGAGAAAGGAGTGTCTTAACACCATCTTATTTCTGCTTATTCTACTATTATGATATAAATATATTATAAATATATTTTAACGGCATGTACGTACAGTTATTTACAAATTGTATAATGTATTATTTCTTCTTATCTAAATTTTAATGAAATAAAAATTAAATGATAAAATTTGAATGATCTCAAGTGAAGTTAATGTTTTGTTTGTTATGGGTACATGTTTTAATCTTAAATTAAATTCTAAAGTGCGACGGCAGAGCTATTGACTATCTTAACTACTGTTCGGGTGTCACGCCTGCGGGTGGGGGAGTGCGGGTGGTCCCGGTCCATGTAAGTCAAGAAAATTTGTCATTTTTTTATAATAATATATTTCTCTATTTTAAAAATAATGAAATGTGTAAATAAACACACAATTGCATACATTTGATATCCTAATTTAGTGCCACATTTAGTCATTGCAGGCTGAACTTTTGTAGAAATATTTACTTTTCTTTAGACTCGACATTTGATTCTAGTAGACTCTAACTCTATAAGTCTATACGCATCAATTACCGGCTGAACGCCGCGCGGCCCCGTGAGAGCTGTGTTGCAAAAAAACTAAGTCTCACATGTTATTTAAATATGACGACGAAACAAATATTGGTTGTGATAACCGAATGACAAACTAATTATATGTAAGCTGATAAATTATATTTATTGCGCATCATTTCTTTTTCCACGAGTAGGTACTTCATTTGAACGACCTTTTTTAGATTAAAATAATAAATCTTCCTTTGTTGTTCTTTGTGTCAGGCGGCGTAAGTCCTTACTCCTTATATTTTTATATGATATCAAGAATATACAGTACTAAGTAGATATACATAAAAAAACAAATCTCTCTCTGCTTTTCAAGTCGGACAGACAAATTTTCACTCACTTGTAATCTGTATATAGGTATATATTTAGACAATGAAAACATTTAAAAACTAAAACGTAACAATTATTTAATAATTTCTGCTCTTATACAATATCCATATTATTTAATCGATTCGGATTCTATTCAAAATATTTTTTTTTATTTTAAAGTTCAATGACTTTATACTTCCCGTCCTTGTAGACCTCTCCCCGCCGTCCCTCTGGGGACGACGGGGAGGAAGTGGGGACATTGCGCGCTGAGTTTCAGAAATCAAAGAATGATATAGAAATGAAAATATATTTGATTTCCCGAGTGCGAATCGAACCCACAGTATTCCCCGACATCCTCCTTTATATTGCCTAATTCATATATTCTTTAACTACTTGAAATGACTTCTGATTTGATTATATGAATAATAAAACAATCCAACTTCGAATGGAAATCGAATTCCATTAAATATTTGAGGGTAATCGCGGCGCAGGGACACCGGCGTATCATTTAGTGTCAAGGCTCCGTCTTCTGCAATAACTTCTAAAAAGTGCAAATACGTCATTGTTGCACCGAGCGAGTGATATAGAAAGGAAGAGAGATCGATGGAATAACTGATTCACTATTAACTTATTTTGTTGTTCATCTTATGCGAAGGAATTTATAAAATTATAATTATCACAGCAAACAGTAATATTTTGACGTTTTTTAAATACGTTGTACTGATAACGACTATTTTGGATCGTTAAATATTTATAAAGAGATTACGTGACAGCTAAATTGGCCCACCTCTATTGTTAGTACGTAAAGAAGGTGAGTTCAATTAATGGAAAATTTTTGTCTTTTCTAAATATGTAAATATGACATTTGGAAAAGATATTGAGGCGCAGAATTGAGAAATATAAGAGTTTATGTTGATTATTGTATACCGACTTCGGTCAGAATTACTACAAACATTGAAACTTTTAGTAAAAGAAGTGGAAGCGTACATAAACGTTTGGGTTCAAAACTATTCTGAAAATTCATTATAAAAATCAGCTTGTATAATGATACAAACATTTTTTTAATTTGATTTACGAGCTTTGATTACTTCTCCTGCAGTTCATTAATTTGACTCTATCACAGTATCGACGAAGACGGAGTAATGTAACACTAAGTTCCATAGCATGATGTAGAAGGCACGTGGATACAGTTAAAAAAAATGCTATATAGAATAGTCGGTCTATCATTACGATGAAATATAAAAATATATTAAAGTTTATTACATATAAGAGAATTCACTATTTCCAACTCGTATGGACGCCTGGAACTCAAGCAAACGCTGTCAATGTAGAGATCAACTAGACCATATATATATACTTCGAAATCAAATCACATGCTGTACTTAATATGTAAAATATTATATTCACTTTTATTATTCAAGAGGAATAAATTTCACATATTTTTTCATATAAATTGTTATAAAAAATACATTAAAAAATATAAAAAAAACACTGATCCGTTGGTTGGACAAAAGTCTGAGGGACCCAGTGAGAGGAACCTCCTCACAACACGTGCCTGTAGCTGTCTTCTACATTGGGTCCTTGCTCCAACAACATAATTATTGTATTGTAGCTAAACAGTTGACATAATATTGTATGAAAACCCCCACACTTGGTTTATTTTGTTATGTTATTCCTATCTACTGATATTAATTTGCGACTTATTCAAAATATGTTTCTTAAAGTGTTTCTATATCATGAACTTTTCCGTAACTATTAAATTATTATTATGTTTTATTGCGCAGCGTCGAGTTATTTACGTGCCATCTTTTGTTTCTTGCTTCACAAAATATTAGCGTTGTTTGCTGAGTGGCCTCTTTATGTGGCTTTTTTTTAGATAGAAACAGTGTAAGCGTTCTAGAAGGACCCTTGGTATCTTTATTGTGTAAGTTACAACTGCACATTGTTGTCCGGTTCCAGAATCCTCTTTTCCCCTGAACTCGCTATTAGATGTTGAATGAAACAATTTAATACCATGCTTTGTCTTATCAGAGCGGGAAATAAGAAAAATAATTAAATTTACTAAATAATAATATTATATATTAAACTTAGCTTGGCCAGTCGTCGCGCAGGGGGACAAATTGTGACTGTAAAACCGGACAAGTTGGGTTCGATTCCCACTGGAGGAGATGAAATATTTACTTAAAGCTGTATTTCCATTTCTTGGCTCTGGTGTCGAGGAAAAGTACGGCGTTGAGTTCTGCCACTCAACACGCAATGCCGCAGCAGAAAGTAGGGAACGGAGTGTCTTAACACTAGGTTCCCTCTGCCTACCCTGCTGTGTGTGGGATACAGCGTGAAGCTGATTTTGATTTTTTTTTACTTAGCTAGGAGCAATTTATATATTTTTTCAGATTACAGAATGAAAATAAGTTTTTCAATAGTTTATGATTTTTTAATATCTAAATCACTCTGTTCTTTAATTGAATAGTGATTTATATAAAATAGTACTCGTATATGTAAATAAAGGAGTACAACATATCACAAGTATTTTTTTGTATTTCTTAAAGACTAAAGTTAGTTTTAATTATAAACTCGTTATCATGTATGTTGAATGTCACGTGTCAAGGAGCGATCTGCGATATCTCGTCCGAAATTTGTTCCTAAACATTAGATACTGTACGAGTACGTTGGAATAAGCGTACCATCATTTATATAAATAATTAAATAAATCATATACCTCTGAGTAAATATTCAACACCAAATATGAATTATTATGATCACTAATCTCAAGTCGACGTCTTATCTAAAGTCAACACCCTGGATAACCAGACAACAGATTTTTAAGCAAATTCTAGGGAGAGCAAAAAATGTCTTTAAAAAACAATAAATAGTAGTATTCTCTACTATATGACAAAGTGAATGCCAATTTTGTATGTTTTTACACTTCCCAATAAATATGTAAACAACGAAAAAAAACTGATTTGGCAGGTTTATACTCTACAGCGAAATGATCCTCGAGATCGTAGTAAATGACAGTGTAAGATGATAAGTTGTTGCAGAACTTGTAAATTGATGAAATTTTAATTAATTTAAGTCAAAGAAATATTTCTGTGATATGTATTTCTTCAGTCTTATTATATATACATTTCGTGTTTGATTTTGAAGTAACATTTAAGTGTATTTCAAATAACAAAAAAGATAATTAATGTTACTAATTTTGTTTGTAATTAAGTAATGATAATTAATTATATAATTTTATTTAAATTTAATTAAATAGACTAATTCTTTTTGAGACCTCCTCCTTCATTTCGATTTCCACTCGAGGCAATGAAATATTTAACATTTTTATTTCTTTGCTTTGCTTTGTTTTTCTGGTTTCGAGGCAAAGCGAGCGTTAAGTTTCGCCACTCAGCACACAATGCCTCTAGAATTTGGCGGAAAGTGAGGATTGAGAGTGTATTGATTGTAACGGAGTTTAATACTAGGTTCCTTCTGCAAACAGGTTTTAACTACTTATCAACTATACAATACATATACATTGTTACTCATGCTGTACACTTCTCAAGTCATGTAAGAACGCAATCGCTGTATTCTTTGGCGTTCTCTATTTTCCGTTTGAAATCATTGTAATTGTTTACAATCTTATCGATAAACATAATCAAAAAATATATATTGAGTATATTATAATATGTCAAAAATAAATCGAATCTTTAAATATCTTTCTAAAATTAGTTAATACAAGAACGTTATATTTAGAACTGGGTCGAGATGAGCTCACTCTCTTATCATGTTTTATTTATGTATTTTCTATAGAAATGAGGGGGACAATGGCGTGACCTTAAAACTATTTTAACGGTGTCACCTGCACATAAGGCTTGATCCATACAGTCTATAGTAAAATTAAAACGATGCACAGTTTTTGCAAATTTTCTATTTTTTTATTTGTTTCTGTATTGATAATGTATGGCTGGAAGGCGTGATTGAAAGTATGTTTAACAATATTTGACTGGGTTGAGTCAGTTAAATGAAACATTCCTTTGCTGACTAGGTTTTTTTAACAAAACGATAAAATTTAAATATTATATTAGACACATTTATATTTCAACGTTTCATCAACCTCCGTAGCTGTAGAAAAAAACTATAATGTATCATGTTTTTAATTTATTCATTAATGTATGTCTAGTAAATAAACTAGTAAATATTATTTTTGAAAGTTAACTTCAATTTCAATATCTTTAGTAATAAGCCTACTTTTTCACATAAATAATATTTTTTTAATCTATGTAAAACTTTGCGAATACTGAATGACTGACACAAAACGCACAGCCAAAACTGACTTAAAAGTTGAAACTTAGAATAGTCTTCGTTGGAAAGTGTAGGGGAGTACTAAGAGCGTTCCAAATTCCTACATATCCAAAGAGGTAGCCATTTTATAAACAAGAAGAACAAAAACACTCTAACATATTTCACAAAATTATTTTTATTACATACTCACAATCACCGCACCGTGTATCCCGCACACAGCAGGCAGACAGGACAGCAGGCAGGAGACACTCCGTTACCCAATTTCTGCCAATTGTGAAGACATTGCGTGTTGAGTGTCAGAACTCAACGACGCTGTTAATTTTGACACTGGAGCGAAAAAATGGAAATATAAATTTAAGTAAATATTTCATCTCCTCGAGTGGGGCTCGAACCCACAACCAGTCAGTTTTACAGTCACACTTCGTGCCGCTGCGCCACAACTGGCCTCAAAAATTTTATATCTAATCAATAGATTTTAACCATATCGCCGATTTATAGTACGTTCCAAACCTAATGTTTGCGTGCGTGACGCAACACTCGTACGCCGTAGCGACGTGACGTGACGTGACGTCACACCACGCCCACGGACCGGACCTCCTTAACGGGCCACATATGGATCGAACTCCTAACCGTCGTCATAGTTATTACGTCCAGGATGGACGTATTTTGTTTATTGATAGAGAACAAACGCACGGACTATTGTTTTAGCGAGTACCGCCATGTGGGGATCGTTCGTTTATTAATAAGAATATAGCACACGTTTTGTTGAAACAATGATGACGCCAATGTGAAGACAACAAATACTTTAGTCATTCAGTTTACACGTTTCTACAGCATCTCGGTCCAGGATGAGGGTAAGGCGGATCTAATAAACGTATAGGAATTAGTTTATTTGTGATAATATTTATGTAACTAGAAATGATTTACATAAATAAAAATATTTTTTCATATTATTCTTTATATGTAATACTACATATAAAATACCAAAAATCTCGTGTTTTTTTTCAGCTCCTGTATCACATCTTACCCTCATATCGTCCATCATGCCGACTTGGGAACACCTCTGTAATTTCATGAAAGTTATCATAATATTTTTTTTCATGTTTTTTATTTTTTTGACATACTAACATCATAGAAATTCATAAAATTTCATAACGATTTTTTACACCTTTATTGCTGGCTCATAATGGGTTAATGGTAAAAATGAAGAACAGAGTGGCTTATTCTTAATTAAAATTGTGCTGCAAGAAATAATACCACACCAGTCAAACAGTTGTGTTTAAGAAACATCGCGAGCATGTCATGCATGACTATCAGTCATGCATGCAATTCTGGTAACATGTGTACGTCATATTATTTTAGTTTGTTATAAATGATTACTGATTTAGTAAACAAATCGAAACCGAATTCGTGTCTCCAAAGTGCCGTCTTTTTTATATCGACTGATTCAACGATCTCTGCCATGGACTTTAAGCTCCTAGTGCAAGCGACTGGTTGCAACTTGGTAGCGAGTATTCTTATTTGTATTATCTGCAGTAATTATTAACATTTTTTATGGATCATAAGGAACACATATTTGAATAACCATAAAACGGTTACGGCTGAGAATAGCAGGAAAAAGCCCAAGTGATTCAAAGACACCCCTACCTCTGCGTGACACACCCATGGGAACATCGGCAAGCGAGTGTCAATAAACGTAGTGTAAATTAAAACTAACTGCAAGTAAAATAAAATCAATGCCAGTTGATTTTATTTAACTTGCAGTCAGTTGGTTTTATTTTATTTTACTTTTTGGAATCGGTAAACTTTTGTAAACAACTCCGTAAGAAAATAAATATTGTATTAAGTTCAGAATTTTCATTCATAACTCTTCTTCTTTGCGTTGAATTTCGCTGATGAACATCAATGTCTCAACTTTTCACGAAGTTTGTACAGGGGTTGATCTTTTGATGATTGATTGTTGATCTTTTTTTTATTATGGAAAAAGACAAGGCAAACGAGCGTACGGGTCACCTGTCAAGTGATCACCGCCGTCCACAACTGCGTGTAACACCAGAGGAGCTACAGGTACATTGCTGGCCTTTAAGTTACCCAGTTCGCATCGACCTGGAGACACTGCTGCATGAAGGCCATTTTACAGTTGCGTGGCGCGTGGAAGGAAGTTACTACGAAACCGCTTACACGCTATCCAGATGGTGTGGATGGTACTTGAGTTTGTTACGTTTGTGCGGTTAGAAAATTCGGCGGCAGGTAACAGGTCAAACAGTTCTCCAGAACACACTCCATAATAAGAAGAGTCGAAAAAAGGGTTTTCTTAGTGGTTAAGGCGTAAATTAGATCCTCGACGTTTTTCCGAGAATTTCCCGACAATTTTTCGCGACCGGAGTAAAAAGCGTCAACCGTACTATCATCTGCATAGCAATGACTGCTCTAATATGTCATTGATATGCAGAAGAAACAGCGTAGAGGACAGCCTTGGGGAACGCCAACGTTCACGGGTATGTATTCGGAGCAAAAACTGTTTACAACGAACTTGATGATGCGCCCAGCGGGAAAGCTGGCGAACCAGTTGCATAAATTCTCAGGAAGCCCGTAGGATGGAAGTCTTGCAAGGAGTGAGCCCCTTGCCACACTCGATCGAGGGTCTTCGCCATGTCCAAACTAACCGCCAGGCCATTGCTTCCGATAGCCGCAGCCCAGCGATCGTGTATTGTATCCTGTATTTTTATGTCACATATACATCATTATTCAAAATGAACGGCGATCGGTTGACGTATCACTGCATAATTTTTACATACAGTGTACATATATATATAAATAAGCAAAAAATTCTATCTAACACCTGCGATCTAAAGTAAAATTATTTTTAATAATAACAAGCTTGTTTAAGATAATTTCAAATGATTTAATTGGAGTTTTTTCGATGAAATGTTGGGAATGAGTCACGAGCCTCGTACTACACAAGGCTCCTGATGTCGTAATTGGAAGATGACATACTAAAGCAATTAAGCATTTAACTGGCAACGATTGTTTGTAGAGTCAGTTTGCAAACAATTAACTTGCTGTAAAATATATGAATGGATCCTGTTCTTCAGATTTTATGTACTAATAAGTTAAACTAACATCCCATCAAATATATAAATGTAGAATAACAGCCAAGTTAAATGTTAAGTATTGCGTCGTGTCGTCGAATGTCGTTCTCGACTGTGCTGATAAAAGAATGTAAGATATATATGCGAGCCTTTAAATTCCATTCGGTAACGTTTTACCTACGAGCTTTATTATATTTATTAATTAGTATCCAGCTTGTACTGGACTATTAGGTATTTGGTTTGTTGTCTGGTGTTAAAAAATAGCTAAATCAACCAGTAAGTAAGCTTTAGAGCTCTTAATTTTATCCCGAATGAACACAGAACTCGACACCCATATATATCTCTCATTCTTTTATCGGCGAAGTTGGGAACGACGCATTTTCTAACATTTAACTAGTTGTTATTTCAAATTTGATGTGATATAATTATTTTTTGTAAAGAAATGATTATGACTAATCATTAATATATTGTTATTTTTAATAAAGTTTTTTTTTCCCACATTTTGTGATCTAAATTTCATATTTAACTTTTTTTTTCCTTAGCATCAAATATCCTGTTAATAGGTAACCTAAAAGTAAGTTATATTTTTGATAAGTAAGTGAGTCAGTTGTTTATTTAAAAGTTAATAGCCGATTGATTAAAATTATTGAAATTTTATATAAACTACTAACTGAAGATTTTTAACAAATATGTTAAATTGCCAACACAAATTACTAAATGAATTAGTCTACCTGCATGAACATGTAGAAAAATTCATTAATAATAATTAGGGGTCATAATAATTAATTAGGGGTCAAAAGTAGCTTGAAAAAAATGGTTTTTGTAAAATACACACTGCTTGTTTCTAGCGTTTTTAGGTGGACACGCTGGCACGTTGTCTTGATCACATATATAAGGGCGTAGTATAAAGGAATAGCGCTAAATTGTAAGTTCGATGATATTGAAATTTAGTGGGATAAAGCACGACGTATTCTATATGGAATGGCTACAATTCGGGTGGAAAGTTTCGGGTGGAGAACAAAGTTTCTTTTAACTTATTCTTACTGGTAGACGAAGCAAAGCGTGGAGTTCTGTCACTCACCACACAACGATACAAGGACTTTGGATGGAAGGATGTGAGATGTAGTGTCTCAACACTAGATTCCCTCTGCCTATCCTGCTGTGCGGGCAAAAGTGTGTAGATGTTTGTTTATATAAGGAAAAAGTGCAAGCTTCCCATCAAACACCTGTGACTCAGAGATGAAATTTTATTTATTCAAATATAAACGTGTTAAAAAGTCGATCGTTATCTAGTAATTAATTTAATGACACCTGCGATGTAAATTAAGATCTTACTTGTTGCTCGTCTGGTCTTTCGAAGATTGAGAAATTAATAAATTCATATTTTAACATTTTTATTTTTAAAATATTATCCCATACTTAGGAAAGAAAAATACTTATTTGGAAAACGTATGAAAATTCATATTCTTTATGTTAATGAATCGTGCTTATGTTAATAAATCGTGCTGTAGCTTCGATGTGTGTGATCTTTCATTCATAGGTGATTCATGATATAGGTGTTTCGGGTCTTCAGATGTCTGCTTCTGATTATATCTGTACACCCTATTTAAAAGCAAAATAAGTCCCACGATTTTAAAAAAAAATTCCAGAAATAGCACAATGAACGCTAAGCACACCATTGTAACAAAATACAACAAAAATACAATATTCCAAGAACAAATCAACAAATAAAACCTTATCTGTGACGCCGTCATTGTAGATACATATTTGTACAGTGCGAATGGCAACTTGGCACCGACCCACACGGGGGCGCGTTCTGCTAACGTTAAGACGCCGGCGCTAAGTGCGTCAGATACTCGGAAGTTTGACGTATAGCGTTAGACCCACATCCCTGTGCCTTTGTCGGTTCCGGCCCGACAGCTCTTTATCTTCAGACTGTTACATTGGGCTGACTGATTCATAGTTAGATGTATCGATAAGTGTGAACTTGAATGCGATTTCTGTTTTAATGAAAGTTAGTGTAAATATGTATCTATTATGGCTTATAATTCTTGTTTTTTCTTAAGAATATATAAGATGACAACCGTTTCTTACATTTTCTCTCTCGCGTACAGCACAGGGTAGGCAGAGAGAAAATACTTTCGAGGTAGTCATCTCTACGTATTCCCGTTAAATAAAACGTGAAGTTTATTTATGCCTTTTCTAAACAAAGAAAAAAGAAAGAAACTCCTTTCTCCACCTCCTTTGGCAAAACAAAGGCAAAACGTGAGGATTAGCGAAAGCTTACGGGTTTTGTATGAAAGATTTTTAGTAAAAATTTAAATAAACGAAATAAATTTAAATAACACAATCTTGACACAGTATATTTTTTCTTTTTTCTTCAGTGATCAATCTTAAAAAAATATTGTGATGACTAATCCGCGACCAAATTAATTGGTCAACTTTTTATTCCTTGTACTAATTGCTACACATTTTTTGTGTCACTCAAAAATCTGAAATATTTGTATTAAATAAAACGTTCAAACCACATTGACTTCTAGAATTAGGTATTAAAAAATTAAATGTTGTATATTAATGAACTAAATAGTCTAAATAATCTTTTTTGACACTGTTTTCTGCCATTTTACGATGCAGCACACTCAGTGTTTTATAATTCTCGTATCAAAAATCTATTAGGTTATTTTTTTACTAACTACTTATACAATAACATCTACATAAATCTGACTATATATATATATATGAATGTACCTAAGTATGTATGTATGTATGTAGTTTTAGGACATCTGTTAGAAATTTTCGCTTCATGAGTCAGAGTTACTCACTTAGATTTAGATCGACCACTCGCATTTAATTAATACATTACCAACTATTTAGTTTGGTCTACATTTTTTATGGTTGATAGAATAGAAGGTGTGATACTTATGATACGTGAAGGCTCTTGCGACATTAGAAACGAAGAAACAGAGAACTTGGCTCAGTATAGCTATAATTTTTTTATAATTAAATAAGTAGGTCAGTTGTGACAATGTCAATGCCTCGCGAATTCATCAGAAAGTGGACAACGGATGGTCTTAACGTTATGTTCCCTCTGCCTAACCTGCCATTTACAGCATACAATATGAAGCTAAAAAAAGAAAAAAAAAATGAAGCAAATAGTAAACAAAATTATAATTTTATTTTATTAATTTTTTTTTGGTCTGTATAATTACAAAATACAGACCAAAAATAAATTAAATGAATATTATTATAATCAATATATTTAAATCCAATTTTTTAATTACAATAAATAAAATGAATTAAAGTTTAGGTGAAGTAACTAAACAAAATAAAAGAAGGAAGTAGTTCGTTTAAAGAGCATTGTTTGTGTTTTGATTCATATGGTCATACGTATCAAATCAATACATCTGTACAAGGAAAAAGTATTTTTGCTGTTCTGTAATCTTGTCTCGCGAGATTTCCTGTGCGTACGGAGGATGCGTCGCTACGTCACACGCCATGCATGCAGGACGCGTGCTGTTACACAACGGCGGTCGGCGGTGACGTCAATATTACACCATCAATTAACACAGGGTAATTTCTATAACCGATTATTTAAGAGATTAAGGTAAATTCTCTTTGATCTTGATTCATTTTGTATATATAAACAAAAATAAATAAATATATAGTTAAATTGCCGAATTACATATTGATATTTTTTCCGTTCCTTTAAGATTATCGAGGAATCTTATACATCTCGTAGTCCACCCCTACTCTCCCTAACTTACCTACAGGCCATTTTTTTTTTAACAATTTTCAAGTGTTACTCCACACTTAGGAAAGAGAAATGATTTTTAGAAGACGTATCTTGCTACGTTCAATTTTTCTGTTCTGTTCAGTCTTCTGAACAGTAAATTTCAACTTTGTAAGTTCAGTACTTCCATTGATACAGTCTGTCAGTCATTCCGTATCGGAAGTGATTTGTAGTTTTACATTTGTATATATATATTTAAATGTGATATTATAAACGATTTGATAATAATTATTATTCAAATAAATAAAGAATTAATGTTAATTTCAATAATGTTTTATATTTATTGCATATTAAACGAAAACACGCCACTCGACACCTTCACAATCCCTGAGTTGTATACTAATAGAAAATCTTATACAAGCGATCGGAAATCTTAATTATATAATGTATTGTTTTATTATTTTATAGTGTAATCAACTAAAGCTACAAAATATATTAGTTGTATAGTATTTTTATACTCATTAACTAGACAGATAGACCAACGCAAAATGCCAGGTTGATTCTTGTTCATAAATTTTACGTTAAAAAATTATACTTAGAAAGCCCAATTGTTGCTTATAATTAGTCATAATGATAAAAAAAAATATTCCGAGAACTCAAGTAATAAATCTTAACAATAACATTGTTAACTCAGATTTAAATGAAATTTTCTACTTTAACAATTTACCACTCTACCTATTCGAGAGATCTATTCGAGCGAAACAAACAAGAACGGCCGCAGTATCTGTAATCTTTTGGCATTTCTCTGAATTGTTTAGTAAAAGTAAATAAAAGGACTACCGGCATCAATAATTGGCGGTCCGAAGTCAGATAAGGGCGAACGTGCGTCGACTTGTTCTCTGAGGTCCATTGAGTAACTGCGCAGGAATGCACCGAGGTGGCCGACCAGGCGGTACCTACGGCACGTGGGACCCTCACAGCTCCACCGTTTTATACAAATGGGAATATTAACATTATCACAATGGTTACGGTACACGTGTGTGCACATGTGTAGGCCGTGGCCAGTGTTCCCATTTATTTACATTGTTTGCCAAAATTATAGTGCTTAAACGTTTTACTCCTAATTATAAAAGTATAATCATCAAGTCACGGATAAATTAATTGGAATTTTGTAATGAAGCATCTACATATAGGCTGTAGCAAATAGATATAATAACTGCAGATTAGTGCAACCATTTGTATTTTTTAATTTCTTGCGAGAAATTGTGAGGGAAAAAGTAGCTCAACAGGCACAATCAACATCAACTGTCAAAGCTTACCCAACATTTTATTTGAAGGTTTTAAATTCTCATAAGTGCTTTCCCATACAGTCGCACGCGGCTTCTTACTGCCGCAAAACACAAAGGCGTCTTTAGTTTTCTAAACAAAAGAGTAAATTTTGGTTATCTCGAAGTCGATCCTTTTTCAACCCTACTTAGTGAATCACGAGACCTTCCGGAAACTACGACAGCTCGCGTTTCATTAAGCTTTTGTGTCTACCTGCTCTCTTCGCCGTGAACATTCCATACTCGTACTAAACGATGACTTTGGGAATCCTTTTGTGTTTTATCAGTCCCAGTTTATTCACAAAATACGTACGTAGTGTAGTTGATTTTCATATAGGCATTTATCTATACGCTATTGTTTAATATTTGCAAGTTATAATAAACTTTCATCTTAAAAATTACATCTAATACGTGATTTTTAGTGAATAGGTACACTATAATGTAATTATTATATAAACATAATTTTTAAGACAAATTTGGGATTTATCTATCCTATCTTAACTTGTAAATAAAGATATTGTTTATTCTATCTATACGAAAATTAGCTTCAAGAACAGTTTACGTTAAGCAGCTTCACGCTTTCCCATATAGCAGGGCATAGCATATATCCACAGAATTTTCGAAACTTTGCGTATCAGATGGCGGAACTCAACGCCGCGCTTGTTTACATTTGAGATTGAGAACACAAAGATTCAAATAAGTACACAAACAAATAACTAAATGATGTAATTTTTACAGTTATTCTATGGATGTCATATATGAGTTTTGAGCCACAAATTGTGGTGAGTGGTCATACGTGCGATATACCGAAGGCGACGCACGTTGCGATGTGGGCAAGAACGCGCCTTCTCTTTTTCGACACAAGAATTTCCGGTCCGTGCGAACTTTGTCAGGTCGAGATAAGATAGATACAAGTTATTTTCAAATGTGTTTTTTTTGCATATTTTCGAATATATTCATGAAAAGTATATATGATAGTGATATGTATTTCTCTACTTTCCGCCCATCTTGGTTTGTACCAAGAAGTTAATTTTATATTCGTCATTCAAACTCATAGTTTTATACTTAACTTAACTTACTTAACTATACTTGTGAAATAAACAACGTGAAATATTTACTTTTAAGGTGTATTTGTAGAAATAACTAAAATAAAAATTAATCAAATAAAAGAAATAATTACGCGAATATTATTGAGACATCGAACGGCTCTCTAGATCCACACTTGCCGCATGCCCAGGTATTGCTCTGAGCTCCTCCCGCTTCGACATAATTGACCCGGAACAGTGAAATCATAAAATGTCTCAAGCCAGTTGTTGCAATTGATACTTAACATTGAACGAAATGATGTCGATTTATCATGTTTTCTAAAGCTTTTGCTAGATAAAAAATAAAAAGTACACTATGACTTGCAAATTTAGCTGAATCCTTTTTTTATTTAACCACAAGTTAAAAGTAACACCGATAAACGTCTGTTCAGCGATAGATCAATAAGCAATTAAAATTAGAAACATGGAAAGATTTAATAACGGTTTCACTACTTCAAATGGAAACTCCTACAAGTACCTACACAATTATAATACAAGAGTTGTCTTGTATACAATACAATATTGTTATCTTATATTAATTACACATAACATTTATCTTTGAGGCCAGTCGTGGCACAGCGGAACGCAGTGCAACTGTAAAACCGACTGGTCGTGGGTTCGATCCACACTCGAGGGGATGAAATATTTATTTAAAAGTATATTTCCATTTCTTTGCTCTGGTGTTGAGGCTAAGCGCGGCGTTGATTTCTCGCACTTAACCCGCAATGCCTCCAGAATTTGGCAGAAAGTGGGGAACGGATTGTCTTAACACTTGGTTCCCTCAGCGTACCATGCTGTGTGCGGAATACAGCGTGAAGCTGTTTTTTTTAATTTTCTTTTATTTTTCGCATCTATAGAACTTCGTTGATCTACTCCGATATCCACGTTTGCCGATTACAGACTCTACGTTTGTCACAATCAGAAATTGTCTATATCCCGTTCTTTGCAATGCTTATATTACATAGTTACATGATATATTTATGTAGTTCTCCTGGATCTAATTACAGGAAACACAAACTAGACTCATCAATAGATTCAATTTGTGATCTGATGTGAGATCCAATAATCGGAAGTCTTTGCGTTCAGGTTATATCTGATGTGGTGGAAGTGTGAACCAAAATGATTCACTCGTCCGAGTAGAGCGTACTGGAATTTATAATCAGGCATTTTTCCGAGCTGCCAAAAACTCTACAAAAATTCTGCAGAACCTTAACATCGCGTAGAGCTGGGCCACTATGTCATGATTTGTTTACTCAACCCGGTTGTACATATTTTTAAAAAGTTGCTTGCGGTTACCGAATATATATGGTTATTGATTAAGCGCTTCATGCGTGACGTGACCACAGACAACAGATTATCTTAATGAGAAATAGAAAAGAAAAAAAAAACTGCTATCTCAGTCCGTAATGTATGTACGTTTATATTAATACTTAAGAAATTTAACGCTTTCAAATTGAATAAATGTATAATAACCAAATATATGAATATGTATGAATAGAAATATTAAAAATATTTTTAATCTCCCGCTCTGGTAGAGAAAGCGCGGTGTTGAGTACAGCCACTCAACACGTAATATCTCAAAAAAAAGGACGGAATTTGAAAAACTGAGGATCTCGATTTCCCTACTTGCTATAGGACATACATATATGGAGTATCACTAGAATAGTAACACTAGTTTTAACTAGATGTATAATTGGTCCACTAAAATCCTCCTTTCTTCGTTGCATTCAAACACTTTTACTGTTTATATATAATATGGAGCTATAAAGAATATTTTGCATATTTCTTGGAAAGTCTTCCTATCGTGCAGTGTGCATTCGACGCACGTTGTGGTCAGGTCACTATACATGTGTTGATGGCTTTTCTGTTTTGTGGCATGACTCAAGTTTGTTTACAAGAAAAAATGAATAAAAAGATAATATTATCTACAATTTAACATATAAAACAATTTAATTTTACCACAAATCATAAAACCATTTGTGTACTAAGCAACTTATTTTTCTATTAACGTAACTTTATATATATCTTTTTCACAAACATTATATCTAGTAATTTTAAAATCTCTCGATTTATAGTCTACTCTAAGGAGTAAGTATAACTAATATATACTACTCCTTAGTAGACTGTATATATTAGTTATACATGTGATTTTTAGATGGTCAATACGGTATAATGCAAACAATATTCCTCAGATAGATAATATGAAAATAAGAATATATATGTATATGATACTCGAGTGAGCACTTGAAGAGGAAAGAGGAAGCAATGAATAGGATAAATTGCCTCTCATATACTCTTTAGTATCAAGATCTTTATATCTTTTCGTGACGAAGACTTAAGACTTAAAGTGTAATTCCACCTGAAAGTAAGAGTAATGATTTAAGAAAAGTTTCATAGAATTACACGGTAGATCATTAAGAACGCGTAACTTATTAGCCAGAGTGTTGGGAAGCTATTCAAGAAGCGCGGGTTCGAGTCCCTCTACTTTATTATTATTTTTGAATTTTGTAGAGCATGTATGTAGAGGTTGATGACAGTATACATAAATACATACATACATATTAACGTTGTTAGGTACATGTGGGAGTCCTGACGTACTGCAGGTCCACATTTTGTGGTTTTCAATAGCTATTATAATGTAAGGCACGTCTCCGCGCTGACCTCGCCGATGTACCTACGTGACCGCACGACCGCATACACTGCGCTTACGAAAATACCGAAATTTTGGGTGAACTCTTTAAATATTTACGTTATTTCTACTTCTTCAATGTGTACCTCGTATTCTTCCTAAGATATAAGTTGTTAAGACTGATGCGCTTACGTAGCGTACCTCTGTCTATATTTTAAAGAAAAGTAGCGAAAATGTCAGTGGAGATCACACTGTTTTGACTTTAGAACAGCAAATATATCGTTTATTTGGTGCAATTATGACATAATTGCATTTTAAAAAATGCAATTGTGTCAATGAAAAGCAACATAATTGTGTCAATGTATATAAAAAATTATATTCATGATTATATTTACATACAGTGATAGCGCGAGTACGTCATTGTTGAACCAAATGACCGATACAGCCACCTGAATGCACTACCATCCTACGAGACGATAACAATATCGAATTTAAAAAGTTATCAAAAAAAAACATTTACTCAAAATATTTTGTAACAAAATATCTTTTAAGAAGTGACACTATAATTTACCGGTGACTGTACAACTCGTCGTTTACCCGCTCTAGTCGCTATATAAATTTTCCAATTCCAGTATGCACACAGAATTTTCATTGAGCATCGCAGGTGAGTCCCGCGACCCGCACGGCGACCACGTCACGCCCGCGTCACGTCATACATATATACCTTACTTACCTAACTTGACACGTGACCTTGTCTGATCTTACTGACATCGAGTATTTGGTTAAGAAAACCATAGTTTCATGGCGGCGGCGGCGGCGTGGCTGATTTAGTGATTATTTATACATATATATCAGAATAAGAAGGTGGCTGGCATCGGATGGCTGCGAAAAGCCAAAAGCCTAAGACCCTGATATTTGGCCTACGTTCAGCAGTGGACGGCAATAGGCTCAGAAAATATCAGAATACAGCAAACGCTACGGACTCCTCTGGCCACCTTAACTTTGGGTTGCCATGGAGATGGGTAATTTAAGGCCCTATATCCACATTTACAGCACAGTTTCGTTTAATATAAAAAAATCAGCTTCACGCCATGTCCTGCAGCACACACGCACACAGCATGGTAGATAGAGATAACCTAGTGTTAAGAAACTCCGCCGAATTTTTCAAAACATTGCGTGTTGTTTGTTCAACGACGGACTCTTGCCTTGGTGCCAGAGCGAAAAAATTGAAAAATTAAGAAAAATGAATAATTCATTCCCTCGAGCGGGGATCGAACCCACAAGCGTCGCTACTTCATATTTGCACCACGGTAATAGTATTCAATGCTTGATTTTGTTTCTATGTATCGGTTGTAAATACAAATAAAGCAATTGACAATATTAAAAAAACCGGAAAAGTGCGAGTCGGGCTAGCCCACCGAGGGTTCTGTACAAAAATTGGAGGTCTCGAGCTTTTTCTAAAACTCAAGCTTAGTTTATTATTCCCCTTAAGGAGGTTGCTCCCTTTTAAGGTTATTATTTTTTACGATTTAAACACAAATGTATAGTTTTCACTTGATTTTTCCTGAACTAGTACTACCTGTAGATGCTAACTGCCAAATTTCATAATGCTAGGTTAACCGGAAGTACTCTATTAATTTTGATTGCGTTTATAGCGTCGAAATACGCGTTTTTACGATATAAACGGCCATATATTTTTTCAAGTAAATGTAGAAATACATTTTTTCAGGAAATTCAAACCATATACTCAGTAGAGTGTATGGTTTGAATTTCAACTCGATATCCCCAACCGTTTCTGAGATATGGTTCTTGACAGATAGACAGACGGACGGACAACAAAATGATCTTATAAGGGTTCTTTGTAAGGTATGGAATATATATTCATATACGGAATATATATTTATACGGTATATATACTCTACTTAAACATTAGACATTATTATTTGATTTAATATAAAGACAATATTCATAATAATATTGCGTATATTATTCACAGAAACGAGGCACAAACGATAGATGACATAAGAACTCGAAGAGTGCGGTTACAACGACGATTCCAGTAAGATACAAAGACGTATTAATGATGAAACCGATGAAAATGTACAAATATGGAAAACAAGATGATTCTTTACATTGGTCATTCACAACTAGGGGTTTCTATATTCCTGTATTATAAATATATAATATATACCACATATACTTTTTTCTATCTTAACTTTTAATTTCTGATCCCAAATTTATAACGTCCGTTAAAACCCATCTTAACGTAAATAAAAAGTGCTGCTACTATAATTTGATTCGACGTCCATTGGGAGCCCTTAGCTAATGTTCACGGTCAAGTAAAACGCAAGAGGATACCCCGGATATATCTTCATATATGTGAAGATGTAGATGCTGTAGCGTTTAACGCTCGGTTTCCTCAAGCCACCTTCATTTATGGTTGGGGTCAGGGTCATGTTTTATTTATGTATATTTTCATTAGTTGGGAACATGAAGAACAGAATATTGTTTTAATTACTTCGCTTTCATATTTATAAGCTATTTTAGTTTTATACAGTCATTGTATTTAACAGGCATTATTAGATTATTCGATGCATCATTCTAATAGAAGTCAGTTCCTATTGCACTGAAAACCTTGTAAGAAGCGAACACGCACATTTTCGCTACATGACTCACCTTAGAATATGTTGCAAGATAATCTATTTTTTTTTAATTTAAAACCAGCAGGAATGGCAGAGAGAACCTAGTGTTAAGATACTCCGTCATATGTCATTATAAATTCACATTATATTACAAAGCGCCGGTGCCGTGGACCAGACAGCGGCCATTTCGTCTTGCTTGAAAATTAAGCTATAAAATAAATATGATATTTTAAAGTAACTTTAGTCCTGATCCAAATTTACCGGTACCAATAGTTAGAACTAGTGGCCTACGCGACTGAACTCCTCACACTCACGTCCTTTGCGAGAAGTGACGTCACTCTACAATTAATGGTAATTCCATCTTACACAGATTTCTTTGAACGTTGGAAGACGTGGGTGATCACTTACAGCATGCCGTCAGTCTGAATTGTACTACTTGCTATTTTATAAAGTAACAGAATGAAGACACTTTGTTTCCCAATTTTTGAAACAATTTTGGAACAAAGATTTGCGAAAATTTCATTTCTCCGATGGGGGAATCGAACCAACAACAATTGAAGCTCTACGACGTAATGACTTCTACTAGTCAGTTTGAATTGCATTACATAAACTTAGTAGATTATAAGTGATTTAACAAGATTCGATGAAAATTTATGATTTCTACGTACTTTCAAAGAAATTACCTAAGCTGCATTGACCTGGCTGGTACATCCTAGTGTAATGTCAGTCAGTTGCATAACTGATATCTATTAATGTAAATATGTTTTCCTCGTGCAGTAGTATTATGTTTGATATCGCGAGGCGGCCCCCGGCGGTGTGTCACCCGCACCTGCGCCCGCGCCGGCGCCGCGCCGTCTGTCGGCGACACCGCTGTAGTTGTACTGTGCGGATTATTTTATTTGTTTAATTTAAATATTAATAAATCATATTATTATGTTTTGCACCGCAGATACTGTATTATAGTATGGTTAGATGTTTTTGATCTTTAGCACAAGTTTCACACTTTCTCAGCATGGGCAGACAGAGAGAACCATATGTTAAAGCACACGGTTCGGAAGAACGGAAAGTTGTTCCATTAGAATAAAATGTATATGTTGTGTGGCAGCACTCAACGCAGTGCGTTATCGTGCTTCCTCTAGTAGACATATCTAGTAAATAAAAATAATTGAAACATCCTTCCATTTGAAGTTTGTTTGCTTTGAAGTCAGTGGGTAAAACAAGGTGATCAGAATACATTTTTAAGTATTAATATTATAACTTGAAAACCAGTTTCATTAGACCTACATTAAAAAGGAAACATTACATCTTAGAAAATATTTCTAATGTTATTTACTGGTTAATGAAATAATCCTTACGTTGAACCCAACGTTTCGAATTCTTTGCAACTCCGCCACAACTAGGTAGACTACCCCGTACCTCTATGCTTACATAAAAAGTTGTTGTTGCAATAAAACAAGTAAAATTAATTTATGTATATTACGTTTCACGTACTTACTTTTAAAGTTCTGAAAAATACGGAACCCTTATAACCAAAAGGTCCTCCTATGTTTATCTGTCGAGACCGTTCATTTCCATGATCGCGTGGAGCTATCGAACTCAAATTAAGATCTAATGCCCAGAGGTACAGTTCTATTAGTATTAAAAACTAAGCTTCTAAGTCAACGCAATCAAAATGTATATATGAGCGGTGATGTATCATTTATGTTGGGGAACATTAAGAGAGGATGTCTCAAAATTCTTATGGAAATGAGAAGCAACGAGATTTCCATTTAACATCTTAAAATCCATGCATATCAAGTATTTACGTCTATAATTTTAATATTATATAAAATATGAAAAACTCAGTCTATTCCTTTGACTGCAACACAAATTGAGAATATTAATAAAAAAAAATATCATATCAATACATTAATAAATGAAGATATATCAATAACTTATAACAAAATCTATTAAGTAAAATTGCCTTGTATGATTGTGGTATCAACATTTTTTTTCAGCTTCATATATATATAGTAAAGTAGGCAGAGGGAATCTATTGCTAAAACACTCCGTTCCCCACGTTCCGGCGAAATCTCGGGCAGAGTATCGAATACCTTATTGAAGGAAAACTATGTAAATTGATGCCAGTCGTCGCAGGAGCATAGCGCGCGAATGTATACTCGACAGGTTGTAGGTTAGATTCCCACTCGCGCACATACCTTCGTTCTGGTAATAAACAAAACAAACCACAGCGATAAATTACGCCACTTAACGCGCAATGTCTTCAAAATTCGTCGGAAAATGGGAAGTGGAGTATCTCCACAATAGTATATGGATACTAGGTCCTCAGGTTCCCTCTGCCTACCCTGCCATGTGCAGGACATAGCCTTAAGCTATATAAATAAATCAATAAATCAGCTTTACGCTATGTTCCGCCGAATTCTGCAGGCGTGTTGGAGGAACTCGACACCAGAGCAAAGAAATGTTGTGGTCCAATTAGCCAATTTATGTTTTCGCTCAGGACTTTTTCCTAAAGCTCTTAAACGTTCCCTCGTGACACCAATATTTAAAGGTGGAGATAATAATGATGTTAACAATTATCGACCCATCTCGGTGCTAACCAGTATCTCCAAAATCATTGAAAAACTATTGAATAAAAGACTGCTTAGCTACCTAACAAATTATGATATATTATCTACTTCCCAATACGGTTTTAGAAGAGGGAAATCAACACAAGATGCCGTTATCGATTTGGTAACCTTAATAACAGAAAGGGTTGATAACGGCGATAAATGCCTCACTGTATTCTTAGACTTGAAGAAAGCATTTGATACAGTTTCTACGGTTATACTAACTAAGAGACTGGAAGATATTGGGGTAAGAGGTATTGCCCTTGCCTTGTTTAAAAATTATTTAAGTGAAAGGAAACAAATAGTCAGAATCGATGAATTTAAAAGCAGTGAAGAAAGTATCACATATGGAGTTCCCCAGGGTAGGGTGCTTGGTCCGACGCTGTTTTTAGTCTATATAAACGATTTGTGTAGACTCGGAAATAGCGTCGGACAAGCTTTCTGTTACGCAGATGACACTGCTTTGGTTTTCTCTGGGCGCACATGGGATGCTGTTAAAGCCTCTGCCGAGTCCGGTCTAGCTCAAGTTTATACTTGGCTTAATACAAACCTCCTGACTCTTAATACTGCTAAAACAAATTACATTTGCTTTGCCCCTAGCAAGAAATCTCAACCATCAGAAGAATTCTTTATTAGCTTACATGGATGTAAAGACGAACTATATCAAATGGATTGTAACTGCCCCCGCCTTTCAAAAGTCAATTTTACTAAATATCTCGGTGTGGTAGTCGACCAAAGGCTATCATGGTACTCACAAATAGATTTGGTCATTGAACGTATAAGAAAACTTAAATGGATCTTTAAAACGCTGCGACATGTTATGACTAGTACAATGCTAAACAAAATATACGTTGCTCTAGTACAATCAATAATAACCTACTGTATACCAGTGTGGGGCGGAGCCGCGAAGTGCAAAATGTTGGACCTAGAAAGAGCTCAAAGATTACTCTTAAAAATTATGTACTTTAAGCCTTTTAGATTCCCTACTGAGAGTCTATATAAGCTCTGCAATCTGCTTTCCATCAGACAATTATACATATTGCACACAACGCTCAGCCTACATAAAACACTACCCTATGATCCTACCAGAGTCTCTAGAAGAAGGAGAGATGTCGTGTCGCAGTTCAAACCGAGACGCACTGATTTTGCGAGACGTCAATACCCTAGTTTAAGTGTTTTTATTTATAATTCCATTAACAGAAAGTTTAACAACAACATTTACCCTAAATTGAAGTTTAATTGTAAAAAAATCTTAATTGAGTGGCTAAGCGCACTCAACTATGAGGAAACTGAACGGATTTTAAAAAGAACTATATAGGATTTTATCACACATACATGCGCTAACACACAAACACACACCCATCCATCCACACACCCATACACACATACACACACTCGCACACATCGACACACACACCCACACACAAACAACGAGCACGCAGCAAAGCACATTTATAATATTAACTGTTTAAATTATGTCTAATGTCCCAAGACTGTTACTACTGGCCTTAGGTTAAGAGCGAGACATCCCAACACAAGTATTATAATTACTTTCTGGGGTCGTCTCACCAAAGAAATATTTGTATGATTTGGGAAATAAAACAATTTTTAATTTTAATTTTTTTTTTTTTAAATGAAAATATAAATTTAAATAAATGTTTTATTTCCTTGAGTGGCGATTTTGTGCCCCTTCACTACGATTGGCTTCAGCTATAAAAATAAAAGTATGTAAATAGAAATGCACATTACTAGCATTCATCCAGAACCAGTAGAACCGGTAAATGATGAAACCCATTGCGTGTTGAGCGGTGGGTGTGTCCGCTGTCCGTAGTACCGACTCACCGTGCGCGGGTGGCGTGATCATCGCCTGCTTCTACATTCTATTGCCTGTTGTCGGCATGCCGGTTACTGTGCAACTTGTGGTACTTTCCTCAAAGGGAAAACGCGATTAGGTCTCAAATAATTATTTATTAAGTAAATCTGTTTTGAAGAAAAAGTAAATGATGCAAAAGATGTAATGTATGTAAATCTATTATTTTAGAGCAATATTTGGGCATTTAAAATAGATTTTATGCTTAGAAAACATTAATTTTGTTAACGTAGCGGGACTCGAACCCCTATCTAAGGCACCATCACGGCACGGGCTCAAGTCTCACTACGTTCCAAACTTAAACCTAGCTTAACTTAATTTACCTTAGCTTCACGCTGTATCCCTAGCGGGTTCAGAGAGTACGGAACGTCAAACGCTACAGTCTCTATATATCTCTTTCGCCTCGTCCACTGTCATCAACCTCATCATAAATACTCTCCTCATGCTTTTTATTTCAACCGAAGTCTCCCCCTACCTCTCTTACCGCTCACTTTTCCATCATCATCTATCATCATCTTTTTCGCCATATTTTTATCACACATTCGTTTGACGTGCCTAACCCAGTTGAGCAAGTTCTTCTTCATTCTCACCGTGATATCCTCGCTTGTATCTGCCATTCTATGAATCTCTTCCTTGCATCAGCTAAGCTAACTCCGCATATCCAAAGAGATCCATCTCTAGATTTTTCTTTCTTTGGAACCAACACTGCATTGTGTACGGCGTAACATGCAGCCGCTGTGTGTGCTGACGTTTCGCCTCTCAACAATGCAGCTTTGGCTCCGTTACGCTGTTACCGGCAGCGTACCCCTTTCCACATCCATCTCGTATCTTCCATTTCTAATGAACATACTTCCCAAATATACCACTTCATTCACTTGTTCTAATTTCTTACCATTTACACTGATCTTGCATCCTGGACTTTCTTCATATCTTTGAAATACCAGAAACTTTTACAACTCTTCGTTTTTAGTGTGGAATAGCAGCACCCTTCAAATTGTCAAAATATTTAGATTTAATAACGTTTGAAAATAACTTTACTTTATAAGTTACATCTTGGTCTATTCTATCAATATTTTTATGTTTTTATAATTTATTCTAAAACTAAGGTTGTTATGTATTAAAGTACCAGCGGGCCGTTTGCGGTCTCGTCCGTCGGAACTACATAATGATTTATTTTCTTGTCCTAATAAATTATTATTATTATTTTTTTTTTATGGAAAAGACACGGCAAACGAGCGTGCGGGTCACCTGATGGTAAGTGATTACCGCCGCCCACGACCCCGTGCAACCCCAGAGGAGCTACAGGTGCGTTGCCGGCCTTTAAGATGGGTTGGGCGCCGGGGCCCGGCATTACCTGATGCGAAACGCAGTGGCATAAAGCCACTACTTCACGCCGGTTTTAAATGCCGGGGGTGGTAATGATCCGGTCGAGTCTGCCCATGTGTGTTGCCATTGCTGGCGACGTGACTCTACCACACGTACTTTAGTCGCCTCTTACGACACCACCAGTACTAGGATGATCCTATTCTAGGCCGGGATCACACGGCAAATTATTATATTATAGTTTGGCCAATTCGATAAAACACTTATTTTGTAGCAATTTTATTGAACAAAATATTTTATAGTGAGATTAATAATATTTATAAGAATTGATTGAAATAAAACAAACACTAAATATTAAGGAAAATTTGCCAAAATGAAATAGGGAACATTTTATATAAGTCGGTTAAGCTGTAAAAAAAAACATTGGTTTGAGTTCAATTATATTGATAAATGCTGAGGGGATTTATTAATATGTTAGATAATAGATCTTCTCATATATGTTTAATGTCCGTACATGAAACAGCGATCGGTTACAGTTTTATTATATGTATAGTTATATAGATAGTAGAACATTGAAGGAACTGCGCAAAACATTTTAATTAGAACAATGAGTCGTATCGTGTGTCTAGAGTCTAGACTGTACCACCGTAGACGCGTAAGAAACGTCACGGCTCCCAGACCCATCCTGTTCCCGTTACAGTCATCGTCGTGCCCGTCGTGGAGACGAACGAATAAAAAAAATATGACTGTCTTTTAATGAGATCGAAGATGTCACATTAAAATTTATTGTATATTTTTTGATATTATTATTAACTGTTGTGGCGCAGTGGTAGAGCGTCTCACAGTGATGCCCACTGTGGCGGGATCGATTCCCACTATTTTTAATAAAATAGACTAAGATCAGCGTAGAGTTCTGCATAACGTCTCAAAAAATTAGGTGACAAGTGGGAGGTGGAAATTATTAATATTAAGTTCCTTCTGCTTAAACTTTATACCGTACAACAGAGGTCTGCTATTTTGTCTCTATTTATAAAGCAGTTATGTTGCTAAGAATAATTATAATTTAACAAAGCTTCATACATAATAATAATTGTAAAAATAATATTTTTTTGTCTCATTATTTCAGCTCACAAATATTAATGACAAGCAATTTAATTTAAAAGTGGTGTTTCTTTACTAAGAATAACAATGTCACATAACCCTTTTTAACTTTACAGATCGTTTACAAAGAAGGGTTGTTGAATTTAGTATGAACATTTAGAATCAAAACTTATACAACGGCAACGCACCTGTAGCTACTCTGGTGTTGCACGGGGCCGTGGGCGGCGGTAATCACTTACCATCAGGTGACCCGAACGCTCGTTTGCCTTGTCCTTTTCCATAAAAAATTTATTAAAAATTAAGAAATTTGTTAGCTAGCACCTAAAGGTAGTATTTGTTCCGGCAAAAATCTGAAAACTATACATTTGTGGTTAAATTCAAAAAAATAATAGGCCTAAAAGGGAAGGCAAAATTTGGTATTAGAGCCGCTAGTTCATGTGAAATATCACATGAAAGGTCTCTTTTTAAGCAAAGCCTGAATTTCAATAAAGAAGCTCGAGACCTTCAATTTGGCCACAAGCGAGTGACTGTAACGTAACGGTTGAGAGTTCGATTCACACTCGGAATACCTCGCAAACAATACTTTGTTTATTAGGTAATGTTTAATTTCTTCGCTCTGGTGTCAAGGTACAAACGTTGCGTTGAGTTCCGCCACTATATAATATCTCGACAATATGGCGGAAAGTGAGGAGCGAAGTGTCTTCACACTAGATTCCTTCTGCCTACTCTGCTGCATAGAGCCTGCTCCATATGCGGGATAGAGCAGGAAGCTGAACAATCTTTTTTGGTTATGGGTACTGGTAACTATGTTAGGACGGTATCGGTTTTTAAATAAAACTTAATATAAAAAATGATGTTGTCTTCTAATTTCAAGTTATTGAATTTCGCTTTCCATACACACTTAATTGACTTTAGTAACTTTGTATGATGCAACATTGCATCAGCCGCTGGAGTTAACGCCCTTTAACTATGCGTCGCTTTCTCATAAAGTGTAATAAGGTAATTCTGTTATTTTACTATTAAGATTGAGCTGTTTTATGTCATTTCTGTGGTTTATCTCTTCCTATTTGTAGAAGTAACACATTTTATAATACGATTTAATAGTAAAAATCTCTTATCTAGGTTTTATGTTTCACTATTTCAGTCCCACAAATATTATGAATGAAAAGCAATCTATTTTAAATGTACCCCTTATGTGGTTCACTACCTAACATACAATTACACTAAAGGTTAATTTACGATTCCTTTCTTCTTTTAAATATTTTAATTCAAACAATACAGTTAAAAAAAATGGAAAAAATTATTAAGACTAAAGCGATGATTGACATTCAATCAGATTAACACATGCATTTTGAATGATGACTCTTAAAATGTATGTTTGCAGGAAAAATACTCAACATTCTTTCCGAAAAAATATAATTACCTACCAAGTAAGTATAAACTACGAAGAGATCAGTAAGATAAAATTCCCAAACATTGTTCTACGAAATTCAAATTCATTCACGGTGTGTCATATCGTGTCATTTATCAAGCCCATGTCTTGACTTTTGTCAACTAAAGATATAGGTTTAACGATATTTCCTTTATAACACGATATGCAAAGAGAATCTAGTGTTAAGACACTCTGAGATATTGCGGGTAATGTGGCAGAACTCAATGTCGCGCTTTATCATGTCATCAAAGCGAATAAATTAAATAATTATTTCCCTTGAATGACCAAACCCACGACCGGCGCGTTTACACCCGTGCTACAGCGTGCCGTAAACACTGTGCCGTCGCGCCTGAACGGCCTCATATTTATTATAGTTTAATACCTCAAAAAGAAAGTATCCGCAATGTGTTTCCCAGCGGATGCCACCTCTATTGGCTCGTTGAATCACCTTCGTGAAGTGCGGAACAGGATACTAGTTACTTTCTACGTGGACTTTTGACGTTACATTAAATTGTAATGAAGGAAGAAAATTCTTGATCGATTCAAAGATAATTCTAAGATGTCTCTTTTATTACACATTATATTCAGCATACAGTAGGGTAGATAAGGAACCCAGTCTCAACACTGTGACTCTCCGTCTGCGCTCTCCGTTCCGGTCTCCAAATTCCAGACATAGCGTGGTGACTGGTGAAACTCAACGTTGTGCTTGAAGACAGAGTAGGAAGCAATTCACTCCTCCGAGTGGAAAGTGTTAGATAATACACTTTCCACCCACAATCATTGCAAAAGTAATAAAAGCTATTACCCTTCATTATTTTTAATAAACCATAGCCGTAGAAATAGGCCATTTTTAATAGCCTCATAAACATATAACTAATATTAATAGCTAATAGAATAAAACAAAAGAAAAAATATATACGAAACACGAAAACGTGTAGGACGATTCAAATGAAACCAAAAATATAATATGATGTTATCAATGACGCTTCACACAATATAAACAATATATACCCATTGACAAAGACGTCTTTCAGCGCGGAGGACCACTCGGTACTCGGTACTCACGCGCGTCATCTATAACAAAACACATGTTAAACATTACATTCAAGTTTCAAATCAAATAAAATTTTAACAGCACATTCAGCGGGAAAGCCCGTTGATTCATTATCAGTCAATAACGATAATGAACTCTATCGTCTCCTCATAGAGTACTTCGTAGATAATAGTCGGTTCGATTTGTCTTGAGACCTTCAATACCTGCGTCAATATTATTAAGTAAAGTGTAAATGGAATAACCAGGAGTTGTGAAAAACATCCAATGCCTCCAGAATTCGTCAGAAAGTGGGGAACGGAGTGTCTTACCACTAGGTTCCCCTTGCCCACCCTGCTGTATGATGCGGATACAGCGTGAAGCTGATTTTATTTTATTTATTTATTAAACATTAATTCTACTTGAGACTAGAATTGTAGTGGTGCTTACGGTACTAGGGCATTAGGGTACTAGGGCCTACACTAATATTTTAATAACCTTCCGGTCGATCCCCATTGCCTAATACTGAAAACCGCATTAGAATCTGTTGCGTAATTTAAACGCCTGACATTCTAACATCAGTGGAAAGTATATATTGCGTACAATAGAAAAATATGCCATCTTCATTTGGGGACGCGGCGTGCTGGGTACAACCTGAGCAAAAGACTAACTAAATTATTCACTGTATATATATAATGGATTTTTCCCTTTTTCGAATAAACAATGTCTGGAATACAATATAAGACAGTAACAACCGGACAAATTGAACGAATGTTTAGTTTGTCGAAATATATATAAACACGACAGATTGTGGGTTCGATTCCTACTTGGGGAAATTATTTTTTTTAAAGTATAAAATAAATTAAAGTGCGGCGTTCAGTTCTGCAATGTTTACAGAAATTTCCGGAATTTGTGTGTCTTAACACAAGACTTCTTCTGTCTACCATGCTACATGCGGATTACAGTGTGAAGTTGAAAATATATATATTGTTAGAAATCGGAAGCGGTTATAGTTTTTAAAATATACGATAAATACACACATCGTCTATATGTTTTTAAACTATTTGGAAAGGGATACCATGTAATTGCAATAGGTATCACCTATTAACAATACTTCACACTAGTTTCCTTCCAGTAGGGGCCGTCACTTACACGCAACTGGCCCCCGATTGACACAATTCTACTGCTTTTATAATTATTTTCACCTAAATCTACCCTTTTTACATGATATGTACGCTAACAATATATATATTATTAGAAATAGGAAACGGTTAACATTAAAAAAAAACACTATTATACTACAGCTCGTCGCTCACTGTGGGACTAGGTATTGCAGGATTGCCTTCGTCGACAACGACATCAAATGAGTACAGGCACTACACTATCTTGGACTCAATCTAAATTTACAATTAATTTTAATCACTACTACTACATGTATGTTCCGTCTCCGTATAAATATTTCTTAGAAGATTCTTGGACGCAATCGTACAAAAGAATTAAACCTCGTAAATGTCGTCGTTAAAAAAATTAAAATAACTTTTATATTTCTACACAGGGAAGAGAGAGCAACAAGCTCCCTCTGCATATACATATAGCTATCACTCACACCCTCCACCCTCCGAGGGCTATCGTACTTGTTACCTTGTGAGTTGTGACTTTCCTCCAATATCACCGAGACAGAGCACAGGCTCTTGAAAGTCAGCCAGACAACCTTCAAGCAGATCGAAATTATTGTCGTAGCAGATATATGGGTTTTACACAAATAGAAAGTGAGTGAAAAGTTAAAGTATGAGTGCAATTTTATCATTAAAATGTGAAATAGGCTACCTTCCTTTTTTATTTTTTTCTACCTTACAAATAACAGTAATCATGATGACTAACAATACCAACTCTGCGTGCGTCGACTGTCGACTGTCAACAGGTGAAACCCCGTAAATGATTGATGTTTTCAATAACCTAATTGCACATAAATAGGTATTAAAAGAGCTTTGTAATAAAATGTAGATTACAAAAATTATTTAACGCTTACACTGAGAAAGAAACACATTTTTTTTAAAGAAACATTAAATCAGCTTCACGCTGTATCCCGCACGCAGCTGGGTAGGCAGAGAGATACTACTGTTGAGACACTCCGTTCCCCACTTTCCGCTAAGTGGTGGAACGCAATGCCGCGTTTTGCCTCGACACCAGAGCGAAGATTGGAATAATAATAAATTTATTAGCAAATACTTCATTTCCCCAAGGGATCAAACCCACAACCAGTCGGGTTTACAGTCACACTCTGCCCTTGCACACAGAGAATATCTATAAATATAAATTCATCTACTTGTTACTATATTTTGTCTATTTGTTTAAGAACATTCATGTGTTGACAGTGTGGACCACCAGCAGGGCGACGCGACCGTGAGTCAACGCGGATCCCATTGTCGATGCGCGCGGCGTGTGAAGTCGAGGGCGGCGGCGAGGCTCAAGTCGCCTGATTCATACATTTTGTGAGAACTTATTGCTTATCGATATCGGTCGATGCGAACCCGCTAGTCAGTTAATGGCCTTTGTGGACATTTCGTTTGACAGAAACGTTATTGTAATATTGGTAGTTAACAATAGCAATAAGTATATCTTTTGTATTATTCGTCTTTTTTTTGTGAATATACAGGTAAGTGCATCGCTAGGCTCGTACAATATGCTTCAGTTACGAAAAAAAAGACCAATTGTCACTCGTGGGATGTCTCTAGTCAATATTATACTTATTATATCTATCAAAATTAAAATCACCTAATTATGTATATTTTAATTGTTTATATAATTGTTATAATGTATTATTTATTTTGTATAGCTATATTTATAATTATATATACCGTTTTTGTTATTATTATTATTTTTATGTTTATTATTGCCATTTTTTGTTTCTCAATTTCACTGCACTGTCTTCTTGTCTTTCCCGCTAGTTTGCACTTATCCACTTCCACGGGCTGGAGATAAGTCCACCGTTGTGAATGAAATTTCGAAATGTATGTTTTATTATGTATGAATTTGGTGCAATAAAGAATATATTTTAAATCTTTTCATAAAAAATCTTTTTTTTTTGCTTCACGCTGTGTCCCAAAAATAACACAGTAGTCAGATGGCGACCTGGGAACTTAGTGTTAAGACACTCCATTCCCATTAAGACTCTTCGGTTCTCTACTTTCCGCCGAATTCTGGAGGCATAGCGAGTTGACTGGTGGAACTGATCTTTTCACGGTTAGTCTTATACCCAAAAAAAGTATATTTGAGTAAATAAAATTGATTTTCACCATTTGTAGCGCATGAGCACAAGCGTGCAACTGTTACTGTGACAGGTTATGGGTTCGATTAACACTCCAGGAAATGAAGCGCAGGCTTGAGTTCCGCCACTCAAGACGCAATGCCTCTAGAATTCGACATAAGGTTCCCACGGACGTACCTTAATGAGATCGGAATGTCTTAACACTAGGTTTGAAGGGTCCCACTGTCTACTCCGCTATGTGCAGAATACTGCGTTACGGTATAAAAAATTGAATGTCAACATTGCGTTCAGTAAGACAAGCGTTTAATGACGGTACAATAGAGGCCAATTGTTTCGTAGGGACACAAAGTGTAAATGTAAACAGACAGGAGGAAAGGTTGTGGATTCGATTTCCGCTCGAGGAATTTCCATTTTTTGCGCTCTGGTGTCGAGGCAAAGCGCGGCATTGAGTTCCACCACTTAACATGCAATGCACCCAGGATTCAGCGCAAAATGATGGAGTGCCTAGTGACTAGGTTCCCTTTGCCTAAAAAATAAAGCGTGACGCTAAAAAATAGCAGTGAATAAATTCTAAAATCAACATGCCTATTCGCTACCCGGTTATTCAGTTAGTTATTTAAACACCTTAGTAACTAGTTATTTAACTTTGGTTCAAAGAAAATTTATCTAAGTTCACTACACAACAGCCACATACATTAGCCATTTTCGTGTAACACAAGAACAATCAATTTCACAGTAAATTAAAACGAAATAAAAAAAGCAATTATCTGTTCTGCCCGAAGCGAACAAAGAGGTCTGCGCCGTACGGACGCCCTCCGGACTAGTGTAACGTATTTCCCTCATTTCACGGTCGAGGTTCCAGCGCATTGTTTTACTCAGATCGCTAAATTTAAATGCTTGCTAATTTTTTCACGGGTTATTCCATTAATTGATAGATAAATATAAACAATGTAGGGCTGCGATGGGAAATCCTAGCGTTTGACCTGGATATGTTTTTGTGGTAGAATCACGTCGCTAGCAATGGCAACACGCATGGGCTGGACTCTACCGGACCATTACCACCACCGGCATTTAAAACCGGCGTGAAGTAGTGGCTTTATGCCACTGCGTTTCGCATCAGGTAATGCCGGGCCCCGGCGCCCAACCCACCTTAAAGGCCGGCAACGCACCTGTAGCTCCTCTGCGGTTGCACGGGGTCGTGGGCGGTGATAATCACTTACCATCAGGTGACCCGCACGCTCGTTTGATGTGTCTTTTCCATAAAAAAAAATGTAAAAAAAAATCGATTGAATTTAAAAAAAAATCGATTAGTCAGGCCGTCACGACACAACGACACAGTGCCTAAAGGTTAATGCGACGGTTGTGGATACTAGTTCCAAGTCAGGAGAATGTTTTTTATATATTAGTTCTGATAACAAGACAAAGCCGAACGTTGAGTTACGCCGCTCGACTCAAAATGTCTCGAAAATTGGGCGGAAAGCTGAAAATGCCTTAAAATGGCTTCCTTATCTTAAATTTGTGAATGAGATTCAGAAAAATTATATTTGTGCATTCGTTTTTTCAGCTTCAGGCTGTCGAATGCAGTCTACCAAATACAGGTTCCCGAATATAACAGAGTAGGCTTAAAGAAAATAGTGTCAAGACCGAACGTTTCGCAAATTTGTTACTAGAGTGAGATAACAAAAATAATTCATTTTCTGTAAATGAATTATTTTTATTTCAAATATTGTTCTAGTGGGCATTGAAGCCATAATCGTATTTCATTTTAGTTTCACTAACAAGTATACCATGTGGTGACGCAATGCTAAAGCGTCTGGCAAGGTATAATAAGATAACGATTAGGTATGAGTTTGATTCCCACTTGGAGGAGTTAATTATTTTCATTTTATTGCTTTGGTATCAAGACAAAACGCGGTTTTACAGATTATCTTAACATTAGGTTCCCTTTGCCTACTCTATGTAGGATACAGGGTGAAGCTAAAAAACTATACCTGTTATGTTTAGGTAATTGTTTTTGCTAAATATAAACTTCAGCATTTAATTTTTATGGATTAATAAATACTCCATCACTTTTGTAGACTTGTAGGTTGTACTTGATCTCATAGGTACTCGTTACAAAAGAAAATCATTTATAAACATTATATATACTGTTTCAAATGAAATAAACACCAAAGTTACTTTTAGTATTCTAAAGTTTACTGTAAAGTAATAATCTTTTGTATTATTTTTACTGCTTCCACATATATTCTATTATTCTTCTTCGTAATATGCTTCTGTATCTAATCTGTAGTATATGAACGTTGTGTCTATATATTGTTGCATTACTGAGTGCCTGACAGATAACAACAGATGAAACTACTGGGCTTAGAAATGAAGTCAGATTAGGGAATGTAGGGGAGCGCTAAGAGAAGATTTCTCCAAATTCCTACAGAAACATGATAAAAACAAATGTACCGTTTTACGTAGCAATCTTGCAATAATTAATGCCACATATTTATGTTTCAATGTAAGATGTATTCATCTATCTATAAGTTTTAGAAACATTGTTAGAGAATCGAAACTTTATTACATTTTTACACAGTATTATCGTGTGCATTCACGTGCGGCACCGCGTTACTGTAACATTATGTAGAGTATGAGTAGTTGTTGTTTTTATCGCTTCTTATTTTTAAGTGTGATAATACGATCAATTCATTAAATAAGATAGATAATATTGTCAATGTTATAAATTAATGTAGGAAAGATCGATTTTTATAATATAAAAACACAAAGGAGACTGAAACTTGTGGGCCAAAACGTAAAGAGTTGAGATGTGGTTTAAAAATTTATAATTTTTTTTTATTTTTAGAATAGCAAATAATAATTTAATTGAGATTCTGGAAGTGGAGAAATGAAAAAAATAATTTTTGAGATTAAAATCAATTACATTTTAAATGAGAGATGTGACAGCTGATTGACAATGACACCTTGTCTAAAGATTTTTTTGCATTTTTTGCTTCTCTGATTATTTGTGTCGATGCGTTTTGAGTGCTTTCCCGTTTGTTTGATAACTACACATTACACTACAATTGTATTGTAGGAAGACGAATGGTAGGCTGCTGTGCTCAGGTTATGAGTATTATATAGTACCTTAGTTGGGCTAGGTAGCAGAATAATTTAGTTTCACCTGCATACTTCTTAGATGACATTCTAATTATAATAGAAGAAGAAAAAAATATTCATTAAAATGTGTTTTATTTATAAATAGTAAGCATTAATGCTTAAACAATTTTATTGAAGTTGATGTTCAAGAAATTGTGCTGTGAAGTTAACGTAACTTTTATCAAATTTCTAATAACTCAGCTCTCAGATTGGCAAAACTTATATAGTTTTCAGGGAGCGAATGATGTACTAAATACTAAACTAAATTTATTTAATCATACCATTTTCATCTCTTTACATTCTGGGCCCAAAAATGTATTAAATCGTTTCAGTCAAACAAAAAACAAACATTGTCGCTTTCTTTGTAAAATTATGCTCTATTATTAAACTACATAAACTCTATCTTCGTTGTTCTTTAGGTACTTACTACTTACATTTTATATCTATACAAATAATTAAAAAACTGGACAAGCGTGAGTCTGCCTCGCCCACGTCCGTACAAAAGTTGAAGGACTCGAGCTTTTTCTGAAATTCACACTTAACTAAGCCAGAGCCTTTTCATCTGTTACCTCACTTGACCTAGCGGCTTTAAAAACAAATTCTGTGTTCATTTTTAGGCTATTAGTTTTAGGATGTAACAACAAATGCATATTCATTTTTAACCTGTGGATGTTAGCTGTCTAACTTCACAATTCTAGGTTAACCGGAAGTATCCTATTAATTTTGATTCCCTTCATAGTGCCGACTTTAAAACTATATTACTAATTGGAGACGTTTAACCTGGAATGATAGCATTACTAACATTTTGATTATTCTGTAATAAAAACTATTCGATTCCACTCTTAAATTATTTATAGATGCTATACACTATTTTGGGGTAAGATTTCATATGTTTATATACGAGTACGTAAGAAACACGCAATTTTGATGCATTGTTAAATCCGATCGCGAGGGCACCGTGCGAGGTAGACAAGACATGTTATTTCTTATAGTGTTACTTAACCGTTGTAAATATGTGTTTGCGGATTTTATAAATGAAATAGTTCATATTATATAGAAACTAGTCTTATCAAGTTAGTGGTTTTAAGTATTTTTTATCATACTAGATACATACTATTTAAAATATATTTCCAAGCATTTCAGTTAAGGTACAACCACAGCATGCATATTTCTATCAGAACCTTATTAAACAAGAAAATGTAAGACAAACATAACATCATAAAGTCTAAATGAAGAAAAAGAAACAAAACATGCATTCATGGTTGTTTCATAGAAGCTGAATTAACCGCATCCTAGTCTAGTTCTACAATCTTATGATTCATTATCAAGTAGTAAACTATAGCGGTACTCAATAAAAACCCTCTCCCGAGTCCTCACTGACTCACTCAGAAATCCCAGAAATATGTGAGACAGGAATGACGCCAGAGTCCCGACGTCGACTAATGTATATACTTCTACAGTAAGGTCGACGAGTCGTGGCCGCTCTATCCGCTCTATAAATACAAATCTGCGCTGCCGGCGGCGTGACACGGCTCGTCGACCGTACTGCACCTATATGTTAGTTAATTAGGAGCGCCCTGCATCTGCACGATGCGTATAACAACGTAAGAGCGCTTCAATGGGGATCTAAGTGCTTGCGTTTCTTATATATTACTGGTGGTTTTTAGAATTAGTAAATGAATTATAAAGCGTTTTGTTTGTTTCTTGTAATAATGGTGACAGATTTTTATTTCGATAAGTTTATCACATATTGTATAAATATATACTATAATCATCTTCTTTCAAATATATCAAACATTTTACAGCATGACTGGTATTTAAAAGTATAGGATCATTTAAGATGCATCCAATTAAAAACTTTATGTCATATTTCACGTCGAGCGCATGTGTATGTAAATACGGTGATTATGAGTTTTAATTCTCAATAGGGGGAATGATTACTATAATTTCTTGGATCTTGTAAGAGGGCATGGTTAGTTTCACCATTCAATAGCCAACGTCTCTAAGGGTGTCTTAATATCGAATTGGTTCCCTTTGCCTACGCCACCACTAGCCTTAGCAGTCATCATCATCAGCCTTTCCTAGTCCACTGCTGGACATAGGCCTCTCCAATGGCACGCCACTGCGCTCTATCTTGAGCTCTTTGCATCCAGCCGACGCCAGCCATCTTGCGAATATCATCACTCCATCTTGCTGGAGGACGTCCTACATTACGCTTGCCGAGGCGTGGTCTCCACTCTAAAACGCGTTTACTCCAACGGTCATCGGTTCTGCGACAAATGTGACCAGCCCACTGCCACTTCAGCCTGCTAATTCTTTGGGCTATGTCGATAACTTTGGTTCTCTGTCGGATTTCTTCATTTCGAATTCGATCCTTCAGAGATATTCCAAGCATAGCCCTTTCCATAGCACGCTGAGCGACTTTAAATTGGTGGATTAGTCGCACTGTCAGTGTCCACGTCTCGGCTCCGTATGTCATAACTGGTAGGACGCACTCGTTAAAGACTTTCGTCTTTAGGCTTTGCGGTATCGGTGATGAAAAGACTTCACGCAGTTTCCTATATGCTGCCCAACCAAGCTGTATTCTTCTGCGAGCCTCCATCTCGAAGTTGTTTCTACACAACTGTACAGTTTGACCAAGGTAGACATATTCCTGAACAGCTTCAAGAGGTACTCCATCAAGTACGATCGGTTCAGGTATAACATGTTCATTGAACATTATCTTAGTTTTATCCCAGTTCATCCGAAGACCGATGTGAGCAGAAGACTCAGCCAAGGTGCTCAACATATATTGCAGGTCCTGCACGGTTTCAGCCACAATAACAATGTCGTCTGCAAACCTCAAATGTGAGAAGAACTTGCCATCTATGTTTATGCCCCGTCCTTTCCAGTGTAGCGTCTTGAACATATCCTCCAATGCATTTGTGAACAATTTGGGAGAAATTACGTCCCCCTGTCTCACTCCTCGATGCAGGTGGATAGGTTTAGACTGCTGATTTTGTACTTGGACGGTTATAGTCGCTGCATTATAAAGGCTTCCCAACAATTCGATATATCGCCAATCGACTTGGCACCGTTGCAAGGACTCAAGAACAGACCAGATTTCTATGGTGTCGAAGGCTTTCTCATAGTCCACAAACGCTAGGCACAAGGGCAGATTATACTCTTCAGTCTTCTGTATAATCTGCCGTACCGTGTGAATATGGTCTATGGTACCAAAGCCTTTACGAAATCCGGCCTGTTCGGCAGGCTGAAATTCGTCAAGTCTACGCGTAAGACGATTCATGATGACCCTAGAAAATAGCTTATAGACATGGCTCAACAGGGAAACTGGTCGGTAGTTCCTCAATAGGGTTTTGTCTCCCTTTTTGAAGAACAAGACGACAATACCGCTGTCCCATGCCTTTGGAGTTTTTCCCGAAAACAAGACGGAATTAAATATACGTTGGAGACATGCAATTATAGGTTTTCCGCCAGCTTTTAGTAATTCCGTCGTTATTCCGTCTTCTCCGGGAGCTTTTCCATTTTTAAGCTGCCCCAAGGCAATCGAAATTTCGTCTTGACTTACTTCTGGCAAGTCTTCTGAGAGATGGCGGGATAAAGTGGCTCTGGGATCGCCCAGATCGGGCTTAGGACGGGACGCTTTTGAGGTATAAAGTTTACCGTAGAAATTCTCAACTTCCACAAGAATGTCCGGCTTAGAAGTGACAATTTTTCCATTAAAAGTGGTTAACTTTGTGAGATGGCTTCGACCCAATCGTCGTACAAAGACTTTTGGCCCCCGATTTTGCTCAATCGCTTCTTTTATAAGACGTGTATTGGAGCTTCGGAGGTCGCGCCTTACCAGTTTTGATATTTTTTTATTTAAATCTGACGAAGTATCAGTAGGATTTTCACGACGCCTCTGTATTAGCCGTAGGGATTCTACCGAAAGTTTGGATTTCTTACTGGAATTTTGCGTCTGGTAAAATTTCGTCCCTTCATCACGAAGGATTCCCACCACTTGGTCGAGTTCGTGGTCAATATCAACGTCGCTTGTAGTTTCCAAGACAGTAAATCGGTTCTCCAGTTTCAACTGAAATGTTTCAGACCCAGAAGCAATTTGAAGAAGATGTGGCCGAAGTGTAGATTTTATGAGACGTAGGCGTTCGAGTTTGTAGTGAATATTTAGGGTGCCTCGTACAAGACGGTGATCACTCCCGGTGTTGAACCTTGCAACCACGGAGACATCTCTAAATATTCGTCTTTTGTCTGCTATAATGTAATCTATCTCACTTCGTGTCATAGCGTCGGGGCTTTGCCACGTCCACCTCCGTTTAGGATGTTTTTTAAAGAAAGAGTTCATTACAAACAGCCCCTCTTTCTCCAGGAAGTTAATGAGCATTTGCCCCCTGTGATTCCTGCTTCCAAATCCATGTGGTCCTACTACCGACTCTCTGTTAGGTTGTACTCCTACTTTGGCGTTGAAGTCCCCCATGACAACGTTAAAATGGGCCTTTTGAGTGGTATGTAAGGCCTTTGCAATGTCTTCATACATTTCCTCCACTTCATTATCTGAGTGTGCTGAAGTCGGTGCATACACTTGAATTACCTTAAGATTATATCTTTTGGTAAGTCTAATCACAAGGTACGCTACCCTTGTCGACACACTTGATATTTCTATAATGTTGTCTGATAGAGTCTTGTGGACCATAAACCCAACACCGCCTTGGGATTGTTGGTCTCCCTCCCTGAAATACATAACATGACCTGACTCTAAAGTTATGGTATCCTCCCCCTCTCGTCGGACTTCACATAACCCCAAGATGTGCCATCTTATGTTGGTCAGTTCTTCCTCAAGCTGCGCTAGGTGTTCGTCGAGCCGTAGCGTGCGTCCGTTATACGTAGCCAGAGTCAGTTGGTGTTGGCGGCCTACCGTAACCCGGAGATTCTTAGCACCCCTTGCTCCGCCGTTACCAGAGCCGCCACCTTGGCTTGGAATAGCGGAGCGACCGGGAACTGAGGGCCTTTGTGTGTGGTTGTACTGTGCCATAAAGGATATTGCCCGTAATCACCACGCTGGGCATGCGTGTTGGTGATCGCAGAACGTAGCTTCTCGCACCAGTAACGCTGCTGCCCGTTACCAGTCTAATATTTTAGCTACGTCTAAATGAGATGGTTATACCGCCATTAATCGGTCGCCAGAGCCTCGTTCGTTATTTGGCAGGGTGCACCACGTGCAGGTGAGGTTGACTGAGAGTACTGTGATGGATTTGTACTCCCTTACGCCTTAGCAGTACTATTTATTTATCCACCAACGTCTGCTCACATCATTACATCCAAAAAAATAAAATGTACATGGAACTAAGAGTAACACACATTTTCGGGCAGATATATCATACTATATTAGGGCTAAAATAAAGTCCTAGATTTAGACACAAGAAAAGTAAAAAATAAAAAAAAAACGTAAAGATTAATACATTTTAGAATGATTGGAGTTTCGTGTTCAATATTAATCGAATCTTACTAGTTGAATCAGCAGTATTGCCGTACAGGTAACTGTACTCATTAACAAATCTGCAAAGTCTATGAACAGGTAAAGGAGGGTTGGTTTAATGTGGGGAAATCTCACTGCCACATGTATATTATTAAATTTATTAGTAGCTGAAGGCTTCGACTACACATATATTAACTTTTTGATTAGCTGAAGGAATTTTGTTGATGAAAATTTTTGAGACAAAAAATATATATGTAACTACTTTTTACCACAATACCTTACAACCACTAATACTTTACAAAGGACACTTTTTTGGGTTGAGTTCCATTTTATATTCCTGCCAACAATTGTCAAGTTCATCAAGGTCTTTTGAAGCATCATTGAATCTTGTATAGTGTCTATAATTTTACTCAACTTTAGGTAATCTGCATATATAAATGTTTTAGAAAAAAATTATAGCATTACGTATACATAATAAGCACGGAGACGGACAAGATTGGACCCCTGGTGAGCGATTCTAGTACCTTAGCTAATTAATAAAATGGAAATAGGTCTGTAATTTGATATTAAATCAACGCTGTTTGCTTTGTAAACAGGGACTACTCTTGCTTTTTTGTATTCAGTTGGAAATGTGCCGGTTTGCAAAGACATATTAAATATCATTAATAAAGGATCAACAATGTAAATAAAACATCTCTTAATAGAAATAGGGGGAATCCCGTCAGGGCCGGCATCCTTATTATCATCTTAACTGTTCAGCTTTCTCAAATAGTTTTAGAGTCCGAAGTAGAGGTAGTATATCTCTGTAATCAGAGTTTTGAGGAGAATTATTTAAGTACGCGGGTCCAAAATATGACACAAATATTTCACAGAATCAAAATCCAATCCATCCGTAATACAAAGAGGATAAGATCTCTTGCCACCACGTCTCGTTTTAACGTAGGTTCAAAAATATTTAGTGTTTTTTCTATATGTTTTTTGGAGTCACTAACGTATTTATTACCAGCAATCAATAGCCAAACGTACTCGTACAACGAACGAATCTAGAAACTGCAACTCTGTTTTGTCGATAAGAATTTTATATTTTTGAAAGCGACGTATAAGCTTGTATTTTTCTTTTAAAGCTGTTTTAAACCAAGATGTGTATCGAGATTTTTTTTTTATGGAAAAGACACGGCAAACGAGCGTGCGGGTCACCTGATGGTAAGTGATTACCGCCGCCCACGACCCCGTGCAACCCCAGAGGAGCTACACGTGCGTTGCCGGCCTTTAAGATGGGTTGGGCGCCGGGGCCCGGCATTACCTGATGCGAAACGCAGTGGCATAAAGCAACTACTTCACGCCGGTTTTAAATGCCGGGGGTGGTAATGATCCGGTCGAGTCTGCCCATGCGTGTTGCCATTGCTGGCGACGTGACTCTACCACACGTACTTTAGTCGCCTCTTGCGACACCACCAGTACCAGGATGATCCTATTCTAAGCCGGGATCACACGGCAAAAAATCGAGATTTTTTTCAACTTCGATATTGTGAGCTTAATAGCATCATTGTTAGTTTAAGTCTTCATAATTCTCGTCAGTGAAATTCAAAAACTTTTCAATGATATAATCTTCTTAAAATCTTCTAACAATACTTTTGCTAATACTGTCCATTCCATTTTAGAAAATAATTCTTGAATTTTTTAATTCATAACCTTATCTATTGCTTCACGTAAATCCAACCCGTTTACGTTTTAGCTACAACAACCCCAATTTGACCATCTATATAATTTAATAAGTTTGAGTATTTAACATGACTATAATGTTATGATATGTGATATACGATATGTGTCTTACCTGTGTACGTCATACAATGTCTCGAAGAAAGTTTGGTTCAGAAGAAGCAACAGGTGGATTCGATCACTGATGCTCTCTGAGCACTGTCGCGGTGTAATACTTCATAAGTATTCAACAAAAATATATATCTAAGGGAATACTGCGCTATTTACGATATTATACACATTTTTAATGCGGTGTTTAAGACAATGTAAGTAGCAATCATTTTAAGATATAGTTTGTTGCCAACGTAAAACGAACCGTCAGATCCAGATACAGACTAGCCGTATGTCTGGAATTATATGTTTATCTGTGGTGAATAAATGTATGTCCGTATAGGTAGGTATAATTGAGATGTGCGTTCATTAATTCCGCACTCGGACTGCCATTTAGATGTCATTACCATCTTGTTAGACTGCTGCCATTGTACGAGCAGGTTGACCCTGTAGTAATTAGCCTTCCACACTTACGAGTACATACAAATATTTGTAATGGAAACTACTGCTAGGATTGACGTAAACAAATTTTGAAAGTACCTGGCTTAAGTACCCATATAAGTCTACTCTGCATCCCGCATAAATTAGAGTAAGCAGAGGGAACCTAGAGCTAAGAGATTGTGATTCTCATTAGTATATTTTTTATAAATAAAAAGTTATCTGTATGTGATTATTTATTATTTATAAGGCGGTCTTTTAATTTTAAAATTTTTAAGGTCTACTATGTATTTTTTTTGTGCAATAATTTCCTGATTCTATGACTGGAGTCACAAATTGAAATATTATGATTCCCCCAAATGGGAATCGAATCTACAACTGCCGTGCTGTCAGACTTGTTGTGCTGTGTTTAAAAATGTAGAAAAGAATATAGTTCAAGTTATTGATTGTGACAGAGAAACGCGTCAGGCATTGGTGTGACGTGAGATGTCGCCTCCATTCTAATATAATATGTATGTACGTACATTACGTCACACGACCGTCGTGCTGTAACAGTCTAAATGATGAGTATAATCCTGAATGAATCTAAATTTGCTCTGAGATCATCAACAACTCTATTTTTGTATTTAGCTACTTGTGATAGACTCCATGAACTACTATAGTTATTTCGTTGAAATTTTGTTTTTGTAGTAACTCACTTTCGCACTTTGCCTTTGTTACAGACTATTTTTTTTCAACTTCACTCTATATTCCGCATTATATAGCAAATCAACACTGGTATAGACTATCGATAGAAGGAAATTATTGTATTACTTATTCTTTTTTTATTTTATTTTAGGTTCACGCTGTTTCCCGTACACAGTAGAGTAGGTAGAGGGAGTCTAGGATTAAGAAACTCCGATCCCCATTTTCCACTCGATGCTGGAGGCATTGCAAGTTGAGTGGTGGTACATACAAATATGTACAACGAGAACCAAACTAAGATGAATTCTATTATGATTTAACGAGCGCACGCCTCCAGTAATTTGTACCTCATCAGCATGTGTCGTCATACGCGTGGTGCGTGAGCGCGTACCGCTATACTGCCGGGCTTACCGATTTTGATTTTTATGTTACTCGATTCGTCAATAAAGACAATAAAGTAATAGTAATAAATACTAATACAGAGCTCTGCCTTTAACGGCATAAGCACATGGTTTGTTACACATTAAATAATCATTTTCTATCTATACTTCTATACTATTATTATAAAGAGGAAAGATTTATATTTTTGTATGTCTTCTTCTTCTTCCTGGCATTAATCCCGGCTATTTGCCAGGGTCTGCCTTCCTGCTCAACCTACTCCACTTTGCACGGTCTTTAGCGTCCTCGGTGGTTAGACCATTGGCTCTCATGTCCTGCTTCACGACATCCTACCAGCGCTTCCTTGGGCGTCCGAGAGGTCTCACTCCAGGGACTGACATAGCAAGGCACTTGCATCCGATGCATTTGTATGTATGTTTATATTTTTGTATGTATGTTTGTCTTATTTTCACACAAAAACTACCAGACCGATTTCAAAAATTCTTTCACTATTAGAAAGCTGCATCTTTACTGACCTATATATACCACGTTTTCGGAAAAATAGGTATCCTAATAAAAATGCAATAATGTAACCTAAGGTGTGAAGAAATTGATCTTTAAAATTCTATCATCGCGTGTACTGTGAAAATTATTGATTATAAAACAAAACAATGTTCTACAGTATTGTAGAACCCATCAATATCTATAAAAAAGTCTACAATACCATACGTCCAAGTACTGTAATTATGACAATATAACTACTTTTTAATATTTTATAAGTTAATGAAAGTGCCGACAATAATCAAGCCATATTATTCATATCTGTGCATTAATCCTTATCCCATCAAATGATATTTTATTAAAGATAATTTCAATACCAGTAAAATACTTTTAAAATTAGTAAAATCGGACATCCCATTCAAAGGATATAACATTTTTAAACATCGTATTGTAGTAATAAAAAATGTGGAATGTGTGACGTCGCGCGCCGGAGCGGAGCGACTCTGCGAGATTGGGGGGTGGTGCATCGATATCACTAAAATTATACAGACAACCGATTAGATTTTTTGTTTTTTTATTTGAATTGAATAGACCCGATTAACGTGTAAAAAAGTACCAAAAAAAACCTTTATATCGCGTACGCTGTGAAAATTACTGACAATAGAGCAAAGTGATGTACTACAATTTTTAAAAGAGACATCAATATCTACAAAAAAGTAGACGATACCATGTGTAACTGTTAGAGTTATGCCACAATAACTAATTTTCAAAGGAAAATTTGCAAATTAATTAGAACAGAGCCGCCATCGTAGTACAGGACACCTAAAAATATATATATTATTGTGAAAGAATAAAAAGAGCGTGTAATATCTCTAAAAATATACTGTACTACTGTACTCTGTCATAATGAACAGCTTTAAACGTTGCATACAAAGGTATCCCGTAGTATATTTATTTTTTTCAATTATTATTACCAGTACTGTATCGATACTAATGTATACCACATTAGTATCTACATTTATATATATATTATATTTTTTCGCACTTTAGTGTTTTTCAGGCGGAAAACAAAGACAATTTTTTTATTTGAGAAAATATTTTGTTAAATATAAAATGTTGGTAGTTTTAAAAATTGTAATAAAATTAAACATTTTCTAAAATTATCTTTCCTTGCATGCGTCGGGAGTACAACTATTGGGAGTTATTAAACAAAAAAATACATTCTCATTTATATAAATATAAAATATGTTATTGTAATATAATTTATAATATATTATGTTATTTTAATTTTATCTTAAAGAAATAAATGTATTTTAATAAAAAATATTTTTTTAAATAATTAGGAGTGCCCAAAAAAGCAATCATTTCTCTATGAGGATATAAATAAATAGTTATAAAGATCAGTTATTTAGTGATTACACCAAATCGTACATGAAAGTTACAATAAAAAGTAAATGAAAATTAAACCGATTTTACCGCTCCCGCACGGTTTAGTCGGTTAGGTCGTTTCTGAGATAAGCGTCAGAGAGAGTCAGCCTGAGACAAACAGAAAAACCAACAAACAGACAAAATTTTTAAATATCATTTTTTCTGGTTCTATTTCTTTGTTAAATGCTCCCAAAACAATACTTTTTGATAATTTTAATAAAAATAGAAAATGGGTGGCATTTTCGATTTTCATTAAAATCATCAATGGTTTTAATAATCTTCACCATAAAAATCTTAAGTGCGCTGCAAGCATACATTATGTATTAAAACAGGTACGAAATTCCCTGTACTTAAACAAACAAATAATTCACAAATTTAAGCGGACGATGCAGCGAGCTTCCTGCTAGCATATATTTAAACTAAATAGTAAATCAATATCTCCAAGCCATATATAGATCATATCACATCTGGCTACTCGACGCGTTCGCGATGTTACACACTTCTGTAGAAGTCAAGTGAAGTTATCAGAGCTTATATTGAACTTAAGCTTAAAAGCTTAGAAAGCTTAGATAAGGTCGCGTGCTTGTCGTCACGTAGTTCGCTACAAGACGGCCGGCACGTAGCTGTCCTGCCCTGTGTCCGATCAATTGGACACGTCGTGCGCCGTCACGGTAATGTCACGCTGGTTAAGTGAAACATTTACACCGTGTTGTGTGGAAATGAATGTGGGTTAATAATGCATACAGCAGGGTAGGCAAAGATGGTGGCGGAGTGTCTTGCTGGTGTTGAGATACCCCGTCCTCGACGACCCAATTGTGCGCTGAGTTTCGCACTTCAACGCCCCTCTTTGCTTTGTTACCAGAGTTCAAAATTATTGGCAATAGGAATATTAGTTGCTTTTTCTTCTGCTCCTTGAACTAGGCTTAGAGTTAGACATAATTATCCCTATATATGTAAGTACAAGGAGAGCCTTTTAGGTTTATGGTGTATCCCGCCCGTATACAAAGCTGGGTAGGCAGCAGGCAGAGGGAACCTGGAAACTTAGTGATAAGATACTCTATTCTCATTTCCATCGCCACTTTCCGCCGAATTCTGGAGGCATTGTATGTTGAGTGATGGAACTCCCGTCCGCGCTTTGCCTCGTTATCAGGAAGAGGAAAAATAAAATATTTAATATTTCATTTCTTTAAGTGGTAATCGAACCCACGATCTTGTACGCAGTCTTGTACGCAGTTGCAGCAGTAAAGTCACGCAGTACGCTTGTGCCATTGCGTCACGACTAACCTCTTAATACTTACTAACTTTATTTATGTATAATAGTAGCGGTCCCTCTCCGGCTACGCCCGGTTCAAATATATAACATTCGTATTCGTATTTAAGTGTATTTAAAAAACCGACCGAACTCGAGTCGAACTCGCCCACAGAGGGTTCCGTCACAATTTTAGGATTGTGATGGGCAAATACCTTAGTAGGGGCACGAGCGTGTACAAAATATCATTAGTATGCAAAGGTAAACTTCGCCGATACAAATGTAATAGTGTGATAGCTTGAGTGGTAAATCGGTCGAATTACAAACTACAAGACCTTGTGTAGAGTCCGAATGTTCAGTCCATCTTTATATTTATTTTTTCTGTTTTTAATATGTAATTTATGTCTAAATATAAGTTGCAAAGGACATAATTGAAAAAAATCGTCTATTATTCGCGTATTATTTATTAAAAGTACAGAAGGTCAATTAAGGCATTCTTAATAAAAATATAAAATCTTTATTTCTAGAATAAAACTCCTAATTCATTCGAGGGAATGAATTGTTATTTATTAATATTTTTATTTTGCATGCCTTTATTTTACATGCCAAAAATAGTCACCAATTACGACTTACCTTCGTCGCTCCCAAAGGATTTCAAATTCGAGATTAAGAGTGCGTGTGAGCGAGATGGCTCTATACCTCTCTCTTATGATGCGAATGATCAGAGAAAGACGGAGCGATCGTTAAAAGCAGGAGCTCCCAACCTTTTCTTGATCAAGGACCACTTTTATATCATTCTTGGTAGCTAAGACCACTACGTAGGTATAATAAAAATTAACTGTGATAATCAAACAGAAACTTTAGCTAAAACTCGGATTAAATGAACATAAAGGGTGAATGTAATGAAGGAATAGGAACTTGAGAGAGAGAGAGATCTCTTACATTATTAAATATACAACATACACAGTACATATAAAATCAATGTACACACACACACATATATATATATATATATATATATATATATATATTTATATATATATATATATATATATATATATATATATATATATATATATATATATATATAGTATATATATATATATATATATATATATATGTATATATATATATATATATATATATATATATATATATATATATATATATATATAAAATACAAAATAATAATATAAATAGTTACCTGACACATTATTCGTATACGTGGCAGAGTAGGTCAAGAAACTTGTGAGCATAATATATAAAACGTTAAGTAAGATCATTCACCAGTTTGGACTCTGGTCTTAAACAAGTATGCAATCACTTCCGGTGAGTCATGTCATGCACACGTAGATTATATTATTGCACTTTTTGTTTTTAGAAGTATAAAAGTATGTGTTCCGAAAATTCTACGGAGGGATGTATATGCGTGAAGCTATCACGCAGTATCCCGCACATTGCTGGGTTCCTGTTGTTAAGACATCCGTTCTCATTATGACACTTCCGCTCCGCATCCCGATGTATGTATATAAATGTATAATAGTAAACTAATAAAATTGAAGTATATTTTATAATAACATACACTTAAATATATAGAAAAAGACAATGGAACCTAGACTCCCTTAGGAACTAAGCACCTAAAGATAATTATGCCTAGCTTCAAGCCTAGATTAAGTAATAGATAAAAATAAAAAAAAAACAATTACAGCCAATAATTTTCGTAAAATTAATAAGACAGGAACAAAATATGTGTAGTGTTAGTTGAAAATATAAAAAAAATTAATAAGATCAGCGGCGGCCATGCATCTTATGTGGCATTTCCGGTCTAAGAGATCGGCGCCGACAACCTGCACTGCGACTTTTGTAATGAAACAAATGGAAATGATTAAGGGTGTTCCGGTCTGGGGGGACTCTGACCGCAGGTAAAGCAGAACATATGAATACAGTTAATATGACGTTTTATACAGACAGGGATACAGCGTGAAGCTAAAAAATTATAACGCTGTTATTACAGACGACGTTAGATAACAAAATCATACATCATCGAAACATACTTTCGAACTATTATATAGTTTTTATGTTCCTATAGTTTAGATTAACAATTAATATAAACTTCATTAAAGAAGTAATTTTATTTTACTAAGAAAGCTACTATTTGTATATAAATTCAATTTATAGCATATATATATGTATGCAGTCGTTGAAGTCTTTTACTCGAAGATATCAGGACGTTATCTTACAACCATGGGCGTAGGAAGGGACGGAAACGAGTCGGGCACGCACACTCCAGAATAGTCTGGTGTCCACCTCAGTCTTAGAAAAACAAAAAGAAATTGCACAAAAAATTTAAAACCGTTTATATAAGCACTGCAAACAGCGATATAGTCGTTCTCGACTTTTGTTTCATGCGTGTTCTTGGAATAAATAATCCTAAATCAGCTTCACGCTGCATCCCGCACACAGCAGGGTAGGGAACCTAGTGTTAAGACCTTCCGTTCCCCACTTTCTACCAAATTCTGGAGGCATTGCGTGTTCAGTGACAGAACTCAACGTCGCGCTTTGCCTCAACACCAGAGTGGATAAATGGAAATATAAATTTAAGTAAATATTTCATCTCCTCGAATGGGGATCGAACCCACAACCGGTAGGTTTTTCAGTCAAACTTTATTTCCTTGCGCCACGACTGGACATTACCAAAGTCAAAGTCAAATAATTTTATTCAAAATAAGAAGTGACATGTTTCTTTTTTTAAACGTCAAATAATTTACTGGTGGTAAATTCACTAAAGCTATTGCTTCAGACCCGAGAAGAACCGGCGCAAGAAATTTTTTCGTCTTTTAAATTGTGATATGGAACATTCTCGGACGTTTTCTGGGATCCTATTGTAAAAGCGTACAGATTGTTCCATAAAAGAATTACGGAACTAACAAAAAATAAAAAAATAAAAATAATATTTATAAAAACAAAAACCGGGGCCGCCGAGTGGCGGGGCCGCCTTACAAGTGGGAGGTAAGCGACATTATCCCTTACCAATTACTCTAAATGTTTAACAACTTAAACTGGCATGGCACCATGAAAATTGCATTAGAAATTAACCAAGAAAAACAAAAGTGGAGATGGGCGCTTAACTGCAGCTAATCATCGGCAGTGAAACGCCCATCTTAGTAAATAACATGTAACTCTTGAATTTGCAAAGTTATATATATATATTACTTTCAGTAAAGAAATAAAGTAACGCGTTGCGATTACCTGGAATGAGTTCTGGAACCGTAGGGAAATACTTAAATCTCAACTTCCTCTGCCGACCAAGGAACACAAAAAAATGGTGATGGACACAGCAAAATTGTCAAGTGCGGGCTTAGTGTACTTAGGAGCTCAAAACCAGTAATAAAATTCTGATTATCTACAGAAGAATGGAGCAAGTTGCCTTGGTACATAATGGAAAGATAAAGTAAAGAAGGTTGACATTCGAAAAAAGACAAAAGTATGCGTTGCTATTGTTGTATTGCCGATGGGTACGCGAAATAGTAGGAAGTTGGCTGGATACAGCTAAGGATAGAGACTCGTAGCACCCCTTGGCTTTAGTAATGAAAAAAAAAACAATCAAAATAAACAATAATTTAAATCCAAATGAAATACAAGAATTAATAAATAAATAAATAGATTGATTTTAAACAGAAAGATATACAGTGATATAAGCAACCGGGCTGGACAGGCGCATGGCGGTAACCCCTCATCAGTCACATTAAATTCAAATACCTATAACGAGAATAAATTATAACAATTACATTATTAAATATCGTCTTGTATTGCAATGAATTAAACGTTGTTCGTGTATTAAAGTGCAATCTAAAATCCAAGTGCATCTGTCGATGCGTAATCCTGTATATTGTAGTCGTGAATTAATTAGTTTTTTAGGTAAATTAAATATTCTAGTATTATGAATTCCGGTACCCATTATAGGATTTAACTTGTCGACGTCATGGATCGATACTGGATTTATACTCGACATTTGATTATTATTTAATACGTATATTTTGAATAAATAGATACTTAGAAACAAAAAAATTGAGTATGATATATTACGCTGACCGCAAATGATTTAAAGGGATGTAATGTCTATACATTACTCGATACTTTACGAAGCAATAAAAGTATTTCAGTTGTTCCTAAGATTAGTGCGTTCAACCAATTGAACTCTTCACCTTTATAATATTAGTGTAGAATAAAAATGTTTTATTATATTGTTTTGCTAAAAACGAAGAGTCCTTGTCTAATGCTATAATTTGTTACGAAAAAAAAGTATTGATTACCAAAGTTAAGTTTTGCAATGTAATTAAAAAAAACGCTGACTAAATCCTACTAGTAGGTATATTTTTTTTATGAGTCACGTGACACTTATTTCTTCTTCTTCTTCTTATCGCTATGTCGCAAAGCTTAATAAGACGAATGTAACAGAGACACAGATGAGTCAATATGTTAGATACTAGTAAGCAGACCAAGGTTCCATCAGAGAAGGTTACCTTTCATCATCAGACCAGCTCGATGGTACAATATTATATATACATATATCTACATATAATGGCTAGGTTTTATGATGATAAAACAATTAGAAGTGCGTTTAGTACAGATTCTTAGATATCGCTTAGTACGTAGATACAGCTCGACCTAATAACATAAGTTAAAAACATTTGCTTGCAGCGCATTTAATGTCATTATAAATATTTTGAATTCTATTGGAAACGAAAAATACAATCTATAATATTTTTTATTGTACTAAAATATGCATAATAAAACAACAATAAAACATTTGGTTCACAAAGGTGGACTTATCTCTATAGATCTCTTCCAGCCAAACAGTGGAAGTGGATGAGTGACAAGTATGTCAATATAGATAATGTAACTTTACCCATTTCATATAAACATTTAAACTAGCGACCCGCTCGCGGCTTCGCCCGCTTAAAGTACTGAATTATAAACTTTAAATAAATAAACTTTGTGGGTACTCTGTTTAAGCTAACCATCCGTCGAAACTTCGTGCCGTGTGATCCCGGCCTAGAATAGGATCATCCTGGTACTGGTGGTGTCGTAAGAGGCGACTAAAGTACGTGTGGTAGAGTCACGTCGCCAGCAATGGCAACACGCATGGACAGACTCGACCGGATCTTTACCACCCCCGGCATTTAAAACCGGCGTGAAGTAGTGGCTTTATGCCATTGCGTTTCGCATCAGGTAATGCCGGGCCCCGGCGCCCAACCCGTCTTTAAGGCCGGCAACGCACCTGTAGCTCCTCTGGGGTTGCACGGGGTCGTGGGCGGCGGTAATCACTTACCATCAGGTGACCCGCACGCTCGTTTGCCGTGTCTTTTCAAAAAAACTAAGGTTATTATATTTTTTTCCTTTTTGTATTAAGTAATTAAAGAAATCAACTTTCTTTTTTATTTCACTTATTAATATGGTCGTAGATGAAAATCTCAGTTGCATATTGAATTATCTATTAAATTATTTATTTATCTATTAAAATATGATCACTTTTTTAAGCTATAATTAAGTAAGATGATTATCTGTTAACAATGTTTGCATGTTTGCATAAATCAACAATAAATTAGAATAAAACAATATTTTTTTTTGCTTTCTTACGACATATAGAATACATACTATGTAACAAAAACAAAAATAAATTACTTTTGTTTAGTGCAAGTGACACAAAAATTAACTTTATGTATGCAATATTGATCATTCCATAAAAGATACACTGGCTGTCTACTGGTCTCTACATCTATCTATCTACACCACTCTATGACCACGTTAGTGGACGGTCGTAACAAAATGTTGAGCTGCGGACCGGCCTCTTCTGCTGTTTCGCAGGTCCTCTGCAATATTTTGTTTATTCTCTCAAAATGTGCCATCCGTATTGTTCATCATCTTCTACTACAAAATCTTTGGTTTCACTCGCAGCACTATTATCTAGTGTCTGACTATTAACTTCAAGTTGTAATAAATGTTGTGTGTTTCATCTTCTTTTAAAAAAGACATGATGTAAATCTGGATTTTTTCCCAAATTTGGTTAAAATAAACGTGCACACTTTAACTTAAATACTGACGGTAAATCTAAACACCCGTCGAAACGTCGGGCAAAGGTCCGATATCTCAAAAACTACAACCTTTACCTCACTCACTGCATCCACCACTGCAACGGTCTCACCGCGAACTGAGTTGGTTTGCCTCGACAGCACATTCGGACATTAAAAAACACGATAATTCTTTATATAAGAAAACGATATTTCGTTGCACTGCCCGTCGAAGAGATAATATTAAAAAGATATAATATTAGACAACAGATACACGCACGTTTAAAGAGATCGAGGTAAAATACTGCCTTCATCTGTAGTTAGTTTTTATTAAATACATCGCTATTTGAACTACTCCTGACAAATATAGACAGACTATATTATTTTTTTAATGTGACAAATATTGTCGTTTAAAATCGTATTCATGGTAGACTTAAAAACTATTAATTATACTTTCTTCTTTAAAAATGTGGTTAAATAAAATGGGAATAATAATTAAAAATCAAAATCAAATCAAAAACACTTTATTGCACAAAGATTGTTGGTGGATAACTTTTAAGTAATACTCTTTAAGACGACGCTTAAATATATTAAGTGATGTCGACTGCCTGATGAACCGGGGTAGCTCGTTCCATAATTACGCCGTTTTTATGGTGAATGATCACTTGGTGTACCACTTGGTGCGACATAATGAAACCTCCAATACGTTGTCATATCTTGAACGGAGATTGAAGGGCTGAGAGTGGGAGCCCAGGAAAATAAATCTTTGTATGAGGTATGAAGGAGTAAAAGGCAGATACAAGATAGAGTATAAGAAAAGAAAAACGATTTAGTGGTTAATAAAATATATAGAGTAGGCCTACTAGAGGGCGCGCGCAGCTTCGCCCGCTTATTTGCACCCTTAGGGGTGAATTCTAACAAAACCCCCAAACCAGGGTTCAATAAAGTATTTTTAACAGTCCGAATTTATTTTTTTATAAAAATCGGTGCCGATTTAAAGATTTTTCCATACAAACACTTCCTCCAATCCTCTTATTTGAATCCTTAGGGGATGAATTCTAAAAAACCATGAATAAATTAATATACAAGTAGGCATTAAGTCAGACGTTGGCAACAAGTGACGTAGTTAGAGTCTGCATACAGCCGGAGCTAAAGTGACCTGTATGTAGGTCGACCGGAAACCACGCCTTCGCAATGCGAGAGGGACTGGAAACCGGTTCTGGGCGCTCACGTTTGATTAACATTGAAGTTTCAGTATTTTATTATGAATGAATAACAACGTTCGTTTGTTGCTACGTGCATTCAAAGTTTATGGATTGTTTTTTAGGGTTCCGTACTTTTTTGAGGCAAAAAGCAACACCTGTTGATCTGTATCTGTCCGTCTGTCTGAAAAAATCCTTTATCTCAGGAACGCTTGGAGATATCGAGTTGATATTTAAACGAGATCCACCGCCCCATGATTTCCTGAAAAAAACATATTTTACATAAGCATAAGCTAGCATCTACAGATATTACTAGTTTAGGAAAAAAATTGAAAACTATACATTTTCAAAATTTACTTTTTGGCAAAATTTGATATTAAAGTGAGGAATCACGTGAAGGGTTTAATATTTAATTTACAGAATTATACCTACAAAAGACGTGAAATGTTGTAAAATCGTAAATACTTATTAAAAACGTCACGAAATAAATTGTTCAAACTAATATGAATATTGGCATTCAATTATGGTCTAACAATTGTCATTAATAATCTGTTATGAAAACGAAATAGCTTCTATCGTCTAGATTATTTAAAAAACAAATCTAAAACGGGGATAACCAAAACCAATGATGTAGGTATCAAACGTCAATGCCCTTAGATGCGGGCGCGCGCACTAAATACTCAGTAGATAACAAGCGCGCGGCTCCAGGGGATTCCACTTCGCTTTCCCGTGGAAAAGCCTTTGGCACACATATTCTTAAGTTATTTATGTAAATTTGAGATATAATATTTTTAAATTTAGCTACGCTTCACTAAAAATAAGTGAATAAGTGGCAGAACTCAACGCCGCGCTTTGCCTCGACACCAGTGCGAAGAAATGGAAATATAAATTTAAGTAAATATTTCATCTCCTCGAGTGGGGATCGAACCCACAACCAGTCGATTCTACAGTCACACCTCGTGCCGCTGCGCCACGACTGGCCTCTATAAATAATTTTATACAGCTCTTTTATTTGAGTCTATAGAAAATATTATTAAACTGACATCTTTTTCTTTTGTTTAACTTGCGGCTTACGGACTAGATACTGACGCGATTTGAAAAAAAATTATAGTTTAGTAGCGCGACAATTTACCAAATTAAAATAAATTAAATCAAAATAAAATCAGCTCCACGATGTATTCCGCCCACAGCTGAGTAAGCAGAGGGAACCTAGTGTTAAGACACTCCGTTCCTCATTTTCTGCCGAATTCTGGAACCAATACGTGTCGAGTGGCGGAACTCAACGCCACGCTTTGTCTCGACACCAGAGCGAAGAAATGAAAATATAAATGTAAATAAATATTTAATTTCCTCTCCTCGGTAATCTGTATATTACACAACCTCGGCAATGTATAGAATACCTATATACATGTATGTGTGCATAATCACGTGTTCCTATGCAACAATGTCAACGGTGAAGTGACATAAAATTTAACAGTATTAATAAAAAAATGTAGCAAAGAGCCTTAGCCTTGAATTGCCTTTACCTCGAGCATTGGTTCCCAACCAGTGGCCCGCAGAAGCATAAATATGGTCCGCGAACGATTTTAATTTTAATAATAAGTTCATTTGTTTTCCCGATATTTACACATTTTAAATGAAACTATTTTAACCGGATTAATCGCGTATATTTTGTATTATACATTTTTAAAGTGTTATGCCACACTTAGGAAAAAAATACTCATTTAGAAAACGTATAAAAATTTTGAACGTAGCGCGCCTGGTCGGTTTCCAGGAGGTTTCCGTTTTCTAAATAAGTATTGTATTTCGTTGTTTCGAACACTTTGCAGTAGTCCGTGATCACACGTGGCGGTAGACTGAGGTGGCATTTCCCTGTCAGTTAATTATTATAAGGAGGAGGAGCTACAACAAGTGTGATAGAGAACAAACGGCGAGGAGACATATCTTTGCAAAACCAAAGTATCAAGCTTTTCACAGATCATTGGATTCACAATTCGAGCTCTATGTTGTATGCAATCAAATGGTTCATGCTGACATAGAGGTGGACCAGCCTAGACATGAGAACAGTACTCCATATGAGGCCAAGCCTGGGCCTTATACAAGGCTAATCGGTGTTTTGGTATGAAGTACTGTACCGCTCTGCCGCCTTGCTTTCCAGATAATCACGATACTGGCATGCACTCGAAATGCTTAGGTCCAATGTGCTGATAGTTTAGTCGAAACTGATAACACGACAGATGGGTTTTCCTTAGTGGTCAACGCGGAAACTTGTATCTTCTGGGTATAAAATTGAACCAGGTTCCTTCCCCAACATAATAAAACATTCCCAAGGGGGGCCTCAACAGAAAATAAATTTATTTAGAGGCAGTGGCAGAAAGCCACTACTTAACGTTGGTTTTAAATGTCGAGTGTGGTGATAATGCGGTATTCTGCCTATGCGCGTTGCTATTGCTGGCGACGTGATCTTCCCACACGTACTTAAGTCATCTCTAGCACAGAGTCAGTACCAGGACCCTATTCTAAGCCCGGGAGCACATGGCACATAGTAGCGGAGTCGGGGAAACACTCGTAAAACCACTCGTGAAACTCGTCAAAGCCGTCAAACAAATTTTAAATTAAAGGCCAAGAAAAAATATTCCTCTGTTGAATAACACAGCCAAAGCTCGAATTGAACTTGTGTCAAATGACCGCGCTTTGCCTTGTTACCAGAGCAACAACATTAATAAATAATAATTAATCTCTCCCTTTGGGTATCGTACCCACAACAAAAGGTTGGGACTACTTGACCTAGAGATATCATTACTTTTTAAAGAGAAACAAACAGCTTTATCGAGACTTGGCTGAATATTTGCAAGGCGATCTCATTAGACTTGGTTGTTTTAGTTATCGTCTTTTTTTTTCTTTCCTTCTGATTATTGTATAGTAGCTACAGTTCTCCGAATTGCACATTCACGCTCTTTGTTACACGCACGGCTAATCACGCTGAAAACCTTTGTTTAAGCAATATTTTTGTATAATGTTCCCTTTATGAGAAGTACAGGAGCAGGAAATACATTTTACATGTTATTGTTGTTAAACTGCTGCTGACAACTAATATAATATACACTATACATATATAACTTATAGACTTATTAAGTAGTATAATTTTATTAATAGGTGAATTGGAAAAACCATTCGCTTTAAATTTTTCATTCGGTTTTCTTACAGGTCAATATAGTGACATCTAGTTTAGACTAATGAAAATATCACGATCCTGAATATTAAGTAACGCCCACCGCCATCACGTACGTACTTTACAAATACGCCTATAGTAGAAACATAGCAGATGATAAAAGATGGCGCTGTTAAATAAAAATGCATTAAGTAAACATATAATGAGGCAAGTCGTGGCGCAGGGACACAAAATGTAAACGCGGCTAGTTGTGGGTTCGATCGATCTGATCCGATCGATTCGAAATGAGATATTTATTTAAACGTATATTTCCATTTCTTCCCTCTTGGGTCTGGTATACAAAGGTATGGCACATATGTGCAACAATAAAAATCTAGTGCAATATGGCAGTTTCAGTTTGTTGTTGTAATGTAAGCTGCAAAAATAACAGCAGAAATAGAATGACCTAAGATCCCAGTTAGGTAGTAGAATAGATTACACCAGCGTTGTCTAGAAGAATCGTGCCACAATCACTTTTAATTAAATTTATGGTAATGCGTTTTTGGTGAAAAATTGCACTCAATGTTTTTTATGTGAATTCAACATCGTTTGAAAGAAAATCGCTTAAGGAATTGGAAAAACAATGGTTGCCACCTCTCTTAATTTTAGAACATCAACCGCCATTGATATTTTAATTTACTACTCTTAAAATATAAATGTTTCCGTGAACGTCTTGAGCAGCATCTGTAAAACATGGACTTTGAATAATTTTTGATAAAGTTCCAATATATTTTATATAAATTCATCATTGATATCAAAGATTTGGTGTGAAGTCTCTACAAAAAAAACTTTTGCAACAAGGGTCCTGTTGGAGCAGATTTGTCTTACGTTTGATAAGTTTTAGTTGAGCAACAGTGGCCATTCAATGAAATGCTATTTCTTTTTAACAGGCGTTTTATATAGGCATGTGTGTCATGTGTGTACCAACGATAATTTTTATATTAATTTTAATATATCGCTATCGTCTGCTTATACTACTGGGACAGTCTCCCAAAATATCTGTTTTACACGCATATCTAACGTTTTATCTCATTTTATTATTGCTCAAAAAACTATTTTGTTTAGAGCCAGAAATTTCCCGTTATCTTTAGGCCTCTAATAGCAGCCTTTCAGATACCTCCTGCATGTTTTTTGAAGACTTTTTCCATTATACAAAAATATGAAGCATGCTTGGAGCTGATAGTCGTCTCTGATAATCGTTAAGTATTTAATTTCAATTTTTTTCATATATAATAATCATTGTCTGTATCAACACATTTTCAGCGATCCTATTTTTTAAAATAAATAGTACATTATAATGTCCAAGCTTATATCTCAACAAAGTTTCAGCTGCACACGCTGGTTTTAAAAGACATATTTTTGGTTAAAAAATAACAATTTTAGGAGAACTGCCAACAAAAGTTCTATAACAATATAGAATCTGTTTCTATCAAATTGTATTGAGAGAGGATTACAGTTACAGAAAGATGAATGGATTGTTGAAGAAAATAAGTCTTGAAATCATTAGAGGAGTGAGTATATTCCTTCAAAGAACAATTTTATTCGGAAATCAGCAGGTGAACAGCTCGTAGTCGCGCACGCTGAAGTTGTAGTCGGGCACGAGCGAGGCGTGCGCGCCGTCGCCGTAGGAGTGCAGGTTGCTGTAGCTGTCGCCGCCGGCGTGCGCGTCGTGCGCCAGCAGCAGGTCCGCGCCCGCGCCGAAGATGGGCCCGCACCTGCGCCAATTGGTTGACAGATAGCTAAATGATATAGATATTGATGAATTTGATACGTAGGCATAGAATAAAACAACAAAAAATGTGAACAGAGGTATTGATAATATATAGAGGTATTAATAATATTGAGGGCAGTCGTAGCGCAGGTGCACACAGTGTAACTGTAAAATCAACTGGTTGTGGGTTTGATCCCCACTCAAGGAAGTGTAAAAAATATATTTTATTTATATTTTCATTTCTTCGCTCGCGTGTCAAGGGAAAGCGCAGCGCTGAGTTCCACTCCACTCCAGAACTCGTCGGATTGTGGGGAATGGAGTATCTTAAAGTGATAAAGATTCCCCCTGATGCCTACCCTGCTATGTGCGGGATACAGCGTCAAGCTGATTTTTTGTTCGATTTGTATTGATAAATAATTATATAAAAATACAGGTAGTAGAAGCACTTACTCGGAATGATAACACAATGCAAACGAGTTCTTCATCAATGGATATAAAGCAGGTGGGTCCTGGGTGAAGAGTAATGCTCGTTCTGCTGCTATATAACCACCCGCGGTAGTTTCTCCTCCAGCAGGTGGAGTCCAGCCCGATGTAGAGAAACCACCGATTATCTCACCTCGGGGTAGCTGGGAAAGAAAGTTTTTTTTTCATCTATTTATATCACACAAGCAAAAAAGTACAGAAAACATATATTAACAGAAAGAATATGGGAATGTAAAAATGTAAGATCTCTACCAGAAAACGTTCAAGGAAATAGAAAATATGTTAAGAAATAACATTTGGTTGCAGTATTTAATTAAATATAAGATCAATAGTAATAATCCTACATACAAATATAAATAACATTACTCAATATAGCTATACTTACATAAATATATATACTATACTACACTTATATAAAAGTAGAAAAATATAAATATATACAATAATATATAAAAGTTAAAAAAGAAAAATTTAAATAATAAAGACAAAGGCAAAGCGAAATACTAAAGATTAAGAAAAGGTTGTTTTAATCTTATTTTAAAAGTATTGACAGATGGATTGCAGCCATTATTGACCTAGGACGTGAGTTCCATAAGCGCGCTGCCTGAACTGTGAAACATTTCTCATATAAAGAGGTATTGAATATAGGGAACTCAAGCTTTCTTAGACTGACACACAGGTTTTTCACTTGGAAATAACAATTAAAAACGCTCCCTCATGTAAGGAGGAGAGGATAACCAGTACATATATAAATATATTAAAAATAATTATGATGTATATTTTATATGGATGGAAGCGTCAGCGCTCCTTTTACGGGAAGAGCATATGGGGTAAAATATTTTAAATCCTAAGGATATTAATCAAGATACCTCAACAGTTTAGACGTAGGATTTTTTTTCATTTCACTAAGTTTACCATACCTTTATTTCGTGTGACGCAGTTACGCATTGATACCAATAACGTAAACACATACTACTACAAAAATACTACTAAAGGTTAAGCAACTTTGAACTTTGCCGCCAATACCTACGACTCGATTTCGGAATGAAGCGTATACAGTGGCTTCCCTTTGATAGGTTCATGTGTGCGTGCGTCGTTCTTGACAAATTGCGTTTTATTTTACAACAATAATTTTATGATATTTTAAAAAATATCTTTTTCATTTTAGGAAAAAAAAATCAATTAGGCTTTTTCTAGAGTAGTTAAAACTGTGGTTTCATTTAAAGTGGTGCTGGCAACAACACTCCGTATTTATATTTATATTGTAAAAGAAGATGTCCTAACATGACAGATTAATGTGTACCTGTACTAACAGCAAAACAGGAGCGATAGCATCGCACCTTGAATGGAACGCGTGCGCTGAAAAGCCATGTGTCGATGCTCGGAACACCAGACGCCACGACTGCGCCGGCGTGCCGCACCTGCGCAGGACAGACATGACTATTTAAATTTATAAATAAGTGAAGATATACGAACAAATCATTAGTAAAAAAAATGTTAGCGATTTTTAATAGGCATACACACTATATATCATTATAGTAAATACAAAACAACAATTGAACTAACACAAGGATAAAGAAAAACATAAATGTTAAGTAGACGCCGGTGGAGTCGGCTCTGAGTGTAAACTCATTCGGGAAAATAAAAATTAAAACAAAAGTTATTTTCATTTCCTCGTCCGGAATAAAAAACCAAAACACTTGTGGAGTTCCACCTTCTAACACGCAATGTTTCGCGAATTGAGCGAAGCGTGAGTCTTAATAAACTAAAACAATTACCATGTATTAAGCAGAGATTGGAAAGCAATCTTGTCTTGCCTCAAGATCACGGAGTCCACAAAGAAATTGGTTGCCAACCTGAAAAATATATTTCTACTATTACTACATTTATACACCCACTGAACAGTAATAATGGCAAAACAGTGCAAATGGAAGAAATAAATAAAAATTAGACTTTCAAATAGTTAAAAAAAAACTATATTTTATCTATAAATACTTATTTAGAAAACGTATAAAAATTTTAACGTAACGGGACTCGAACCCGCGCCTCCTGGAAACCGACCAGGCGCTCTGACCACTGAGCCATACGTTCTCGCCAAGCTACGTCGAAATTTTTATACGCTTGTTACATGCTAACAACATAAGTTGTAACAAGCGTATAAAAATTTCGAGTTAGAGCGCCTGGTCGGTTTCCAGGAGGCGCGGGTTCGAGTCCCGTTACGGTAAAATTTTTATACGTTTTCTAAATAAGTATTTATATTTCCTAAGTGTGGATTAACACTTTAAAAATGTTTAAAAATATATTTTATCTATATATTTACGCAAACTTCTGGCCAAATACCTGCTATAAATTAATGGCCATAAATATTAATCATATATCTATATTTTTTTAGCTTCAAGTGGGGACCGAATCCACAACTTGGCGCGTTTACAGTCTTGCGTCACGCTTGCGTCACATATGTGTGCAAATAATCGAATTGCCTAAGTTCCTATATTAATTGACGCCATAAGAAATCTACGTAAGTTTGATTTCCACTAGAGGCAAAAACTGTGTGAATATCGCGCGTTTACAATTTAACAATGTTTTCTAATCTTACTAGCATAACACATGTGACACTTTGTGAAGATGGATGTTTGTTCCATTTTCAGGCAAAAACTACTAGACTGATTTTGATTAACTTTACATTAATACAAAATAATAGCACATATTCAACAATCATATAAATCATTAGCATTTAGTTTAATTTAGCTATAGTATAAAATATAACAAATAACAATAAGTCAAACCGGGGCTGAGAGCGCCTCCTGGCGTCGTGCGGCGGCGGCGCGGCGTGCGGCGCGGCGTGCAGGGCCGCGCTCTTGTAGCGCTTGAGGGAGAGTTCCATGGGCACTGCGCCTGTCGGCTCCACTTCCTCAGCGAACACCACACTGTCTGTAATGTGTATGAGGTGTTGTATATGTATCATTTTGATTAAGACACTTCTGCTCCAGACTACCCCTGCGCAACTACAGCCTCATTTAACATTTTTTTTATATACTAATCTTAGAAATTACTGATATAAAATAAAAATTTTTTAGAAGAAATTTCCTACCGATATGCAGCAGCCGTACGTGCTGCATAAGAGGCGTTAAATGATGGACCACTCTAGCCCGTTCTTCCTCCGCCCAGTGAGCAGTGGGCTGAGTCACTCCCGCCCTCTGCTTGGCCCACGCTAGAGAACATCGCCATACGTCCTTTTCTTCTAATCGCAACTGTATAAAATTATTTTACTATTATAGTAGCGGAAAGCAAAAACGTGACGCGCTAGTGAATGTATATACATACTATCCGACTTTTTCTTCAAGACGTAATTAAGTATCAAAAAAATGTAGTGTTAAGACACTATGTTTGTTTTTTTGTTTCTTTAAAGATATTGTGTCGGGCCGCGGATCCAAATATCGTATTTATCTTATGAAATCGGGGAAATAAAATTATTTTATTACAATTTTCTTTCAATAGAGATTAAGGCAATCAATATTTTCAGTTTATATTTTATATTATTTAATTTTATATATGTCATATATTGTCAACAACAAACTTGATAAAAAACAACAACTTATATTGTTTTGAGTATTCGCTACCCAAAACAATGTGCTGTACTCTGTTGTTTTTCTGGAGACATACATTTAGCCAACAAGGGTATAGCAGCAGACAATATTCAGTTTTGTATGATTATGTGATTATTTTGCATTCTAATACATAATTAAATAGTTGTTGAGCAATTACATTAAAATTTTAATGTGACTGATTAGACTCCTTAACTAACTTGTAAAAGGGTGGAAATGAAAAAAACGATAAAATCATGGTATCTCACAAAGATAAACAAAAATGTATATTTTAGTACAAAAAACTGTACTATCTAGTAATTGGCTACATATATTTTTATCCTGAAAATAGTTTATTGTATTTATGAAACTTCTTTGTGTTTCAGAAGCCAGTAAGATGCAATAAAATACTAACATTATCAGATGAAATAAGCTTGATGAGAGCTTCTTTGGGCAAGTTCAAGAAGGCATTACTTTTAACACACTCAGGAGCATTTTCTTCTATGAATGATATGCAGCGTTCCATAAATGAAGATGCACTCTTACCACCTGCAATGTTGAAATAAATTATCTTAAAATAATTTCAACAAAGATATACCAATAGGAGTCTTACTCTGTAACTATGAAGCTTTTGTGGCACAGTCATACAAAGTTTGACTGTAAATATGAGGTTTGTGGGGTTGATTCCCATTTGGAGAATGAATCATTTTTATTTCTTCACTCACATTCATTGTTTCGTAAACTGTGCAGTGCATGGAGAATGAAGTAAGCTCTCACATAGTAAGAGTAAGCGTTTTAAAATTAAATTCCTTCTACCTACTCTGATATAGAGGATACAGAATAAACAGTAATAAATGTAAACAACTAATGTAAATACACACCTTGGTTTCATTAATTATATAATAGTATATTATTGAAGTTCGTAAAATTATACTTCATGTATAAAGCAAAATTATACCCATTTAGAAAATTGGTTTTTCGAGGATTGTACTTAACATAAATTAATTTTAAAAACCTAATTATCATTTCTAATTAATTTTACTTCAATATTAAATTAAAAGCTTAAATATATTTAAGATTTTGAAGTACCAAATAATGGTAACTAACTGTACACTAGATAGTTAAATGGTTAAGAGGTTATAAAATAAAAGCCAATTTGTAGATCTTAAATTTAATTAATTGAGTGCACTGGTAAGAAACTTTTCACAAATCACAAATAGTGATCACACTTAACGGGTAGGAATGTTCATCCGAGTTTTATAACCTATTATACTGTAGCGTTAGGGTTGACATTTTGTATTAGCGTAATATTATCGCCTTTCATCATAATACGCCCGATTTGCTTTCGGTTTTTCGTCTTCATATGGACTTCTTCAGCTTCATCTAACACAATATTCATGTATTCGTCGAATCCCACGATGTGTCCCTCAATCCTTAAATTCACGTTCTCATAAAGCCAAATCTGAACACGACTTCTGTTTTGTAAATATCTAAAAATAAGGTTGATGGGCTGTACCATCACCTTTTGTACTTTCGGCGGTCCCTTGTATGCCATTTTTGTGTTTTATTCTTGAACACGATATAGTAATATGCTAAAAACAAAATAGCGCCTAGCCGGCGTCGTTTTTACCCGTCAAGGAAGAAAACGCGATTGTCATAGCCAAAAGACAACAACATGGCGGACGCTACAGATAAAACAAAAACGCATCATTGTCTATGATGTAGGTTATTTGTAATTAATTAAATTACAAATAACTATTATTATATACAAAATTTAATACAAGTTTAATGTTTCATTTCAATTTTAGTTTATTATGAATAAAATGAAATAATTAAAAAGCATATTTTTATATAAAATTTAAAATATACCATTCAAATTTCTTTGATAGTAGGTTTAAAAAAATGTCTTATTATATTTTAAGTATTAAAATATTATAAAATAATATATATTTTTATTAAAACTGTAATTTAAATTGAGAATTAAAAAGGCAAAAGAGTGCGATGGCCGGGAATCGAACCCGGATCAACTGCTTGGAAGGCAACTATGCTGACCATTACACCACCATCGCAACTGAAGATTACTTTTAAAATATACCTTTTATTATTCGAAGCAATCAATTTATAATTTTCTCATAAAAATATATTTATTATAAATTATATATAACAATGTAATTTTTTACTCTCTAATTATAATGAATACATTATTTTCATATAATTATATTTGTATATATGTATTTATCCAAAGTTTCATATTATAGGATGCTGTAGCTTATATATCTTACCTGGTCTATCCTGTATATCCATAGCAGCAGCAAGCAAAGTGCAAGCATTCTCCACATTCAAAGTGGAAGTGACATGATCTTCACAGGCAGATCTTAGATCCTCGACTCCTAAGTCAGCAGCTAAGGTCATCATTTCAAATACACCTGAATCTTGTAGTAATAACTGTGAAAAAAATATTGAGATATAAAAAAAACAGGAATCGAATCCGTAACCTCTTAGTTAACAGTCGGACGTTAACATACTGCGCCACGGCTGATTTAAATGTGATTTAATGTAATAAATTAATATGCTACTTTATTGTAAGATGTTTTTAAAAGTAATTTTATTGTTAATTTACGGCATTATAAAAATATTCAGTTCTATTTTACATCTATTACCTATGTAATTTTAATGAATAATTAAAGTTGTGCAGTTACTACTATTCGACAACAGATGGCGTTTACCAATAAAATCTTAGTTTCAAAATATAAACTACTAAAACTATACAAATCAACTATATATCATATAAGTGTAACTAGTTAACTAATATACTTACTTTCCCAGTATAAACATACTGTATGAACAGTCTAAACGTTTCTGGCTGTACGTGCGGCAAGCGTATCGGCGTCGTCCCACCGGCAGATGACGTCACTATGCAGCCGGGCATACGACAGATCTCACCACGTTTTGTGTTTTGAAAACTTTTACATCTGTACAAATTATAAATATTAGTACAACTACAATATTAATAGTATATCTTATTATAAAGAGTATATTAAGTTCATGTAAAAGTAAAATATGGAATGTTATAACAAATAGTTATTATTAACATGCTTTTATTACACACACTTCTAATTGGTGTATTATCAGGAAACTTAACCATATATGTAGATGAAATATAATCTAATCTAGCTTTTCGCAGTATCCCTAGCGAGGTAAGGTCAGCGGGACAGGAGCACCGAACGCTACGCTCTCTGAATACTTCTTTGCCTCATCCAGTCCGGGAGGTCCTCATGCTTTTTAAATGACCTCCCTCTAGTATATTTGATACTGTGTTTTCGAAGGTCAACCAAGGTCTCCTTCTACCTCTCTTACTGCTCACTTTTCCATCATAATTTTTTTTGTTATTCTTTCATCACTCAGCCCAGTGCCCAAAGCCGCTACGTTCTTCTTCATTCTCACCGTGTTATCCTCGCTAGTATCTGCCATTCTGTGAATCTCTTTATCGCTGATTCGAAGAGCTTAGCTGAATCCGCATATACTACGGAGAGATCGCATCTCCACAGCATTCGTCTTTCTTTCATTCTTCTTCCATAATACCCTACGTTTCGCTGCCGTATAATAGGGTCGGTACCAACACTGCATTGTGTACGGCCAACCGTGCAGCTGCGCTGACGTTTCACTGTCTCATCAATACAACTAAGACACCATTGACCTTATTACAGGCAGCAATGCGCCTTTCCACATCCATCTCGTATCTTCCATCTCTGCTGAACACGCATCCCAAATATATTGCTTCATTCACTTGTTCTAATATCTTACCTTGCATTCCGCATACTGAACTTGCATTCCGCCCTTTCATTTCTTTCAAATATTATGGTTGGTACCATATCGAGTTGGTCTGATGATAAATAGGAAAGATGGGAATGGAATGGAAATGGAACTTAAGGAATGCCCGATGATCATTGAATTTCAATGAACATCGAAATTAGCAGATAAAATATCGATGTTGCATTAAATAATGTTTTAAATTTCTAATAACGTTTAATCACACATTCCTACTGCCTACTGCCACCAATAAATATATCAAGTTTGTGAATATCACGTTAGTATTAATGTGTTTTGTGAGATGAGATGAGAAAAAGCGTATTTTTATTTTTTAAACAATTCATCTATTTACACTTTAAAGTGTTATTCCACATTTGGGTAAAGAAAATACTTAAAAACGGACGGTAAGCGTACGGTTTTCACGAAGCGCGGGCTCACGAGCGCAGCATCGAGAGTTCCCACTCAATACGTAAAGTAGCGTATACGTAAATCTAGAATTGGCGAAAAGTGGGTAACAATAGAGTATTAATGGGAACAGAGTGTCTTAACATTAGGTTCCTTCTGCTTATCCTGCTAGTGTGTGTTATAAGTTGTTAACGTATTATTTACTCGTAGGTTTTAGCCAAATAAAAATAAATAATGACTTTCATATCAGCCTACTTGGTGACGCGGTGAGACATCAACTTGTATAACAAATATACACAAGCACAAAAGTATGGATATTCTTACATTATTAATTAGGTGTAATTGATTAAGTTTCTTGTTAGAAGCTGATAAAAGTCTGCTAACTTGCACTCGGAGCGCTAACAATGAATTAACTTTGAGTCTGGTCTTGAATGTAACTCTATATTGTTTATAGGCATGACTTTAATTAACACTTCTAATCAATTTTTTTTTCGTATGACTATACTATCTTACCAATATATTTTTTGTTTCTTTACGAATTCCAACATTTATTGTTATCAGTTTACAATCACCTCGATGTTTTACTCGAGTGGGAATCGAACCCGCAAGTCCCGTTTACAGTCGCTTGGGCTCTCTTTATATATTTATTCCATTAAAAACAAGAGTGAGCTAATAACTTCTATAGATTCAGTCTCGAAAGTTTTAAGCGTCACATTTCGTCGTTATTAAAAACCGATAATCAGGCGATAGACGGCGGCGCGGCGCTACGACGATGGACTTTGAAAGTGCTCCTCGAATGAGCACCCTGGAAAGTTTGCCAAGTCTGTTACACTCCAATTGTTATTTAATATTTGTATGAGACTCTGTATGTTAAGATGCTGATAGAAAAGAAATTGTAATGAGAAGGAGTATGTAGTTGCCAATATGGAGAGATAAATACTTATTAGGGTTCCGTACCTCAAAAAGTAGAAATAGAACCCTTATAAGATCTCTCTGCCGTCCGTCTGTTCGTCTGCCAAAACCATTTATCTCGAAATTGCGTTGATGTATCAAGGTGTAATGAATATCAAATATTCAAATCTGTGGTCCGTTTAAGCACAGAAAAAACTAAGCTTCTAAGTCAATGCAATCAAAAATATGGTATGAACCGTTTTTGCGGCATTTTGTATGAAAATAATCTTAATAAGTTATAATAAGTAATAATAATTTGGCACGAAGTGAATACTTGAATATGCCTAAAAGAAAAATCATAGAAAAAAAAATATTACAAACTAATATTTGTAGTTAATTTTATGCAAAATGACCGCAAACTAAAGTTTGTCAACGTCTATGAGTTGAACTTATCGTTGACTTACAATCCTGATATTGGTACGAAACTCTCGGTGGTAGAGTCGAACTCCCAAATGATTTTTTTTATAGAGCCGTCGTAGCGCAGCGGCACAAATCTGACTGTAAACACGACGGCTTATTTTCGTTTTTTCGGTCTGGTAAAACGACAATGCGCGGCGTTGATTACTGACTTTCAACACGCTATATCGAGAAAAATGGGCGAAAAGTGGGTAAGGGAGTGTTCTTACACTAGATTCTCTCCGCACTGTTCTTTTAAAAGAAAAGACAAGGCAAATGAGCATACGAGTACCAAAGGAACTACAGGTGCATTTCCGGCCTTAAAAGTGGATATTTAAAGAAGAAACAGGAACTAGAACGGCCAAGTTGGATTTACATACATACATACACGCTCCACGCATACATACATCGCTTACATACATAGCGGGGTCATCAGAGAGAACGCAGAGCCAAACGTTGCGGTCTCTGCATTCCTCTTTCGCCTCGTCTACTGTCATCAATCTCTTCATATATGCCCACCGAGGATCCTCATGATTTTTTAGACCTCAAATCTATTTTCCATTCTTTCTTCAGTCATTTGTTTGACGTGCCCAAGCCAGCAGACCATGTTCTTCTTACCGTGACATCCATAGTACCTGCTATTCTACATATCTCTTCATTGAGGATTCGATCAGCTAAGCTGCTCCGCATTTCCTACAAAGAGATCGCATGACGCTAGACAGCATTATCTTTCTTGCATTCTTCTTCTGTAATGCCAACGTTTCGCTGCCGTATAACAGCGTCAGTATCAATACTGCATTGTGCACGGCCAAACGTTTAGCTGTACTGACGTTACGAACGTGCTTCCCAAATATACTATTAGAACAAGTGAATGAAGTGTCATTCACTTGTTCTAATATCTTGCCATTATACTAATCTTGCATTCCGTCCATTCTTCATTTCTTTAAAAACCCGAAACTTTGAAAAAGTTGGATTTCAAATTTCAAATCTCTCGTACAATCAGTACATCTCATATAACCTAATTAATGATAATAAAATAATAAATATCCTAGAGCAATAACAAAAGAACTATACGTCATTTATTGCAACACTTACACTAAGTAAATTTGCCCTAAATACTGTACCCATTCGTCCTTGCTACCAATCAAGGGGTCGATAAAATTGATCAACGAACTGTAATGCACTGAATGATTTAGATAACAATTTAATTAGACAAATGTGCCAAGCGTTTGGCACTTGGCCTATTATATTGTCGTTGCGGACCTGACAATACTGATTCTTGCTATTTGAAATATTTCTCCGTTCTGGCAGACAAAGCGCAGAGTTGAGTAGTGCCATCCAACATACATGTCGTCTAATTTTGTGCACAAAATTAGACGACAGTTAAATTATATATTGTCATTTAATTAATATTTAAGAGAAGCGTACTATTTATGCTGTAGACTTAGTTTTTCGTTATGACGATATTAATATAGCTCAATTGCGTATACCTATAGATGACTAAAGTTTAATTAAAGTGTACATACAATGTCCTCGTATAGGAATATAATCTAGGAGGAGCAATAAAAATGTATGTAGCCTTACTTTTAATTAAGTCGTTAAGTAAAATTGATACAATCGTAAAATAATAAGCCTTATTGTTACATAGAAACACGCAATTATAATGTTATTACTTACAGAGTGATTTGCTTATTGATCGCGATTAATAACTTTACTCGGTCATATTAAGCCGCTAAAATTTGAGTAATTGAGCAATTCTAGAGACATTGCGTGTTAAAGTGGGGAAATTCAACGCCGCGCTTTGTTTATTTTAACAAGGAAATGGAAATTATTTACATCATTCCCGTGAGTGAAGTTCAAATTAATTTATATTTTTTTATTATATAAAAATACACAAAATCTTGTCTTTACGATCAGCATTCTTCCTGTAGGTAAATATATTATGTGAAAGTGAACTTTCGTCTAAGACAAGACTAATGAAGCCAGGCGTAGGCATAGACAATTAATGGAGGCCGCTGTAATCGCTGCGGTCGATGTTTGACAATACATTAATCACTTAGGTTTTATCTCGCGTTCGTAATTAATTTTGTCAATCTCTTGTAGATTGGTTTCATTACTTTGCTAATGAAACATATTTCTATATATTTTGGGCTTAATAATGTTCGAGACAACTAACATTAATTGACCGTAATGTCATAGCGTTACAGCGTTAAGACTGTAACAAAAACGATGATGGGAATCGAATCCATAATTCGATTCCCATTCGGGGGTTTAAATTGCTTTTATTTCCTCGCTCTGTTAACAAGATCAAGCGTGGCATTAAGTTCTGCCAGTCAACACACAAAGCCTCAAAAACTGCAGGCGTTGCGTGGGGAATGGATTGTTTTAACATAAGGTTCCCTCTGCCTACTCTGTTATATTATTATTTCTACTAGTGGGAGTCGATCTCACTGTCATCATTAATACTGTTAGAAACTTAATTTGCACTACTTTACTATCACATTAAAATAATGTCAGCTATTTTATCTGTGGAGGAAAATTTCTAGTTATTTACAGGTTGCTTATTAATGAGTTTACTTGTGCGGAACGGATGTTTATCATAAATTAAATATCCACCTACATAGAGTGGCCTACACTGTTATTAGTAAGTATATAAAAATAATTAGAAATAGTTTTAGCTTCTATATAAAATATCACAATAACCGTAACGTAAAAGAAATACTTACCAATTAAATTTAATGTTGTTCATACTGTCACTAAGCTTTACATACTGAAACTTTAATTATAAATAATTTCCGCCATGTTTTGCTTGCATCATGGCTTCACCACGACAATTAATTACAACGTCAATATCTAATCACGTAAGTTTTGTCGCAAAGTTCAAATAGTTAAAAGTTAAAACACCATCAAGAGTCAAAACAGATTTATAATGATGCGGCTTCCCGCCATTGCAACTGACGCGTGTCACGTGACACGACACGTGGTACGTATAGAGATGTGGTTGATATAAATATTTATTGATTATTCACGAATATTTGTTATCTATATTTCATATGGCGTAAAATTGTTTTATTGATAAAAATATAATAATTCAAATCAGATAATTAGCACTTTAGTTTTGATGTTTTGTCAAAAATACACATAATATATTTTTTTATTGTCTATTGTCAATACATAGTAGTGGCTACAATACAAATTTATTCTAGTCGCGGTTACATAGAAAATGCTCATAAAATATTCTTAGCAGTAAGAAAATAATGTAATTAAAATTTAAAACATATGTAAAGTCTATGACATACATCCACTGTACTTAGGCTGTATATACATCGATCATGGTTCCCTGGGTGTTAGACACGAGTATCTAGTCCCGGCAATGATTGATGACGTCACGTCCGCTTCCCTGTCGCACTGTCGCAGCATCTCGATACGCAATTTGCATTACCGCGATTAATGGCGCGGCCGCGCGATGTGACAACGATTAATCTCCCGCATATTTTATTAGCGATGTTCCAGATCGATATCGGGGAAATTAGCTTTGGTTAGGTTTTCGGTTGGGTAACGGTTCCAAGTGAGTTATGAAGGAGATTACCCGTCGAAGTAGTTATATATAGTTTCAATTAAAAACAAGTATTAATAATAATATCAATTTTTCGAGTGCAACTCAAGCCAGTTCGATGCAGTCATTGCTCTAAAATATACATAGATAATGTATATTTTAGAGCAATAAGTACACAGACCATCTAAGGCGCGGAACCTGAGTCTGCGTGCATATATATGATTTGCCATTTCCATAAGCTAAATCAGAATATTTTTTTATTTACAGAATTCTTTTTGAAGACTTATAGTAACATTGCTTAATAAACTGATCAACAAATCATACAGTTTGTTTTTTTTAGCTTCACGCTGGATACTACATATAACAGAATTCGTTAACGTGGTGCTCAAAAATATTACATACTTAGTTTTCTCGAGTGGGAAACGAACCCACAACCTGTCGTGCTAACAATCGCATGCTTGTGCTCCTGCGTTACGATAGTACGATAGTTTCATTAAGAATTAAATAGTAATTATTCAATAAGTATTAAAAAATCTATGTTTTTTCTTATTAACGTCACTGCTACGACGGGTATCATTAAAATGTATAACTAAGCTAAGAGCTAAGAGGATTTTTGATAGACAAGAACTTTAACCAACCTTTTTAGTCATTCAAAATAACCAACTCTAATAAGCCGTTTTTTTTAATCAGACGGCTGACTGTAGTCGCGACAGTTGTGGGTTCGATTCCCATTCGGAGGAATGAATTACTTTTAGTTTCTCGCATCGTTAAAAAGACTACGCCACCATTTACTGTCAGACTCCTTCTGCCTACCCTGCTATATGCGGGACTCAACGTGAAGCAAAAAAAAAGAAAGTGTCTATTGGTTGTACCCATATTGGCGCCAGTCGTCGTAAATTATACGCCGACATTAGAGTCCAATGAATAGCTTATTTTCAGCGTCTTTCAGGCTTCAGTACTACTATATTTAAGTTATTAAAGAGATTGCAACTATTTGTATTTGTAAACTTTGTTATGGCATTTTCTATATATTTTGATTGAAGTTACAGAGTAAAGTAGGTTGCCATATTTACGAATATATCACAACTTCTTGGTAAGTTCAAATAGCCCAAATAAATTTAAATTATATATATTATATTAACACACATACATAAAAAAAAGTACTTTTGATAAAAATTAAGTTGAAAAAGTAAAACCTGACTACTGATAATCATGCTCTTAAAAATTGTAAAATAAAAAAATATTCTCACTTGAAATTCTTACGTTCAAGTTTGAATAATAATAAATATATTCACGATATTTTAGATAATTAACATTGACGTAACACATTTTAAGAATGAATTGTATATTAATTGTGATTTTATTTTTTTTTCTTTTTTTTCTTCATGAGGAATCCTTATACGGATACCAGCCCGAGTGGGGACTCGAGCGGGTTATGTGGGGCTCGCGGACTGGCAGATGGTAGGCCGTCCGAATACCCACTAAAACCTCACGGTGCTCCTCCTCGACCGCCATTGGCCGCGAGATACGGTCACATTAGACGTCCGCGCAACGCGGCGGCGGGAGCCTGCAAGGCACGTCGCGGAGTCAAGGGTGTGTGGGCACCCTCGATGGCCAGCTCGGAGTAGCTACGCGTGAGCAATCTGCGCGCGGCTACGCGGGCAAGGTTAGTAGGGCGGCCAGCTTCCCCAAGCTGACCGCCTCCCTCGCTCGCTCCGCCGCCTCCTTCTGGAGCACCACTGCCTCGCAGAAGGAAGAGACCGCATCCCACGACGTCTCACTGCCGGCCATGGCCTTGACCACTGCCGGCAAGGAAAGATCGTCCCTTATGGCGACGCGCAGAGCGCGACGTTGAGACGCCCAGGCTGAGCACACCTCCAACGTGTGTTGGGTCGTCTCATCGAGGGACTCGTCGCAGTGGTGGCAGCGAGCGTCGGGCTCCCTCCCAGCGATCCGACACAGGTAACTCCTGAAGCAGCTATGCCCCGTGAGCACATGTGTCGTGCGGAAAGTTAGGACGCCGTGACGCCGCGCTAACCACTGGCAGAACACTGGACGAACATCCTCGATCGTCAACCGGGCAGCAGATGGTGTCGCCAGCCGGGACTCCCACAATTCCATAGCGGCTTCCCGCTCCTCCTCAGCGCATGCTTGGCTAGCCGGATCCCCAGACGCTTGGCCCCGACGCAGGCAATATACCGACGCCAGAGAAAGCGCGTCCAGGTCCCACGGCATAACTCCAGCCAGCACGCATACCACCTCACTGAAGATGGTTCGATACCCCCGTATCGCCCGGATGGCCATCACCCTCTGCACACGTCGCAGCAGGGTGACGTTGTGCCGATCCAGGGCGTTCGCCCATACGGGAGCACCGTAGAGGGCCATCGACCTGACCACTCCAGTGTACAGACGGCGGCTCGAGGCGCTCGGCCCACCCACGTTGGGCAAAAGGCGCGCCAAGGCCGTTTCAACAGTTTCGGGGCCAAAGATGTGAAGTGGCCCCGAAAACTTCACCTGCTGTCCAAAACAAGTCCGATGTACTTCATGCTCCTGCTGACGTCGATATTGACGCCACCGACGATGATATGGGCATCCTTTCGAGGTGCATGGAAGTATAATGCCTCTGACTTGTTTAGGGCGACTTCCAGCCCTAGCCGCCTATTGCGGCCCACGACCTCAGCCACCTCGGCCGTCGTTGGACCGCCGTCTTCCCGTACCGTCGGCATAGCAGAGGACCCAATCAACCAACGCCTATAACCAACGAGCAATTGGCACGCTTTTAAAGATTTGACAAATTGTGATAATTATTTTAGAAGCTAAAAGGGAACAGATGAATATATGTATACGTTGTTACCTACCTACGTTTAGTATAATAGTGTATACATATATTATTTTACTAAATATATATGTCTTTGTATTTACTGTATTTTATAATTTCGTCGCGTACTTAGCTAGTGACGCGTCGAGTGCAGGCGGCAACACAATTTGCGGTATCTGACTATGATCTTCCAACGGCGCTGATAAAATGAAAAATAAAATTAATAATAGATATTTATTTAAGTTGTTTCCTGACATATCTAACAATTAAAATGTAACGATATCTAATATCTTTCTTTAATTTGGGTCCATTTTAAAGATTGCTCGTTTACGCCTAAACGTTCACGACATTCGTGCTAGCTGTAGTTCCAAACTCTGTTCGAGGGAATATAACGCAAACCGCAATGCCTTTAGAAAGGAGGGAATTATAAAAAAATAGGAAACAGATTGTCTTAATACTAGTTTGCCTCTGCCTTACCCGTCCATGCAGGATTAAATGAGAATCTGGTAAAGTGAAAAAAATAACAAATAACTAAAGTGAATATATAGAACCGTTTAAGTCACGTCATTCAGGCGCAAGAAAGAAAACCTCAAGCGTTGGGTCGCCATTGTCGAGGCCGCAAATTGGATGTGCACTACTGCTGGCGACGGCTTATTAGACACACACGTCAGCTTTGTAGGGACGACTTGAGATACTTTGTAGGTAATTTTTAAATCGAAATACTGAAAAATGTGTTGATATGGTAAATTTGTATTATTAGTATAGATAATATTAATAAAATTTGTTAATTGAAGCTGTTGAGACGCAGAGGCACAGTGTCTTATTGTAAAAGGGACAGTTGTGGGTTAGATTTCCTCTAGAGGGAACAATGTCTCTGAAATTGAATGGAGTGTCGTAGTACTAGGTTCCCTCTGCCTACCATGCTGTGGGCGGAATATATAGTTTATGACTTTATATACAATTCAATGAGATTGACAAAAACAAATTGAAGGGGATATAAATCGTAAATAAAATAAACAACAAGGTCATCGTGGCCCGGGACGGTTTCATATATTATTTTGAATCGATTTGTACACACACACACACACACACACACACACACACACACACACACACACACACACACACACACACACACACACACACAACTATCCTACAATCTGAGGCACAACTGCACCAGGATAGCGTCTCCGTTTTTTTTTTAATTTATTGCAATTTACTTACCTGTTACTAAAAAACATATTTCCTCAAATTCATACAGCTCTCGTACGACACAAAAATTTAATAGAATCAAAAAAATCAACCTTTCAAAATATAAGTTGAGAGTACTTGAGCGCGATGTCACAGAGACGTGCCAATATCGGGACCGCTTTATTTGTCGGAATATGAAACCGGGTTTACGCCATTTTATTGCAGTTCTCTTTTGAAGTATTCGGATTATGTGATAGTTTTACTTTGTTTCTTCTTTAACTTTTGTTTTAAAGATCATTTTTAGTTTTGAATTTGTTTATCGTTTGTAAATAACAAATTTTGTACAATTTTGAAATATTGCGTGTCGGATTTGTTATAACCAGGCCAACACTTTTAGAGACTGTTACAGTAATTATAAAGTAAGTCAAGAAACATAACATAAAATAAAGCATTCTCTATGCTTCATTTTTTTGTTATTTTTTTATGTTACGAAAATAACACAAGAGAAGTAAATAAAACTCTCATTTAACGACAATATTATCTAGCCACTCTTTAAGTGGCATACAACTAAAATACCTTTAAAAGAGGTTTAAAAGTATAAAACTCAACGATGCACAGAAAAAAAGTAGAACAGAAAATAGGTACGACTATACCTTTGTGGTTTGTTTCAATTATTATTCAATAAATGCAGCTTTCAAAGCGCTTTGCTTTGTCAGAAGTGAACACGAAATCCTGTAACGGAATTCAGCCAAAACTCTGAAATAATCAATTTTCGGTGTGCAGCTGTCGCTACCCGCTCGTGCTCGTGAGTCGCGGCGCGTGCCGTGCTAACAGCGGACGGCTACAGCTATCAAGGAATATTTATGTAAATATCCACAAATTCGCCTTAAATTGTTGGCTTTTTGTAAAAGTATGAAAAGTTCTCGAAAAACTTTTGTAATTGTTTACCGATTTGACTTTTTCTGTAAACGTCATTTTATGCTATGAAACTGTTTTGTCTGCTCTTTACTATTATTTGGAGTTTACTTCAACGTATACTTTGGTGATATTTCATGTTATGCAAAGAAGAATTTGAATTTGAGTATTTTATTATCCTGTGTCTACGTAATTCTTCATAAAACAACGATTTTTAATTTTTTTTGTCTGTTTGTCTGTGCGTTTGTTGCCGCTAATCTCAGAATTGGCTTAACCGATTTAAATGCGGTTGTCACTATTGGATTTTGGCAAGCGTTTAAACATAGGGTTGTTTTATTACAATCCGTTCATAAATAAGAAAGTTATGTCTATATACATTAAAAGTTCTGAAAATAATTAAGTAAGTTCGATAAATTTTTTAATTGCTATAACAGTTATTTTATACAACTGTTTTATCAAATTGACTGAATCGTTAGCTTTCAAATTTTATGATGGTAAAAACACCGAGATTTCAAGATTAAGATGGGGATAGGAGTTTTCGCTGGAAAAACTGTGCTTGCCGTGCACGCGTAGGGATTTCCCGTCTAACTAAATACCGTATAGCTAAATAAACCCTACCGTCATTTAGAGCTAAACAAAATTAAAATAAAAACTCAAAAGACTTAAATTACTGAATGAGGCCGTAGTGGCGCAGTGGCACAAGCGTGTGACTTTGAACAAGATAGTTGTGGGTTCAGTTCCCAGTCGGGGAATCAAAACCTATAGTGTACTTCCCGTAGACCTACAGATATGAAACTTAGGACGAAGTAAGAACTTACAATATAAATAAAGAAAAAAATCCAAAATGTAAAAATTTATTAACTCATTTCACACTAAATAAGTGTATATGCCCACAAACTTAAATTTGCTAACTTTATTCGCCGCATCAATAAAAACCTATAAGACATTTCTCAACCATAATCCCGAAATTGGTACAAAACCTTCTGTGGACGAGTCGTTGGTTTTTTCTTAAACACACTTAAATAAATATTCGTATTTCAAGCGGGCGTAGCCGCAAGGCGACTGCTAGTAAATAATATAAAAGTGCCTTTTTATACAACCACCAACAATAAAGCAAAATCCTTTAATTCTCTATCTCTAGGATTATTATCTTCTCTACTCTCTGTCTGTATTTAAAAATATAAAAAAAAAACCATTAACACATGGCCACCCCACAAGAGGTGTGAGTATGAATGTAAACTTATAATTACAGAACATATTTGCTTGTCAACCGCCCGCCGCCCGCGCGCCGCCATTGTGTTTGCACCTCAACTTTTCTCATTTACACCCATTGTGAGCCCGTAATCCGACGTGTTCGTGTTATTTGTATTGTAATTGTAGGAGAGCGGGAGCAGGCGTTGAAAATACTAAAAAATACTATGGTTTCTACGCAATTGTCTATTTACGTGAAGTTATAAGTGCGGCCGCGTTCCGCGCGGTGCGGGCGCGGCTGAGGGGGGCTGTCTGCGTGTCTGCGGTCTCGCTGGTGTGACGCGGCCGATTTGTTTTAGAGTTTATTTATTTTCACTATAATAATTATGCTAATGATTTCAACGCGATGTTAGTTTGGAGGATAATTGACATTCGGTCAACCATTAATTGGGAACATTATGATATTTACACTGTAGTTGTCTTTTAATTTATGATATAGGTACATAGCTGTATTGCTGATTTTCCTACTACTTATGGGAGCGCTTTGTACGATTTGTTTGTACGATTGTATTTTTCATACGATCGTCTATCGAGAACATTTATCACGAGATCACGTGGAGGTATCAGCTTGAAATAAATATAATATGTTAAATTCTTCGTAGATTTGATTTAGCATAGAAAAAAACAACCTAAGTTAACGCAATCAATATATATGAGTATTAATCAAAAACTATAGGGATCCGTAAAACTGGCTATGAAACATGGCACAAAGTGAAAAATCACAAATGCAAATGAAGGAAAAATCCAAAGAGTCATCATTTGTAGTCATCTCATACAAAAGTCTGTACTGTCTGCAAGTTATTTTTCATTTCCTTCAGAGGAGACAAAATGAGTGTCAAACATAAGTTTGTCAACTTTTTTAACATGTGGGTACTTCTCGTTGATTTATAATCCAGATTTTGGTATAGAACCCTTTTTTACTTTTATCTACAATAAAAAATGCAAAAATTAATCGACAACTATACTTAAAATATAACAAAAAAATGTTTTATTTCAGCAACAACCAACAATTATTAGGCACTTCATCGTCTACAGCATCTGAATACGCCATAATTCCTTACAGGGCTCAATGGTTTCAGTTTGCAATTTGCAGTGGATTCAAAGAGATCTGATGACTCCTGATTATGAACTAATTAGCAGGTTCGCAGTACGCAGTGCTAGTACCTATATTACGACACTTAATTACAGGGTAGACTGATTGATGGTACGATCGACGCACTTTGTGGCTTGGCGTGCCTACTTTAACTTGGGGCGAAATTATATTGCAAAATTACATGCTTTTGACAAACTTTGATGTTGTTTTATATAATATATTTATTTTATATAATATATTTAATTATATACCTTCATGCTCTTTCCCGCATAGCGGGATAGGTGGATGGAACCCAATTTCGAAGTAGTGCGCGTTTAATGGTGGAATTTAACGCCATGCTTTCGCTATATTTCATTAAATAACAATATAGGTAGCGTAATTTGAAATTTCTATTCTACTTGTCATGGTAATCTGACTAATGTGTTTGGTTATTAGATACCAAAGAGAAAATTTACATTTAATAGCGTTTTCTCTTACCCTATCTAATTGGACAATATATAATTAAAAAACGATATATTAATAGCCATCTTATACATTATACGAATTTTTAAAATTTTGTGAGTGCAAAGTGCAGTATCCTAAAATCTTTAAATTAATCTTTAATGTCTGCTTCTAGAAGTACAGAAGATGTAGACAGGAACAAATATATTATAATTATATTTGTATTTTTCATTTGCGGCTTTTACTGTGTGATCAAATGAATATAACAATAAGACTTGTATATCAAATCAGCCTATACGGGTTCACTGCTGGACATAGGCCTCCCCCAGGGTGCGCCAGAGCTCCCGATCTCCGCCTTCCGCATCTAGTGGCCATCAGCAACCTTCTTTACATCGTCGGTCCATCGAGCTGGAGGGCGCCCTGCGCTGCGTTTGCCGATCCATCTCACATTCTAAATGCAGGATGTAACTTTGACTGCAGGTACGGAAGGCGCCGATATGATTATAGTGATATGATTATAACTTTTTATTAATAATATTATTATAGTCCGCTATTTTGTTGTGGGGGCCATCTTGTATTTATTTTATAGTGTGCTGTATTCTACTAGTCCTTTTTATTTGATACCTATAAGGCGTAATGGTTAACGTGCTTGGACGGTGTTCAAAAGGCGTGGGTTCAAATTTCAAAATTCAAATCCTGCTACGCTACTATCTAGTAGATAGATAGTAGCGGGAGATCCCGCTTCTTAAATTTTTTAAAACGAGTTTTATTTGTAATATGCTAAAATTGTGATAGTGAAAAAGAAATGCAGACTTTTTTTGTTTTTAAAAAAATCTAAAATCGTTCAATCATATGGTGTGCCGCCTATACAACGACATGCGAGTCTAAAACGAAGCTTACACAAAAGCAAGTAATCAACGGAGGTGTCCTCGCTAAACGCCGGCGCGGCGGTTATTAATAAAAAACGCTTATCACGAAGATTGATAGGCATGAGCGCGAACTTTTTAAATTAATCATCTCGCGCAGCTGCCACTTCCCTCGCCTTCCCGCGCCGCACGCCGCACGCGGGGCGTACACCATTATGCAAAATGGTATTTGCTTTTAAGTAAACAGCTTAGCTTTTTTGAATGGCTTTTCTACTAAGTTCAGTGCAATTTCCCTTGGGTACGTGAATTAGAAGTTTTTGACGTCACTCCGCGTTACACCCATTTTCGGAAGCGAATAAAATTAGGCATAGGAACTATTTTTTTGTAAATATTATATATTTTTCTTATGCCGAGTACAGTGCCAGTGTCCATTTACCACAATTTTCATCGGGTTGACTTTCTAGTTTTAAGAAAGATTTTATAATTTTGAAGTCGGTATCAAGCTAATGCTACAACAACTTCACTACAACATCGAATTGCTAAGCCTGTTTGTTTTACTTGGCACCGACTTCACCTCTCCTATGTAAAACTTCAAAAGTAATTAGATATTATTGTGCATATTAACATTTTGGCATATCGACAAGTTCATACATAAAAAATATTCGGGCGAATTAGGAACCTCTCCCTTTCTTGAAGTTGGTTGAATATGAGAACATCCTCTTTTTTGAAGGTTGAATAGAAATGCAACGATGAGGAATTTCACTTCTGACACCCATCTTAAAAATGTTTTTCCTTGTAACTATACCAGTATCATTATATTTTTTAATAAAAAAAAAAACAACTAGTTTAAACTTTTACCAAACTATCCTTGAAGCAATATTCAAATAAAAGAAGAATTATCGGAATCGGTTAACGTGATATTGAGTTATTCGTCATCAGAATCGATTCACCCAGTCAAAAGTTCCGAGGTAAAATTACAGTCGAATTGATAACCTCCTTTTGGTTAGTAAAAATTTACATAGTGTGTACTTTTTTTTACACAAATTAGTAGCGATCTTAAAATATATATATAGTTTATAGACCTATTTTTGAACTTCAGAGTACTTCCTCTAAATTGCTTCGTTTTATTCGCAATTCTAACTGGATACTTCCATATTGCTACATACCACCTACCTCTAGACGTATATATTAGACAGCAGACCTGATTGTGTTGTAAAGTTAGTTTCAGAGTTTGGGATAAACCTTCCAAAATCACTGGAGCATCGTTAATGGGCCGCACTCGGTAGAATAAAGTATTTCCCTTTTTTCACTATGGCAAGTAAAAGTAAGCGCGGTGTTAGCTTCCGCAATGTTCGAAAATTGAACAGAAACGGATAGCCTTAATACTAGGTCTCGAGAGAGTTCCTCTTTTTTTATATATCGTGAGGAAACCATTTTACGGGTGCGGCGCTCGAGTGGGGAGTCGAAGAACGGTCATATGGGACTCGTGGAAAGGCACATGTAGATGTAGGCCGTCCACACTATCCACTAAAATCTCCCAGGACCACCGGCACAAAATATGCGAAGGAACCAGGGGATCCAAGGATTCTTCTATATTCCCGACGGTCTGAGAGCGTGAAAATGCTTTTTTAACACATCATTTAAGACGATATGTAACGAGGTTGGACGACATGAAGGTATTTTCTCGATATTATATTTATTATTTTTGGTCTCTTAGACATAGATGTGTGAAAAGTTAAAAGTAAAGCCTAGTTTAAATTCGCAAAATGCAAATTGTTAATTGTTTAAATGAAAGCTATTGTGGCCTGATGATCAAAGAAGAAACCTGGTACAAAGACAATACAGTCAGACGCTGCACCACTGCGTCACGCACTCACGACGAACAATATATTTACGTTCAATACGACCGCAATAGGCAAATACTTTTAATATAATATTTATTAGGTTTTACAAACTTTTACATGACTCATAAATTATTTCGAATCACCAAGTAAATAACACATTCAAAACTACTCGCATATATCACGCAAGGAAAAGTTTTAGTGCGAATGTTATTTTTCCAATATCTCTTTAGAAATAAGTATTAGGTAGAGTTGACGAAGTTGGCGGATAACTTAGGAGTGTGTAGTTGTCGGTTTATAACGCGCCGCTTTCCACCCCTCGCTGGACTCAGGGTGACCAATATTCATGTAAAAAAACGTTTTATACGTCATTTTGCTGTGAGATTTTTTTCTTTGTTTAATTAGAATGTAATAGCTTGTTTATTTAATTTGGCGTCAACCGTCGTGGCGCAGCGGCACGACGCCTGACTGTAAATGCGACGGCTTTGAATTTTATTCTTACTTACCATTTTTGTTTTATTTCCTTGCTCTAGTAATAACACAAAGTGCGAAGAAACGAATTTTGCAATTCAAACGAATAGCTCCCTAAAATAGCGTATTCGCCCAAATTAACTCTTCAGCTTTATAATATTGGTACAGAAAGGTAAAGAACCAAAGTACAAAGAATATAATTTCAATAAATGATTAAATGGCCACTCTACACAGACCACATGTTTCCCAGCAGTATCTTTATTCAGATGCAAATTTGCCTCCATTTTTGTGCGACCATCTTGGACAGTAATATTTTCCTTACGGCCGGAATAATTTTGCCATGGACGCTCTATTAGCATAGAGTTCTGTAAAGTGATACTGATGGTACTTTTTTCATGGAAATAATAAAGAATTGTATTCTTATTCAAAAGTAGCTTTTGTTTGGTTATGCAGATCTATATTTTTTATTTTTAAACGTGTTAAGTGCTGTACTCAATATTTTTATCTATATTAATTTAATAGCTAAATTGCAGGGTGATATTTTTTTATTTCATAAAGATATTGATACTTATGACCAAAAGTTATTCCATCGTTAAGGAACTTTTATCAAGATATGCTTTGGCCTTTTATCAAGTTATGCTTTTTTTGCTGTATAGCATGGAATTTGAACGTATCCTTTTTGAGGACATGTAAATTTAGATTTCGTCCTCGCAAGCAGCCTTGCAGTGCTTTCACGTTCTCAAAATTATTTAATGTATAAATTATATGATTATCTTAAGGCAAAAAAATGATAGTAAGAGAATTATAAGTGGCATGCGGGCGAAGCCGCGAGTGGGACGCAGGAGTGGAGTGGAGTATAAAATTAATTATATGCATATATTCAATTATACGATACTAAATAAATAGATTTTTTCTTAAGCGTGTATGTTTTAGTTTTTTTTATTTAGCACACTATAGAATCGTCAATCAACTACCACTGCCAATGCGCACTTTGGTAAAAGTAAGCAATATATGAATATACAATAATAAACTAAGTATATTTTTTTGTTGTGGATTAATAGTTATTCAAAATTTTTGGACGAAATAATGCACAATGTAATAAATATCGTACAGCGCCATCTATATTTACTAAAAATATTTCCAAAATTCAACAATAGATGTCGCTAGTGCATACTTTAAATAATGATTTTTCAAATATATCTCTATTCAACCGATTTTAGTAAGCTTTCTCTTACAATCATAAGAGGACATTTTATAATAATATAAAATATTTAACTGGTTTTATGGCTTTTTCAATCATATCAATATTAAAACGTCACTAGAGTTGCTGAAATAAAAAAAAAACAATTTAAGTTATTTATTATGGCTAAACTAAGTGTTATTAATTTGTATTTAAAGGTATACTGTACTTACATCAGTTATGTTTGGTCTCAAGCTATACTTTCAAATTTTTTGGCAAATACTTTATAGCAATTTAATTCTTATTCTACTTACACTAATTCATTGTTCATAGAATAAGAAATTAATATTTTGTGTATGCCTCTCCCAACTAATTTTCAAAGATATAACATATATTTCAATAACTCACTACTCTCTAGCTTATAACTACTAAACTACACTAAATTATTCTTATGTATTAATAAAGATAACTTTTGTACCTTAGTATACTCTGTAAAGGTAAATTCAATGAATACAAGTCAAGATTAATGTTATAAGATATTCATCACTAGGTTTAACTTAAATTTTTTAATAAAAATAGCTTATAAAAAATAGCTAATAAAAATAATCCAATATGCTCAGGTCATTTTATTTAAAAATATATCATCTTTATCATATTGAAATTTATAATGGAAATTAAGTTAAATTTGTTGTATTACAAATAACATATTTCTGAGTATCTTGGCCCCTTTTACTTATTAATGTTAACAAAAATAAATAGATAAGTACTTAACAAAATATCTTTATAGACATCTTATTATAAGAAAGCACTTTTTTAGTATAAAAATGTAACACAAATATTTCATACATATATAAAAATTGTCTATGGCAATAAATCTTTTATCTGCGACTGATCAATGAATAACTAATTAAAATATATGTTTACTTTCAAATTAAACTAGTTGTCTCACCTGGCTATTAATATAATCTTGTGAGCATAGACTTTCTCCTCAGCACTGCCAAGTATAAACACTATATCAGCTGAATCCTGATCTTCAGCCAGCCTTTGCAGATCTCGAAGAAGTCCAGGTAATCCAGCTCGTTCCACAGAAGCGGCACAACAAGTACCAGCGACTCTTCCAGCCATATTTATAATTTTATTAAACTTAACTTTTATTATTTAGACCTACTTTAATATACTTGAGTCACTTTCAATCATAGACACTCAAACATTGTATAATTAAAAACAAAAAACTCATTTGAAACTTAAACGTCACAATGAAACAAGCTTTGTTTTTGTTTGTCAACACAATAATTTTGTTTAATTCACCTATTTCACCAAGTGTAAAATCAATAACGGTATTTTAATGAATTTAAATTAGCTTTAAATGCTTATATTTAGTTACTGAATTAAAGAAATGTTGTAAATTGATAACTTCAGGTCGAATCTCAGTGTAACTAAATAACACGTGCTTAGTTCACTATTGTTGAGATTGAGCAGGTACGAAACAGGTTTTATAAGCTTAACAGGGTTGTCGCTTGAAAAAACTTATGTTTTACGCCATCTTAGAAGGAAAACAAATGTATTCATTTATTTTCAAGGTTATTAAAACTATTTACATAGTTACTATGTTCATAAATACTAAGTTCAAACTATGTATTTAATTGAAAAGATTCAACTGTTAAATTATTTCATAAAAAGTGTTTAGAACAACGATTGACTTTAATTTTGTGTACATCAGCCCTGTATTAGAACTAAAACATTTTCTATATAAATAAATATCTTATATTTTCTACAGTACGATACTAAATATGTATTTAGACCTACTGTTCAAGTGCCTCCGTGGCGCAATCGGCTAGCGCGTTCGGCTGTTAACCGAAAGGTTGGTGGTTCGAGCCCACCCGGGGGCGTACTCTTTTTAATTCTTTTTTTCTTTTTAAATTATCTTTATTTTTTTACATGTTTTTTTTTATTTATGATTTTTTTTATTTATGTGTATTTATGCAAATGACTAATGCTAAGCTGATAACGTTAATTTAGTTATATTTTTTACTTTTTCACAATTTTATTAGAATATATTTTTTAAATTAATCAAATTAGCAAAAAATATATTAGACCTTTTTTGTAGATCGCTTAATTTTCTTCAAGGATATATAGTGGTTTAATTTAAGTAAAATTGCGATAAGACACCTTTTAATATAAAAATTAAGAGCTGCCCGTTTAACAGACATGTTTTTGGTATCCAGAACAATATTTTCACTCAAATTTTTAAAATATATATATTGTATGTACATTAAATGGTTCCCTTTTTTTTCAAATAAACCATATCATTTATTACACCAGATTATTTATTAAAAACCTAGGACGAGGACGAGGACGAGGACAGTACAGACAAAAATCCATAAATGATAATAGATTTTTGTATATTACAGGGCGGCAATTATATAAATGATAAGAATCAACAAGTAAAACAAACATAATTCACAAATAACGTTTCACAAAGGCTCTGTCATTTGCAACAGTAACTCTAAGATTGCTGATGGCTTCGGTTCAGTTGACGTTTGGGAAATTGCGTCACTTCCGCAAAGTCGGAACATGTGCCCAACTTGCGACTTTGTACAATATGCTTCATATTAGTTAGCGTTTCTAATTAATGTTTAATATATGTTGCCTTCTTTGAGGCGTCTAACTCTAAACACGACGGTGGGGGGTTCGATTCCACTCGAAGGTTGGAATTATTTTCATTTTGTCACTGTGGTAGCAGGACAAGCGCGTCGTTGAGTTCTGCCACTCAACACGTGGTAAACGTAGTGTCTTATATGATTAGATATTTGTTATTTTGTGCGTCAGTGGTGTCTAATGTGGTGTATAATGACGCATCTCTACATCTGTGATGTCTCATATCACACACCACAGTCAACGGTCCTTTCCTGTCCTTTTTATATGCATTCTTCTATTATGCAATATTTTTTTTCTCCCTTCGTGTGTTCTCCATACATAGTCACATGGACATGAATAAATGTTAATATATATGATTTTTTTATTCGACCGAATGAAAGAAGTAATTAATGGATATTTGGGAATAAAAGTATTGTTATCTAGGTACCAAATTTTAATGGTATTTGTCATTAGTAAGTAAATCTAAAAAACGTAACGTTTAAAATAATTTATAATAATGAGGAACGGAAGTGTCTTATTTAGAACGGATTGTCTGTACACTAAATTCCCAGGTTCCATCTGCCTACCCTGCTATAGGTGGGATACAGCCTGAAGAAGCGTCTGGAAATAAACCCAAATGTTTTATAAGAAGAGCTTGAATGACAGCTCGGAAATTACAGAAAGGGTCATTTTTGATATTATATGGAAAACGATTCCAAATGTACATAAATTTGTATATCATCATCTATAATAAGGAACACGTAATATATATGTAATTGTAATATCATTCTTAGAATGAAAGTAATCTATTTAATAATTTTTGTATATAAATGTTGATTTTGCTAAAATTTATTACAAATATCTAAGATTTTTTTACCGTTTGCCACAAGTTGCATTTTTTTATTCTTTTCACTTTTAATTTAGGAGGGCAATACACATAAATAAATTATAGGGTATAATACTTTCTTAATAAAACAACGATTTAATATTAATTATATTTATATTAGACTTTGAACTCACAACTATTATGTGAAACTAAACTGCGCCGACGGCGCGTGTAAGTGATATAACCACCACTTTTCGCTTGTTCCACTTAGCAAGCGCTGCTTTGAACATTCTAAATCGATTATGATACGATCTGAGAGCATGAGTTTTACACTCTATTCTACATACCGCTTTCATCCTGTTTGCATATTATATAAATTTAATATATGCTTACAAGCAAAACTATATCATACCGTAAACGTGACGATGGGGAAATAAATAGTTTTTTGTTCCCCACAAAGTCTCCGGCGGAGAACGGGTTATATGCAATGAAAAAGATAGACATTATCAAATGCGTCAACTTCACTTGACAATTGAATATCAGTGCGTACTTAGACTTAAAAAGTGTATTTTGTTCAAATTCTGAACTAAGAGTTCAAAATCCTCGTGTGTTTCCGTTGTTATCTTTACTAACTTTATTGCAATGTTAAGTATACTGAAATTGGTTATAACAAAAGTAAATTAGCTAAGGCAAATAAATAAACAATTTAATTTAATTTCATAAGCACTATAAACTGCCAGCCTTGGGAACCCTCTGTTGTTACTTCGAAACCGATTAATCAAGTAAATAGCTAAAGAAACGTAAGTTATTACGTATTAATGTTTATCATAAATATATAAACGAATCGGGAGCATAATATATAAGGAGAACCTTACCAAATTCTACCTTAAAGTGAAACTATTAAGATTTCAATTTATTACACTTTGTACGTGGTAATCATATTTTATTCTATGTTTATACAGATGCTATCGAGAAGTACCGACAGATAAACGGTCGCCTGGTTCTCGTGAACGTCACAATACATTATTGGCTTTCACTGAAGTGGAGTTTGGAGAATAATATGTAAGTTTATTTTGTATTGCCTCGCTGACGCTCTAATGGCAGCATTTGTGTTCGTTTCGTTTAGGATTAAATCGTCCAAGGTTAATGTCCATCGTTGATTAGCTGGATTGTGTGGTTTGGGTTAACTGTTCTTGGATAGAGTCGCTTTTAGTTACTTAAAGTACATTTATATGTTTATAATGTTCGTGACTTATATAAAACTATCGTTATCTTGGCGACTTTGCAGTTATTTGATATATTATAGACTGTCTATGTCAGTATTTTAGAGTTATTCCACCCTTAAGAAAGAGAAATATTTTTTAGAGAACGAATAAAAAACGAAACGTAGTTGGTTGAGAATGTATGGATTAGTGGTCAGAGCGCTTGGACGGTTTCCAAGAGCGTCTAATAGATTATTTCATAATTCCATTCTTCGCTTTAGTGACGAAGCAAAGTTCCGCCACTCAACCCCTCAGAATTCGGCGGAGAGTGGGGAATGGAAGTGAATTAATGGAATCGCGTATCTTAACACACTAGGGGCCTAGGCTACCTCTGCCTACCCTGCTATGTGCGAGGTACAGCGTTAAATTCCCATATTTTCCCGTTGAAAGCGTATATATTTTGGTTTTCAACAAACAACAACAAGAACAGAAAGTTAAAATGGCTCAGTGGTCAGAGCGCCTGGTCGGTTTCCAGGAGGCGCGGGTTCAAGTCCCGCTACGTTCAAATTTTTATACGTTTTCTAAATAAGTATTTATATTTCCTAAGTGTAGATATAAATAATTTTAAGTGGGTACAGATAAATAATAAGAGTAAAACCAATAGGCGTCAGGATAGTTGGCAGTACAAAAAGAAATACTTTTTAAATCTATAATGATATAATAAAGCTAATGAGTTTGTTCGATTTTAAGCGCTAATATCGCGAACTAGGTACTGGTCCTAAATTATAACATATTTTTGTGTTCAATAGTCCATATATTTGATCACGCGGGTGAAGCAGGAGCAGGAGGTAGACGTTAGTATATTCATATAGAACACATAATAGTGTGTAAGTTAAAAGCTCTGCTTATTTAAGCTTTTATGAGTATGTTTGTATTAAAACTTAATATTGCAATATATTATGTACAATTTTGATTTCATTAACAGATAAAAAAATATAAAAAGATTCGAACAGTCATTTTGTAAAATTCATCTTCTTCTTAGGGTCGTTGGTAAAATTCTTCTTTATTTTTTTTAGCTTCAGCTTGAAGCTAAAAAAAAAAAGTATCCCGCATATAGCAGTGTAAACAGAGTGCATTTAGGACACTTAAGACAGTCCCAAATTCCCACTCCGTATCTTGTTGAGTGGCGGAGCTCAGCGCCGAGCTAAGGTGTAAAAATATATAAATCTATTCACATATCATCCCGGCCTAGAATAGGATCATCCTGATACTGGTGGTGTCGTAAGAGGCGACTAAAGTACGTGTGGTAGAGTCACGTCGCCAGCAATGGCAACACACATGGGCATACTCGACCAGATCATGTCCACCCCCGGCATTTAAAACCGGCGTTAAGTAGTAGCTTTATACCACTGCGTTTCGCATCAGGTAATGCCAGTGTTTGCCGTGTCTTTTCCATACAAAAAATACACTTGTATAATTTTTGGCCACAGATATCAAATAACGCGAGTATAGTCAATATATTCGTATCTGTAACATTCGTAATTTGCCTTTAAGTAAACTCAAATATGACCGTGATCAATCACTGTCGGCGCAGTGATAAAACTACTATTTACATTTGATAATCCGGACGTTTAATAGAGGGATTATTTCCTTTCTGGTGTGTTTGCTAACACGTGTATGCGTGATAACCGGCTATCTGTTCCTGTTGATACGGAGACGGTCAGAAATAGGTGCTCTAAGTAGTTCTAAGATCTACTTACTTTTATAAATCGTTGCCTGCTCTATGTGGGATAAAGTGTAAAGCTATAAATAATCATTAACATTCTTATATACTTGTTGCTAAGGCAAGTATTATTTAAGAAATTCACGTATGTTTTATGCTAATAACCATTAAAACTAGTATCATTATCTGCGTATAAAGCATATACGATTTGATAGTTTCGAACGAACTTAAGCACGTGGAAGTCGAAGATGGTTGATGAAAGGTAAACAGTATAGTTAGGTTTGTTTATTTATAGGCCAGTCGTGGAGCAGTGGCACAAAGTGTGACTGTAAAACCGACTGGTTGTGGGTTCGATCCCCACTCGACGAGATGAAATATTTACTTAAATGTATATTTACATTTATTCGCTGTGTTGTCGAGGACAAGCGTGGCGTTGAGTTCTGCAACTCATCACGCAATGCTTCCAGAACTCGGCAGAAAGTGGGAAACCGAGTGTCTTAACACTAGGTTTCCTCTGCCTGCCCTGCTGTGTGCTGGATACAGCGTGAAGCTGATTTATATAGATTTTTATATTTGGTTTGTTTATTCTTATCCAAATTCCAAAAGGCGGAGGGTGGATTTTCGACAGATACATTTGTTTTGTGTAAGTCCATTGATATTTCCGTTATTTGTAAACCGATTTTAAAAAATGTTTTCTTATATTAATAATATAGTTAATTTTTTTGTTATAATGATGTGTCGTTAAGGCTTCTCACTTGTGCCACACATTGCCTTGTCCAAAATATGAAATGAGTCAGGGGATCAATGTATGACTTATGATTGCTAAATAATCTACCAAATCACTAAAGTTAATGACTCAGGCCCAAGAGTTTAGATGAACACATGCAAGTAAATTAGGACTTTTTGAAAAATAATATCGAGGAATGAATGACGTTCTTCAGTGATACAATGAGTTGCTTCTGAAAACGTACAGTAGGTAATACTACACGCTTAACACAATAGCTTTTGCATACTAGAAACAAAGAAAACAACAAAGCAGCTCTATCATACACATTATTATCACATTCCTATTTTCCTTCAAAGCAATAATACACAGCTTAACCTTTGAATGCGAGATGTGGACCTTCAGGACCGATGCGATCCGCCCGCGGTTACCCCACAAAGGAATCAATTACGCGTCGCGCCTGCCCCCGCCCGTGTAAAGTAGAAAGAAACAATATCGCTCCAACTCTTCGCGCAGACTCTTCACGGGGTCTGTGTGCTCCTGCGAAGAATTATGTAAGATTAGACATTACTCTTTTTACTAAATAAAAGTGAATATCTAGATATATTGTATGTTTTTGGTACTGCTATTACGTTTATATCCAATATGATTTGTTACATTATTGTAAGTAATAAGCACAGCTTATTATTTACAAGCACACATCATTTAAAATAAATGCGACTTAATTTATATAATTAAATTGTATATACTCTAAATTAATAGATCAATAATAAGCATATTAAAATACCCATAAATAAGAAAAAAAAATCACAATTAAAGAAATCTATAAACAATATATATAATGTGAAAACGATCACCCATTTAAAACCCCATCACCATCTGTCTCGCACGAGCGCAAGAGCACTAGCCACTAACCTCTCACAAAAACTTTAGCTGATATCGTAAAATTCAAATTCGCAGCCAATTCTATCCGTTCCTGGGCGAGGCGGCGTCCTTTGACGCGAGATCAAAGCACGCGAGCTTCTATTAGCCCTGATTACTGCGTCGAGGGCCCCTCGCGCCCCGAAAGCGTTGCATTGTCTCAGTCGCAGCCTCCGGGTTAAGATGCGCTCTAGAGCCATTGCAAGTTTAATTAGCTCTGTCAGATTTTAGAGTTTTTTAGCGAGATTACAGGTGCAGGTGGGCGGCTTTGTAACGAGGGCCGTTAGTCTCGAGTGTCTGCTTGTATCACTTCAATATAAGTACTTGTTTACTGGATTGGATGTTTAAATTGTTGATTTGTTGATATTTGTAGAATGGTTTGGTGTTGTGTTGGAATGAATGGTGCTCGTTTGTAGGAAACTTCTGTGTTGTATATTAAATTATGTATTTAGTAGCTGAGGTAGGTCGCAGTGAAGTGGGGTAGCGACTAGTGTCGTAATGTAAACGCAAGGTATTGATTATCGATATCGCAAGGACTCGATTTATGCTCAGGAGTACCATTATACTTAAATTACTTTTAATAGGTAAGGAAATAAAATGCCTGTAAGTACATACAAGCTAGGTTATATTTAATTTGACGAAGATTATAATGCCTAATATCAATAAATAAGAAGGTTTCTTATATTTACTTACAAAAATGTAATCTAATTTAAAAAAAAAATATATGACATGTATCTTTATTTAAGCTCAATATTTGAGATAAAGTAGCTGAAACGCCACCCACCCACTTGTAGCGTATTTTATCAGTCTTATAGATATGTACCTCGTATACTCGTATGCTATACCTATAGGTAACATCAAATATTATTTTTCGTGGTCACCAATTACCACCAATATTGATATTAACAGTATTTGTACAGCATGTACAGCAGCAGTACAACAGCATGAAGATAATACATTTTGTATCCCTTCTTGCTTGATGTATGTATGTATTATCTATACTCTGTCCTAGTCATATACACTACACTATATATTATTATAGGTTCATTTCCGTATTTTATAGGATCAGATAGCACTTTACAGTGTTTGTATTGAATACAATATGTACATTATCTTATATAGCTATTCGCTCTGGTAACAAGACAATACGCGTCGTCGAATACCGACGCTCAGTGCTAAGTCTCGAAATATTAAATGGCTTGTGGAGAACGGAGTGTCTTAACACTAGAATACCTCCGCCTATCCTGCTATATGCAGGATACAGCGTGAAGCTAAAAAATATATATCCATATATTTTCAAAAGAGTGTCTATTCTACGATAGAGGTGCATCACATACTTGAGCTAGATACACGACAGCAAACAGGAGGCGGGGAAGGAGCTTGTTATATTGCTTATTCGCTTATTTATAGACATGCAATATTTGAACCAGTCAAATACTGTATTATTATGGTAAAAACATATAGATTTTCGAAATAATTGCTTATTATGACTGGTGTTAGGCATTTTAGGGCGTGGCGCAGGGTGAACTCTTACTGTGAACGCAACAGTTATGGGTAGGATTCCCACTCAGGGTAACTTTCCTTCACTTCCTTGCTCTGTTAATATTGATATGAAGATAAAGCGTGACGTTGAATACGATTACTTATAGCCGTGGATGGAACGTCTTAAGACAATTTTAATTTTTAATGTGATTTAAGAAATGAATAAAAATGTTTACTATATGAATATTACCAAATCAATAAAAAGTATTAATTGTTATGACAATTACGAAAAATTTCAATAATTGTCATGTGGCGTTGGTGGTGTAATGGTCAGCATAGTTGCCTTCCAAGCAGTTGATCCGGGTTCGATTCCCGGCCTACGCAAACTTTTTACATACTAAATAAATTTTTATAAATATTTATCAGCGCGTAAAAGTGTCTTTATTCTTATATTTATTTGGTTTTTTTTCTAGGCAAAGTACAGTATGTTTTTGTATCATAAATCAATCTCGTAAAATATTATATTTTTGTTTTCAATTTTTATATTAGTATTGTATTTTAAATATTATACATATAAATGATTTTATTATTAAGCTACAGATTATAGTAGACAATATTTAAAACAAATAGTACGAGCCTTGCTTACTTCAGACACTCGCCAATAGATGGCGTTAGTAGTTCCAAGGAGTAATACATAAAACTAGCAACCCTCATACAGCTTTACTCAGTTAATGTTATATCTAGACAATGTGTTCTTCTGCTATATTGCTGTTGTCGTTGTATTATTTATTTAGTCAACTAAATCCCTTTAGTAGTTCTGGTCGTTGTTGCGCAAGGGCACAACGGTGTGACTATACACGCGACGGTTGTGGGTTATAAAAAGGAAATTATATAAAGGATTTTTTTTATTTGACAATCTTTAACATAAATAATAATATAATCATTTAAGATCAATTTCTAACGTCAATTAATAGTCTCAAATTTAAGACAAATAACTCAAAAATACAACCAAATCTCGGTTATGAACAGAACCTACTACCATCACATAAACAACTGTGCCACAAGTCACTGCCATAAATGAGTTCCTAGATAATAATTTTTAATTTGGATCAAACTACTCGTTGGTCCCCTTCCTTTACCTTAAGATGGGGGAGCTTAACGATAGCAATTAGAAGTAAATCGTGCGGAAGCTGCACAGGATATTGTGTTTTCTCTCAACAGCACACACCCCACGAGACAACCAAACATTATTATAACACTATAATGGAGTCAATATTTGTATGAGGAATCAATATATCGGTACACAAGTGGATAAAGAACGTTTGCTAAGATTGTTGTACGTACGCTCACAGAAAGCGTATGAAATCTTGAATTAAATCTTGGAGTATTTTTTTTTAGCTTCACGCTGTATCCCGGTTGTAACATGGTGGGTAGAGGGAGCCACGTGTTATGACACACCGCTCCCCAGTGTCATAACACAAATTATTGAATGTTGAGTGGCGGAATGTAACGACGCACTTCATTTTACTGGAGCTGGAAAGAAATTCATTATCATCATCATAAGCACATCAGCCTTTCGAAGCCCACTGTTGGGCAGTAGCTAATTTCCCTAAAATTGGAGCTAAAACTTTTCCTTTCACTCTGTGTAGCAATGGGACGAGATGTATGTACATAGATATAAACTATATATACGATTAAAGATTATAAGAAATATTAACGATACGATAGTCTGAAAAAAAAACGACACATTATTACTCCAAATTAACAATATCGGTGTCTACTGTCTAATTAGACGAAAATTTGAGACCTATCACAAACTCTATATAAACATCATAATATGAAAGAAATGCGAAGCGAAGTTGAAAATATTATATAAATAATATAGATAGAAAATGTTTTCCCTTATAGTTTATAGGTCGAGTCGTCACTCACGCAGAGGATGGATTCGTAACTCTGAAGAATACTTTGACATTAAAAAACTTTTTTTTTATGCTGCGTTAAAAATGCTTTTCCTACGCTTCTATAAAATCATTTCATAGTAAAAATTTCATACTTCTACAAATATAAAATACAGTACAATACGGAAGAAAATGGTCGACTGCACTTCGCAAAAGGAGAGTAATGTGTTTAATTTTGATAATATATACTCATATTTAAATACAGAATTCTGCTTATTGGAAATATCGTTTCCAATAAGTGCTTTGCCCTATCTCAATATTGATGAAGGCGGTATGAAAGGGCGCGAGTCAATACATCACGTATGACAGAAGGGAGGCCGCTCAATGCTCCACGATATGCCTCTTTAAGGAAAAAATTTAGATTTGGATATTTTTCTATCTTATATTTATTAAAAAGAAGGTTTATTAGTTTAATAGTTTTAATCTTTATCAATTATATAATAGTCAAAGTACTTCATTCTTCGCTTTTCGTCCGAAACTGGGACACTGCGTGTTGCGTAACGGAACTTTACGTCGCGCTTTGTCTTACCAAAGCGGTGAAATGAAAATAATTATTCGTATACTTCTTTGTGTGATTATAAAATTTGGTTATTAATGTTTTTTAGCTATGAATAACTTTATTTTAATTATTACATTATTGAAGTAAACATTACAGTGTACTTATTGTTCTCACTTAAACAATTGATCTATATTATCGGGATACAATACCTGCCCATGGAAATATTTTTATAGCTTTACACTGTACATATAACAATCCGCTTAACGCAGAGGGAATCTAGAAGCGTCAAGGAACTCCGTCTCCTACTTTTCGTCCTATTTTTGGAGACATTCCGAGTGGAGTAGTGGAACCCAAGGCTGTCCTTTGTATGTTAAAAGAGCGAGGAGATGGTCACAATTCATTTTCGTGAGCAGTAATCAAACTCACAACTATGCTCCACGACGGCCAAACAAATTATTTTGATCCTTATTATTTCTTGAACGATGTTTCATATCTACCCTCTTAAACACACACATACACATACACATACACATAAACAAACCAAACAATTTATATTTATCTAGGATCATTTAAAAAGAACTGCTCCCATCTCTCACATTCATTTAGAATTAAAAATTCTCTTACACGTGAAGTGCGGGGATTTGCTCTAAAAGGCTTTTCTTGGCATATTGCGACTACAAACAGAGATAGCACCGTTGGTGGCGCAGCGGTGCTGGTATGTAGGTCGCTGGTGTATTCTGATGCCAAGATATTACTTATTATTATCGGTACTGCGTGCTCGACCCACATCGGGTGGCGTGGTGCTAGCTTTGTTTGCTGAGTATGTAGGGCGGGGTGCGTATATTTGTTTTCAATTTTGTTGTTGTTCTAGTTGGTTAATGAGATTAAAAACACATTTTTCATTAGATTAATGAAGCAAGAGTGAGGAGTAACAGAAGCAGAGGGAGAGCTCGATTGATCTTCGAGAACACATACGTGTGTACAGGCATTTTTTCGCCGCGGAGGAAGGTCACAAAAAAATTCTGGCTCCTCCTCTGGCTCTCTCCTTTCTGGCTATGCTATATTACATCGTAAAGCTTTTATTGGATTAAATAGATAAACACATTTGACGCTATTTGGTTTGATCTAACGAAAGAAAAAATTTTTTTTATTTCGGTAAGAAATAACATTTAAATCAAGTACTCTAATGATTGAAGGTCATAAATCATATATTTGTGAACGGGTGAAAATTCGAACTTTTTTTTTTGTGGAAAAGACACGGCAAACGAGCGTGCGGGTCACCTGATGGTAAGTGATTACCGCCGCCCACGGCCCCGTGCAGCACCAGAGGAGTTACAGGTGCGTTGCCGGCCTTTAAGGTGGATTGAGCTCCGGAGCCCGGCATTACCTGATGCGAAACGCATAAAAGCCACTACTTCACGCCAGTTTTAAATGCCGGGGGTGGTAATGATCCGTTCGAGTCTGCCCATGCGTGAAAACTTGTCTGCTAGCTCGTTCCTGTAATATAATTGTTTTTTCTAAGTAGTTTTGATAACTCAGAATCAATGAAGAATCAGAAGAACCTACTTAGCATTCCATGGTTTGACCGTGTGTGACCATCGGTGTCCATCTCATGACAAAGTGAGGAACTCAATACATTTCCTGGGACTTACGGCCTAAGTACAGGTTTATAGGTCCTTTTCGACACTAACGCTCACCTGTGAATGTCCGAGCTCCTTTCGGCAAGTTACTACTAACTACGAATAAATACATCATATAAATTGGTTCCAAATATAAACAATCGGCAATCGCGGCTAGGCTTTTTTTCTTTGTTATACAGCACTCGGTGTCACAGGCGGAAAAATTATTTAATATTATAATATGTCTGTCTGACAGGCGGCCGAGTGCAACAAAAATGCTGACAGAGGAGAGATCGGGTGAGCAGCGCCGGTGGGAAAGGAATTTCTTCTTTTCCCACACTTATTATTCCATCGTGGAGTAATTAAGTCGTAGGTTAAGTTAGATTAATTTAGGTTTAAGCAGATAACTGTTTTCCCAACATTGAAGGCAGTTATCTTAGATATAGTTTAGTTTTAGAATTAATTTGTATTTTAAATTTTAAAATTTTTGTTAATATAAGTTAAAGAAATAAAAATCGTATTTTCTTAACCCTCCATTTTGTAACATTTTTTACTTAAACTGAAACCGAAATAAATGTATATAAGTTATTTATGAGATGTCTTTAAATAACGATTGTTTCAATTAGCGAAAAATAAACCTATATTAATTTTTACAATTTATTTTTATTTTTACAATTTAACCTGTCTCAAGGGCATAAACGGTATGCAAAATAAAAAAAAAATGCGCGGCAGGAGGTTCACGATTTTTCGGCATAATAATAAATACGAGAACTCATCCAATTAATGACTCCGGCCAGACCATCGGCTGTCGAAATTAAAATAGTTTTAATTGGTCGTCGATAAAATCCTTCATGGGCCTCCGTTGAGACGGGGGACTTTAATAATGTGGAACGTTTAAAATTATTAATCTTTTTAAAATTTGTAACTTAAAATTAATGATATTTTATTTAAAATGAAGAATGGATTTATCTGGTTGTATAATATCTTATTATGTGTTTTTAATTTAGCAAACACAACACGGCATATTGAACCAAGAAAAATAGAGTAACCGATAAATGTATACTACATTTTTCCGTCCCAAATTGTAATAAATATTACAACTCACCAAAAATATAGTAAAATAATTACAATAAAAAGAATTATATTTTTTTAAATACAACTACTCCTTACAAATTCACGATAAAGTCCCGTGCTGTACAGTTGTTGTGTAATATTGTTCGTGACGTATTCAAGTGGAAGTAGTCTAATTGGGGGCACGAATCTAAATTATTATTTATTTGCATATAATGGCGAGTGGAGGCGAAAGAGGCGAAAGAGGTAGAGACCGTAGCGTTTGGCGCTCCGTTCTCTCTGACTACCCCGCTAGGGATAAAGCGTGAAGCTATGTTAAGTTTGCATAGTGACTTTTCACTATATCTTTAACGTCTAAGGCTGTGGTAAGTTAAATATTGAGATTACGTAAAAAAACAAAACACTATAAAATCTATCACAATTTTCCATCCAATTAGGCTGTACGTAAGTTAAAATAGTTAAGTATTTTAAAATATAGATATTCTCATCTTATTTAAAAATACTACAAGATTTGATAGCCCTAGTGAAAAAAGTTGTAGCTAGTTGTAAACGCAATAGAAAGCTCGATGTTTTATCAAATATTTAAATTGCTTCATCGTTCTTTTAAGACAGCGATTCTGTCGCAATGTCTTACAAGGCGTCAGTCAACAAAAAAAGGCGTTACAAAAGGTAAAACGGAGTGTTTCAACACAAAAAACCTAAATGGGTCCTTGAAGAATGAAAAAACAGAAAAAATAAAACAGTTGTGACTTACTAAAATTATGTTACCCTTTAAAAAAAAACGAAGGGGTTGAGAAAAATTGCGATCGTCTTAGGGCACCAGAATAGGAGCAGAAGTCCGCCCTTTGAGAGTATAATTTGTTCGCGCAAACAACCGGCAGCTCTCCACCACTCCGCCGTGCACCGGCTGAGACTTACGACCTTTGATATTCTAAATGTCTGACGACTTGGCGTTAAACGATACAAATTAACTTTTACTTATTTTTTGTATTGGGGACTAACATTAGCGTTACTGTGTATGATCTTTTACCTCGTGGCTGTAGACTTTTATAAAATAACTACGATGTAACGGTGTTCTGGCGTTATTATATTTTTAAATTTGTGTGTGAATTAACTGTAAAACTCTTTTAACGCTCGGATATCGTAAGACATATTTCGTTTATTTTAGATGCCAAATTAACGCACGTATTAAATTAGTAAAGATAATCATAACTATCGAACTGCACTCGCTGACGTTCGCGAGTCTTACCACGCACGACGCGACGACTTACATACAAATGGCCTCTTAAATATTCATTTTATTTATTATACTGTAAACGTCATTTGATCTGTCTAAAACGTACAACGGATTTTATTGAATAAGGAATAAGCACTTTAAAATCATTTCCAAAGTATACCTTAGTTTTATGTTATTTCTCTCCAGCTCTCCCATTTTATCAACATTTCTTCTTCGATAAATGGCGACCAAATCGAACCAAGAGTTCTTGATATATGAATAGGGCGTTTAACAAAACCAAATTTTCTTATTCATAATATGAATATAGATTATCAAGTTTTATATCTTAAGCAAGAGAAGGTTAGTCGTGGCGCAGGGGCACAAAGTGTGACTGTAAATGCGATGTTGTGGCTTCGATTCCCACTCGAGATTTTTACTAATGTTTTCACTTTTTCGTTCTAATTTCTCTTCCTACTCTGCCGTGTGTGGGATACAGCGTGAAGCCAAAAAATACTCTAAGCAATAGTGGATTCATTAAATGATGTTTTTGTAATTTTTTTGTCATTGTAAACAGGGAGTTGTTGAGCGAAGCGAGCAAGAGAGGGAGTGAAGCCTCCTAATCTATATTTAAATATATCCTTTTAGTTACTAAGTGACTGACATACAATTCGGAGACGAAACTACAGGTTTAGAATGTAAATAAAGATAGGTTAGGTTAAGAAGTATGAGAGGTCACTAGTAGAGGATGTCTCGAAATTCCCATGGAAAAGGGAAAGACGGGACTTTCTATTACAGTTACCTCTAACAGTCCATTCAAACAAAGATGCGGACGAAGGCTAGTAATTTTTAAAGTTTTCTTTATATACTTAAAAAAAATATATTAATATCGTTCTGAATAAGTAGAAAACGCTCTAGAATAATATAAAATAATTAAAATTATATTAAATAGATAAAGAAAGTTAATAAATAAACTGATTGTCTGTAAAGGCGGCTTACGGATGATAATTTTACGCGATAACGTCATAAGACAACATCGATGATAAATTGCATACTTTTAAGAATTATTGTCACTCAATTTACATTATTGTGTATAATACAAAGAGTTCAATGATTTTTTTTAATCATTCGGGAAAATAAATATTTTTGATTTTTTTTGTTTTAACTTCACGCTGTATTCCACATATAGCAGGGTAGGCAGAGGAGACCTAGAAATGTTAATACGCTCCGTTCCCTCCGTTCGCTCGTGTATCGTCGGCCTATCTCAGTAGAACTGCCCTCGGAGCTAGTGGTAGCTTTAAGTTTGTTCAAAGAATCAAAAGCACTTGCAGAAGTCTCTTTTAAAGAATATTTTTTATTTGATAATCGATGATATATATTTTAGAATCAAGAATTATTAATCAATCCGTAATCGATATAATATTTTTATTAGCTTCTCGCTGTATCCTGCACGAAGCAGGGTAGGCAGAAGGAACTTGGAAACCTGAAGTTAAGATACTCTTTTCCTCACTCTTTGCCAACTTCAGGAGGAATTGCGTGCATTGCAGCTTAACGCCACGCTTTGATCAGAGCGAGGAAAAAGAAATTATTCAATATTTCATTTCCTTGAGTTTGATCCACATATAGGCACAAACACGCTAAATCGTTACCCCACAACAGCGAAACCAAGTTAAACACAACCACACCGCAGAAAACATGGCTTAAGAGAAAATTATATTGAAGTACGAGTACATACATACAACAAGTCCCACGCACTCGCGATATCAAACAGTCTGAGATTCATTTCCGACCCATCGGCGGCTCTACACACAAGTGACTTTCATTAGACAACGAGCCCCCAAACAAAAACGAGTGTACGCAACAATTCGCCCTAACTACTTCAAGTACAACCCCCACCCCGACCCCCGACCCCCACCCCCACCCGCGGACCGCTTAAAAGCCATTACGAGGCCTTTGATGTGCCGCGTTTCGACTGGCCACTTAAACTATTGCTGCTACTAGCTATGCTTTATACGTTTTTTAAGTTTTACTTAGATTACAACTACTTACAGGTGTCTTAGTTTGGAGACTGCAATGAAAGTGCGTGACGGTCAAGTATTTCCAGATTTCAATTTTAATTATAATTGAATTAAATATAAAAACCATTTGTTTTAGATAGTAGCGTGGGCAGAGAGACTTGTTATCATAAATATCCTTCTCTACCTTTTACCCGAATTTGAAGAACATAATAGGAAACGGAAGTGTATTAATGGAAATGGAGTGCCTTTGCACTAGATTCGCAGGTTCTGATGAGACTTATACATGCGGGATGTACGCCACATCTTGAAAGTAAAAAAAGGTAGTGTTGGAACATAAAGCCACGCTTCGCCTTACATGAAACCTAGCGTAAAATAGAAAATATTTAACTATAACAAAGTGTGACTGTGAAACCGACTGGTTGTGGGTTTGATCCCCACTCGAGGAGATGTAATATTAATTTAAAATTCATATTTCCATTTCTTCTCTGTAGTGTCAAGGCAAAGGGCGGCATTAAATTTTACCACTAAATACGCAACGCCTCCAGAATTCGGTGAAAAAGCGGGAAACGGAGTCTCTTAACACTAGTTTCCCTCTGCCTACCCTGCTGTGTGCGGGAAACAGCATGAAGCTGATTTATTTATTTTTTTATTTGCAGTTCGTAATGTGCTTTCAATAAATTTTAATAACTAACTAATAATTTAACTTTTTGTCTCCGAGATATGTACCTACATATGACACACTTTTACCATTTTATTCAGTTTCAGTTCGAATCTGGTGAAGCCAATTTATAGTATTAGTGTGCATAGTACTTATTTTTCAAACATATTAAGGTATATCCTGAATTTTTAAAGGTGACATGGCCGGCACGAAGCACACGAACTGTTCTTTAATTTTCCACTATTTAGAAAGGAGTTATGTAAACTCATGTGTGTAAATGTAAACTCATGAACTATATTTATATACTGAAACCTGAATTTGTAACCTTGGTTTCGTAACATGGCGTAAACCGTACATTGCGTTTGCAATCATCGAAAGTGAATCATGGAGAGATATAAAAGTAGTTGCACAAACTCTCGTTCGATACAAAAGGTATATAAGGTAGGATAATAATACCTATATTATGTTATATACCTTTTAAAACTGTATTTATATGTTATGTATCGATAAGGTATTAGACGTTATAAAATTTCCTAACAGGCTAAACAACAATATTCGTGACTACTTAAACACACGACAGACGAAACTAAGCAGACGAGCTACACATGCGTATATGCGCATATACATACATACATATAGGTGTGCAATTCTAACATGAGATTTTCATTTGTCATTAAAACCATTGAAGATCGTATTGAAAAGGCAAAAAGCATTGTATTCCTTCACGGTAACGAAGTGCTCGGAGCTACCATGTGGTAATTAGCTGTACCTTTGAGAAAGCACTCTTTGATATTGTATGGGGTTTGGTGCACTCTGTATATCCAGCGAGGCTGTGTCGATTTCAACTTCTGTGTATTTGATTGGTTGAATTGAACTTATAGAGCATTTTTAAAATTTTATATAGTTGATCTCTTGCAATGATTCGATTGTGAGTTCGATTTTCATTCGGAAGAAATAATTATGTGGCGTTGTATTCCTCCCCTTTACACGCAGTGTCTGAAGACAATTTTCAATCGCCGCCCAATGACAGTATGAGGGCAATAGATTGTGTAAGTACACTCCCTCTGCCTACTTTGCTATATGCGGGATACAGCGTGAAGCTAAACTAAAAGATAGGTAATATGATTGACATGATAAACATATTTGAACCATCAAACACGATATGCTAAAATTGGTTCATTCATACATATTAACATCGGTTGACCAATTCTCCCATTGAAAACGCAAAGACAATTTCATTCAATACATATAAAATAATAAAAATAAAATAAAATTAAAACATAAAAACAACAATCCATAACTCTGCCATACATATTCCAACAAGTCCAAAAAAAACTCGACTATAAAGGCCTCATGACGAGATATGAGAGAGCTTTTAACTAAAAGTTCAAAAGTTAACTATCTCGCACAGAACTAAGCTGTACCCGCGTGCCAGTTCTGAATCAAGCGTACATTGCCTCATCTCGCATTCCCTTTGCATGTCTGCATCGATTCTACCGCGACGCTACTTCTTAACTGACTTTGAAGAATGTGAGTTCACGCTTTGCCTTACTTTTTAGAGGCCTTCGTAACGCAGCTGCGTAACATTTGACTGTAAGCGCGAAGGATAAGAATTTGATTTCTATTCGGGGAAATTAATTATTTTTATTATCTCGCTTTTATAATAAGACAAAGTGCGGAGTAGATTTCCGCCATTCAACACGTTCAACACTAGACCCTCTTTCCCTCTGTCCACTATGAACTTGAAGTTGTAGTTAACAACTTCAAGTTCATAGGGAGTTCCCTGATTAAGTGTACCTTAGAATTTTATACCACTGTAAAAATGTGAAATATATGAAATTGACCAAATTTTATTAATACTATGTTTACTTTCGTGTTAACTACAAATACAAGTAGATGATGATGATGATATAAGAAACATTTGCTTAGTTCACTTTGTTTCAGTTTCAGAGCGAATATTTAAAATAAAAAATTGAGGCCAGTCGTGGTGCAGCGGCACGAAGTGTGACTTTAAAACCGACTGGTTGTGGTTTCGACCCCCACTCGAGGAGCGGAAATATTTACTTAAATTTATATTTAATTTCATCGCTCTGGTGTCGAGGCTAAGCGTGGCGTTGAGTTCTGCCACTCAACACGTAATGCCTCCAGAATTCAGAAGGCAGAAAGTGGGGAACGGAGTGTCTTAATACTAGGTTTCCTCTGCCTACCCTGCTGTTTGCGGAATACAGCGTGAAGCTGATTAAATAAATAAATAAAGATAGAGGCTGTCATCGGGGTTTTCTTACATACCGAGGCTCTTGTATGTATTATTTATTCATAGTTTAATTTCTTTGTCCTGGCACCAAGGCAAAAACCCGGCGTTGAGTTAAGACAACCGCCACTCAACACACGATGCCTATAAAAATCTACGGAAAGTGGGAGACGGAGTGTATTAACACTAGATTCCCTCTGCCTACCCCGCTATATGCAGGATACAGCGTGAACCTAAAATAGAAAAAAAAGTACAGATCGAGTATCAATACCTAGTGTTATCAGTATTTTTAAGCAAAAAAAGGCTTAAAACAAACGTTTATAATCCTTTAAAATCACCCGTTAAAATCATCTGTAATAATTTAAAAGCGCGGCATCGTGTAAGATTGCCTTATTTCGCATTCCCTTTGCGCCAGCTTCGAAATCTATAAATGTATGAGGGTATCGTAGGTTCTCTGAATTTTTCACTTTTATTACGTCCCGCTTGAACTATATAATTGCTAACTTATCCTAATTACTATGGTCTTCTACTTTACCGTTTTATAGACAATATCCATACATTGGAATCTAAGTTTCAGCTCTTTTAATAAAACAATAATTTTGTAGCAATTTTATAGAACAAACCATTTTATATTATTATATATTTTTTTATTTATGAACCGATTTAAATGTTAGAGAAAGGTTCCCAAAGTGCAAATCATAAAATTTAACGTCCATTACAAAATCAGGGTTAAACAAACCAATATCTCTAATAAACACTAGTAAATTTTGCGGAGCGTCTTGAAGATCGATTCTTTATAGCTTTCCTGGCGTTTCAGACGCGCGAATGCACCCCTAGCGTTACCTTCCCTAGGGACCTTCCGTCCCGTTCGCACCCCTAACAAAATAACACCCTCTCTCTTTATAGAAACGTCATTGCGTGGCGCATTGTCTGAATTGTGTACAAATGGAAATTGCATCTTAATACATACAATTAAAGTTTATTTTGGATTGACGTAAAATTGTAGAAAGGAAATTGGCATTTACATCGGTAGGAGAAAAGCCAGTTTTCCGCGGCAAAATTTCAAAATGAATTCAACTGAATACCACCGCTAAGTTAGTTTTGCTGTTTTTGTATTTTACACATTCCTTAATGCTTCGACTTAGGGTAGGAAATCGTTTAAATTTGAATAGCCACAAGTAATTAGCGAGTGTTGTTTTCCACGCTCGGAACATAAGGCGCCGGTCGCATTCGTTGACATGTACCGGCACGCGAATGATTTTCTTTCATTCTTTTATAAAATATCTGTTTTTTGTGTATTTTTTACTTTGCGTATAGTTAGCACTGTGTTGTTGTGAGTATTGTGTGTTTGTGTGTAACTTCTGTGGCCTGTTGATTGTATACGATTAAAGTTAAGCTTAGATAAATAGATTTAGTAAACAATAGTATATTTTTGTTATAATAATATAGGGAAGAATTTAGGATTTAAGCTGTTCGACGGTAAAATAAGGTAAGCATTATTCAATTATTAAATTTTCTCACAAGAAATATTAAATTTATATTAAAATTTGCATAAATATATATTTTTTAAAGTATCTTCTTTAGATAATTAGACTTTCCTCTGTACAATTTTCAACTACTTTTATATCTATATATGTATATATAAAATAATCATAAATAAACAGTGCAATACACAACCTAGGTGCTAAAATCTCGACCCACATTATACAGTATGTTCACAGTTAGCTTACAAAGATATCAACTTTATTACAGCAATGATGGGTTGCATTAGGTTCAGGTGTCGTTCACCCCGTCGCCATGGAGACGGCGGCCAACGGAAGCATCGGTCCTGAAATGGGGGCTTATTGCAATTACTTTAGGGAGTACTCGTATAACTATATATGTATGTCTGTATGTAGGTACTTATATATAGTTGTAAAATTGTAATTTGTATTAAATTATAATAAAAGCTACTTAAGCTTTCGATTAGCGACACTTTCGCGATATTTGTTTTGAATGACGAAAAAAATGTGTGTGCTGTAGTAAGATGACCTCTTCGAAATTCATATTATCTATGATTTTATACTAATATTATAAAGCTAAAGATCTTGTTTGCTTAAAATAATCTCAGAAACTACTCGTTTGAATTATTAACGAAAGGATGCATTAGAACGAACGAACCTGCGGTCAGAGTTACCTCGGACACCTGTAATACGATATAAAAAAATCTTACTTACTTATGTTGGAGTAAATGTTATAGGTACATAATCGAACCGGCGATCTTTTTTTTAGCAGCTAAAGCAGTCACTAAGGTTATCACTATATTAATCTACACGCATATACGCATGTATGTGTAACTCTTTAAACGAGCAATTTACACACAAAAATATATTTTTTAATTTATGCATATTTCTTTCGATTTGCGGTAAAAGCTGAACCACTGTGTTCTTAATTTTCGTGTTAAAAGACTAAAACGCCGCAAAACAGCGATCCAGATCCAGACCAGTTCATGAAGTAAGGCAAAAAAATTGGCCACAAATATTCAACTGAATATCGAAGCTACGAACACCGTGTTGAGTATGACACTCCAACTGCGCGGTAAGGGTGTCTATAACATTTCTTATTTACTATATGCGTAAAAGTACCGTCGAGTCTCATACATCAAGAATAATACTCATGTAGTATGACTTTTACTACTAATATACAACATCGAGCTACTTTTTATGGAAAAAGTTTATTATTGTTATTTGTTCTTTTTATTTTATTTTTAGCTTCACGCTGTATCCCGCATTGTAGAAAGGAGAGGCAAAGGAAGCCTTATATTAAACACTTATTCCCCACTGTTTATTTTTCGAGACAATGCGTGTTAAATGGTGGAACTCAACGCCGCACCTTAATTTTTATGTTATGAGAAGAAAACGGAGATTAGTGACGCTGCAGCTACGCGTTATACTAGAACTATTAATGACGATAGCCAAACCACGTTAAAGAGATTGCGTGTTGTATTACAAAACCGACATCGAACTTTGTTTCAAACTAATGAGATATTTGCATATATCTACTATAATTCCGCAAATAATGTAGGCCCCCGTGACGCAGTCGGACAGCGTTCGCGTATAAACACGACCGTAGTAGGTTTCTTCTTCTTAAGCGTCCCGCTGCATCGCGCAAGTTGCAGGGTAGACAAAAGGCCATTCCCATCATTTCGCTTTTCGAGGCATTATGTGTTGGGTGGTGGAACTCAACGCCGCGATTGATTGTGTGTTTATGAAGTAGGTACCTATGAAGGTAGGTAAAAAGAATAGAGAACGAAAAACACAATAGATTAAAAAAATCCAAATATTAATAATATAATATTATTTATTATATTGATAACTAAAACAAAAGTTCAATCGATGTTTTTATTACATGTCAACTATTTAACAGTAGGTAAGATCAACAGAAAAAGAAATTGTCGTTTAGAATTTTACAACATTCGTAAATAATACTTACGTACTGTTGTAAAGACTCCTCGGCGACACTTTATAGCGGCAATCAAAAGTTAACCAGCTACAAATATAAAGGGGTGATAGCTAGCACAGTTAACTATTAAGTCGACATTTCGGAAATTTATACTTAAAACAAAGTATATAAAAATAATAAAGTTTTTTTCCTGTCGATAGTATTTTTTTATACAGAATGGGCGGCGTGGCGCAGTGGTTAGCCACAAGCGTGTGACTGTACGAGCGATGATTGTTAGTTCCACCCCCTTCGGGGGCATTAATTATTATGTATTTATATTTTCATTTCTTGGTCTGATAACAAGGAACAACGCGGATTCAGTTCTCCCGCTCAACAAGCAATGCCTCAAAAATTAAGCGGTAAGTTAAGAGCGGAATGTTTTAACACTAGGTTACTATATACGACAGTAATTTTCATTATAATTGTCACCATTCCCAGAGCCTATTACTGGGTGGTAGGAAGCCGCGCTTTGTATAACCATATTCAAAAAATGTAATAATCGACCTTATTATATCGATATATACTATATCGGCTATTATGGCGTATACAGTTAACACTATGTTTCACTTGCGGCTTCATCTGTGTGGACATAAAAATGTTTCCTATTTCTTTATTCCCTTTCGTTACATTATTTATTTCCGAATCAAATCGTCGTCGTATCGTCTACAAAACTGTGCTACTTTTGGCACTTTTTTCTATTATTATAACTATAAATGAATTGTTCACCCTATCTTTTAAAGGAAAACTACTAAATCCGTTGCATAATTCGAAAAATGAAGACGTACATCAGTGCTGAACTGTTTGTTTTACACTACGCAAAGACGGTATACGTATATAATAGTTATATAGTTATTTGTCAGTATCACTCGCACGTCACCGCCACTTCCCCGACACTTACCCCCGCTGGATTCGCACCCTTACTTATTATAATTCATATTTTCATACGTGCGCTCTGCACCTCTGTACTTTAAATACGCCGCACGCCGTGAGGGCTCCTTGGAAAATCTTTTGAGAACTGGTTTTGATGTTGTTTAACTGTTATAAATGTATTTTTTTATCTTAGACCTGTGACGATGCCTTTTTCTTTAATGTAGGTAGATAGATGATTCCTTAATGATAGTTTTTTTATTATTTTCTTTTACATTGCTTATGTCTTTTCTGCATCATTTATATATGACGCTGCCGTGGCACAGTGGCAGCGACGGTTGTGGGTTCGATTCCTACTCGGGGTAGTCAATTGTTTAAATTTTCTCACTCTGTAACGATACACGCGCGTGTAAATCATTATTACGATGTCGGAATTTCAATAGATTCTAACTTCGAAATTATAGAAACAAAAATATTTACAAATATGAACATCCCTCAACTTGAATACAACCTAATCATATAAAATGCAAATGTTATATTTTTTAATATCATTTAATTTTATTAGTTATATATATACTTATCATTACGCAAAAGAATCAAAAGTACAATTATTAAACCACTAATCACTAAAAAGCTCTCCTACTTGACTCTCATAAAACTGCCATCCCCATACAAGATGTAGAGTGAATAACGCCCGCAATTGATCGGTAACCGGAGCCGACGCCGGGGGGCGTAATGTGTGTATTACTTCACACCTTGGTTCGGCCGCATTGGGTTTCCTTTCACCCCCAGTGAAGCTTACCTAGTGAGCTTTTACTAGCTGTAAATGAAGCTTTTTGTAAATGCTTATAGAGTTTATCGCTTCTTTTGAGAAAAAAATTGTAGTATCGGTTTGATTTTTTGATAATGCTCAGAAACAAGTGGTTTTTATGCTGGTAGAGTAAAGAAAGTACGTTATAATCGTGTACTTTACACAGAGGCCCAACTTTGGCAAAATTAGTTGGATTGTGTATGATATATTACATTAATCTCAGGAACTACTGGGTTGATTTGAAAAACATTTTTTTTTCGACATGTCACTTAGCAAGGCAAGTGTTACATTAAACATTTCGATGTGACACACTTAGAACCTAATAGACTCTCTATCTTAACAATATTATAAAAGATAATAATGGAATATAAAACGTAATATAGACAAGACAGTTAATATAAGTACGTACAATGGATCGCAAGGCGGAGCGTCATTGTGTTTATTACTTCGCACCTCACGCTACCGCATCAGGTTACTTACCGGTACACGGTAGCTCACCCTTTAGATTAGCGGCGACTCCCCAATTGCATTTGGAAATCTGGAGTAAAATATTGCATTTTAAAATTTTGTAGTACCTATGTAATAAAGAATTAATTATTTGATTTACCAAATTAATTTTTAATTTGGTAAAAAAATATCTTCACTAAGTAGTCTAATAAAATTTTTATTTCCTTCACATCCCTTTTGCAACTGAGGGAAATAGCTTGTTGAGTGACGGAACTTGAAGCCAAGCTTTGTGCCGGGTGATAAATTTAAAAGTAAATAAATAGATCCAGTAGGTACGTTTACGCATGAAAAAATATAGTTCCTTGAATTTTCCTCCCTAATCTCGAGACGTTACTTATCGAGAGCCGGTTAGCTACAAAAGATACCCATAATTACCATAATATCCAGAGTGGGGATCGAATCCACAACCATAGTAAGTACAGACAGTGAGATGAGGACACTGCACCACAATCGCATCTACATAACCCATATGTTTATATTTTAGGGTTCCGCAACTCAAAAGGCTTAGGAACAACTAACTCATATCAAACTAAAACGGTACTACCCGTTAACCTACCGTTATGAAATTTGGCTCGAAGTGAGAAGTGGAAGCAGCATTAAAAATAAAGGAAAGAATCGAAATGTAATCTAACGTTTATATTAACTACTAACTTTAAATTAAATATTTTATATTAAATACTAACAGTTAAAAACTAGAATAAATTTATAGTTCACTAGCGACCCGCTCGCGGCTTCGCCCGCTTTAACCACAGAATTATTTACTTAAAACACTAAAATTATATTCATGTTTTAATATACCTATAATATATGTTTGCAACGCATTTAAAATTTCTAATGTGAAAATTTATAAAAACCTTAGATCGCATTTTCCTAACTCCCATAAGAGAGATGCAGCTGTCAATATATTAATTTCTTTAAACTTTTGCCTTAAGGAGTCTTTAGGGCCTAAGTTATGGTTATAGCTATATAGTTATAGTTATATCGATACTTACAATAAAATCCTAACTCATCGGTGTCTGTACGTGGAAGATATATTAGAAACATTGTTATTACGGACATTTAACAATATAATAGAACTTGGTCAGTTTGTCTGTTTATCTGTGCGTTCACGATAACCTCACAGTTTTGTAATTTGGCTAAACGATTCTCAGAAACGATTTAAGCGATTTAAAGAGCTAAGACGTGACCGCGGTGCGGGAGCGGTAAAATCGGTTTAATTGTTTTTATTGTAACATTCGTCAGGTATGAATGGTGTAATGATTAAAAAACTGACCTTTATGACTATTTATTTATATCCTCATAGAGAAATTATACCTTTTTTGGGCACTGTTAATTTCTTAAGAAAATAAATTTGATCAAAATACACTTATTTATCTATTTATCTATACATATAAAAGGACATGTACCTGACTGACTGAGGTACGACACACGCACAGCCGTAACCGCTGATGGGAGAAACGTGAAGTTTGGACAGATGTTTATTTTAATAATTTGGACATCCACTAATAAGGGATTTTGAAATTTTTTTACCCTAAACGGATGAAATAGGGGATGAAAGTTTGTATGGATTTTTTTTAAAACTCTTTTAAAATATTTCATTGAACACGTGTTTCATGGTTTTTTTAGAATTCACCCCTAAGGGTGCTAATAAGCAGGTGAAGTTGCGCGCGCCCGCTAGTTTTAAGATAAAAATTAAAATAATATATAATATCTTATATATTATATTGTTATACTGTAATAATATATAATATATTTATCAAAATGAGAATGTATTGTTTTGTTTAATAGCTCCTGATAGTTATTACAACACATGCAAGGAAAGATCATTTTAGAAAGTTGTTTAATTATATTAGAATTATAAAAACTGCTAACATTTTAATGGTGAATAATATATTGTCTGTGTTTTCCACCTGAAAAACACTAAGGGGAGAAAAAATATTAAATATATATAAAAATATAGATACCACATTAGTATCGATACTGTTGTACTGGTAATAATAAATGAAAAAAATTATATACTACGTACGGGATACCTTTGTATGCAAAGTTTAAAGCTATTCATTACGACAGAATATAAAATATACATATTTTAGATGTCCTTCTGTACTACGATGGCGGCTCTGTTCTAGTTTGCACATTTTTCTTTGATAATTAGTTATTGTAACATACCTCTAACAGTTACACATGGTATCGTCAACTTTTTGTAGATATTGACGTCTTCTATGAAATTATAGTACATCACTTTGCTCTATTGTCAATAATTTCCACAGCGTACGCGATATAAGGTTTTTTTTTGGTATTTTTTTACCTTAATCGTCTAATTGTAAAAGAATTTTCCAAATTGGTCTCGTAGTTTCGGGGCCTATTCAAATCAAATAAGGAAACAAAAAATCTAATCGATTGTCTTAATAATTTTAGTGATATCGATGCAACTCCCCCCCACCCCTGCAGAGTTACTCGCCACGGTGCGCGAGGCCACACGACACACACTCCGCATTTTTTATTATTACATGATTTTCTTTAGATTGATATTTTTAAATTCGTTATATCTTTTGAATGGGATATCCGATTTTATTAATTTAAAAAGTATTTTACAGGTATTGAAATTATCTTTATTAAAATATCATTTAATAGGATAAGGATTAATGCAGAGGTATGAATAATATGGTTTGATTATTGTCGGCATTTTTGTTAACTTATAAAATATAAAAAAATGGTTATATTGTCATAACTACAGTAGTTGGACATATGCTATCGGGGACTTTTTTATAGATATTGATGCGCTCTATAATACTGTAGAACATTGTTTTGTTCTATCATCAATAGTTTTCGCAGCGCACGCGATGATACAATTGTTAAGATCAATTTCTTCTCACCTTGGGTTACATTATTGCATTTTTATTAGGGATCTCTATTTTTTTTGAAAATGTAATATAACCTATACTGGTCAGTGAAAATCCAGCTTTCTAATAGTGAAAAAAATATTGAAATCGGTCCAGTAGTTTTTGCGTGAAAACTCTACAAACATACACACATTACATACATACAAAAATACAAATCTTACTTCTTTATAATATTAGTATAGAAGTATAGATTTCATACAACGTAATCGTGTACACTGCCCACAAACTTTATCAATGTTTATAAGTTATATTTGGACGTTCTTCAAATTATAACGAATTCCTTGGTGATCGAATCCGGCTCGCACTTGACTGGTTTTTAATTCCCTGATACTACAAACAACAAAACTAACGAGCCATATATCACAAGAGGTTTATACAAACTTCATTAAGAGATATCGTTGTAATATAGAAGGGAATCCCAGTCATCCGATGTGTATCGAGATTCGATTTAAGCTCCAAGCCATATTTCATGACTGTTGAATAGGTACGGATAAAGGCGGTTTTAGAAAGGATGTTTTTATATTCACCTTACAAATTTTCCATTCTTTTGGATTGGCATGTTGAGTAAATACAATAAAAGAAGTTTTTATACTGCAAAATATATTGAACAAAATGTTGTGTATATTATTTACGATAGTTTTTTTATTGTTTCTTTACCTTCGTGGTGTATACCAAACCCACAACCATCAAGTGCTCAGTAACGTTGCGTTATCGCCACATTAACATTTTTTTTATATACATATATTTGAACTAAACGCAGACACCTAGTCCTGTGTTAAAAATTGTAAGGCTTTGTAAATGTTTTATTTTGGCTTCACGCCGTATCTCGCACATACCACAGGACAGAGGGAACCCGTAGCTGTTGTGTTTACAGTCGCACGCTCCATATCGGGCTCGACTACTAATTACTAGACTAACTAACTAGATATTTAATATCAAAGATCCGATATTTGAAATTTCATTGCCGCGCGTCGTCAGGCATACTGAACATATTGAAATTTTAATGAGTATAAACATAAATTAATATAAAAATTTTCTTCGAAAATGATCATTCAGTTCCAACTGTGCCATAGTAATACTAGAAATACAATATATTTCTTAAAGATATACGTTTTAATAACAAGGGAAGTGGAGAATATCTAGCATTAAATAATCTGTTCACCGTTTTCTCATCTCTCAACGCCGTATTTTATCTTGACAGAGACAAATAAAATGATTTACTTCTACATGGGGATGGAACCTACAACCACCGTGCTTACTGCCAGACGCTGCCCCACTGCCTTACAATACTAGACAATGGCCATAAATACAATATATCTATTAAAGAGGCTTTGTATTATAGGACAGTCGTATATGAGGCCAGTCATGGCGCAGAGGCACAATTTGTGACTGTAAAGTCGACTGGTTGTAGATTCGATCCTCACTCGAAAAAATAATTTACTTATTTATATTTATGATTTAATTTCTTCGTTTTGATGTCGAGGCAAAGCGCGGCGTTGAGTTCCGCCACTCAACACACAATTCCTCCAGAAGTCGGCGAAAAGTGGGAAACGGAGTGTCTTCAGACTAGGTTCCCTCTGCCTACCCTTCATTGGCGTTTTCATTTGGCTACTCTGTTAGACAAAGCGCTTGATTTCCGTCTCCAAATGCAGTACAATTATTAAAACAGTTACGTTCACAGTCAGACGCTATGTCGCTGCGCCACAACGGTTTCTTGTGTGACGGAGATGATATAGCCTATAAAATAAGCAGAAAATTGAAAAGATAATACATACCACTACATTTTCTCATTCCACTATTCATTACAAAAAGCGATAACAGTGTAAAGAAAAAACCATACTAAAGATATTATTGTTTTATTACGATGAAGTTTAATGAAAAACGTAAATACCTCCGTACAAATACAGAATATAAAAGATTCATAATATCTGTGTCTCTAGTAGCTCTCTTATATCTTGAGCGAACAAAAGAAAATTTTCATTTACATTATATTAGCCCAGGATCTTGTTTGTGATGCAAAGTAAATTCCAAGTAGAAGCCATTTGTCTAGACGATTCTCGATGATTTTGATTAAAATTCATATTTAATAGAATATTGTATTGTTGCGACTGCGCCAGTCGTGGCGCAGGGGCACTAACTGTGTCTGTACACGATTGGTTGTGGGTTCGATCCTCGCTCGACGAAATTAAATATATATTTATTTTCTTTTCAATTTCTTTACTGTGGTGTTGGGGCAACGCGCGGCGTAGAGTTCCGGCACTCAAAACGGACTGTCTTAACACTAGATTCCTTCTGCCTACCCTGCTGTACACAGCGTAAAGTCGATTTTTTTTCTTATTAGCATGAATATTAACGACATGATTTTTCGTTTTTATTTATCTGTATCTAGTGTTAAAACACTTCTTATAAGCGTCGAAGCCACTATAGTTGGGTAAAAAGGTCAAACGTCGTACTACTGCGCCACAATGTAGACTAAGAAAAATGTTTATAAAACATTATTGTTGTAAATAGGCGAAAAGTTAAAATACTGATTTATATATATAAGATGCTATTAAATAGGCTTAAAGGATAAAACCGGATTTCAAATAATATTCTATTGAAAATACAACATTTTTTATAAAATTTGTAAAAAAAAATTATTCTTCCAACAGGGAAACGAACTCGAAATCATCGCGTGTACTCACCACTACGACGTAGTCTTACAAATAACTTGTCATATATTTATATAACGTAAATTTATTTACAGTGGGTTGGTTTACTTGGTAGTAAAACAGCTCAGGAAACAGGAATGGCTAAAGAAATATTTAGTTGGCTCTTCATTTGCCGTTCTTTCGCAATCTCCCGGTAAATTTCCTTCGCGAAAGTACAACGATCTTATAATTTGTCCGAGGATTTTTAATATTTAACTAAATCTCTAGTCCTGGCTTAGCTTCGATGAGATGAAAATGAGATATAGGGATGCTGTGGAGACAACAACTTGAATTAAGGTTCCTTTTGTTATATTTAGCGTCAGTGAAATGAAAAAAAAATCACCAGTAAAACGAGGTTGGACTCATCTACCGGGATTTTCCATAGTTTGAGATTGTAGGTCAACTAAAAAAAATAAAATTAATAGTAATAGTAGTATTAATAGTAATAGTCGTAAATTAATAGTTATAGTAGTAATTAGGTTAGGTAATGCATCATTTTGTATGACATTAAAAACATAAGTATGTTACGATTTTTTTTATTTGTATTGTAAGTTCTCATTTAATGCCAAATTTGACGGTAAGTACTCTATAGGTTTTTACTATTTGAGGAAGGGAACCCAAAACAACAATGTTCTGTTTAAAATGTAAGCATTTTTTTTTGTTAGGTAGGCAAATGAAATTTAGTTGTAAATTATTTTGTTTGCTCACATTTAATGTGTTGTGGTGTGTAGTGTTGTGTAGTGCAGCGGTTGTTGGTTCGATCCCCACACGAGAAAATTAATTAACATTTCTTATTATTTTCATTTCTTCGCTGCCACCGAGGCAAAAACCCGGCGTTCAGTTTCGCTACTCAACACATAATGCCTCGAAAAATTCGGCAGAAAATGGGGAACGGAGTGTCCGAACTAGGTTTCTTCTGCTCACATGTATGTATATGTGATAGATAATTGTACAGAAATATGTGAATGTATTTTTTTGGGAATTTGTGGCTCCGTTCTCTCTGACTACTCCGCTAGATCCCTAGCGGAGTAGTCAGAGACAGAAAACGTGAAGTATCTTAAGTAAGTAACTTTTAGGCTTCTGTGCTCAGAGGATCTAAAACGAAAATTCACTAGACTGTATATCATGATTTGTAGAAGTATCTCATGACAGGTTAGACAGTTGAAATTTTGTCCTGTGGCCGATGTAATAAAAAATACTGAAAACAGAATAAAATAAAATTTAAGAGGTAATCAATTATAGTGATGTAATATATTCTATAGAATTGATCGATAAATACGTATACTATCCAAAATAAATTATCTTTAATTCGAACCGGGGAAACCATTAATGGGGATTAACGCGGTGAACCAAACAAAAGCTTTCGCTTTAAAATTGTAATTGAATTAATTTTGTTTCTGCGCTCTGGTAACTCGACAAAGTGCGGCGTTGAGTTCCGCCATTCACTATATATTATTTTCATAATTGAGCGGAAAGTAAGGAAAAGTGTTAACACTACATTATCGTTACATTTTTTATGGTAGTATTTGCTAATGAAATAAAGACAATGATACGGGACATACTCTATTTATGTTAATATAATTCAGCTCGACATGAAGTATGCACGCGAGTACAGAGCTCTAACAACCTTGTCAGAGCAGGTGCTTAATTAAGCTCATTCTGTCTTAACAATTGAAATTCATATTTTTGCAGTCTTCATAAATATGTCAAGAGTTATTGAATATCGTAAACAAATGGCTCTTAATATTTTTGCTATGAATATGAGAGAATAATTGCACCTTGTAATATATCTGTCTATCTATGTTTTGAAGAGGATGACGATGGCGTAATTTAGAATTTGATTTTATTGAAATCGAACGAATATCGAATTGAATATTTTAGTACATTAAATATAGATATAGACCAGTGGTGGTGCAGGGCAAGCGTAGGACAATGCGACAGTTTGTGTTAATCGAGAAAAAAAACCAGAAACAGAATGGCGGAAAAAAAGAACGAAAGTGTCTTAATGAGAACGGAGTGTCTTAGAACTAGATTCCCAGGTCTCCTAACCTGCTATGTGCAGGATACGGCGTGATGCTAAAATAAAACAACTTGAACAAATAGTAATTTTAAACGTTTCTAAATTAATTTAAATGATTATGGTTGTGCTTTAGGCTGATTTTAGTTATGTCAGCCACTTCTACTACATTTAATTCCTGCTTCCAAACATATCGTACATGGCCAGTCCGTCTGCACACCAAAATCAGTTAACAAGTCTATATAGAATGGCGCACTACTGGTGGATCTCCAGCTCGTCATGCTCGAGGTCAAGATCTGCCTGACGCTGCTTGAAACAAGTGATTTGCATATGACCTAACCTACTTTCCCATTCTCCTCTCATTTCTATATATTTTACCTCTTTAAATCTACAAATGAAATGAATAATGAACATTACGTAAATGAATCATAAAGGTTAATAACTTTTCCATAGAGCTTTTACGTCACCTATAAATTATCAGTAGTGGATTCATACTCGTTTTAATTGCACGCATAAATAAATATACGAATTTAATAAATTGCATGTTTTATTCCATTGTCTCGTTACTGGGATGGATCATTTAAATATTACGTATAACAATAGGCAGAGACAATAATAAAAAAAAAAATTATCAGTTTTAATAATCTCGCACAATATGCTTAGACAGAGAACCAACGGTTAAGACAATCCGTTCATCACTTTACGTCCGAATTCGAGACATTGTGTATTAAGTGGCGAAATTCAACGCCGCGCTTTCCCTTTATAAGAGTTATGAAATGAAAAAAAAAATCCTCGAGTGGTGATCGAACCTACGACCATCCCCATTACAGCCACCGTTCTCCTGAGCTACGGTGGTAACTATTAAAATGAATTTATGTATTTACTTCGGCAAAAGTATTTCATAGTGAATTTATTTGTAGGTATAATAGTAAATCAATGGTAAGCTGGCGGCCCGCCAGGCGGCTCCAATTGATAACTTCACCCTTTTATTGCTTCGAGCTTATTTTATACCTCTGTCTTTTTTTTTGCGACTGACGCAACTGAAACGTAGTGATTGTATTGTAAACTTTTTTTTTGTGGAAAGTATTTATTAAGAGTATGTATATATTTATGTAATATGAATCCACAATTGGGATGGGCAGCGATTCCGCTACGCTCAAATTTACTATATACTTTGGAAAATAGTGTTTTTCATTGTTAAGCGTGGAATAACATTTTAAAAATATAAAAAAAAATGTCATAAATAGCATTATCTCTCTCTTGCCAAATGATAATTCTAAGTATTTATAGATAGAGGATATTTGTAAAAATCTCCCTTCAGAGAGGCTAGCAACAATAAGTTGTATGCTGCGCGCGCTGCGCTTGGACGGTTTCCAAGAGGTGCAGGTTCAAATCCCGCTACGTTAAAATTTTTATACGGTTGTAACGAAATATTTTTCTATCAACGCTTCCAACGAGGGAAAACAGTGAAGTTGCTGCAAATAATGAATTAATTGTTAAATCACTCCATTGTCCGCTAAATATGTAGGTCTACAAAAGAAAAAGTCTAAAAAGCTCACCTCTGCGTTTCGTTACTTGTCTTTTTCCTTTCCATTTTAATGAACGCTCGCAACAAACACTCACACAAAAACTTTACTTAAATTCGTTTAAAAAGGTAAAAAATCATAAGAAAACTATTGCAAGTAGATTTGCGGATTCATTAAAGTTCCTATACAAAAGGTTTACAGTCTGAGGGACAGTCGTTAAAAATTCGAAATCCACAACGAAAAATACAAGTATTTTTAATTAAAACAAATTTTTGTAAGGGCTAGTTTAGAGCGGGTGGGGGGTGGGTTGGGGGACGAAGGGGGGACAGCTTTTAATTAACGTCGTTGTGCGGTAATTGCAACTCGCTTTGGAATCACGCCTCGGCATCGTCTTGAGATCCGCGAGTAGGACCGGCGAATTAAACACACATTCAGCTATAAACGTACAAACACACACGTGTACACACACACGTATACACACACAAGTTATATTTAATTGCGAATAAATACATCTCGTGTGCCTTTTTACTTTACCCGTCTTTTCATAAGCTACTTTTATGTTCACATTTTATTTAATTTTTAATGTTTTTTCTATTACTTTGTTGATGAAAATTATTATGCATTTTAACAGATATAACGTAATATAGCTTTATATTATAATGGTACTAGAATTATGTTTTATATTTGATCTTTTGTGATATTTTCCGGCGTTTTTAGATTACTGTAAAATCCAAAATAATGCCAACATGCAGGCGGCCAGAGGCAGGCGTTCTTAACACCATGGTGTCTATGCGTACTTTCCACTTATTTTCCAAAGAGTTTATTTAGACATTGAAAGAAAGGAAAAACAATGTAACTCTTCATTTTTATAGTTTTAATCAAGCAAAAGTGAGCGTTTATTTCCGCCACACGACATGAAATGTCGAGAGAGGCATGTAACACTATGCTGACATACGCGTTATACTGCTTGAAGCTAAGAAATGAAACAATATAGCAGTGTAATTATACACTTACATGTGCTACGGGACATAAAGTTCATTCGTTTATTTAATAAATCATAAAAAAACCCATGATCTTCCTTAAAACTACGTAAATTAACGCAAACGTAAGGTTAATTAAAAAAAACATTTAAAAGAAAAAAATTCTATTCTTAAAATAATTTTTAATTTTCATACTTGCGTAAAAGCTCTGTTCGAGGGAGCTTAAATTAACGCAAATAAACTTTGAGACGTCACTCAAAGGGCGAACGAGGCAAAGCATCGACACTGAAATGTAAGCTAAAAATATAATTGGAAACGTGTATTTCATTAAAGGCATTAGTAATTAAAGAATGAGGTTGCTGGCAGGCGTTAGTGTCTCCATACTCCGTAGAAACTAGGCACCAGAAGTGAATAGGCGCGAACGATCTCGAGTAATTAGGCTTACAAGAAATTTAAATCATTTCGCTACTTATGTTACTTTAATGTGTGATTAATGTTGTTTTTTTTAATGTAATGTTGTATATAACGCTATATCATGCGGTTGTACCCGCGTGGCCAAATAGAAATAACTATTTGTCTGTATATCCATCTGTTCTCTCTGTTTTACCAAGTTGTATCTCATATTTGATGTTTTTTCTCTTTGATTTGATCTTTTTCTCATCTCGATATTTGATTTTTTTGATAATAATACAGAATTTTTCACGCATAGATTTTATTTTTTTTAAAATGTGCCACGTTAATAAATGTCATTCATACAATAGAAAAGTAAAAAGACATTTTTGAATCTAAACTTCTTTATATAACATTTTAAGATTGCTTCATTCAATAAGCTATTGTTATCTCGGCTAAGGAAAATAGGCTTCTACGGCTTGCTCGAGGCGCGACTCATTTGAAGGCGTCATTTTTAAATGGTTTATTGTGTATGTCGCCGCAATCCTTATTGTGGGTATATAACTATATTGTCGATATACTTATTGTAACGATCCATACGAGAACAAAAATGTGTATGTAAATAATATAGTTAATTAAAAAAGAAATAATAGTCACTTATAAAAAATATTATAAATATAATTTTTAATATTATGTAATTTATAGCTTAGGATAAATACAATCTTATAAATAATAGAAGTTCAGTTCTTTAATTAAAAGAAAGAAAAATCAAAGGTAACTTAAGTGAATCTACTTACAATATTCTATATATATAAAAGGACTTGTTCTGACTGACTGAGGTAAGACGCACGCGCAGCCGTAACCGCTGTGCGTAGAAACGTGAAGTTTGGACAGATGTTTATTTTTATAATCTGGACATCCACTAAGAAGGGATTTTGAAAAATTTTAACCCTAAGGGGATGAAATAGGGGTTGAAAATATTTTATTGAACACATTTTTTTAGAATTCACCCCTAAGGGTGCAAAAGCGGGCGAAGCCGCGCGCGCCCACTAGTATGTAATAAACCTTAAGTGCAATTTCTTATTCCACTGTAATTGAGGTAAGTGGCGATACAGTGTGATTCTTTCATTTGTCCCGCAAGGTCATTAATAACCTCTATAACTCAGCTCTCGCGTGTGGATTTTCCACATACACGGTATTGATTTAAAAAAGTTAATTTATTTGATATTGTTAGGAAACCTAAGTCACTTTTAAGTTTTGTTATTTTACCACGCTGCATCTTGCATTAAGAGTTATTAATTTTGTTGTAGACTGGACTACTTTTTGAAATGAATTCTCCTATTGTGTAATATAGTCTCTTTTTGCCGTGCCGTGCAATCTCCTTCGGGTGTTCTCCATACAACGTGACATTGGCGAAGTGATTAGTGATCAATGGCACGCTCGAAGCGCCTTAAATGAAGAACTGAACTGAACTTTGTTGTTCCCACTCGGAATGAATTGTTTTCCTATCCTCGCTTTGGTAATAAGACAAAACGCGGGGTTGAGTTCCGACAATTAAGACGCCATATGGAAGATTGAGCGGTGCGTGGAAACGAAGTACTTTACAATAGCTTTCCTCTGTCTACCACGCTGTATGGAAAAAAGCATGAAGCTGTACATCATGTTAATTTTTTTTTAAATAAATTTTTTCACTTTATCTCAGTGTTGGGGGAAGAAAAACCTAATGAATTTATGAATTTTAATACTAAGAAAACTTAAATCATATTTGAAATTGTATGGTTCAATAACGATTTTGTTTATTTGTTTCAGGTTAAGGTTGGCGTTACCCTTGAAGCTATATGAGGTAAGATTTTTATTGATTTATCAGCTTGTTATATGAGATCTATATATTATAAGCTGTTGCGTTACTGAGTGACTGACAACATACAGATACAACTACAAACACAACATGTTTAACAAAAATAAAACGATTCGTAATCAGGGGTTAATTTAGACTTTTTCCCAAAAATATATTCTTAAAAATTGTTGTCACAAATAATTTTAACAATTTATATATACATGCATATATAAAGCTATTTAATATTCTTAATAGTTTTTATCTTATTCTTTCCTAGGTGAGTTAGACAAGAATAATACTTTTTTAAAAAACGTATAAAAATTTAGAGGTATTTGAACTTGCGCTTAAGTTTTTTTACTATTCTGAAAAAGTAATATATAAAACTCTTTTGTTACTGTCTTACAAACATTGCACAATTAAAACTACGCAACGAACAAAGACGGTCATGTAGTTCCCTTGGGAAGTGTAAAGGAACACTAAGAGGGGATATCAAGAATTTCGTACGAGAACGAGAAAAACGGAAATTAACGTTTTGTGGACTACCCACACAATCGTAGTACAGTTTATATAATATATTATAAGACAATAGTACGCGTCCGTTACAGCAGAATCTTTACCCAGGGGCTGCACGCCCCTCTTCATTAGGCGTCCCCAGCACGCGTGCTGGTCACCCTTCATAATCCACTGTAGGCTGGCCTCCCTTTTTGTGTCATTGGAATATATGAAGGACAAATTTCGATACTTTTGAGGATTTACAGTTAGGTAGGTTTATTGGATTTTTACACACGCAAAAATTGCTCTAGGTAGGTAGTTAAAAACAGTTTTTATCAATGAATATAAAAATGTTAGTATTGTTGGTCCTAGAGAAATGTACTAGCAGTCTCTCCATCCTTCATTATCTCTATCAAACAATAAGAAATTATATAAAATTTCGTAATTGTCGAAATTCTGTTTATTTTACTCTATAAATGCTTACTAGTTCTTACATTGAGTTCTATACGGAGCGACAATGACTTCCGTATTTTCCGTCTAGCTAAAAAGTTAAGTTATGTTAACTATATAAATATACATACATACATACATAGTAGGATTATATCCTGTGAGGTTACAAAATATAACAACTTCTAATAGGCGTTAGAAGATCTTCTAACAATGGACGATTCCAAGGCGCAGGCTGTCTGATGCATGACAATAATTGCCAAAATTACTGCGACTTTTTGTATCTGTAAGTTTAGTGGACGCGTCTTGTAAATTATGTAGGGTAATAGAAAAAAAAATTAGACTTAGTCTTATATTTAAAAAAATATATTAAATTAAATTAGCTTCACGCTATATCCCGCACACAGCAGGGTAGGCAGAGGGAACCTAGTGTTAAGACACTCCGTTCCCCACTTTCTGCCGAATTTTGGAGGCATTGCGTGTTGAGTGGCAGAACTCAACGCCGCGCTTTGCCTTGACACCAGAGCGAAGAAATGGAAATATAAATTTAAGTAAATATTTCATCTCTTATATTATATTTCTGTCTGTTCTGTCTGTCTTATATTTCTTATTTATTTACAGACCTATTGGATAGCGCAATTAAACGCGAAGTTGTAAAATCTGTTTAAATAATATATGTATCGTAAATACCTTTTATTTAAGTTTTTTATACATATACATTTAAAAAAACGTAGAAAATGTCTGTTTACGTTAATCTTTAAAAAGGCTAAGTATTATTTTTAAGCAAAAGGGTTTTAAAACGAAGCGAATATTCAAATGAAGTTGAAGAAACAAAAACACAAAACGTGGAGATATTAAAACATGTTTTTTGCGTCTTATAAGGAGATATAATTTGGATTCAATTAAGGCGAAGTGTACTAACTTATATATTATCGATTTTAAAGTTATATTATTGGATAAAAAATAAACAAGAACGTTGTGATAGTTATATTATAACAAATAGAATAATAAAAGGAGGAAAGGAAAAGAATGTTAAATGTTTAGAGAAGTTTCAGGAAATATACGCACCTACTTAGGAATCAGCTCGGCTCACTTAGGGATACAGCGTGAAGCTGATTTATTTTATTTAAATATCATATTATTTTATAAGATCGGGCGGCACGCAATTTTTCAAAATATGAGGGAAAGGTAGGGAACGGAATGTCTTAACATTAGGTTCCCTATACCTACTCTGCATTATGGTAAAATGCGGGAAGCACCTTTTTATCCATATTAAAAACCTTTAAAAACTTACCTTAGCACATTTTGCTTACAAGAAGTCCATTGGACAAGAAACCAACCCTCATTTTTCCTTCAAACTAAATAATGGAGGAATAAAATTAAATAAAAAGAATGAGCTCTTTTAACCCGCGGCTAAAAGAGATGCCCCGAGTAATTAGTGGTTCTTGTTTAGGATTTACACCTTTGAAGTTATAATTAAGTCCGGCCTCAAGTTATCTAATTAAGACATAATCTAAGGACTGAGCATTGTGCAGTTTGGAAAAATCGAGAACTTCCTCAGTAGACAGGCCGGTGGGTACTCTCTCTCACTCACCATCGACGAGGAAAATCATTTCTCTGTTCGTTTTGGCGAAGTGGAGTGGAGTGGGGTTGCTAAATAATGACACTTGTGAGATATTGATTTTTTTTACGGCCTGTTACGGTCTCTTTGTTGGACATTGTAGATTTTTGTATCCAGAATGGAGTTGAAAAGTGTTTAGTTTTTTTTTTCACGTTTTAAGCTTTATCTCGCTTAACAGAGTAGATAGAGGGAACCTTATTTGAAAACATTAATTTTTTCGCATTATATATTAATTACAAGTTATGTTATAGCTTAATTTCCATTAACTTAGAACGTAAAATTAAAAATCCCGGATGTTTCCTTTACAGTTAAAATACCTTTTTACAATTAATTTATGAAATAAATCTCGATTTCACAGCAGCTTAAATATAGCTTTTAATGTAAATATAGTCGTAATACAAAATTACGTACACAGTACCGAGTTACAGTAGAAATTAACGCGAAGTTAGCAATCCCTGGCCACCGGCGCTCGCTCGAAAAAACTTTCTCAATTTACATAATATTTGCATTGTTTTTCTCACTGTGGATCCTTTATAAGTGGACTTTTTACGATTGTATGGACTTAAAAAGTAGCCGCGACATCGACTTTTTTTGTGAATTTTCTTTTTTTAGACGCATATTAAAATTTTATTGCAACGCACAGTAGCCTTGTAAAAATTTAATATTGCTTTAAGCTGTTATACTTTGACATGGGGCTTGTTATTGTTTTATTTAGTACAAAATAAACATATACTATGATCGCCATTATGGCGGAGCTAAAAATATAGCCGCTATATAAAAACAATATAAATACGAAATTTATATTATATAAATTTTTTTATAGATAAAACAAACCGACAGGAATGGAATCCGGCTACTTAGGCTTTAAGAAAAAAATGAAAAGAAAAATATATAATTAAAAAGATTGTCTGAAATTTGGAAAGATATAGGTGAGGTTGTACATAGCTGTGCTTATACAGGTTTCAAATTAACAAATTTATATATAAGGTACTAAATAAAAATTACCACAAAAATAAAAAAAGCTACTCATATAATTTAAAATAAATAAATGTCATAAAACAAACGATAATTCGTAATCCTACATAATTGAAGCGCGTTCATTCATCAGAGCGTAAGGAACATCCTGTATAAGTGCCCTTACATTACCCCGACAGGCCGACACCTCGCACGCGGCGGTGGAGGGTGGATCGCGCACGTCACTGTTATTTTAATTTTGGATATTCATTTTGGTACAGATGCTGCGTTACGATATAAGCATTTGTGTTTGCTTCGTCATTCCCTCATATAATTGTTGTATTGAGGGTAAAAGTAAACGGCGATAATTCGCTTTGAAAGATTTTAATTTCAGAGAATGAGTTTGAGAAATTTCAATTTACTTTCGGTCCGGTTCGGATTTTCAAGTGCAAGTTAATAGTTAAATAAATTCTTTCCTAATTCCGTATCTGTAGGTACTGGTGTAGCCAGTGAGAGTCCAGTGTTAAATTACTGCGCTTCTTTGGCTTGCTTTGTGACTTTTTTATTCAGCATCCCATTTCTTACAACAATCTTATCTGGCTATTAATGCAATCTTGGACAGAATTGTATATCAATATCCGTAGAGCGTTTTGGCGTGTTATCTGAGTACAATGAGTTTAAGTCATAGTCATATTATAGATACTATAATTAAACATAATGAAAGCATTTGCAAAAATAGCATAGAAGTATTTGAAATCGTTATTAGAACAAACTTTCTTTTAATCTAGATGAAAATGTTGATATATAAAAGAATATAAATTTAACCGAAATGTAAGTATTTATATTGTTACGCCCTGAGGACGTTTCTCTCCTAAGAGAACAAAAAAATGTCCTAAGCATGTGCCCCAGGACCCAAATGCTGATCGTTACTTCAAGTGAGACGTTAGTTTTTCTTCTTACATCCAAACAAACAAGGCTGGTGTTTTTGGTACACTTTTCTACATTTAAGTCTTGGTTTTTTTATCCTTACTGAAATATAGTTAGTTGAATACAGAAATAACTGTATGAAATGACAAAATTATAATTATTTCATATTATTTCAGTAGTATTGGTCGCCCGCAACTTTAATGGCTTTTGACGGACTCCACTGTACGACGTATAATGGGAAATTCGTTTTTCCCTGATCCCGTAGGAATTTGTAGAAATCTTCTCTTATTGCTCTCTACAATGTATAACGTACCTACATATCAATTTTAACTTTGTAAGTCAAGCCGTTTTGTTTTTAGTTGAATGTCAGTCACTCAGTAACGGAAGAATTTTATATATTAAATACATACTCGTAGATCTTTTGGGCAAAACGACGAAACATTATGACTAAATGTGTTGTTAAATATTTCAATTTCTTACGTTATAACATAAAAAATCTTATTAAACTTTTATATTTTGTGACAATCTCTCCAACAATATTGTCGGCTGAGCGACGACCTTGATTGAACGATGTCATATTTACCTTACGCGGGGAGTATTACCGCCTATCTGCTGGAGGTAGTCGTGCGTGTTCTCACATGCGTTACAAGCACTCCATAACTGATATTGAAGGTATAACACGATTATGTCAAAGTAAATAAATGGATGTGGCATATATATTCGTTTATATTTTTGTAGGCCATTTGCAGAAGAAGGCAGATGGATTCTAGCGTCAATTAGATATTTAGAAAATTAAATCTACCCTTTAGGGTAGATTGAATTTTAATTCAATTACCGTTGCCGTGACGATAAGTTTTTTATATGTTTTCTAAAAAAATATGAAAATATTGCTTAGTAGCCGAGTTATATGCAATCATGCTCATGAACTGAGATATATAGCTTAAGAAAGTGCTCACTAGGTCTCTTCTTTTAGATTTATTATATTCTGAAGTGATGTTAATCAAATCAGCTTTGCGCTGTAGCCCACAGACATTCTGTTCTCCACTTTCCGTCAAATTTTTCGAGGCATTGCTTGTTGAATGTCGGAACTCAACCTCCAAATTTTTTGCTTTTCTACCAAAGCGAAGAAATTAAAATATAAAAAAATAATAAAAATCTTTGCCGTATGGTCCCGGCCTAGAATAGGATCATCCTGGTACTGGTGGTGTCATAAGAGGCGCGACTAAAGTACGTGTGGTAGAGTCACGTCGCCAGCAATGGCAACACGCATGGGCAGACTCGACCGGATCATTACCACCCCCGGCATTTCAAACCGCCGTGAAGTAGTGGCTTTATGCCACTGCGTTTCGCATCAGGTAATGCCGGGCCCCGGCGCCCAATACACCTTAAAGGCCGGCAACGCACCTGTAACTCCTCTGGTGTTGCTCGGGGCCGTGGGCGGCGGTAATCACTTACCATCAGATGACCCGAACGCTCGTTTGCCGTGTCTTTTCCATAAAAAAATAATTATAATAATAATTAATTCCCTCGAGTGGGGATCGAACACACCACTGTCGTGTTACAGTCACATTCTTGTCTCCCTCTTCCACGACGGCCTCCATCCAAGTAACTATATTATAATGAATGAATTATACTTAACATATAAATGAATATCTGTTTTAGTATAACTAATATATCTATTTATTATTATTATTATTATTATGTATAATTGTAGCCCGCAATCTGTTTACGAGAACTACAAATAATAATTATTAATTCTCTTCTCCTTCTTGTGTGCACACCCCAGGACATAAAAAAAATGATTAAAGAAATACACAGCTGAAACTGCGCAAGTTTCGGTGTATTGTCTGTCGGTCACTAAGTAACGAAATATTGTTATATACATATATAGGTAAATATGACTTAACAAACTAAGGCAATTGAGGTATTTATTCTTTAGATGTTTCTGTCTACTTCATAACTTATTCTAACAACATAAAATAGTAAATACGAAAGTAAAAACATTAAATGTTTCGTAGCTCTACGTACCGTAGCGGGTCTACGTAAAAGCCTACGACCCGAGGGAACGTATAGAAAACAGTGTAAAATTTGTCAGCTACGTACATACATGTGTGGGAGTTGCAAAGTGTATTAAATCGTTTCGCTGAAAACATTTCATTTAAACGCTTAACTTGGGATTATTCATTTAAAGTTGGCGACGTACTTGTATGGAAGTTTCTTCAATTTACGAGTTTTCTTTGTGAATAATTGACGGCAATTTTGGTTGTGGTTGGTGGTAATCATTATTTATAATCATTAATTTTGATTATAGTTTGTTGTAATTGTAATTTTTTTATTATGGAATTCACTAAACTTACATATACATATTACCCCACCTGCGAGTACATAGTGGCACAGCGGCATAGAGTTTGACTGCGACTCCTGTAGGATCGATTTCACTTAAGGAAATGAATCATTTTCATTCTCTTCCTCTGGCATTTATAGTCTTATACCCATTACATAATAAAATGTTTTCAAGCGACCAGCAAATTTTGCACCATACATTTTACCCGCTTTTATTAAAAAGCAATTCAGCGTCCGCATAACGATTCATTTGCATTGTAAACTAGTTGCGTTCATTTTATAACAACACTAATTTACTTTTACACTCGTTATATCACTATCTGTATGTAATAAAGTCTATTTTTGCCTAATTTTATGGTAAATTATGCTGGTTTAGGGTATAAAGCGGCAGGCTTTGTGGTCAGCAATAAGAGAAGACGCGCCATCTGCACAGTGACTTTGGGCTGAAATTTTGAATAGCGCCATGAGGCCTATCATCACTTTACGTTCACTTTTTCTCGTAATAAGGAGATGTACATTAGCTGTATTGTTAATTTTTTTACACATTGTGGAATTTTCATTTCCTTTCGTTCCTTTTATCTGGATTTGTTATAATGGATACCTAAAAATAAAATAAAAATCACCGATTCTTACATAATTATTCATATGATGTACCTATATATTGAAACTTATTATTTTAACCTATAATTTGAAACTTATTATTTTTATGTTGAATAGTCAATTTATCGGGAGAATTTGTAAGCTACGTTAATAATTTTGATGTAACCCTCTCTACCTGCGGCCAGAGCTACTTCAGATTAAAATGTTTTATATATCATACACAATTCCTAGTTATTTCCATTTCATAAAGAATAATATTATCTAAGTATATAATAATAATCGACAGAACAAAAGAAATGAGCCAACATTTTTTCACAAAACTAATTGAAAATGAAGTCTAACTGTAGGTACTCATTTTGTCTAGTCACGATTCGTTCGAAGAAAATAATATATTTTAAATCTTTAACTGCGGACCTGTGAAACTGTAATGCGATTAAGTTAACTAACAAGTACCGGTTTCACTCGAAATTGTACCTTATTTGTAAGAAAGTTGCATCAAAAATGGCCAAGTAGATGATCAAAGGAGCGTGCATACTGTCGAGTGGTAATCGAATAACGAGAGTGCTTGCGATCTGAACAGATAATTGTCTCCACTTTTTACAGATTTAAAACTTTTTTTTCTGTTTTTATATTTTACGTCTTCATTGGAAAAATCTTGTATCTTATAGAACTTAGGTCATAGGATTTACGCATTGTATGAGAATAGGTGGAGAGATCAGTTATTCTTGTATCCAACGCAATGTTTTTTATATGCAAAAACCTCACACTTTCAGTATGTTATGTTATTATATACCCTTTAGCATTCTTTGATAAATCTGTTTACTAACATAAAAATAATTTTTGATTTCGATTTAGTAATTCATGAGATAAGCGCGCTAATACAAACAAACGCTTCACCTTCATATTAGTATACTCGTAAAATGTGTTGGATAGCGGAATCCAACGTCACCGGATGTTTTCAACACTTCACCATACAGTACTAGTTATGACCAACTGCATTGTAAATTATATATTTATATTATAAATGATTCCCCTGCTGATAAAAATTAAGAAAGATTAAAATGTAATATTTGTTTTAATTTATAATTGAATGTAAACTATTTACTATTTTGAATACTGTTGATGAAAACTACTATTGATAGTGAGTGGCGGAAGTCAACGTCACTCTCTGTCTTCCAGGACGGCGAAATAAAAACCACTGAGTGGGAGTCGAACCCACATTCATAGTATTTAGGGTTAAATTTCAATTTCAGATTCATCCTATGTATTATTATATCTAAACAAAGAAAAAGAAAACTGAACAAGCAACAATATACCACGGGCAATAGGCATTCATATATATGAGTGTGCTTGAAGGAGCTATTTACATTCGCGTAATAAAAGGTGTAGCGGTCACACAGCGTCCAACCGACGTGCTCGTAGGGCTTTGTACGAGAACTAGTTAATAGTTCTGTCGACAAATAGAGACTTATTTTAATAATGTAGAGCAAGGAAATGTATGAGGTCATCGTGTCGCACGGATACAAGTGTGCGCTCGTCAACGTGATGTTTGTAGGTTCATTTCACATTCGGGGGAATAAAATATTTAATATTATCATTTCCTCGCTTTGGTAATAGTAACGAGGCAATGCCTCAATAATTCGGCGGAAATTGTGGAACGAAAGTGTCTAAATGGGAGACGGAGTCTGTTAACACTAGGTTCAATCCGCATACTCTGCTATGTGTGGGATGTAGTGTGAGCGGATACCAAAGAAAATGTATGTAAGTAAAGGTCGTAGCGTCTAATTGTAGACTGATGGTTCATGGGTTCAATTTTATAGTCTGGAAAAGAACTAAAAATAATAATAAATTAGTAATAATAATAAAGAAAACAGTGAGGAGCGAACACACAGCAAACTGGCTGTGGGTCCGCCGTCCACATCTTATTTTCTTTTAACAAAAAAGATAATAAACGCGAATTTTATCAAGTATGTTGTTTGTTTAACGCATAAACTTGAATAGTGTAGTAATAATAAAAGTTTTGAAGTAACCCCAGCAAATACAACGAGCGGTCGGTAACTGAGAACTATGAAAGTTCTACAGTTGTCTACTTCGTTACGTCTCACTATATTTTATGTAACCTACTTTTTTAATGAAATACCTGATTATATAACTTTTATTTAAATAAAGAATTTATTTTACTATTCTGTTTGCTTATAACTTCCGTAAAATGGAGTGCTATTCATTCTAGTCTCTGTGCTCTATGTTGAAGTATGTTGAAGCATGACATAACTCTTATTTTTTTACTTATTTGGTTATTTGCTTATTTACTTCAATATTGTGCATTTGTGAACAGGCAGTGGCAAATTAAAATTTTCAAATGGATTCAATGTTAGTAAATCAAAAGAACTAAGTCACTTTCTTTTTTTTTTGCTTAAAGGTAGGCTAATGGAACGTGGGAACCTGATATTAAGACACTTTGCAACGAATTTCCGAGGCATGGCGTGATGAGTGGAGGACGAAACGCTGCGCTTCACCTCGTTACCAGAGCGTGGAAATGAAACTCTTAAATATTTCATTTCTTCAAGTAAGAATCCAATCCACAATCTGTCACGTTTACAGTGCGTGCCTCCACGATTGGCCTCATCTTTTCTATAATTTATATACATATATTTCTCGAAACTGTAATTCTTTTTCATCTAGTCGACACTTTTATAGACGGGCTCCCACGAACGATAGTCAATATTAGTTATTTACCAAGCGCGACAAAGGTCTTGGAGTCCTTTCATCGCCGCAATTGGATTTGCAGCTGTCTGCGCGAACACTGGGACCTCCCATTTATTGCAAATTGACTGAAAGTACTAAAACACTATATCCGTATTTCTGTAAATGATTATTGGTCAATTATAATATGCAATATATTACGTTTTGATGGTGAAGTATCGAAAGCGAAAACTCGCAATGTTTTTGACGCTCTTTGAAAGTACTAAAAAATGTAATTTTAATGTTTTTTTTTTTTCAAAATAAAAAAAAAGTTATTTTTATATTTTTTAAACGATGTAATCGAAAACTAACCTTGTTAGTAGTTCGAAACAGCAATATGAGATACTTAATTTTTTACTTTATACTTTACCTATTGACTGTCGGTTTGTTGTCGTTGCAATGGTGCCAATAGGTCGTGGCTACAAACAGTAAAATTGAAAGAATATTTATCTTTATTTCTTTTTGGCTTCACGCTGCATCCCTCATATAGCAGGCAGTGGGAACCTAGTGCTTAGAGACTCGGTTCCTTACTTTATGTACCACATTCGACACATTGCGTGTTGAGCATCGAAACTCAATGCTGTGTTTTATCTTGTAAGAGAGAGGAAAGTAAAAAAAATAAGTAATTGCTCCAAGTGTGTATTAAACCCACAACCATAGAGCTTCTAGTCTAACACTAAGACAAAAGGCACTCATATTAAAGATAATTATAAATAAATAAACATAAGCGAGTTGTAAACGATAAGATAAGATAGAAAAAACAAAAATATATCTTTTGATTAGGGCTTTAAACTTAAAAGTTTTATATATAAATAACATTAAAGTTGAAATTGAAGCACAACTCGGGCTTAAGTAGAGATACCTCTACATATGTACGTAGCTGCTTGAAGCTCTACGCGCCCGCTGTCGGGGGCCAGTCAAAAAGCAAATATTGACACTCTCGCACTCGTAACTTGTTTGGAATAAATCCGACGTACATAAAATACGTATACAGGATATAGAGCGATGCCACGTAGTTTAAACTGTTTATTATAAAAGTGTTTCGAATATTTAAGTACATTTACTATTTTTTCTACAACTTGCAACTATTTTTTAATGTTTTAGGTCGTTCTGGTACAAAGTATGTCATAGTAAAACACGACGCTTGTGAGTTCGATTCCCACTCTGAGAAATAAAAAAAAATCAAACCACTACTTCCTCAATTACTTAGTACCCTGTGACTGCAAATAAATAGTACAAAATTCAATAATTATTTAATTAATGCTATTAAATAAAGTATTGGTAATTTAAATGACAATTAATACGTAACAAACGACTCTAGCGAGAAATATATAACGACGTTACAGCCTATTAGCTCTACAAATTGTTCGCAAATTGTTTTATATATGCAAATTATTGTTGTAAATTTCGGTGAGTTTACATTAAGTTTAGATATGTGCCTTAATTGTGTTTATACGGAAAGTAAATAGGAATCTGGTTCCCTAATGATTTTAAGCATTCATTGATGAGAGCAAAGTTTAAGTCTTTAAAAAACAATTTTACCACTAGTTAGCTCAAGTTAATGCACCACTCCACACGCAATGCCTCCAGAACTTGGCGGAAAGTGGAGTAGGTACCTAACCTGCTGTGTGCTGGATACAGCGTGAAGCTGAAAAAAAATGTATGCACGATGCACTTATAGCGATGGATCTGGGTTTGTTTCTCGTCAGGAGTTGTTTTTTCATTTCATCATTTTACTCTATTGCGTATCTCTAACATAAAAGTAATTCAATAATTTTTCTTGAGTCTTAATGTTAGGTTCCCTTTGCGAATCGTGTTACTTGTAGAATATAGTGTGTATCTAACAGATGCATATATTTGACAAAACAGATAATTTAAAAAGTACCAATTTATATGTAATAAGTATACTAAGTTTAAGTATTTTATACAAATTAACATAATAACAAGTGCACGTCCGTACGTATGTATAGATATTATACATTATACGCTTTATAAGCAATTTATTATAGTTTCAAGCGATCTGTCCATCGTATCGTAAAAAATAACACATGAAAATTCAAAGGCAGCCGCTCGCTTCGGTGACCAGACTATAAAATGCATAGTAATTAGTCCGTGCATAATAGTGGAGGACTCTCTATCGAGGGCTCATATATCAAAACCAGCCCCGTTAATGGGTAAATTCCCGTAAATCATGGGTATACTTAAATAAACGGGTATACTTATGCACTTATAAACATATATGGGTACACTTGTGTACGTTTAGTTGCCGCTGGACTATTCGAGTAGCGATTGTTTTATACGATTTTGAGCTCATTATATTATGTGCTAGTTCATGGTCCCGGTAGCGTTTGAAAGAGGATTGTATAAAATTAATTAAGAAAATATGCGTTAAACTCACACAATAAAACAGACTATTGTCTATATTAAAATTATATCGCACCTTTAGAATTATAGTGACCTAATCAAAAAAACCATGATTTTGAGTTCTTGTCAGAAATTGACCTAAAACGACGACCTCAACGCTCTGTACACAGCAGGGTAGGCAGAGGGAACTTAGAATTAAGACACTTGGGAAATAAGGTCAATTTCTGACAAAAACCCAAAATCATGGTTTTCTGATTAGGTCACTATAATTCTAAAGGTTCGATATCTGATTTATAATGTAAAGCATTTCTCGCGTTTCACGTTAGCAAAGATTTTTTTTACTATTTGTCCATTTAGAGGTGACAGCTCCACACAGAATGTTGAGTTGTAACACGAAACAATACACTGTCCTAATCAAGTCGAAGATATACTTATGTATGAACTAAAGACCAATAGTTATCAAATATACTATCTGTTATCATCACAACTCCGATACGGTCTCTGCACCTTAAACCATCCTATAACAAAATCGTGTGTTATATCAGAATTTAAGTGCTCAATCGAACAATCCCCTCAAAAAAATGTTTTTTTACTTCCTAAACCAACTCATACATCATATCGGCTAATAATCGGTTTCAAAACGAAGAAAAACACGACATACAGACTCTCTACAGACATACAGACCGTACGCTCCACATCGCATCAACATATATGTAGGTACATATATAATCTTCTGTACAAAGAACTCTTTCACCGATCGCAATTAAAGACAGGTTGGATGCATTAGGTCCACTCTGGTGGAAGAGAAAGGGAGGGGGGTGGCTAACTCACTTATGCATAGAACGGTGGCTCTGATTCAATTTGTACCGTTTTATTGAGTGTAAATTGCTACAGGCGCGGTCGTCTGCTGGCACCTACACACCTACAGTAAATTCTGTTAAGGCACGCAAATTGCCTTACTTACTTTGATTTTAAATAAATTCACTTTTGCTTCATATTTTATTTATTATCTATACGAGAAAATGTTGCATACTTCTTGTCTATATTGTTATTCTTGCTGAAACCCAGTGATAAGTTTACAATTCTCAATTCGCGTTTACAATATTGTGCTTGTTCTAAACAGTTTAGTAGGAAAAGTACCTTGAACTTCTTTCAGCATTATACCACCCAAACATCGGTTACTTACTGCCAGGTCAACCCTGACCAAATAGCTAGTTAGGAAGAAACAACGACATAATATGGTAATCACGCAATTAATCCACAAACATATACAATATCTTTGTATATGTTTGTGGATTAATTGTGTGGATCAAACATATACAATTTTTATATATACATGCGGAACTTGACAAATTAGAAGTTAGACAGACTCGTAGAATAATATATGAGTATATAAAAGAATAAATGGCGTCCTTACCACTTAGTAAGGACGGTTATGACCATACCAGTTTTTATAGCCTTTTTTTGATTCACACTGTTCTCGTTAAAGTAGAGAAGAAACTTATTGTTAAGAAATTTAATTTCCCAATTTCCACCGAAGTTTCAAGATATTGCGTGTTGAGTAGCGAATCGCAACGTTTCGGTTTGCCTTGTTTCCGTAGAGGAAATTGAACTCACAACCGTCGCGTTAAAAGTCACAGGCTCATGTTTACCAGTGCACCACGACAGCCTCGAATTATCGTTATCATTATCGATAAGAAAAAGGGAAAGGGATGTCTTAACACTAGATTTTCTCCGCTTACCCGAATAAATGTAGGATATGAGCTAAACTTATAAAGGACTTCGCTTCGTATTCTCCATCACATTGTTATTATTCTATTAATAATTATTATTCTATCAATAACAAAAATAAAATTGAGAATATACAAATTCCATTCATCATCAGACCAGCTCGATGATGCCTTTAACTGTATTACTTACTGTACCTTAGTTACGCATAACTGCCAAGTTTCATAACGACATAATTATAACGAATGAGCCAAATTCATAACAAATTCACTGAGTTTCTCAAGTGTCGTTACATAGTTACAACACTCAATTTGTTTAAAATTATTAATATATTTTAGAGCATTAGCAACTGCGTGGTAAATAATGACAGAATAGAAGCCTACGTGTCGTTACTCAGATGGAGCTTATTTAGTCGACTGTGTGATGACGGTGCTACAACGAATGTAAGGGGAAAATGAGCTCATTGATTATATTGTAGCCTTTATATGAGGAACAAAGTCATTTTTTATCGCATACAATTTGATAATATTTATAATGTCCAAATGTTAAATATTAAACAAAGAAATTACGCAAAGTGGAAAACAGAGTGTCTTAACGCTACTTTTGCCTTTCTTGACACATGCAGGAAAATAAAGTAGCTTTTATAAAATTCTTTGAGCTAAACAATTTTGTTAAAGTTGAGATGTGTTCCATGACTGAAAAAAATATGTACTATTTAAGATATCTCTAGGCAAAAAGTATTACTCATGAAGAGTACAATAATAGGCGTTTAACTATAACAATTATAATAAACGAGGCCGTCGTTTCGTTGAGGCGTGGAGTCTGACTGTATACGCTATGGTTGCTTATTCAATTCCCATGAAAGCGTATGAATTATTTTCATTCCTTGCTTCTGGTAACAAGACAAAACACGCATTTGAATTCCGCCATTGAATATGCTATGTCTCAAAAATTGAGCGCCGCGTGGGGAACAGAGTGTCGTAAGTCTAAATTCTTTCTTCATACCCTGTAATATGTGAAATACAGTGTGAAAAAAAAGCAATATGTTATTGCTTTGTTTAACAAATTACAAGAAATTGTATTAAAAATATGAACATTATAAAAGAAATGAAAGCTAATTGTAATAAATTTTTCTCTACTTTAATAAAAAAATAATAAGTTTATGTCTTAACGTATGGATTGTATGTTAGAATCGTACGAAATGGGGGTGAGATTGGGGTTCGCCCCTTCAATGACAGATGACATGTAAAAGTAATTAAAAAAGCGAAAGTTAAATTTCTTTTTTTTATTGTATGTATTATAAGTTTTTGGATATATGTATCTTATTGTAACGACCTTATTCTACACAATAGTCATACATTATATAGTGGATATATTTTCTATACGAATAGTATCTATAAATAATTTTTCTTTTCTCGGCTTGAATACAACAGCGCAGCGTAGATTTACGTCACATTACGTAGAATATTTCTGTGAAGTGGATATGGAGCACCTAATCTAATAATTAATAGAGTGATTACATAAAAATACATATGTACGTGAAAATATTTAAAAGTACTTCAATTTTAAGAATGTGATGTTAATTAAAAAAATATTTTCAATTGTGTTTATCAGTTTATCTATAGGTTAATATATAAAAAATTTACGTTACTGATTGATGACAGACAACGCACCGACAAAACTAAGACTTAGAGAGAACTGAGAGAGAATTTCTCGAAATTCCTAAACAGAACACATAAAAATATCTTATTATTTATATTATATATTCAACGGATCATTTCCCCATTATCAAACCAAAGCACCACTAGGCTTTTAAACAAAAATGTTATACAATTATTTTAAAAAGTACTAACTAAATGTCAGAAGTCGATTACATAATGATCGTGCGTACGAGGGGTAAAGAATGGGGTCCGGCCCTTTTGATGTCACACTTGATTCGAAGTAAGTTCTACGTATAGTCGTTTTATGGGATTGTTAAATTTTAAATATAAAAATCAAATGGCATTTTATTTGGACGGGTTTGTAACTGTAAGTGCGATGGTTGTGGTGGGCTCGATTCTAGCTCGGGTGAAGGAATTATTTTTATTTACCCGTACTGAGAAAAAGACAAGAGAGACACGTAGAGTTCCACAATTCAATACGAAAATGTTCAAAAAATTTTGTGGAAAATAGGAAACGAAATGTCTTGGTAATGGGTTTTCTTTATCTATTCTGCAAAATGAGGAATAATGTTCAGCAGATGAGGAAAAAAAACAACATTTTTCAAAAAAGAAAACAATAAAAGTAACCATTTTTTGGTTTTTAAATTCGTTATAAAGGAACTGTAGCATCACAATTATGTTTTAAGCATAATTTTGCTTACAAAAGTGAAAAAGTATTTGGCCAAGATCGTTTCAGGCGTCTTTGCCTAATCACGAAGGGGTGAATTTAAATGAGGCGGAAGGTATTCGACGTTTCTTTGTGTAATTTAAGATTCTTAATTTTGATGCCTTAACTGGTTGCGGGTCCGACGGAGTACTATCAAAATGCACTTTGTCACTAGCCTATTATATGTGTAAAGCTTAGACAAACTCGAGTCAATATTATATATAAATTATTTTCATTTTTTCTCTCTGACGCTGTGCTTAGTTTACAAAGTTTACTACTTAGCTTATTAAGCACAGGATTGAAGAAAACGCAAACCTCTATCGAATCCAATTCTTAAAAATTTTGTAACAAAACATTATATGGGTTTCTTTATTCGACTTTGAATAATAGCTCAATAAAAAACAATAAACAATGTATTTGATATTTAATTTTAAAAAAATCACTTAAAGTTCAAATATTTAATACCACTTGTACCACGCGTGCATGTACAAATAAAAATACTCTAGTCAACCGTCAAAGGCAGCTTGTATTTAGTAGGCAAATCAACCCGGTACTGCTGAACGACAACTTCTGTAGAGTCTCGTCATTATCGAAGCACAGACGAGATCCCGCCAAAAGTAAGTCATTACGGGTTTTAGAGTTTTTCAAAATCAGCCTTTAACTAAAGTATGCGGCAGTTGGTTGAGTTAATACAGGTCTATTAGACCTGTTCTAAATATGTTTTAAAAGTATCTATATAGTTAATTTTGTTTGTTTCTTTGCTAAAAAGATTACGATATGTTGTGTTTAGTTGTTTCAAGCTGCATGGGTAGCATAACCACATTCGAGCTCAAAAACGCCCATTTCTTCAAAATGAAAAATTACATTCATTCTCATTTAATAGTCTCGGAGGAATAACATTATTTTGATTCCTTTGTAATAAGACAAAGCGCGGCGTCTGGGCAGTGCGTAGAAAACTGAGTGTCCTAACACTAACTTTTATTAACTCTGCTATTAGCGGGATACGTAAAGCTAAAATAAGTAAAATATTCCTACACATTTTTTATAAGGTCTATTAACATAACACGAGTAACAAGGCTGTTCTTACAATAAAGTGCTCTACAAAAATCTAATAAAATGCAATAGCTCTACACTTAGCCACCGTTCGAGGGGTGTGGACAAATTACATTTTAATAACGATATATTGCCAAAAAAATGTGTTATTCCATCTCTTTGACTGATATCGCTGAAATTAAAAAATGATTGGTTTTTATTTTAAATCTTTAAAAAAATTGGGGCAATATACGAGACTTTTTAGCTTTGATCTCCATTCGGAGAAACGGATTATTTTCATTTCCCCGTTCTGGTATGCGAAATCGCAACGTTGATTTCTACCATTTAATACCATTTAATACGCAATGTCTCTTAGAACGTGAAACGGAGAGAAGGTTCTCTCTGCTATATGTGAGATAATGTGTAAATATAAAAAAAAAAGTAACATAAGTATATTTTAATAGTGTGTTTAATAGAACGTGTTATTTTTTCTATCTCTTTATAATAACCGACTCTCTCTCTATCGATATATTCGGTGAAAAATAAATAACACATTTCTGAAGTTGAAACTATAATATGAATAGAAGTAGATTCAAAAACTTCTCGAGCTCAATTGAGAATTTGGCAAACTTGGCTCTGACAAACTTCCATAACTCACTACGCGAACTGAAATACCTTTCGAAATAGAATTTTCAATTTGAAAATTTATTAAAATCAGTGTATTTTATTTGTATGAATTGGATCTTTACAAAATCTTAGCCTCTTCAGCCACTGGAGGGGCTAAAGTGGCAATCGTTTAAGACTAATTAGAGCCTCAGCTTGTTGCCAGTCTTAAGACTAAATAAGCGATGCTTAATGAGCTTTTTCCTGTTATTCACATTACCAGAGAAGATATTTTTCGTAAAATGCAAAATTTTAATTGAAATTCATTTGTATAATATTAGTAATATAATTTTTCATTACTTTTACTACTTTTTAGTGATAACTAGTGATGTTGAAGATGTGTGGTGTGGTCTTGTACTCGTAGAACTTATTAAAACTACTTGAAATGGGTATTGGCAAAGGGCAATTATTTTTTTGTCAGTTTCACGCTGTTTCTCGCATGTAGCAAGGCAGGCAGATGAGACCTCCGATACTCCGTTCCCCACTTTCTACCTAATTTTCGAAACATTACGAGTTGGGTGGCAGAACCCAATGCAGCGATTTTTTTTTACCAAAGCGAATAAATGAAAATATTAAATATTTCATTCCTTCGAGAGGGAATGGAACTCTCAACCGTTACGGTTACAGTTGCACGCTTGTGCCACTGTGTCATAATGACATTATTTATTAAAGAATATTATATTGATTTTAATATAACCTAAAGCTCTTGGATCAATTTTTTGACAATGGGTAACACTTAGGGAGAGTCTATGAAAGTCTTACACAAGTATCACTATGTTTAATCGTATTAAATATTACGAAGTGGATAAATTTAGTAGATTGAATTGATTTTTTTTTATAATCTACTTATCTAGGAAATTTATTTAAGAAAATTATATAGCTATATTAATAATTCTTATTTGACACCCTAGACCGGTTTCAATGGACCGACAGGGGAACAGCTACATGTAAAGATCAGTTTATATTATTTAGTAATGGAATTTTGAATATTTATAAGAATGTTTGTTAAAGTTGAAAATAACTTCAACTACATATCATATTATGTTGTTTTGCATTTAAAGAAATGCTCAGCAATAACCACAAAGAATGGATCCCCTCGCGCGCGTCACTCGCTGATGGCCGCCAACACGACGCGATACACAAATGTAATGTCGATAATGTATCCGAGTGAAGAGCGTGAAATTTATATCGGAGTTAATCGTTCGTAGTGTGGGAGGCGGTTTGCTGTGTTTGTTTATTTATTATAATGTTATACTATATATTTTTTTTTATTTATTTTGATATTTGGTTGTTTTGATGGTCTTTTAGCTTTTTTGTTCGTTTTACGCTTTTTTTGCATTACGCAAATACTCACTTAAAGTGTCTTTTATTTTTAATCTTTGAATGAATCAAAGGAGGTTCCCAATATGAATAGAATATATATTTTTGAGTTTTTTGATTTTGTTAATTCTTTTTATTTTTGGATCGGGCTTAATATATCACTCTTGATATGTAATATGTAATATGACACTCTTGTCATCATATAAATATTACAGCAAAGTAATTCAGACAACAAAAACAACATACATGTATAATGTACGCCGTATATAATATCACGGCGATTTGAATCATGAAATAGATATGTTTCGTTTGAAATTCACACACAATATTTATACTATTGACCGTGCCAAAATAAAAGTTTGATAAAAAACTAACCATTACTTTATTACTTAGAGTAACGACTGACAATTTTGCAGCCACCCCTCGGCCTACAAAAATGTATGTACAGGGAAAATGAATCGGAAATCATAATCAATATATTCCCACTCGCAGTTTATTTCCATTCGAGAACTGAATTCGTTCGCTTCATTTCTCGTTAATAATATAAATAAGTTCTTCACTGCACAACGTTTTCACGTTCCAATGAGAATTTTGTTTCATTAACTTGTTAAGTAATAAGAAAAATTTCCAGAAACTTCGATACGGTGTTTGTTTTGAAGCATTGAGTAAGATTCGATGCAGTGCTCTAAAGCAAAGTTTAAATTTAAAATTAAATTTATTTAAACGAAGAATTTCTGCCCACTTGTTAGGAGAGCTTCTCAATAGTTTCTCTGTTTTGTTGTGTAACTCAGAGTGAACGCTGTAGGTAGTGCTATGTAATGGATATTCAAGTTATTGGTCACTTACTTTTTTTTCATTCTATAATTTTAATTTATTATTTTTTGTAGCGTGATGCGTGACAAAACTCAACTATTAAAAATATTTAAAATATAATTATCACTAAATTCCCTTTAATCCATTACGTATATCCTATTTTTAAACAAACAAACGAACGTAAAACAGATATTTAGTTTGTCAATTTTCTTGATCAAATAGCACCGGAAGCGACGGCGAGCTAACCGGAGTGCAGGGACGTCCTCCGAAGGTAACGTAATTATGAGAGCCACCCTCGGAGGAATGCATCGCACCTGTAACTCAATGCTTAACCAGTGCAGCGACAAAATGATTATACTCAGATTTAAATTTGAAACCCCGTATAGGTATATGATTTTTTATTAAAATTATTTTGTAATATGTAACCATTAGACAACATATGTAAGGCCAGTCATGGCGCAGGAGCATAAGCGTGGGACGTTGAGCTCCGCAACAGGCAATGCCCCCAGAATCCTAAGAAGTGGGGAACGGAAGTATCTAAAAGGCCACGGAGTGTCTTAACACTAAGTTTTATCTGCCTATTTGCGGAATACATCGTGAAACTAAATAAATTAGAACTTAAAATAAATGCATGACTCAGATAGCACTCAATAGCCATTACATGTCTGTGGCAAGTAGATATATATATATGGTTAGGATATTTTTTTTGTGTTTAATAATCCATGTCTAGAGAAAGGCTGTATCCTATATTAAGTTACGATAATATATTTTATGTAACTCGCAAATAATGGTTATGTTCGTCCGCACTTAGAGAACGTGCCTATTGCTATACACGACTCGAAACCCGTGAGCTAAACCGCAAATAAAACCTAAGCAATATATAAAAAATGCACCCATGCGTAGCACAACAGCAAATAATCTTATTTCACGGAATCCCATACAAATAAAATAGGTATCGACCAAGGTGCATGACAGTAGACACCCTCGTTCAATCGAAACGGTTCCCAAATGGAATTAGGAGTGACGCGGCCGGCGGCGATCCCGCGGGATCCAGCCAACGCTGTCCATTGATTGCTTCACTGTTTACACTGCCGATGTAGATAGAATTGGAGCTGGTGTAAGCTGGTTTACTATCAAAAAGGATTTGGAAAGTCCCTTTTAATGTATGAGTTTGTAGGTAGTAGTGGGTGACGAACAAAAAATATCCAAACCAATATGGCTTCGGGTTAAAATTGGAATCTAGCTCCATGTTAGATTTATTTGACTTGTCGCACTTCGCTTTTGTTGGCTGGTTGGGAATTTGAGTTAAGCGGTTTGATTTTTGCCTGAAACGGTTTTTTACATGACTTATGTTACTTATTTACTTTAAAAATCATATATGTAGAGATGTTATGGCTAAAAACCTTAATGTTTTTGGGTGACATTCGTATAGGTAATAAGGTATTATATACATTTAATTAAATTTATAAGGTTAAATACTGACCCTCTCGCGTCTTCGCTCGCTCGAACAAAACAATAAATTACTGAAATAGATTACTCACGTGTTCTAATAACATTATTATTTTAAAGACAATATCTGTAAATTAAAAACCAAACTTTCGGCCAATTCAATAAAACAGTAGTTTTACAATAATTTACAAAATCGTTTATATTGATATAATATTTTTAATTATACCAAAATACAATAGTGCAAACTAATAAGGCCTTTTCTGAGATTAACATAAACAAACAAACCGACCGCATTCTATTATATTGTTAAATGCCCCTAATAACATTTCTTCTAATATATCTTCATTATACATTCATACACCGAAGAGTTCCGTTTTTATGATAAGAATCGATATAACACAGCTCACATTTTTTTTATTATACAAATAAGGCGAGGCTTTGTTTTCAATGCACAGTGTCTCGAAAATTGGACAGAGATTGAGGAATGGAGTGTTATAACACTAGGTTCTCACCGTCTACCCTACGTGGAGCTTAAAAGAAAAATCTTATAATCCTTCTAGATATATAAGAAAGAATGGAAAGATTGTGTCGAAGAAGATTTTGTCGAAAGGATAATGAAAATAGGTTTTCACCCGTGGGTTGTAATCAATCAGGCCGTTTTGGAGAATCCGGATTCGGTGATCTTTCTTTGTGAGAATTACTCTTCCCAGATGAGTCTTCGCTAATCAAAACTTTTTGTTATTATCTAGGTACAGATGTAGTTTAGTGGCCTTCGTGGCTCAGTGGTAAAAATTATAGAAAAGTTGTTTTTTGATAGCGTGAAGTTATGAGAGGATTGTATTTTTTACTGAAATATTATTTTTAGCTATTTTTCTACTGAGTGAAGATTGAATCCACAATCACCGCATTTACAGTCAGACTATAGCGATACATACAGACAGAAGCTATAGCGGTCAGACGCTATCTACTCCAAAGGCAGTGGTAGACCACTGCGCCATGATGGCATTAATATTACGAACAAGTCTGAATAAAACTGTTTAATATTAAAATAAGCAATCCGTTTTCGTTTTTTGAGGTACGGTAAAACCCTAAAAACCGGTGGACTGCGAATCGGATTCGTCTTCCGAGGGTTCCGTATCAATTCCAGGATTGTATTAGTCCTAAATCTTGACAAACTTAAGTTTATGGGCGTATGTATTCATTTTGTATAAAATCAACTGCAAGTATAAGTTGGTTTTTGTTATTTTATAATGAAATAATTCTGTGCGGTGTGATCTCGGCCTAGAATAGGATCATTCTGGTACTGGTGGGGTCGTAGGAGGCAACTAAAGTACGTGTGGAAGAGTCACGTCGCCAGCAATGGCAACACGCGTGAGCAGTCTCGACCGGATCATTACCACGTGAAGGCGTGAAGTAGTGGCTTTATGCCACTGCGTTTCGCATCAGGTAATGCCGGGCCCCGGCGCCCAACCCTCAAGGCCGGAACCGCCCCTGTAGCTCCTCTGCACGGAGTCGTGGGCGGCGGTAATCACTTACCATCAGGTGACCCGCACGCTCGTTTGCCGTGTCTTTTCCATAAAAAAATTTAATTTGTATTGTATACTTTTGCTACAACCCTTTATATTGATTACGCGACAAATTACATACAATCTGCAACAAACCGATGCAAAATGCTCGTATCTTTCGGTTGCATTGACAGACAGACGGACAGACGGACAACAAAGTAATCCTATAAAGGTTCCGTTTTACCTTTAGAGATACGGAATCCTAATAAAAAAAAGAAAATTGTTTATTTCTGTTAATTGTTTTATTGCCTATTAGTCATTTTTTTTATTAAAATTAGCTTAAAGATGTGGCCTTGCCTCCGGCCGTGCTCATACAAAAACCTTAGTAACAGAGGTTATTTCTGGTTATTAAAATACTTATTCAATTTCAATCAGATATTTACTCCCTTTATTCATTAAACAAAACAAAATCATCAGCTTTATAATTTTCTTAATGTAGATAAATAAGTGTATACATGGTTATAATATACATGGTTACCCTATTGATATTTTCTCTTTTTCCCCTCAAAAATTCCAAGAGCACACACGTTGGACAAAATTACAAAAATAATATAATAACAAAACTTAAATGGTTACGAAAAATAAAATTATTTAGGAACTCTACTTTGACGCTCATCATCTCATCCTCTCAGGTCTCAGCCAAGGGCATAATGTGTTGTTTTTCTTAAATACATTTTTATATTATAATACGGCAATATAACAAAATAATTAAAAAGATAATTTAAATACTTTGTAACGTTATTACAGGGGTTACTACTCAACTGTCGAGTCCACTTTCAGTCAGCATAATAAAAGATGATGATTGTGCCCGACAATGACGACAGACGGACCGTCTCTATTCCCATTTTTTTCTAAACGTAATTTTTTTAATGATGTAGGTACCGCACATTTGTTTTTACATCTTTTGTGTGTTCTTCCGACATAAGTTTTTTTGCTAACTTTTATTTAAGTTTTATTTTGTTGTTATACATTAAAGGGTTATATATCTTCTAGACACACGACAGTGTGTCCGCCAAGTTTGAGCAAGAAAAGTGACACACCGACCGTGGGTTATATTACACGAACCATTTCGGGCCAATTTTGACCCCCCTATAACTTAAAATCTATTTTATTTACGCATATATTAAATCTAGTATCTGTTGATACCCCCTTACTTTTCTAAAATACAAAATTTCATTAATATACCTATTGTAGGTCTTGAGATATTGACGTCAGAAAATCGCTATTTTTACTATACACTCACTGACTGACTCACTCATCAAAAACCTAGACCATTTCCAATAGTCGTATTGACTTGAAATTTGGCATGGAGGTAGGTCTTTACGTCAAGGTAAAGGGAAAAATCTGAAAATGGCCAAGTGCGAGTCAGTTTTAAAAATAATGAAGGTGTAAATTTATACCTCTAAGGAACTAAAACGAACAAAATTTATCTATATTTATATAATATATCTTCGAATTCGAATGGTCGTACCGACCTGAAATTCGTTACGAAGGTTTGTATTTAGTCTAAGTAAAGTAAAAATCTGAAAACGGCCGAATCCGAAAGTGTGAGTCACTTTCGAAAATAACGAATGTGTAACTTTGATCCACTATAAGTATGGAGCGAAAATGAATACATAATAAGTAAGTACTTATTTAAGTTGGTACCTACATGTATACCCATATAGATTATTGATAAAATGCGCCCGACACAAGGCAAACCTCGTGTTTGTTTGTCGCGGGAATTAAACCCGCGACGACATACGGCGTGCAAAACAGGGTCACTACCAAACTAATACCTATGCGTTAAATCCACGGTTAAAAATTCGAGAAAATAAAGGCGTCGGTCAGATTCGGATATTTTACTTAGCCACTCGTCAGCTCGGCAGACGTCCACTGTTGGACAGACGCGGCGGTTTCACGATCATAGTGTGGTCAAAGATTAGCTAATAGTGAAGATGCCACTGCACTACACTGCCTATTCTAGGCTACACAATAGGCCACCAATTGATGGCCTATAGTGTAGCCTTACAAAAATAAATGAAATCCCACCCAAAACAAAAATGTGAAAGGCTGCCAACTTCGATAATATGGGAATGCTTCACCTATAAAAGAAGTGAGATCTGAATAAGTACCAAGTTTCATACATATACCTCAGTTAAAAATAGTTACAGGAATGCACACTTGATTTTCCGCAGTTTGAAAAGTAGATTCTGAATAAATATCATATTAAATACCTAAAATTCTAATACTTACAGGATCGCAAACCTGTTTTTCCAGCAGTTTCCTGATAACATTTTTTATTATTTTTCTGTACTTTTTAATGATGTTACTTGGCAAGCTTGAAAACTTGAAAGCAGGTTTTAATAGAAAATTATATACTTGACTCATTGCGTTTAGTAGGTTTATAACAAGGTGTGTGAAAACTTGCCAAGTAACATCATTCAAAAGTACAGAAAATTAATAAAAAATGTTATCAGGAAACTGCTGGAAAAACAGGTTTGCGTTCCTGTAAGTATTAGAATTTTAGGTATTTAATATGATATTTATTCAGAATCTACTTTTCAAACTGCGGAAAATCAAGTGTGCATTCCTGTAACTATTTTTAACTGAGGTATATGTATGAAACTTGGTACTTATTCAGATCTCACTTCTTTTATATGTGATGCATTCCCATATTATCGATTTTTTTTTCTTTTTCTGATGGACTTACTGCTGTTGACCTGGTATGATCTTAACAGCGTCACCGGACTGGGAGGGGCGAGTGTAGCTCGCCCCTGAAGAAGAAGTTACGGGCAATGAAGGGCGCTCGTGCAGTGTTAGCGATCGCAGGGGAATACCCCGCGTGCGCTAATCATGGGGGATTTCGGCCGTCGGGCCCCGCCGCGCCGAGGCGCGGGCGTGCCGTGAGATATGACTGGCCTCGCCGCCTCTTGCGGCGGCGGAGAGTGGGACGTGGGACTGAGGAGTGAATCCTCCCTATGTAATGGGCTTTTTCGGTGGTTATTGGGTCGTCGGGGTCCAGCAGGATGCTTCGAGGGCGTCGAAGACGTGGGTGCTGGTGAGGAAGCCCATATTATCGAACTTGGCAGCCTTTCACATTTTTGTTTTGGGTGGTATACTATACGAATCAAGGCAAAAGCTAAGGCAAAACACGCAATACCGCGAAAAATTTGGAGAAAAGTGTAGAACGAAGTGTCTTAACACTAGGTTCCCTCTGCCTACTCCGTTGTGTGCGGGATACAGCGTGAAGCTGATTTGATTTAGATTTTATACACTATAGTTTCTGCCAAGATATATTTTGTTTACATGTTTAAAAAGTAACACTTTCGAAAGTTTTGCCATTTAAAGATTTTACAAATCGAGTGGCAAATACTAATGTGTTTCGCTTAAAAGACAGGAGGAGAAATTTCAGTCCTAAAGCATAATGTATAGTAGGTTATATAATATAATTTTTATCTAAATGACGCTTATTAGATTGTTATAGAAATAAGTGATCAGACAAAGAAAATGTAAATTTAAATCAAAACAAGATCAATACGAATACAAAGAGCGGCGTTGTGTACCGCCAGCACGTGAAATGTCTCGCAAATTGGGCGATTATGGGCAAACGAGATGTCTTTATAATTTTTTTACACCCTCTGCCTACTCTACCATACGCGGGATACAGCGTGAAAGAAAAAAATATACCACCAAAAAATCGAATCATTCCAAATTTCAACCAGGTCATGGAAAAAACGGAAATTTCTATACAAAAAAAGGTTACAAAAAGCCAAAAAAAAAGTACCCAATATAGCTGAAAGAACAACACAAGTATCTCACGAGACGGCCGACTGAAGTCCATTGAAACGGAATTATAAAGGATTTGTTTTCGGCAGTCGCGCCGCATAATGCGGGGGTCACAGCCCATTGGGGCTCAAACACCTACGTTAAAATTCTAAAGAGTTTTTTTCATAAAAAGGCAGTCGCTGTACAATAGTAGAGACTCAGTCCGTAATGTTTTTACTTTTTATAAGCGAAAAGGCACGTGGTGATGATTCGTTACGTTATGTTTGGTGTTTGTTACGCGAATACGCCGGAATGGATTATTGTGTATGATCCTATGATGAAGCCCTCATTCATTTTAGTTGTGAAAGTATCTTTTTTGTCTTACCTTTTTTTGTATGAATCGTCTGTATTTAGTATTCTGTTTGCACTTTTGTAAGATTTTTTTTTAATTGAAGGAAAATAAACGAGTTGTTCAATATTTAAATGATTTAAAAAAATATATTTAAAATTTTATATAAATTGCTTGCTTGTAAGTCCTTTTTTTAACAATTTTAAAGTGTTATTCCACACGTAGTGAAGTAAAATACTTATTAAGAAAACTCATAAAAAATTACGAAAATTCCCGCTGCGTTCAAATTTTTATACGTTTTCTTAATAAGATTGTAAGTCCTGTTCCCGATTGAGGGAGAGTTGTTTAAATAACCCTTAGTTAATTAATACGTATTGATGAGTGAAACCCTACATATGAAGCAAAGAAAATACTAAGAACGAAATATTATAGTGAAAATACAAAAATAGTAATGAACCACTGCGGCGTCGAGTTCTGCAATTGGCGGAGAATAGAGTACGTTTCTACTAGGATTTCTAGCATAAAAAGAAAAAAATAGAATATTTTCTTTTGATTTAGAGAGACCATAACCCACAGCTATCGTTTCCAGTCAGACACACTTCATATTACTACTTTAGTGTACTATTTTGTGAAACATAAACGTTTGTTAGCTTTTTATAGATATAAATTGGATATATTTTCTCACGGGAATAACTTGTTAAAGCAAAATGTAAATCATTCACATTCTCAGTCTGACAGACAGAAAGACAGCTTCACAGCCGCGTTTATCATATTAGAATATATTTTATATAACTTGTATGCAAATCTAGTTCCTCTAGATCCTCCGAAATAAGGTATACATATTTTTACAGTAAAGATAAAAACCAACAATAATTTTCTATATACCATTTTTATATTATTCTATACTAGCGTTTATCGTTGACTTTGCCCTCGTATTCAAGTGAATATTACTGATTACTGTATTTTGGCTCTTACAGTTACATTGAACACAAGTTACATTGACGGAACTCTCATACTTTAAAATATTTGTAAAGATATAAAATAGTTGACCTATGTTGTGCGACATAGAGCTAAATAATTTCATTTTTTTTATCTTCGGCGAGCAAGACATCACGCGTGGGTTGGTGCGATTAACGCCGCGTTTTGTCACGCCAGAGCGGAAACAATTAAAATAATTCATTACCCTGAGTGAAAAACTAACCAGCAACTATCACGTTTACAGTCAGATGATATACCACTGTACCACGATGGCCCCAACGCAGGTAACACCTATACACATATATTATTAAAAATATAAAGCCGTAAACGAAATTTATATGGCTATATATTTAATATAAATTAATTTACAAATACTTTAATTTTATAATGAATGTAATAATTTAAAGTGTCGCGCCACAAGCGACTATCCCCCCGACACGGGGAAGGCAAATAGCTATTTAATTTAACACCTCGTTCGCGACACCTCGGGAACTAGTCTGATTATTTTTATGTACTCGAAAATATTGCGTGGGGTTGCCATGTTGTGGCTCTTTTATGGAATTTTTGATATTTTTTTACTCGTTTCGTATAAATTAGTTTTGTCAATTAGTATAAATATCTAAATGCCATATATAAAAGGACTATAATATGATGAAGACATTATAATTCCATCTATTTAATAAATCAATAACTATGCATATATTTTAATGAAATATAAATTTAGACTATCTTGGCACATGGGCTGTGTTCCATTTCTATTCGGCGATCAACTGGCAACGAGGTGAAGTGTGACGTTGAGTACCGCCAATTCAACAAACAATTCCCCGAGAATTCGGCAGAAAGTAGGGAAAGGACGTGTTTTAATGGGAATGGGATATCTACTCTATATAGGTTTCCCAGGTATGTAGGCAGAGGCTCTCCCCTAGCATGGTTCGGTATATATTGTACAAGATTTTTACTTTGGACCTTTTCTTTTCTACTAGCATATTATTTCTTCTGCTTATAACAGATTTACTCCGTTTACAATATTTTAAGAGACATTACGTATATAATATAGCACAAAAAACTTCAACTGTCGATACTCAGTTCTAAACTAAGCCCAGCAAGTGTTTGCTAAACACGAACGCTAATTGGCAGCGCTAGTTATAAACTATTTATCCCGCTAATCCCGTTGCACGAACTCTAGTGGGATTACGACGCGAGCGCCGCTAATCCCGTGTGAGAATGCATCCACGCTGTATCCCGGACTCTGAATCCCGGGGAGATCCCGCACGATTGTTTATACTGCATATTGGGCGCTGGGAACGACGCCAGCCGGTGTTTGTCCTTGTAATGCTCGTGATTGCGTTTTTGAATTGTGTATTAAGGATGCATTAATTTTAAATTCTTGGAGAGAATAATGCTAGCATGACCACTATGGTCAGAGTCCTTGGATGATTACTTAGAGGTGCGGGTTCAAATTCCGCTGCACTGCTAAAATTACTCTTATTATCTAGGTGTAGAATAACACTGTTAAAATGTTAATAATATTGATAGCGTCGCTATGACTGGTAGGTTTCAGTTCATATAGCAAATTCTTTAAATTATTTGTATTACAAGTTTATAAAGCTTCTAACTGCGGCTTCTTGCACGCGATCAATTGAAAATAACTAATATTTCTTATGTTATATGTGACATATGTCCTTTTCAATAAAAGGACTATATGGACATGGAATATATTGACAAAAAATACAATTCGAATCATTAGTTGTAAATTAGCGTAGAGAAAAAACCTTTTGCTTTTATAATATTAATATAGATACATAAATGTATGTCTGATATAGACTAAATATACTAATATGGTGTTGCATATCGCAACTGACATCTTTAAACTACGAAAAGGTGAAAAAACCAGGACGAAAATAAAACACACAGCTTGTGATTACGGTAAATACATTTGTACAAGTACCATTTCTTCGTTCCATTTAAATCTTTAATTACAAATATTATAATAGATCCTGTTGTGGTACAGCGGAATAGGATCTGACTGTAAACGCCACAGCTTTGGGTTCGATTTCCTCTTGTGGGAAAGAAATATTTTTATTTCCTCGTTCCGGTATCAATACAAAGCGAGGTTGGTTCCTTCACCTAATGCGAAATGTCTGAAAATTGAGCGATCCGTGGGAAGGTTTCCTCCGGCTTCCCTATTATACGCAAAATACATCATAAACAAAACAATCTGGACAAACCTTAGTCTTAAATAGTTATTAAATTCATTCTAACTTTTCTAAAATACTCAAAAATGTCAGACAAACGGAGCTAAGACATAAACAATCTAAAACATCAGATGGCATCACCGGCTCAGTCACCGCTTCCGCTCGCTCATCGCAGTTTCCGGAAGCACTGATCCTTAAATATAAATAGCCTTCTTCATTTTGTATTGTATTTTAGGCACTTTTTTATAATTTTTATTAAGTAGTTTCATACTTTGTTCCACATAATAACGAAAATAATGAATTATGCACTAGGACAACTTTTACAATTTTTTACTTGTACATTGTTTTATAGTGATGTGTTAATTTCTTAAGTGTAACATCTGTTTCCACAGATTTGTTTTCAATTAACTCTTTATTTACATTAATTTGATATAATCCTTACTATACAGGTGATTATAAATTTATAGGAAACAGTCATAGCATCGGTGGTTCAGTGGTAGAATGCTCGCCTGCCGCGCGGGCGGCCCGGGTTCCATTCCCGGCCGATGCATCTAGTTTGTTTCTTTTCTTTTTTATTTTTTTTTTAACTACTTTTACTACATTTTATAAAATATAGGCTATCTATATCTAAATTAAATTCCGCTTAACTTATATAAATAGTTCCCTGTGCAATTGTTCTTATGTAAGAAAATTATTCTTAAGAAAACGTGTTTGTTTTCACTATTTAAGTGTAATTCAAACACTAAAAAAATTAAAGTATTTAGATATGTATAAAAAATTAAATATATATATATTTATGCAGGTGTTTTGGTGAATAGTGAAGATGAGTTCCGTCGCGCATTACGCAACGTCATAATATATGATATGTTGGAAAATAAAGATCAGAATAGGTATTAGATACAAGATTTTGTGTTTTAGTTTTCCGTACCTCAAGAGGTACAACATACATAGGTTCAGCTTGTCTGTATATCCGTATCGAGACAATCAAAACATACATTTTGTTTGTGATTCTCCGCGTAATTAAAACCAGTACCGGTATATGGAGTACCAGGTACGACGAGGGAACTTACAAGACAAGTAAATAAGAAAAATGTGAAAAGTGACATTTTATTTCATAATAAAAATATTACAAACTTATATTTGTAATTAATCCCACGCAAAATGGGTGTTAAGTTAAGTCTGCAACCCGCAAAGTCAAGCCTGACAATACAGTCCTGAAATTGAGGCGGAACCTTTACGACTTGAATTTGTTACATATACAGCATTAAATTAAAAAAAGCTTCATGCCTTTTCTCGCATACAGTACTAATGAACCCTATTGTCAAGACGCTCCGTTCGCTGCTTTTTGCCTAATTTTTGAGGCAGAAATACCAGAGCATTTCTAAGAATATTAATATTTTTATTCTCCTATTTAAGATTTATATTTTAGTATTAATTTACAAGTCTGAAGAAATCACGTTTATACAGACTATAGAAAGCAACACCTTAACCCGTAAATGTAATAGCTTTTACAAAAAAATATCTATTTCGAAAATGTAATGTTTGTTATTAAAAAAATCAACAGTTGTAGGTATAATATCAATTATTAATGAACCACTAATATTTTGATATAAGGATATATTATACAACATCCAGATACGGTTTAAAGAGTAAATAATATATCTGTACATGTATACAACTTATACGTTACGATTGGGCGTAACCACTGGACTTAGAGTGATAAAATTTTTCATATAGAAAAGTTCGGGAGTGTAGAGAATCATTAAGAAAAAATTTTTTCGAATTTTTACGAGCACAGGAATAAACAGGAGTTTCTATTCTATACATTCATAATGTAAACAGGACAGTTCTTATTCCACGTCTTAAAGTCCACACACACAAAGTTCCGAGCGACGACTAGTTGAAACATAAAACATAATCATTCCAGTGAAATAACTGAATAAGCCATATAAGATTTTGCATTTCAAAATTTCAATATCGCATAGATTATATTCGTTACATAAAGCGTAAATCTAACCAAAAGGCGCATACCCTTGGCCACGAAGTATGAAAAAAAAAACCTTGCACATTTAAGGGGTTAAAATTTCAAACTGACGCGCCGTGCTATACCAAATGTACGTATGAAATGTATAGAACTGGCGTCCTAGGCGATAGATCGTGAAGCCGCAGCTGCGACGTAAGTGGCATTTAATTAAAAACATGTCAAACGCTTGCGAGGGATATTGCTAGATTGCTAAGAGGCTAGGGCTATATCTTTATGTTGGCGTACGTACGTACGTAGGTAGGGATTTGAGCTGTCGGCTTCGTTATACAGCTTTCTTTATAAATTATATTTTCATACTGCATGGTGGTGGTATACTGAGGTTGAATCTGTTTATACATATTGGATCCTGTGTAGAAGCTGTCGTAGTGCAATCGGACGTCTGGTCGTGGGCTCGATTCCTACTCGGAATTATGCTTTGGCAGATAAAGCACGTCAGTTTCTGCACTCAATACACAAAGTCTAAAAAATTGGGCAAGTACCTGGGCTCTGGTCTCGGCAAAAATTATAAATAAAATAAATGCATAAATACGTTACATGTCTTTTTTAACAATAGAAACAAGTTAAATTTAGCACACTTCGAAAGATATTGCACTTTCTATCGCCTTACAAAAAGCAAAAAAAATTTGCATCTTCACCTTACTGAATACACTTTATAGGTTTGTACTTAAAAAACAGTGACAGACAGATAACAAAGTGATATATTTCTATTTCTTATACAATTATATATATTTTCTTTTATAAGTAAAGGGGAATAGCCTCATTTCAGAGTACATCACATCAGTCACGTGTCTAAGTGGCTTAATTAAAAATATGTCAAACGCCAGCCAGGGATTATTGGTGCTGTATTAGTAAGGGGTCCACGGTATATCCAAGTTAACCGTAATATATATGTAGGATCAAATTCATTTACCATTGTTAAGGAACGATTGTTGTGTGTTCGATTGTCGATTGAGACATCATACTTACAGAAGTATAAGTAGAAAAGGTACTTTAAGTTATACGGAAATTGGAAATGGAATATTTATTAATAGGTTTTCTTTGCCACAATATAGAGACAAACTGTATGAAATATCGTAGCTTAAATGCATAGTAGGATATGGTTAAAGATAAGAACTCTAGCTTAACAAATTATCCGTAAATTTTTATTTATTTATTTCTTTTAACTTTCACATAGTATCCATAATATAGAGTGTTGAGTGGCGGTATTCAACGCTGCGCTTTGTTTTGTGTGCAGAGTGAGGAATTAAAAATATTAAATAATTCACTGCCCCGACTGGGGATCCTGATCAAACTCACGTCCACAACTCTCTCTTTTACAGTCACACGCTATGCCACTGCGCCATTACGGTCTCAATTTTTTTATTTAAATTTTTAATAATCTTCAAAATTGAAAGTTGGTCGGCGCGCGGTGTTTTAAAACAAGGTTCCCTCTGCATACCATGCTATCCGAGTGCAAGTGTGAAGCTGCTTTGTTTTTTTAATGCCTCAGTATTTAAATTGATATTAGAGACCTTCCTACAGAACCATAGGCGTGCTACTGTACGAGGCAAAGCGCTGAGTTCATTGGGTTAAGTCCCGACATTAAACAAGCATTGCCAAAATTCAGAATTAGGTGAAATAGGGAGCACGGAAATATCTTAATGAGAACGAAGTATCTTAACACTAAGGGCCCAAAAAATAACTCATTCTCATAGATACTCCTTAAATTATCTTTATATGTGTATACAACTGGAGGTAAACCAAGAACACATGCAATGCCCAACAACAGCGGCGAGTGTAACATTTAATTAGAAACATGTCACCGACTCTGCAAACTATTTGGGGGTATCCGTATTATTTTGCCATACAAAGCACATTTTCAACCAACAAAAACATTTTGGTATATTTCCCAAACAATTTGAACTTTCCTTGTAAAATATAAATACGAGTATAAATATACAGAAATAATATTGCTCAGGTTAGCTCTACCATGTAATAATTAATATTATTAATTAATTTAAAGTGTTATTAACACTTACAACTTATTTTTTAATCGTTTTCTAAATAAGTACATTTCTTTACTACGTGTAGAATAACACTTTAAATTAATTCAAAATATTTAATAAATATTTTTCTCTCTTGCCAAATGATAATACTAAGTAATTATCTTTAGGTACGGAAATTAGTAAAATCTCTCTAAAGATAGCATCTTTCAGGGAGACATACAACATAATTAAGATGTAACACACGTATAAGAATTTCGTCGTAGTCGTCGATCAGAACGTATGGCTTAGTTGGTCAGAGCGCTACGTTGAAATTTTCATAAGTTTTCTAAATAAGTAATTAATTAATTTAATATCGAATATAATTATTATCAACACAATAGAAAATAAAAAGTAATTATAAAAAAAAAATTACTTTCATGCTTTATCCTGCACACAGCAGAAACACATGCTGGAATGTGGGGAATAACGTGTCTCAACACTAGGTTCCCTTTGCCTACCTTGCTGTGTGCGGGATAAAGTGTGAAGCTGATTTCATATTAATTATTTTCCTTTACTTACCTGTCATATTTTTATAGAGGATGAAAAGTAGAATGAAGGGGGTTTTCGATTCTCACAAAGATATATGAATAATTTTTATTTCCTTACTAAAGTAAAGAAATCTTATACTTAAATTAGAAACATTCGTAATATTTTTATATAGTCATAGAAGGGCGCACTAGCAAGTTACTTCCCAATTACCAAATAAATTAACCTGAAGGGCTTGAACTGAACTACAATCTTGTTACGATTTGTACTCCGTCCCACTTTTATTACCTTTTTATTGAGATGATAATCGATGTCGTAAAGTCAATGGCATTAGTTTATTATAGCTTGAAGTGTAATAAACTTTTTTATTGAGGGAGGGGAAAATGTCGCGTTTTAAGGTAAAGAGTTTACAAGTTAAAATTATTAAGAAATGAAAAATATTATTATTGAACTGCATTTTGTTTAAGGAAAACTATTTATGTAGCTCGCAAATTAAATATTAACTATAATTTCAGGCCAGTCGTGGCGCTAAGTGTGACTGATCGACTGGTTGTGACTTCGATCCCCACTCGAGGAAATGGAATATTTATTTACATTAATATTTTCACGGCTTCGCACTGGTGTCGTAGCAAAGGGCGGCGTTGAGTTCCGCCACTCAACACACAATGCCTACGGAACTTGGCGGAACGGAGTGTCTTAATACTAGGTTCCCTCTGCCTACCCTGGTGTGTACGGGATACAGCGTGAAGCTGGTTTTTTATTATTTGTTTAACAACAATTTCTTCTCAGTAAGATTCGACTAAATAATCAAAACTAACAAACATAAATATACATAAATAATACAAAAATATGCTAACTTTAATGTAACATACGTATATAAAAATTCTCAATTTCACACTAAGCGAGGCTTCTAGAACCACAAGAAGGCGACGTCCAGTATACCTCTAGTATACAATATCTCAGCGTAGAGCCATCGTAGCTCCGTAGCCGTAGCGTCACTCGATCGTAGAACACCGAGGGCGCCGCCCGCCCTGGCTTAACCATTATAAGATGGTACTTTACAAGTGTAATATGACTTAGATAATTATATATTAAGTTTTGATGTAGTGTTTTTAAAATTTTCAATATTATCTCTAGAATTTATCATAAAATAGTGTTTTTAAAATTTTATAAATAATCCTACATCTATTGGTAGAACATCGTTTAGTATAACGTAAATTAGCTACTAAAATAAAATTTTAAATAGAAATAAATCTCAAACTCTAAAAAACTAATTTAAACAATCGTTAATCGGTTGTTCGAAAACAAACGCGGCGGTAAATTTGTTGATAATTCAATTTCGACTCTATTCGTAGACAATAGAGTATATTTCATATTGTTTCGCAGTAGTTAGAGGTGTTTCGGACGTAAATATTTACAAAGGGGACTGAACTCCTGTGCTGAAATTGATGAAGTCGACATCTGGCGTGAGGTAAGGAAATTAAAATATATTTTAATTTTACTGTTACTTACTTTTATTAATTTGTACTGACCTGTCAGGGGAAATGGCAATTCTATTAATGTTGGTTCCTTATTTAACTAGATGATTATTATTGTTGTTTAAGAAATAACTAATTTCAATATGATTGCAACGATGCTGTAAAACTGCTTTTACGGGAAATTAAAAACATAGTTAACTTTTAGTAAGTAATGGAAATTTCAACATTGCTAAATATTAACTTTTTGGTAAAGTTCGTAAGCGCGTGTAAACACACGGAAAAGAAACAGTTTTATATATATATGTATATTTTTAGCCGGATAGACGGAGGGTATCTCGCTATCTCTATCGTGTTAAGATACTCTATTTCCATTATGACACTTTAAGTCCCTTACTTGGGTGGACCCAATTCTAGCGACGATTTATTTCTTATATTAAATATTGCCGCTCTACGCCACCACCAGATATAATTATACCATAAATTATTAAATAATAGAAAATGAAAAAAAATATTAAACTAATTTTAAAACTATGTCACTTTACAAAATACAAGTGGTTTGAAGTGTTGGTAGCGTATATCAACGAGTGTTCATATGGTCAAGAAAGTGTGGCTTGCTCAGTACGTACGCAGTGCACGAGCTTGTCCTGGTTTACATAAAAAAAATCTTTTTATGCTTAGGCATTATATTGAAATATCTATGTCATATAAAATTAAGGCTTCAAAAGTTCAAAGAAATTCTTTTGAGCTTAACGGGGGCAAACTAGGTCTGCCTTGCATATTCATAACTGGCTTAGCTTTAGTAAATGTATAATTATTTCAGTATTCTATTAGTTTTGAGGGCGTCGTGCCGCAATGGCGCAACATCGCTACATCTGACTGTAAACACGACGGCACTATTTACTTAATACACTGAACTACACTCCTGTTTTTATATATAATGTATGTTTGTAAAGCTCTTAAGATTTCTAATGTAAAAAAATATTAAAACCTTAGCTTATCATTATTTTCGTAGTTAAAATTAAGAGATTCAATAGCTTAAAAAAACACCTTATCTATATTTATAATAAATTCATCGGTGTCTGTACATCGAACATATATTAGAAAAAATGTGATATTTAACAATGTAATAGAACCCGATTGTTCACGCTAGTCTACTTTAAGTATTTATTTTATTTCAATATCACGTTGCAGTCTCATCCTTGTGCCCGTGCACCACGCCGGCCTCCATGTATATATATATATATATATACATATATATATATATATATATATATATATATATATATATATATATATATATATATATATATATATATATATATATATATATATAATGTCTCCATGTATAGATAGATATTGTCTTTAAAATGACAATGTTATTAGAACACGTAATTAATACAGTATGGTAAATAAATAATTGTATTATTCAATCGTGTGAGGACGCGAGCGGGTCGCCAGTGTTGATATAAGTGAGGTAAAATTAAGTATTAGTACCTAAGTTATTTGTTTTTATTTAACGTTTATTGTATTATGTTATATCTTTATGGAAATATGTTCATTTTTTTGGTCACTGTTTATTTTCGAGAATTACATCACATATTATATCGTGAACATTTATATTTATAAGATTTGAGAATATTTATTTTTTACATTATTTTTTTTGTTTAATAAGCTTTGTTATTACAACGCATGAGAAGAAAGCATTTTAATAGCTTACACCATTTGGAATTCTACCATAGTTAATAAATGATTTTCTCAAATTCAAAAATAGTTTGTTTTTCACCTGAACATTACCACACCGACGAACCATCGGTAAGTATCCAAAATTACACTATAATATTATGGCAAAATTTTTATGGCTATCATGTTTTGGGTACGGCACATAGTCCTTAATGCGACGGTTGTGGGTTCGATTTCCACTCAAAGGAAACTATTTTCAATTTCTTACACCGATAAATACATGCAATATCTCTATAATATTGTACGGAAAGTGGGGACCAGAGTGTCTCTCAGGCACCGGGATATATTGAAAATCTGAGGGGCAAATACATGTTTCATAAATATACCTATTCGCCGCGTACATATAATATGACCGCACTACCACCGTGCGCAGTCAGACATTGTCCAATTGCGTTAAAGCGACGACGACGTCTAGATGTTTAATACTTTTTATTAGCGTGAGTTCTTCCTCGAATTGCCTCTATATGGATAGGGGCGACTCTTATATTGCTTATCAAAACCTGTTCAGTATACTCTGTTATATACATATATATGTATTTGTATGTACATATATCTTTGTATGTACATATAAATACTTTTTCTTCTCTGTCTTTTGCGGAGATAAGGGCAAACCATTGCATTTTGTATGGTCGAATTTAATGTTATATTGTGTTCAACCTCGCCGACGGAATATTTGGATATGTGGGAATCCCGAATTTATTTAAGCTTATCAACCCTCTTTTTCTTCCTTTCTAGTAAGGAGAGAATTGAGATAAAGATTCAAACTAATAATATTAATACTTAACAATAAAATTATTAAGGCGTTTTTCTTACTTTTGACGATCCCATGTTTTCATCACATGCCCGAACACGAACTAAAGCTTTTTTTAGTTGTTGTGTGCTCAAGAGTGGTCTGAGTTTCTGGTTTTTGGCAGTTTGACGACCTCACTCGTTTGACTAATTAGCATCTACTTATGTATAAGAGGGGCAGTTAGGAACTAGAAAGTTATATGTTTTGTGTGTACGATAGATTTGTAAGATAATATATAGATTGTTCGATTTTTTCTCTGCAACAGTTATGCGACCGGGGTACAGAAGCACAGAGACACAAGGGGTTCCATCTTGCCACAATGAGGCAACGCGTTGTTAGGTTCCGCCACTCAACAACCAGAGCTTCCAGAATACGTCACAAATGAGAAACGAAAGACACTTCGCTCTTTACTTTCTGTCTCGACACCAGTACGAAGAAATGGAAATATTAATTATTTCAGTTTATCTTGTGGAAGTTGAACCTACAACTTGACGCGTTCACAGTCACACGCTTATGCCCCCACACCACGAGTATATATTTATAAAAATCAGTTAATTTATAATATAAATATAAAATCCTTACAAATAACCTCAATATTTCAATATTTTTCTCCGTCTTTTCTGCTTGTTTTTGCTTGCTCTTGATTTGATATTTGCTTGTTGAGTTTCGCATGCGAAATAGGATGTCTTTAGGTATGAAATACATACATACATAGGGCTATATGGGTATCACTATACTATTTGGTTTATTTTCTTAGCTTGACATTGTATGTTGCATATAGGATAGGCAGAGAGATAAGAGGCTAAGTTAAGACAGTTTAAAATAAAATAAAATTTTTCAAGACATTGCATGTAGAGTGGTGGAACTTAACGCTGAGTTTTGTGCGTAGTCAAAATAATCCACTATCCTAAATAGGAATCAAATCCACAATCTCCGCTCTCACAGCCTGCTCACTGTGCCAAACCATAAAAGATATTTATATAATAAAAATAATATTTTCTTCCATCAATACTATTTCTACATAATCAAACGTAAAATCTTATCAAGATCGATGTTCGTACTACAGTGTGTCAGAAAACTTAGGTAATTAGGATTCGGCCCGTGGTCCAATCACGCGGTATTGTGGGTTATAATTATGTTAGTCGGGTTCCGAACGTCCGTACGAGGGCTGAATATGTTAGTTTCTATACAAGTTCATTCATTTGTAACTTCGTTTTGGTTGCTCTACGTATGTATATGTTAAATACGTGATGGTATTTATTGGGAATCTTAACAAATGATGTGTGAAAATTTATAGTTTTAGATTTTTTTTAATAAGACAAAGTAGTAATAATTCCAGTTGTAGCGCAGTGGCACAAAACGTAACTGTAAAACCGACTGGTTGTGGGTTCGATCCCCACTCGAGGAGATGAAATATTTACTTAAATTTATATTTCCATTTCTTCGCTCTGGAGTCGAGGCAAAGCGCGGGGTTGAGTTCTGCCACTCAACACGCAATGCCTCCAGAAATTGGCAGAAAGTGAGAAACGGAGTGTCTTAACGCTAGGTTCCCTGTGCCTACCCTGCTGTGTGCGGGATACAGCGTGAAGCTGATTTATTTAGTAATATTTCCGCCAAGATCGGGGCGCAGGAACACAATTGTGGGACTGCAAGCGCGACGGTTGTAGGTTCTATTCCCAAACGGGGGTATGAAATATTTTATATATTCTTATTCTCGCTCTGGTAATGAGACAAAGCGCGGCGTTGAACTCCACCACTCAACATAAAATGCCTCGAGAATTCGGCGGATGTGGGAAACGAAAGTGTTCTATTGTGAACGGAATATTTTAACGCTAGGTTAATATGTTTCTTTCGTCTACTTTGTTAAGTGCAGGATACATCGTGAAGCTAAATAAATTAAAACTCCCTGTTAACCCAAAACGAAGCGTTGAGTTCTGACACTTAAAACGTGATAGAAATATTACGAATTCGGGTGGCTCTAGGTTTTTGCTTCGATCTTCTCTCTGTCCGTGAGAATAAAATCGTGAGGCAAAAAAAAAAACTACATAGTGTTAAACAAAATGGTTTAATATATTAACAATTTAACATGTTTAGATTTCGATGCGTTCATGTACTGTTTAGAATTATATGTATTTTAGAATTATATAAAGATGTGGGAAGGGGGAGCCTAGTGCTAAGATAAAATTCGATACATTGGTTGTAGAGTGTAGGAACCGATAATAATTCATTCTCTCAAGTGGGAATTGAACCTACGACCCTCGCGCTTACAGTCAAACACTGCGCTTTTTATGTATAATTAAATATAAATGAAAATATTTTAAACATAAAACCTCCCTTAGTAGGCATCGAGCTCATGATGATCACATATACAGTCAGAAATTTACTACGCCATAATAATGTAAACAACGTTGGTTACAAATATATTATACTGCAACTTTCAAAACTTTATATGAATAACAACAAAACATCGTATAATCAAATAGAACTGTCCTTTATTAAACGTCAGCCATCACCATAGTACCCCCAAGTCCTGTCAGTCGTGTCAGTCAATACTATAACCTAATCAGTCAGGATATAGCTCACGTTACTATGGACGTGTATTGTTAAACTTATTATAATATAAATCGAAATTCGTCGTGCATTCGTTGCAATTAAAAGGGGTGGCTGTCATCCGTCAGAGTGGAGCGACCGGGGACAGTATTATTAGCTGTCGATAACCGACTTAATCGGCTTTTTGTACTGCATTTTGAATAGCATTGTTATACAAATACCGGCAAAAGCTGAAATTTCCGTTTAAATTTTATTAAGGGATTGAGATTGCTTTGTTTTGGTAGTAATGTGTATGAAAAAATTAAAACATACGCTGTAATATAAATACTATATGTATCCACAGAGTTCTCTTCCATATAAAATTTACTTTACTGAGGGACTGATGATGACTTAGCAAAAATTTGTCATTTTACTAGCGAATGTAGGAGCACTAAGATAGGATTTTTTCCTTAGTGCTCTCCTACATTCGATGACAAAATGTTTAATTTTGAATTTTCCACTTAAAATTTTGAAATATCTGAATAGAATGAAAGCACACCCATTTATAATCTATATTACGCTTATAATACTGGTTATCTATTAAAACGACATTGCTTAATGACCGTATTTTTTTTAATATAGAAGAAGTACTATGAAAATAAAATATCAGGCAAAAATATTTCTAAATAAAACAATTTATATTTTGTACAGACATGTATTTATCGTAAATTGTTCTATCTATAAGAATAACCCTCTATACTGAAATCATTTTGAATGAGTAACCAATTCCAATGCCTAAATTTTAAGCTCTCAAGAAATCTTTAGAGAAAAAAAATTAAAGATATTTTTTTTACATAAGTTAATATTTTTATGCATTTTTTTATATCACACCATCGCACAACGCGCGCTACGTGGGGCAGCCTCAAATTATATCTACGCGAAGTAAAAAAAAAAAAATTAAATTAGCTTCACGCTATATCCCGCACACCGCAGGGTAGGCAGAGGGAACCTAGTGTTAAGACACTCCGTTCCCCACTTTCTGCCGATTTTGAAGGCCTTGCGTGTTGAGTGGCAGAATTCAACGCCGCGCTTTGCCTTGACACCAGAGCGAAGAAATGGAAATATAAATTTAAATAAATATTTCATCTCCTCGAGTGGGGATCGAACCCACAACCAGTCGGTTTTACAGTCACACTTCGTGCCACTGCGCCACGGCCGGCCTCAATCTACGCGAAGTAATTATTACATTTTGGATTACATTCATTTTTCCGCTATGGTGACACAAAACGTAGTGTTAGATTTCAAAACTTAAAATACAATGTCTCGAATGAGACCGAAAAGCGGAGAATGGAACCTCCGTTCTTCGTTTATCATTAAACTACATTAGAGTATCACTAGGTTTCTTGTGGCATAACTTCGACGAGTGTGATAAATCAGGAAAATGGTAAAAAATCTTTTTATCAACAACAACAACAACAACAACACTAACATTAGACGTGACAGACAGACATTTAATTACTACAGCTTTCCCAACCATTGCGGAATCTTTCCGTTAACAACGTCTTTTATTCAGCAAAGCGACTGCTATGAAAAGGTGGTTGAGTATCGTTCATTAAACCTTAACATTTACTTTCCTTATTTAACGTGGATTTTGTAAATTGAATTTAATGCAGACGGTCCATGTGGCTGAGTGGTAGCCAGTCTGCTTGATGATATATGTATGTCACATGTTTAGATATTTTTTGGAGGCTCTTCGAAAGTATAATTTTTCAAAGGCATTATATGTAAATATTTCTATATGTTTAAGAGGATGTCGTAGCGTAGGGCATCGACTGAAAGTAAGCGCAATGCTTGTGGACTTGAGAAAATAATTCCATTTAAATTATTCTTAATCTCTCTTTGGGAAAGCGCAGTATTGAGTTCCACCAATCAAATCAGCCTATTGCGGTCCACTGCTGGACGTAGGCCTCCCCCAGGGTGCGCCAAAGCTCCCGATCCTCCGCCTTCCGCATCCAGTCGAAGCCAGCAACCTTCTTCAGGTCGTCGGTCCATCGAGCTGGAGGGCGCCCAACGCTACGCTTTCCGATCCGCGGTCTCCACTCAAGGACTCGTCTGCTCCAACGGCCGTCGGCCCTTCGACAGATGTGGCCAGCCCATTGCCATTTCAACGTGCTAATTCTGCGAGCGATGTCGGTAACTCCGGTTCTTTTCCGGATAACCTCATTTCTGATTTTATCTTTCAAAGAGACTCCGAGCATAGCTCGCTCCATAGCACGTTGCGCGACTTGAAACTTGTGGACTAGACCGACTGTCAGTGTCCACGTTTCGGCGCCGTAGGTCATGACTGGCAGAACGCACTGGTTGAAGACTTTTGTCTTCAGACATTGCGGGATAGGCGACGAAAAGATTTGGCGTAGTTTGCCAAACGCTGCCCAACCCAGCTGAATTCTTCGATCAGCCTCTCTCTCGAAGTTGTTTTTACCAAGCTGAATATTTTGCCCTAGGTATATATATTCCCGAACAACTTCAAGAGGAGTGCCGTCCACGTATATCGGTCCCGGTATGACATGCTCGTTGAACATGACCTTTGTCTTGTTCAAGTTCATACCGAGACCGACACGCCGCGAAGATCCATCTAGGCTCTGCAACATATAGGCTAGCTGTTCCAGCGACTCTGCTACGATTACGATATCGTCGGCGAATCTAAGGTGAGTGATGTACTCGCCGTTTACATTAACTCCACAGCCGGTCCAATCCAGGGTTTTGAAGACGTCTTCCAACGCGTTGTTAAACAGTTTCGGGGATATAACATCCCCCTGCCTTACACCTCTGCGCAGTTGGATCGCCTTGGTTTTGCACTTCTGGATTTGGACAGTTAATGTAGCAGACGTATACAAACTTCTCAGCACCTCGATGTACCTCCAATCGATATGACATCGCTGCAGTGCGTCCAGAACTGCCCAGGTTTCGATAGAATCGAAGGCTTTTTCGTAGTCCACGAAAGCCATACACAGCGGTCGATTGTACTCCTGAGTTTTCTGTATTATCTGCCGAACAGTATGGATGTGGTCCACAGTGCTGTAGCCTGATCGAAACCCGGCTTGCTCTGGCGGCTGGAACTCGTCAAATCTGCTGGCAAGACGATTCGTCAGAACTTTGGAGAACAGCTTGTAAACGTGACTCAGGAGTGAAATCGGTCTATAGTTCTTCAAGAGAGTACGGTCTCCCTTCTTGAAGAACAGTACCACGTCACTCCCGCTCCACACTTCCGGGGTTTTGCCGTGGTCGATAACGGAATTGAAGAGGCTTGTTAGCACTTTCAGGACTGGAGTGCCACCTGCTTTAAGAAGTTCTATAGTAATTCCGTCATCGCCCGGTGCTTTATTGTTTTTGAGCTGTTCCAAAGCCGTCCTAATCTCGCTGAGGTCAACGTCCGGGAGCTCTTCGGTGTAATGGCGCGTTAAAGGAGCGCGTTGGTCGCTAACGCTGGGGTCGCCTGATTTTTCTGTTTTCGACGAGTACAGCTGATCGTAATAGTGTTCAACTTCATCGAGTATCTCAAACTTAGAGGTAACGATTTTACCATCCTCTTTTTTGAGTTTCGTGAGATGAGGCCTTCCTAAATTGCGAGCGAAAACCTTCGATCCCCGATTTCGCATGATCGCAACTGTAATAGCGCGTGTATTTGAGCGACGGAGATCGCGACGCGTCAGCCTTCGGATTGTTAGGTTTAAGGCACTCATGTCTGCCGAAGACGGTGGTGGCAGTTCTCGTCTCTTTCTCATAAGCTCGAGTGTCTCAGCTGAGAGTTTCGTTGCATTGACCCGTCGCTTTGCGGGAAAATACTTGGCTGAGACATTGTGCAGCGTTTTGACCAGGTCGTCGGTTTTCTGGTTAATGTCGCTGTTGGTTTCCAGCGCGTTGAATCGGTTTTGGAGTTCGGTCTGGAACGCTTCAGAACTATTAGTAACTTGAAACGCCGATGGTCGGAGAGTAGACTTTATCATTAGCGTTCTTTCAGCTTTTAGATCGATATTTAGGGTGCCTCGTACGAGTCGGTGATCGCTTCCGGTGTTAAACCTATTGATCACTGAGACATCACTAAATATGTGCCGTTTATTCGCAATAACAAAGTCTATCTCGTTTTTTGTTACACCATCGGGGCTTTGCCATGTCCACCTCCTTTGGGGCTTCTTTTGAAAGAACGAGTTCATTAAAAAGAGCCCTTGGGACTCGAGGAAGTTCGCTAACAATTGCCCTCTCTGGTTCCTATCACCCAAACCGAAGGGTCCAATGTATGAACCCCCGCTTCTTTGTACTCCCATTTTAGCATTAAAATCTCCCATAACAACGCTGTAATGAGCCTTCGAGGTGTTGTTGAGGGCTTTAGCGATGTCTTCGTACATGGCTTCAACCTCATCGTCAGAGTATGTCGAAGTCGGCGCGTATACCTGTACAATTTTCAGGGCGTACTTGTTAGATAATTTAAGGACAAGGTAAGCAACCCTGTTCGACACACTACTGATTTCTACAACATTGCTTATGAGAGATTTGTGGACCAAAAAACCTACTCCTCCCTGGGAGACTTGCTCGCCTTCACGGAAGTAGAGCATGTGGCCTGACTCCAGGGTTATCGCGTCCTCCCCCTTTCTTCGGACTTCAGATAAGCCTAGAATATGCCAGTTAATATGACTTAACTCTACTTCTAGTTCAGCAAGGTGTTCGTCCAGTCTCATCGAGCGTCCATTGTACGTTGCCAGATAGAGTCGTTTTTGGTAGCCTGCCGTAACCCGGGGATTCTTAGCACCCCCTGACCCTCCGATACCGCAACCGCTACCGTGGTTGGGCCTAGCGGGTCTGCCGAGAACTGGGGGCCTATATTTGCTTGGCACACTCATGGGATGAAAATGCCCATACTCGCCGCGCTGGGCAAGCGTGTTGGCGAGCGCAGTTGTTTTTTTTTTTTTTTTTGTAGTTATATGAGAAAGAGGGGATGCTGCTGCCCATCCCTCTGAATTTGTCCCTTAGTCGCTTTCTACGACACCCACGGGAAGAAATGGGGAAGTGCTATTCTGACCCGGCACTTCGCGGGGTCCACCACGGTCGAGTTCCACCACGTAACTGAAATTGGATGGAGTGTGGGGAACGGAGACTTAACACTAGGTTCCCTTTGCCTACCCTGCTACTCTACGAGAAAAATCATAACGTTGTAAATAAAGTAGGACATTTTCGGCAACATCCACACATATATATACATTTACAAGTGAGTATTACTTACACGCGTCACGAGGATCCGTCTTCATTTACCTTAACGTTGAGATTTTTCACTTAAATGGCGCATATATTATGTCGCTTAGAACGTATCTTAAGTGCTTGTTTCTGTCTGTCTCTAAATTTATGTTTATTTCTTGAGTATATATTATTTTAGAGGCCATTGTGGTGTAGCGTCGTTCTATAAAACATGATAGTTGTAGGTTTGATCTTGTCTTAGGGAAATTATTCTACTTTATACGTGGCCACTTGTGGCGAAAGGACATAAGCGTATGACTGTAAACGCTACAGGTTTTCCATTTGATATCCACTTGAGGACATTAATTCTTAATTTCATTATCATTGGTTCGCTCTGGTTTCAAGGTAAAGCGAGGCGTTGATTTCCGCCACTCAACATGCAATGACTCCAGAATGCGTATGAGTCTCTTAACTAGGTTCCCTCTGCCTACCCTGCTGTGTGCGGAGTACAGCGTAAAGTAAAAGAAATATATGTTTATTTTTACATTTTTCTAAATAAATATATATTGTTTTCTGGTAAGACAAAAGGAATGAAACAGAATGTCTTGACTGCTTCTCTTTAGTTTTCTAAGGCGTAAAGCTTATAGAAATTTTAAAATTCATTTTTCGAACAATGTCCTTTACATAAACACTCAGGAACAATTTCACCACTTAGTGTATTAAAGCTTACACCTGATACCAAGAACTTGTACACAAGCGTTTTTATAGAGTTGTTTGTATAGAGACCAACTAGTAGATTCTTATATTTGAATTAAAGTAACTTTTGTTATACAATATTATTTTATATATAAAACATATTTTGCTATTAACTTTCCAAAGAAAGTGACCCTTATATACTTTCCATTTTAGAGGCAATACAATTTTAAGTTTTATTATAGAATGATATAAATATATTTTCTTAGTGAAATGAATGAGAAATGATCCCACATAAATATCAAATATCGTAACAGATACCGCGGTCAATGTGGCTAAATACTGGCAATATATAATTTAAACGGTCCAAAAAAGATGACGAATACTCGAGTTTAGAATATTCTTTGCGTTTAGCCCTACCAGAGTGGTGGGATAAATAAAATTTATTCTTCTAAAGAGGATTTGAACCCACAATCATCATGAATACTGTCGGAAGCTGTATACTTTTTAGACGTGATAGCCAATTAAAATGTAAACGACTAAGTATAAATCCACTTTGTTAAATCTTAGTATCATTATTGTAGCAATATAAATAAGTTTTTACCGCCCTCTGTTGGTCTATTCTCGTGAAACTTTTCTACTCAAAGTCCGTCCATATCTAAGAGAGACACTAAAACTTTATAAAATAATTTTATTTCCTTGCTTTGTATTTTTTTTATTTTACTTTGTTTTGTTAATTATCTACGGCGCTATATATCTATGGATATGGCCATGATGACGTAACGTACGTAGCAGGTCATACACAGACATCTTAACTATTCAGTCACTCTGTTTTTCTAATTTCGTAGAAATTCAAAACGAAAATAAATATAGGTATGTACTACAAGACTTCAGTTTAAAAATATCTATATTATATTAGGTTACATTACTTTAGATAATATTATTGTTGTACTTTATTAACCACAGATGCCTGATTTATAAATAGTTTTAACATAAAATATATATAGTTTTAAGATAACAAAAATAGTTCCAAAGTAAAGCCGGTGTGCGACGTAAGGTTTCACTGAAGCAGTTTTCATCCCTGAACGCTTCATCGAGCCCTCACGATAATGCTTGGTGAGGAGATGACGGTCTAATACATACGTATATATAAGCAATATGTTTTTGTATGTTAGTCTATTTTTATTGAGGCCTTTGATGCCTTATTTTTATTGTTTTTTTTCTGCCTGGGAAATTTCAAAACATAATTCATAATCTTGTTTGTTTAAAGTCTTATATATTTTATTTACAAGATTTATGATACTTTTTTGAAAACAGGACGGATATTTTTTTAATTAATACATATTTAATAATAATAAAGATTAAGCTAGCTGGTTATTATTATTACAAACGTTTTAATTCTTTTTAGTATGATGAAAAATTGATTTAGGTGTTTTAAAAATTTATCCTGATCATATAATAGAATGTAGATTTTTAATCACGTATACTGTTCGTGTATTATGTTTGTTTAGTCATACCAGCTTGCATTGCAAAATTTTGCTATAGAAAATTATATTTTTCGGTAGAACATGTCATTTTGTATATATTTTACTAGTGTTAGTTTATTTGTGGTAAATAAAGAAAAAAAAATCAGCTTCCCGCTACATTCCACATATAGCAGCCTAATCACTTTCGAGATATATTGTGTTGAGTTTCGAAACTCAACGCCGAGCATTTGCCTTGATACCAGAAATTAAAATATTCATAAATAATAATTTATTCCCTACAGTGAGGATCGAATCCACAGCCGTCGCGATACAGTCACACCCTTGTGCCCTTGCGTCACGACCGCCTTGGTTAAATAAAGACTAATATGAACCTCAACTAGTGCATTTTGAAGTGAACTGCTAAATCGTTTTAATCTAGTATATCTTTTGAAACAGTAATTAAAGTTATGCCAACTACAATATCAGCCTAATAGTTAACCCTTTATATTAACTCAACTGTTTACAAAACGGCCAGAAATGCTATTTATTTTACTTAAAAACTTGTCTTAAATCCTTCTTAAAATTTCAAGGACTAATTCCCATTGCTCATTCAATCCGGCTTAGTGTCGTCCCTACTCCCTTCCCTAGGTATTCTTTTTATTATCATTTTTTACTGGCACGAACTGTTAAGTCATTTTAAGCTACTTCAGGCTGTAATACCAAGTTAATATTTGTATACTTTAGTTAATTATTTTTCAATGTTATTCTAAGCTTAATAATGTATAGGCCATCGTGGCGTAGTGGAGCTGCGTTTGAATGTAATTGCAACGGGCGTGGGCACGATTTCCACTCGAGGGAAATATTATTGTTGAAATTATTTCTTTTTCCTCGCTCTTGTAGAAAAAAATAACGCCTTGTTGTCTTTAGGCACTAAACACGTAAACGTCAACGTTTCGAAAATATGAATATAGAGAACGAAATTAGAGAACGGAGTGTCACGAGACAAAGTTTCCTCTAACTTTTCAAAAAGCTTAAGACTAACAAAAGGATCTGGAGTTGGGAATTATAAAAAGACGGACACGAGCGAATCGAATTCGCTAACCGACGGTTCCATACAAAAATTAGACGTCTCGAGCTTTTTCAGAAATTCTTAGCTTAGCCAGAGCCCTTTCATCTGATACCTCACTTAAACTAGCGGCTTCAGTACTAAATTGTCAAAAAGGGAGGCCCCTTTTGAGACTATTATTTCTTAGGATTTAACCACAACTGTATAGTTTTCAGATCCTGAACTAGTACTACCAGCCAAATTTCTTAATCCTAAGTCAACCGAAAGTATCATATTAATTTTAATTCTCATTATAGTGTCTAAATATAAAACAATTACTTTTTTGTGATATTTATATATTTTTTCTAAGTAAATGTAGAAATACTATTTTCTCAAGAAACAAGGGCCCGCTGATCTGAGTTTATAATGTGAATATTGTATTTCAACTCAATATCTACAAGTGTTCCTCAGATAGAGGCTCTTGGCAGACAGACAGACGGATGAACGTAGAGCAAAGTGATCTTGTAAGGGTTCTTTCTTTACTTAACATATACGGAACCCTAAAAAGCCTGGAATAGAACCTAAATGTATCGCGGTGCGATAGGAGAGCTTACGACTGTGAAGGCAATGGCTGCGGGTATGACTTCCACTATTATACTTAAATTTGATCGAAAATAGCAAAACGGTGTATTTTGACTGTTGACAATATTTTTTAATTAAAATAATCGTGCTTCATTTACAAATTCCGTCGCATACTTCTCATAAGATTTTTTTCATAAATCTATTATATGTTGTAGGTGATATTTAACAATTAAAACAATTCTAAAATAAACTTGAATTGTAAATACATTTGTGGTTCCGGATGTATCCATTAGCTTAGGTGGTATCGGTGTGGGAGGAGCAAGTTCATTTTTTATTGGCGGCAAAAAGGCGTTTAAATTATTCACGCCGGCTACAGGGACCTGAAAAAACATCGTCCCTCGGAACAAATGGATGGGTTTTGCATTGATTTTACCACTAATGTCTGAATTTTATATACGAGTGTATAAGAGTAGTATATGCTAACACATAAGGTTAGGCTCGTGAATTTTATATATTAACGATATGCAGCCCACGAATTTATTTTATTCGAACTATAAAATGCAAAATCCTGTTTTTCTTGTTTTTGCAACATACCATCCAATTTTCTGATTGATTGGCTAATCTTAAGGCAGCGCTTTGTCCTATTAGAGTTAGCATAATTCATAGAATTTATTTTCTCCCTTGGTAATCGAACCCACAACCATAGCTTTTACAGTCTGACGGTTGAAGACGTCGAACCTACATGCCTAACTTTATACCCAGTAGCTACGTCTGTGTATTGTCTCTCAATCACACAGTACCAAAAATAATATTATTATTAATATTACTTAATGTACTGAAAAATGTTTCACTACATGTAAATGAGGAGCTTAGTGATATACATTTATATATAACTTAAAAGAGAAAAACAATAGAATATATCAAAACAAATATTTCAATTTAGATTTTTTTAATAATTTTAGCTCTTGTCGAGGCATACCCCACCTACTGGTTACACCTCATTATACTTTAACGAGATTTTTAATTACAACATCAAATCACCCGTTTTCACGCGTCAGACGCTCATCGACATCATTATACATATATATAAATATAAAATAAACTTACGCTGATGTACGTATGTATGTATGTATGTACATAGCCTTTGTTGGTGAATACGATAATTTACTTTCTAATTTCAGTCGCTTTAATTACAGTGATTCTACCGTAGGTTTTACTCGATAGTCGCTGATGTTAACGTTAAAATGAGATAGAAACGTACGTGAGTTAGACTGATGTTAAATTAGGAATATATGTATAGGTATTTAAATTCAAGACAGTGTTAAAGAGAATAAGTTTAAATAAGAGATGTATTTAAAATTTCCTTTTTTCTTTGCTTTCTAGTGCCTTCTGATTGACTAATCACACATTTTTTATATATTTTTTCTATTACGTCTGTTAATATTATCGTAGAAATATGACTTCATTCTAGTGTAAGTACCTGCCCTATGTTTTACAATAGATTCATGTATAGAGATCTAGATCTAAATAAACAATAAAATATAACGTTGAAAGTATTAAAAGTATTTCATACTTTAAATATACTATAGTTGCTATAGTAAAGTAACATCGTATTCGTATCGTATACCAACTCGTGGTAGATTACTACACGATACAGGCGTCTGATTTACGACGTTCTGAATCATTTCCCTTCATTTGATTTACTACATACATTTTTCACCTTTCCGTAAGTGAAACGAGCTACTTTAAGTCTTATTTTGCTACTCTTAAGCTTCAAAGTCCAATCGGCAAGATTATTGCGTGCTTAAAGCAAATGATTTGATTTTTTCGTTTTGAATTCGTTAAATTTGTACTAAATAGTAATAGTTACATGCAAGCTTTCAAATAACTGTACTAACATGTATTTTTGGGATAGAAAAAAACAGCAGCTTTTCCTGCAGGGTAGTCAGCGGGAACCCAATTTTCGTGACATTGCATGTACAGTGCCGGAACTGAACGCTGCGCAACCCAGCTTTAGTAGTTGAATATATTGTAACTCGACACTACGGTGTTCCAAGAAGACGTCTAAATCATTAATATACTTAATAAAAGCTTTCTACTTAGATGTGAGCGAAACGTGACACTTACATACAAGTGTGAGATATAAAGTACACGCATCTTAAGATATTACACGGGGAATGTTCGCTCATTTCTCAAGACGCCCCGACACATTGAGGTGCTTAAAGCTGTGTGCTTACAGAACTTACAAATATTAAGCTTTTGATAATTGATAATGCGGCTTTACTTTTTTATTTAAAACCTTTTTTTACATGTTCTTATTAGTTGGTGTTAATTAATAAAATATAAAAAACTGAATTTTAACCACTTTTAAAAATTGTATTATTACGAAACTTTACTCCCAATTAAATCATTCCATTCTGTCTGTCGAATACTAGAGGTTATTATCGTTACCAGAACAAAGAAATGAAATTATTAAATATTTCATACTCCCGAATGCGCCACGACGGCCTCAAATTTCTATTCAATTATCAATTTTTTTGTTATAAACATTTCCGTTAGAATTTTTTTTACTTTCTTAAATATTATTTAACGAATGAAGAGTTTTCAGGCTATCATGGTGTAGCGGCATACATTGTAAATAATGCGACACAACACGACAAGCTTCTACTTGCATAGAACTGAAACAAAATGTAGAAGTGTAAAACTTTCCGTTCCGTTACATTCTGAGTGACGGATAGATTATGTACAGATAAAACTACTGGAAATAGAAAGCTAAAAATGATTATATAATGTAACACAAAACACACACAAAAGAGGATTTCTCGAAATATTCTACGCAAACGGCATGAGGCGAAGTTTTCCACTTTGTCTTACAAAGTTACAGGAGACGACTAGTATTCCATGAAAAGTCTATTCATTTTCTATGTAACCCGGTAAACAGAGAGCCTAGCCTGCCTTGTGTTAAGACATTTCATTCCCGTTCATGTCCGCTTTCCGTCAGAATTCGTGACATTACGTATCAAGTGGCGGAACTCAACGCTGCCCTTTTTTATTACGAAAATAGTAATATGTAAATATCTTCACCTTATAGCGCGCTATACAACTCAAGCACGAGATACGTTACGTCGATTCATGTCTGTAGATTTTAACACGTCTGGACCTATGGAAAACATTTTCTTTGAAATGTATGAAAGGAGGACTTTCTTGTATTTTTCTTTATTAATACGTTTCATTATATGCGCCATTTTGTACGTTTTAGTAAAAGAAAGCAGCTTCACGCTTTTTTCACATAACAGGATAGTCGAGGGAACCTGATGCTTAGACAATCCGTCCCACAATTATTCCTGATTCAAGTGGGAATCGAACCCACGATCGCTGCGCTCATAGTTATGAGCTGTGCCTCTGCGCCACGACGGCTTTGACGTTTAGTTAGTGTTTTAAGAGTAACTTTTCTGTTGACTATTTAAACTATATAATTCTATGTACGAGTATTTCCTATGACTTTGCTCGCGTGGTCCAATCACGGTCTAGACCCCCGATGTAAGTCTGACCTAAAACGATTAACGTGATTTAATACCGCATATATGGATAAAACAAGTATCAATTACAAAAAGCTTTTGCCATTCGAAACAGTAGTCGGAATATTTAAGTTTTATAATATTAATACAGGAGTATAGACTTAATGAAAATCCGCTATAGTACACAATTTAATATTAAGTGCTGGAAGAAAACACGTTTATTTAATTAGACCGGCGAAACTGAAAAAATATACTAAACCATATGTTTGGCGTACCTCCGTATATATTATGTTATATTTATAATAATCTGTGGTAAACGGTGTTGGTGTTACATTTATATATTTTGTTATGCTGTTCTTTTATTTATATGTATGTGCACTGTTTGTTTACCCCAATAAATAGAAAAAAAAAAAAAAACAATAACTCACCCCTGAATCACAACAGAACCCACGACCATCGCGTATTCAACTACCTATCAACAGAGCTACGATAGCGTTTTATAATTTGAATACCCATCTGCATCAGTCTGAGAGCCATTTTCATGATTTACCAAAGAATAAAGGAAGAGACGACGGGCGGGCTTACTACGAACAAAAACCGTAATGGCCAGATACTGAGCATTATACACTACTTGTTTTAATAACTGTGATAGCCGCGATGCCTTTGAATTACGATATTGAACAATGTTACTGGGGGATCTGCATTTTAAGTGAACTTTTGACTTTTTAGTTGGGGATAGTGTTGGATTCGATCCTATTAGTGGGTATGTTTGGTTTTAAAATATGAACCTCTGATATTTCTTCCGAAATCATAAGAAGAGCGGCGTTAGGTTCCTCCACACCTGTCGCCTGCTTTGCCTTTTCTTCCCTGCCAAAATTATTTCCGTCAATTACTGTACGAATAAATGAAGCTCAATCACAGAAGTTACTTAATAAAGCTTTAAGCTTTTCGCATCCCTTACAAAATAATAATATACGCTCTTTATCCACGTTGATCCCATAAAGTCGTAAAGGCAGTGTCGCGAATAAGCATTGACATTAAATCTCTTGGACTGTTTTATACTGAAATAATATTGTAGAATTGTCGGTATTTTTACATTTTGATATTTAAAAATCATTTATTTTTTTCAACTTCACGCTGCATTTCGCCTTTAACAGAGAAGATAGAGGAAGTGTTGCTTAGTGTTAGGACACTCTGTTCCCCATTTGGGACGACGTGAAACAATTTTTGAAACATATTTCGGTAAAAAAATATATATTTTTGTAAAACCATTTTTTTAAACACATCTTGAAGAAACGAACTAAATGGAATACGTGTTTGTTCTTGCATAGTATAATATCTGTAAAATTTCGTAGCTACAAGAAAAACATATTCTCATATGTAAATATGTTACTGTTGGATCGAAAGCTCTATGATCTTTGATTTTTGAAATAAATTCTCATCGACTAAACATTATTCGATGTAAGCTAAGCAACACCATAAGGTGGGTTTTAATATATCTTATTCTTATAGTACAAGATTCAAATTTGCGTAATACATTTAGGATAGAAGCAGAGTCAGTGAACAAAATATATTTTCCAGTTTCGTGAACACCAAAAGGACTTGTAGTGTTTATTTTACTTCAATAGTTTTTGAGTAATATTGACTTATAGATTTCTTGTTCAGTGATTCCGATAAGCCTTTTCGATAGGTGCTTGTGTTCGTTCAAAGTTTTAATTCCTAATTTTTTGCTAAAATATCAACATACTGTGTGGCAGTTCGAATGGCGGAACTCAACAATGCGCTTTGTCTTACCAGATAATTGGTTTCATAGAGTGAAATCGTAACGAACCGCGCTCACAATCAGACGCTTTTCGGCATGACCGACCTGGTAATCTAGTGTCTTCATGGGAAAGGAGTGTTTTGACACAATCGTCTTAGCAAATAAGCCGAGAGGCTATCGTGGTGTGGGAGCACAAGCATGTCACTGTAAATGTGAGGGTTGTCGGTTCAATTCCCATTTGCGGGAGCATACATTAATTTCCTCGCTCTAGCAAAGAGGTAAAACGTGGATTTGGAAATGGAATGAACAGTTTTAACACAAAGTTCCCAGGTTTTCTCTGCCTACATGGCTATAAGCGTGGTACAGCGTATCGTAAAAAAAAACAAAACTGAGAAACAAGCCTGAGGACAGACGGACCTACATTCTTGCTGCTTTTATATTATTTAGACGTAAAAGTTGTAAACAAAAGAGCGGCACCTCGAACGTCCGCACCACGGCGACATTTGACGCGGTCAAGATGAGCTTGTCATTTATTCAGACCTCGCATTACCTGAGCTTTGTAGCGCGTAAAATTTTTATGATTCCATAGCATGGTAGGCAGAGGGAACATGGAAACTTTGTATTAAGACATTCCATTCTCATGAAGACACTTCTTTTACCCACTATCCGTCGAATTCTGGGGGCATTATGTGTTGAGTCAACGCCGCGCTTTGCCTTCTTACCAGAGGTTAATAGTGGCACGTTATTATTCCTGCGCAATGAACAAAATTTATATTTAATAAAAACAAAACACGTTTAATTTTTTTAATGCCTTCGTGCAGTTGTTATTCTTTTACCGCGGAGCGGGTGGGCGAGTCAAGCGCGAATGCAGACCTGCTCCGTCGACGTAGACCAGGGAGTAGGAAAACGCAGTATGCGCATCTGCAACTCCCCTTACCCTAGAGGAACTACTGCAAGAGAATCATAGCGATACTCCTGCAACTGATTTAAGCTACGAATGCCCTAAGAGGAACTCCGGGGCATCCTGAAGGCGAAGGTGGCCCGCTGTATGTGGGCCTTCCACTGAGGCGTCGTAGTGGCATGCGCTAGCGATCCTGTGGCAATTGTAGTTGGAGAGGGTTTCCACAGTAGCATCGGTCTGTAGCGCACATCTATCATGCGGACGAATGGTCTGCATAAAAGCATTTACCAGCGTAAAAAAGTTGTTGTTCTTTTATTTTTTTAAAACTTCACTCGCTCGCTTGTAGCGTACGTATAACAAGGTGGGCAGAGGGAACCTAGTATCAACATACTTCATTCTCCTCCATACATCGCCTAATTTCGAACGTCAGAACTCTAGTCGCGTTTTATCTTGTTACCACAGTGGAAATGAACAGAAATCAGTCCTCCACACTGTGCTACTGTGCCACAACAACCTCAAAGAAACAAATATTAAAAGAAACCGCAAAATTTCTAAGAAAGCAATATCTACAACATATATTTGACAGAATAAATGTATTGAGGGGGAAGAACACTAAGCGCTAAGGTTTTCTAAGCCGTCCATTCCGAATTGAACTGGCGACGCTCCAACGTGGCCATTGTGGCTGCAACCCTTTTGTGATGCGTCTCTAGTAAATATTACTGGCGATACAGAATGCACCTTTTGTTATTGTAAAAAAATCTTCAAATGAAACTAATTAAATAAATATTTTGTTTTTGTCGTTGTGGCACGATGGCACGGCGCGGCGCAGCGTCGAACTGTAAACATGACATTTGTGAGATTGAGTTCTAACTCAAGGGATTGATTTTTTCCTTTTCTCACTTTGGTAACAGGACAAAGAGCGGCGTTAAGTTCCACCACTCAACATGCAATATCTTCAAAATTGAGCAGAAAGTAGGATAGGTCTTTGAATACTGTTAAGATGTATCTGTGAGACGTATCGTTAAGACATATTCTTCCCCATTTTCCGCTGAATTTCGCATCAGCCTCTGACGCCATGACGGCTTCAAATATGAATTTAAAGTGATATATATTACAGTTTTCTAATTTAGTTATATATTTTATGCAGACGTAGCTACAAACTAACATAGAGATTTAGTATTTATTACACGGAACCTATGTTGTTACGAAGCCACCATTAGCCGTAAAGCAAGACAAATATGCTGCTCGCATTGTATGGGTACGGTGGAGCTGTAATTTAGATAGATTGTCTATTTCGTGTCCTTGTGAACGAGAAATATTTTGTTTAAGCAACATGGTTCTATGAAAATAGCTGAGCATAGTGTATCATGTTCAGTGCCCGACGTAACCGGACTCGGACCGCAGGTATGGTGGGTCACATCGAAATAAAATTAAACTAATTGAAATGAACTAAAGCCCGTCTCGATAAATGGATTATCCGACTCAAAAAGAATATTTCATTGCGAACCAGTAATTCGACAAAACATACCATTTAAATTTATTAACTAATAGATAGAGAAATTTATAAATTCCATATATTTTATAAAAATAATCGTTGAATTTTTTTTATTCATTACGTCCTACATAACCCATTGTAGTTTAAATAAACAACCGATACCATTGCTTTAGAGGGTTTTTCTTTTTCATATTTGTTTCATATTTTTTAACCTAGTAGTTTAACCTAGTTTTAAATATTATTGCTTATTCTATTTATTTAATGTTTTGGAATAACAGGTAGATATGTGCAATAAAGTAAAGAAGGAAAAAAATACTAAAGTTTTTCTACATTAAAAAAAATACACAACGCATATAAAAGTATATTTGAATAAAACCTATCGATTACTGAATGGCTGGTAGACAACGTACAGCCGGAACTATGCGGCGTTAAACGCGGAAATGTTACGATGAACGGGAAAACCAGAATTTAGCGTTTTATACTCCACACAAACAATCGTGCATAGCAGCAGCTGTCTAAGACTCGTCATACATACAAAAGTAGAGCATTAACTAAGAATTTTACCATCAAAATGAAATTATTTACTGAAACAGAAACCGAAATGATAAAATTTTCTACCAGACACGCAAAGTATAAATTAATAGGTACTTCACATTTTTTTACCTTTTTCAAATTCTATATGCATCGTTTATGTTAATTATCATTTTTTTTACTCGTTTTACACCCTTAACACATCTCCAGCTCGTACGCCTAATTACTGAAACTAAAGTGTAGCCCTCAAAATGAAAATTTTAAATCGGCAAAGTGAAATAGTTTGTGAGGAAAAAGGAGGCTTTACTTGATTATTTATTATGTAATTAAGATTTACAGACACTACTACACGAGATATTGCGCGTTATGCACCAAACCATCTGAGTAGGGAACTGATTATATTGTAAATATAATCATTCGGGGAAACGATAATATAAAAATAATATTTTTGATTCGTTTAAATTATAGTACGCTAACACTATATTCTTTTTGCAACGTAAATTAAAACAAACAACGGAGCTACGACCTGTACCAATGCAATTTACTATAGGGGGGGTAAAAATGAAAATCTTTGGGAAAGCAATCAATCAGAGGTGCTCCGCTTTGGGACACCGCACGAATATCTAATTTTGTTTGTTACCCCTCTTTACCCTTACTCCTTACCCCGTTTGTACCCCATGGCCCGAGGCTACCGCGCAAGCGTTGTTCACCCCAAATCCTGGCGGACTTTGATGGATCACCCTTAATGACAAGCAAGGGGAGGAATAGGCATGTACATACGTACGTATATTATCGATGCTCGATAGTATTGAATGGGGGTAATTATATCGATAAAATCTATAAAATGAATGGTAATTGTAGAGATAGCAGACATAATGGTGGCTATTGCTGTATTTTAATGTTTATGGTCTTTCTTATTACTGTTATACGTGCTATTCTGTCTATATTTTGTATATTTTACCTTCTGGATTATGCTACCTTATATATCACAGACTTTTACATAACTTTAAATTTTGTTATCAATAAATTTTTTATATATTTTAGCTATATCACACATACAATAGCGTATTAGTAGACTGGCGGAGATAGACGTCGCGATTTGTCTTGTTACCATTACCAGAGAAAGGAATGAAATTAATGAATTTCCTCGCTCTTGTAACAAGAGAGAATTGAACTTACAACAAAAGTACAAACCAAACGAATAACCGCCACGTTTACTCAGCCGCGGTGTCACTGCGCTACGAAAGACTCAAAAGTTTTTTTTAAATATATGTAATCTACAATTGGAAAAATAAACACGACTCCTTCGACAACATTACAATTACAACGATAATTAAATATCGACATATCACCTCCCATCCCTCACACCCTCTCTAGTATATGAACGGCACTCGCTACAATCGTATTAGACATTAGCATCGCACTTGTTGTGGCTCCCGACGACGCTCGTTACTTTAATTGTCATATTGATTCTATTGAGACACGACCGACGGTTCAACGCCTGCATTGTTGCCTTGGCGCGCCTTTTTTTTTACGTTTTTTGTCACCCTTTGTTAGTAAACGACGTCTCTATTATAGGATAGTATTGTTTGTTCTTGAGTAACGTGGAGTTTTTAAGTAGGTATTTTAATTTTTAATTAGCATTTTGCGATTGTAGGTGATGATTTTTAAATTTTTGTTTGGTATTAAGGTGAGGAAATCATGAAGCAGTTGTAATGTGGCATGATGGCAGTAGTGTGGAGTTTAAATCTCATTTAGGTTAGTAGACAAATCAAGGCGTTCCGCCGCTACTAACCTTATGTCATCCAATATGTATGTCTATCGAGGTTTTACTATTTGTTAAAATAAAATTATAGCTTCAAACTCCCTCGCATATATAGCAAGACGGGGAAAATAAGCGTTTGGACCCTCCAATCCCCACGTACTGCTTCAGTGATTTTCAAAACAAATCACTTTGAGATTCGCAACTCAACGCTGCGCGTTGTCTTTTTACCAGAGCCAGGAAACGAAACTAATTAATATCTCCGGGAATTCTTCCATGGAAATGGAATCCAGAAACGTCACGTATACTGTCTGACGATATGTTGCGGCACGAGTGCCTCTATTTTATAAAACCAAATGGAAAAATAGCTACGAGGGATTGAACTTTATCGGAATACATTCTACATGTGTAATTATAGATGCATTAAATGGTAATGTCCGTAGTCACGACATGCACTCGTCAATCGCATCGATTCTTAAATAAGCTTGTGAATAATGTAAAAATAATCGATTTTACTATTACGTACATGTTATCCATCCTTTGAAGACTTTGTCGCTCAGTGGAACAACATGTAACTGTTGGCGCGATGGTTGTAAGTTCAATGAGTTAAGGCAAAAAAGGCTTTTATATTTGTAATATAAATGTATTTTATTCCTTGATCATATTGGGAGTTGACAAGATTTGTAATACAGATTTAAATATTTTCTCCAAGTGTCAATTAGAAGTATTTTTTAAATTCATTAATCTATACTTATAATAAATCTGTAGAAAAGTCGTTTCTGTACATTGAAAATATTTAAAAAAAAATTAGCCAGGGTGTTAAAGGATAAGTAACAGAATCCATTTCCAACATTTTTGGAATTTTTGTCTGTTTGTCTGTTTTCCGGTTTATGTGACCACGCATCACGTCAAAAGTACACAATATATTTAAGCAAGTTTTGAAAAAAAGAAAAAATGCAATAAAATTGCGTTTCTGCTTTTCTTTCCAATGATTTATATTTCTATATATGTGGGACGTAGATGCGGGAACAGAGCTGCCATCTTAGTATAGAGTTTACTCTCTAAAATTTATATTTACGTATAGTTAAAGAATAAAAAGTGTCAAGAGGTATCCTCCGGCAGTATAATTATTTTCAATCAAAATTTTTGAACTTTTAATTTTGAACATTTTAAATATTTTCGTGCTATTATGATGAAAAACTTAGACAATTTATAATTTGAAAAAAAAAAATTATTAACGATAATAATGTTGGTAGTTTTACAAAAGGTATAAGGATTTAAAAAATGTCTAAAATATGCTTTCTTCGCAAGTATTGTAATAACTTTTAGTTAGTTAGTTAGTCTATTCACTAAAAAATCACTATAAATATTAAATATGCTCAATTAGTGTTTTTGTCAGCACCACTTTAAATGAAACCATAGTTAATTACTCTATAAAAGCCTAATACAATAAAAAAATCCCAAAAGTGAAAAAGTTATTTTTCATACAAAATAAATTATATATTATCGTTGATATGAAAATAAAACGCCATTTGTCATTAAACACGCAAACAGGCATAAGCCTATCAAAGGGAAACCGCCGCATACGCCTCATTCCTAAATCGAGTCGTAGGTATTGGCGACAAAGTTCAAAGTTGCTTAACCTTTAGTAATACTTTTGTAGTAGTGTGTGTTAACGTTATTGGTATCTATGCGTAACTGCGTCACACGAAATACAGGTATGGAGAAACATCGTGAAATGAAAAAAAAAATCTACGTCTAAACTGTTGAGGTATCTTGATTAATTTCTTTAGGTATGGGCTTAAAATATTTTATCCTATATATTACCCTGTAAAAGGAGCGCTGACGCTTCCATTCTGTATTAATATTAAAGGCCATCGCGGCGCAGCGGTACAAAGTTAGGTTAAGTTACATAAATCGGTTAAGCCCTTTCTGAGATTATCCTGAACGCACAGATAAACAGACAAACTGACCAAGTTGTATTACATTGTTAAATGTCCGTAATAATAATTTTTCTAATATATCTTCCACGTACAGACACCGATGAGTTAGGATTTTATTGTAAGTAGCGATATTATTATAACTATATAGCTATAACTATAACTTAGGTCCTAAAGACTCCTTAAGGCAAAAGTTTAAAGAAATTAATATATTGACAGTTGCATCTCTCTTATGGGAGGTGCGAAAATGCGACTTACGTGCGTTGCAAGCATATTAGATAGTCCATGTGGGCGGTCTACAATACGTCTTGTATTAACGACATCATAGTATCTATAGTATAGTAGAGTATATATCTGTAAACATGTAGGTTACATTAGGTTAGGTAGGATCATAAATTCTTATAAAAAATCAGCTACACGCTGTATCCACAGCACAGCACACAGCAGAGTGGGCAGAGAGAACCAAGTGGTAAGGCACTCCGAATTTGTGGCATTGTGTGTTGAAGGGCGGAACTCAACGCCGGTTTTTTGCCTGAATGTCAGAGTAAATAAATGAATAAATTATTAAGTAATTCATTCATTCCCTCGAATAGAGTGGAAATCAAACCCACAACTAATGCAACTGGGCCACGACCGACTCAATTCTTATCAATATACCTGTAACTATGACAAATATCAGCCATCCATATTCTACTAGCACGATAATCATGGAACACCTGTTCTTTTAAACGGTACTCTGGTAAATTACAAGCTACCACGTACATATGTAGACATCGGAGGAGGGAGAGAGGGGGAGGGAGTTCCACAATTATTCTAACACCGCATCTTAGCGACGCGCCCCTGAGACCATAAAACTTAAATTTGATCATTAATGTATTTACTTAAACGAAATGAACTTTGAATGAATGAATGAACTTTGTCAGTGCGGCTTAGTGCTCTTTATGTTTGTATATTGGTTTTACGAAGGAGTTGCTAGTTCAGTTTTCTTATGTAGATTTGAGTGTACCTGTGTTAAATGCTAATTAAGCTGAAAAGTTTGAGGCCAGTCGTGGCGCAGGGGCACAGAGTGTGACTGTAAAATCGACTGGTTGTGGGTTCGATCCCCGATCGAAGAGATAAAATATTTACTTACATCTAGAACTCGGCGGAAAGTGGGGAACGATGTGTCTTAACACTAGGTTCCCTCTGCCTACCCTGCTATGTGCACGATACAGCGTGAAGCTGATTAATTTTATTCATTGTACTTGCGGTCAGTGTCACCTCAGTTCAGTTCTTAGTTTATGGCATTTCGAGCGTGTCAGCAGTGTCACCGCAGCCACTTAGAATGTCGTTTGTCATATGTCAAATACAATCCTTTTATCATTTCGATCTTACAATGCGGGCGAAGCCGCAAATACTCGTACGAGCCACTGTGAACGTCTAACTATATTATCAATTTAGCTATAGCGTTGGGAAGCTATATAAGAATCTGAGAATTAATTAAATTAATTTGAATTTCACCTCCGCTCTATTTGTATGGTACGTACTAGTATATGTTGTTGTTTTTCGCTAAATACTGCTTTCAACTGGTTGCCTGAAAAAGAAACAAATTCTATGTTAGCAAAATGGTTTATTTTCTGAATGATTTATTTTCTCAACTGAATTACTTTCGTAATCTAATAACGATATCATTTTTATGTTAAGTCCAGTCGTGGTGCAGGAGTACAATTATTTGACAGTAAATGCGACAGTTGTGAATTCGGTTCTCGCTCAAGGAAATGAAATATTTTATATTTTCATTCTCTGGTGTAAAGACAAAGCACGCCGTTGAGTTTCAGCAATGAACACACAATGCACCCATAAATCATTTTAAAGATAATATCCGTATATTGAAAACTGAAACCAATTTAATAAAACATTTATTTTGCAGGAACATTATCTCATTCAATTCTTTATAACGGCAACTTTTATATTTATAAGAAGGTTGATAGAAAAAAAATACTTAAAACTGTATATAACGTGAAGCTAAATCCCGTGTGATCCCGGCTTAGAATAGGATCATCCTGGTACTGGTGGTGTCGTAAGAGGCGACTAAAGTACGTGTGGTAGAGTCACGTCGCCAGCAATGGCAACACGCATGGGCAGACTCGACCGGATCATTACCACCCCCGGCATTTAAAACCGGCGTGAAGTAGTGGCTTTATGCCACTGCGTTTCGCATCAGGTAATGCCGGGCCCCGGCGCCCAACCCATCTTAAAGGCCGGCAACGCACCTGTAGCTCCTCTGGGGTTGCACGGGGTCGTGGGCGGCGGTAATGACTTACCATCAGGTGACCCGCACGCTCGTTTGCCGTGTCTTTTCCATAAAAAAAAAAACATTTATTTTGCAGGAACATTATCGCATTCACTTTTTTATAAAGAAAGCTCTTATATAAGAAGGTTGATATAAAACCAATACTTAAAACTGTATATAACGTGAAGCTAAATGTATATCATTAAAAAAATGCTAAATATTCAACTTCCATTACAGGTTCTAAAGTACTACTAGAAAACTGCTCCGGTATTTGGTGAGTTTCTCTTTTAATAATTTTTATTCTAAAATATGTTTATTGTTTCATTTCTTTGTTTACCAGCCTTTGTTCCATAATTGTATTTATTTTATAATGACCTTATCCAATATATCCACTGTCGTGGCATAGGGGCACAGGTCTGGTGCGATAAAATGTTGATATTTTTCTAATATCTTTACTTTTCACGTTCGTTGCGGGGTAGGTAGAGGGAACGTGGTAAACTAATATTAATACCGTTTGCCATTTTCCGCCGAATTCTGGGGGCGTTACGTGTTGAGTAGCCGAACTTAGGGCTACGCTTTCCCTAATCACCAGAACGAGAAATTTCCTTGAATGTGAATCGAACCTACAACCTGACGCGTTTAAAGTCGCACGATTGGGTTACATTGTCACAATTTCCTTCTAATATAATAATACAGTAATAAATATAAGAAATCGTCATGTCACTAAAATCTTCACAAAAGTAAAAAAGCCGAAATTCCTATACAACAGCAGCGGATGCGCATACAGTGCCCAGCTTTAGTTGGACTGTTTTAGACACATTACATTATTTGTTATTATGTTCTTTATTACTTATAGTATAAAGTCGATTTTAATTTCAGCTAAATGAAGTATCGTAACGTAAATCGATCAACGCGCGCATTTCGCTATCATCGCAGCGCACGCCTCGTCCGCAGTAGGGTGGCTAAGAATTACGGAGCTTAGCTCTGTATTTTGTTTGTTAACTTAGTAAATCTAGTCATATAACTAAATATGGAATTTATATAACTAAATATTTCTTTTTGTGTTCGACTGTAAATGCGGTAGGTTGTGGATTTGATTCCCGCTCGAACAAATTAAATATTTAATATTTTAATTTGTTCGCTCTGGTAACCAGGAAAAGGAGTCACAGTCAAAATGGGGAACGGTGTGTCTTAACACTAGATTCCCTCACCCTACTCTCCTGTGTGCGGGATACAGTATGTGATCAAAAACATCAAAATGCACCTCAATAGATCAACGTAAAATATTAAACATTCCTGGGATGGGAATCAAACCCGCACCCTATCGCGTTTACAGTCACTCACTAGTGCTCTAGTTAGTCTTATAAAATTGATATTGGTAAAACATAGCTACCACATGTTCGCATTGGTCGGATGCATCGCAACTTAAATTGCTAGCACTCCACAAGCTCTCTTCTATGCAGGAGTATATACATATGTGGATAGGTAAGTAGATCATCGTGTGTGGTCTCCATGTTCTTAGAATGATCTACAATATACTTATCGATATACTAGTTACTCAAGTGTAAATTACTACTAACCGCCCATCTCGGAACAATGTTTAAAGCTTAAATAAAATACCATCTCCAGAATTTAAAATAGCATAGAAATTTAGTCACTCATCCATTCTGTTTTCTTCTGTCTCTTATTATAACAGAGCACCTACTGTATGATAGGGCAAGCGGAAATATATGCAACATTAATATTTCTCAAATTGGAATTCGAGCTGCGAACATAGATGGCGTTACTGGTATAGATTAAATATTATAAAGAAATTCCGTTACATAGGGACTGACAGACAAAGCACAGACGAAACTACAGGACTTGGAAAGTTGAAGTTTGACGTGTAAGTAAGTTTCATTTTCTCGCTCTGGTCACGAGGCAAAGCGCGGCGTTGAGTATCGCTGCTCAACACTAAGTTCCTCTGTCTTAACACTAAGTTCCTAGGTTCCTCTGTCTACTGCTCTATGTGCGGGATACAGTGTGAGACTAAAAGTAATTACATTTTATAATCCACACAAATTAAGTAGCGGGCGACGACTATTGTCTCTATAATAAAGTAGTTTTTGTTTAATAATTGTGAAAAAGAGTAGTTTCGTTCACGGCAGTCACTCGCAGTCGCGGTCTGTAGCACGGGTCGTCGCGGTGACAGGTGTCGGGCTGTCAGGCTCCAGCTTTGACCACTGACTCATGGTATTCATTCACGAAACCATGGAATTTATTCTATTTCAATTTTATAAACGGAAAATATTTTTTACTATAGTAAAATTGTTGCTAATATATAAATATACAGCTATAAGGAGACCTTTGCAATTTACTGTTGTTTAGTACTTTTGTTTAGTTTTTTATAGTTTTACGCTTTTTTTTATCATTTATTATCTTTTTTATACAAGCCCTCACCTCCCAGAGGTTACCTGAAAATACAATGCTTATATGAAATTTAAGCTAATGGCTTCTCGCAGTATCCCGCATAAAAGGAAGGACATAAACTTACAAAGATCTATGTGTTTCCTTCCAAATTGAATTTATTTATTGAGAAATCATGCCTAGAACTTGTTATTAAATTCAACTGATTATATAATACTCTAATAACCAACTCCACACAATCACCATCTATAGATAAAGTACTTTCTTCTGTTTATCCTCAATCAAATCTCTACAACTCCTTTATAGTTATTTCATTCGTCAATAATACGCTTAACGAAATGTATCTCCCATTCATACATACCTTGGTTGAGCGATGCTCATATTCATAGTCTAGTATAAAATGTAGGTTATTTTCTCTTGTATTTTTTTTCAGTTGCTTATTTTTGTCTCGCATATAGCAAGGCAGTGCCATCACTGGCAAGGCATTGCCACCTCAGTCACCATTGTTCGAAACGTCGGGTTTCGAACAATGTGTTAAATAGATTCATTTAAAATGATAATAATTTATCATTTTCCTAAAAAATTGTCTAACCCACTATCAATGCGTCCGCTATGCCACTGCGCCACAATAATCGTAATAATTCAAAACATAGAATAGCTACTTTTTACTTCCGCTTTCTCTACCAGACAAACTTATAATATTGTTATGTTAGCGTACTCGTAGCGTAATAAAATAGCGTAATAAAAGAGGGTAGATTTAGGTGAAAATAATTATAAAAACAGTAGAATTGTGTCAATCGGGGGACAGTTGCGTGTAAGTGACGGTCCCTGTTGGAAGGAAACTAGTGTGAAGTATTGTTAGTAGGTGATACATATCACCTATTGCAATTACGTGGTATCCCTTTCCAAATAGTTAAAAAACATATAGACGATGTGTGTATGTTTTTAAACTATTGTTGTCGTGTATTTTAAAAACTATAACCGCTTCCGTCTTCTAACAATATCATGAAATTTAAATATATAAATAAATCAGCTTCACGCTGTATCCCGCACACAGCAGGGTAGGCAGAGGGAACCTAGTGTTAAGACACTCCGTTCCCCACTTTCTGCCGAATACTGGAGGCATTGCGTGTTGAGTGGCAGAACTCAACGCCGCGCTTAGCCTCGACACCAGAGCGAAGAAATGGAAATATAAATTTAAGTTAATATTTCATCTCCTCGAGTGGGAATCGAACCCACAACCAGTCGGTTTTACAGTCACACTTCGTGCCGCTGCGCCACGACCGGCCTCAAATTTAAATATATACTTTTTAATATTATGTTTTTAATAGATAAAAATATCTTCTCTGACTATATACGTGAATGCGCGCGCGCACGTAACTCGATCCACATGTAGTTCTCTGAAAACATTGACTTTCTGTTTACTATCGCTTCTATCTTTATTATACTGCTGTAATGAATACTTAAAGTTATGACTTAGGGAGTATTAAGATCAAATTTTGATTTACAACATGCCTTGTTAAGTAATAATAAATTAGAGTGAAAAGTTTAATATTATTTTGGAGTATCTAATAAGAATATTTGCGATTTAATTGACTTGAATATAATGAAGACTATAGTCCTAAACATCTTTCGTACCTATATTTTTAGGAGCATTGCGTGTGGAGTAGAGAAGCCCAATGTCTCCATCAACATAAATTAATACCAATCTAATTCTATTCCATACGAGTATTACGCTGTGTCAATTTTGATACTTCTCGTTTTACTTCCGGTATAGAGAGAAAACACTGTTTTCTATGTAAGTTGAACTAGCTTGCTATATGGTAGACAACGTGAAAAAAATATCTGCATATTTAATAATCCCGTTCTATAAACGATCATTGAATATTTTATAAGTATTCTAATAATATTGCACTCTTTACGTCCTGCCATTAAAACTATTTGTACCGACACGGCCCGAGACACTTTACATTTTTTTGTTCTTTTCCTTTGATAAAGATAGCTGATAGTGATGTGAGGTGGTCAATTTAAAATGTCGATAATATCAAAATTATAATAGGTACTACTTCCAGTATTTAAATAATTTAATTATATGTTTAGTTAAGAAAAATAAAGTAATCAGACGTAGCGCAGCGTTGAGTTCCGTCATTAAGGCGTTACACTAAGTTAGATCCAGATAGGATACATAGAGAATTGATATATGCACAATACTGCATTGTGTAAATAGACCAATAAGAGGAGATTTATTGAGAAAACGGGCAAAAATGAAAATATCGTTTCACACCAATCCAATTGCCACCATTTGAGTCCACGTATTTCGTTGAAATATCGATATACAATATATCCCAAATTATCATTCGTACTGACTACCTGCGTTATGGCGCCGCAACTGTCGCGCTTAACTGTCGTTTAAATCTCAATCTTACTGATTGATTTGTAGCCACTTGCACAAGTATACTCGAGTGGGTACATGTGGTATTCTTGTTTTTGTTTTAAAAATTGTAAAAAAATGGTAGCTAATTTTGAGATAGTAATGCTTATTTTTTTACTATATTTGTTGTAGTGTAAATTAATTCATAATTGTGTATTTTATGATGGCTAAGAAGTTGTAAATATAATGATGTAATGTTAAAAAGTTTGTTTGGTTGAACACACTAAACCTAGGAACTGTTGGTTATATATATATTTTTTTATTTAATTATCGAAGAATATTACATCATTATCATGATCGGAGAAAATATAAAACTGGGAAAGCTCAAGTCCGTCTTATGCACGTTGCGTACTCTTAGAGTTTTCCATTTAAGCATGTAGTATCGTAAAACACGTAGATATTTGTATAAACTGATCAAGGAAAAATCGATAATGTAAGCATAAATATCTCCGAGAGTTTTATTTGAACTCACAACCATCGATTTTTGTTTAACCTATATTACAGCGTACTATCAACGGTCTTGAGATCAAGTGGATTTTTTGCAATTTTTATCTATAACTAAAAAATCTACAAAATACATCCTGTCTTCTAAGAAGCTTATCGATTGAAATGTAACAGCATGGGTCTAGCCAGTTCACATGAGAAGTGGACAAAACCTCAGCAAAAAAAACATTTTTTTCTGAAACATGTCTGGTTCAAAAGTAACCTTTTGATAAAGAGATCAAGAGTTATGGTTTTTTAACGTCCTGACGATAATTGCTGATAAAAATGCATGTTTCGTGTGTTTTTTTTTCTTAGAGTTTGAAATATATAGAGATCGTCGCGACTGTAAATGTGGTTGATGCTCACTTGATGGAGGGAATTATTATTTTTTCCATCTGTCTGGTAAATAGAGAAAACGCGACGTCGAGCTCAGCCGGTCAGCTCGGAGTATCGAAAATTGAACGGTGAGTCGGGAACGGAATTTCTGAGCAGTAAAATAAAGTAGAAACAGAGTCTACATCCATCACTTTTACAGCCAGACGTAATCTCACTGCGCCACAATGTTCTTACAGTATGTTGTAAGTTTCAATAATAATTTCCTAGCTTGCACCTCGCGACTCGCGTTAAAAATGTTTAGTGTTTTATTTTCTGGTCCCAAGGTGTGTATTGTCGAGGGAGATATAAGATAACTTTCATATTTTATGTTCACTCCCACTCATATGTGGAGGGGTGCTACGTTACAAGAGGCGAGCGTTTCTTAAGACAGTTTCATACAATGCTTAAAGTTAACCTTCTATGTTAAATTCAACAAAAGACGGCTAAATGTAAACAGAAGGCCGTAATTGGGCAATGTCTGACTGTAAGGGCTACGGTCGTGAGTTCGATTCTAACTCAAAGAAATTAAATATGAAGTAAAGCTAAAAATAAATTACAATTACAAGTTTTTGGATTATAACACTTCGTTTCCCACGCACAACTTGAATTTTACGTGTTCTGTGGTGAAGCTCAAAGCCACGCGTTATCTTGTAACCAGAGTGAGGAGAGAAATAAAAAAATATATTCACCCAAGTAGAAATCGAACCTATAACTGTCGCCTTTACAGTCAGACGCTGCACTTTTATGCCACGACGACCTTAACATTAATATAACACATTCAAATATAATTATCGAATATTTAAACCACATGACAGAAGATACTTTAAATTTGTAAAAATATTTTCACCATGCATATTTCACCTTTGGGCACGTTTAAAAGTGTAAAATTAAAATATATCATAGCATAAATCACAGTGACTGCCCCCACGCCGGCGCGCTACAGGCGGCCGATAAAAACACCATACGTAGTCCACTGTGGTCCAGAATGTATGAACTTTGCGCAACATCACCTATCTTGGAGATATTTTTATGTTGTTATAGGACCATTGTTGTTTGAGGTACGAAGCTTAAGCTGTAAATCAAGAAAAAATATGAATATAGAGTATTTTTATAAATAATTTTGATAAGCCTTGGTTCATGAGTGGTAGAAAGTCAGAGATAGACCTTGTTTGACTTTCGAGAATTCAGTTAGGTTATAAGTTAAACACGTATAAAGTATGAGGATATCCCGGAAGGTATGTATTAAGAGGCTGTTATGTAGTGCGGCGTTGAGTTCTGCCACTTAACACGCAATGCCTCCGAAAATCGGCAGAAAGTGGGGGACGGAGTGTCTTTCACTACGTTCCCTCTGCCTACCCTGCAGTGTGCGGGATACAGCGTGAAGCTGATTTTTTTTTTTTGTTATGTAGATTCTTAAAAGCATTTGTTAAGAAGTTGATGACAGTGCACGGAGCGGAAGAAGTCTACAGAGTAGAGAATTAGCGTTTGGCGCTTCGTACCTTAGTGCCATAATTAAGTGACCAGTGTTTGCCCTATCTTTTATATAAAAAAGTATAAAAGACCAATGCTTATAGAAAATAAAATTCAACGCAAAGCCGAAACTACGCGGCGTAGAACGCTGAAACTTTATACGTAGGTCAACAAATAGATTTCTTGGACAGTATAGGAAATCATTAAGAGAGAAATTCACAAAATTTCTACGGGAACGGTAAATAGCGAGATTTTACATTTTCCAATTCAACCAAACGGAATTGCAGGCTATAAGTAGTTAGTTATATAAAAATATAAAAAACAGTAGTGTAGAGTGCAAGTAGAAAACTTAACACGTGTTCATAATTCAGTTCCACGGTTCCGACGAGGTCTGCACTGGCGAGGCGCCAGTGAGGACGCCGGCCCTCGCCTCGAACAAACGCATTTGGCTTGCTCGGCCTTCTTACTCTGAAGAATTGTTCAAATATCCTTACGTTATTTCCTACATATTTGGTTGCCATAATTTATGTAACTATATTACATTTTAAGTAATTTATTTTATAGGGCTACAAGCGTGTGGCTGTAGATGTGCCGCCACTCATCACGCAATGCCTCCAGAATTCGGTGGAAATTAGGAAAGTGGAGTATATTAGCGTAAAAGTGTCTCAACAATAGGTTCCCAGTTCCCCTCTGCTTACCCTGCTATGCGCGAGATATAGCGTGGAACTAAAAAAAGTTATTTATTAGTCATACTTACTCCTACTCGTATATGTCTCTATGTTTATATGTAAATCGTCACTCAATGACAATATCTCAATATGAACGTGATTCTTGTAGCTTTAGTACTCACTCGTGGGAATTAATTATTTCTTTCATCTTCCTGCACTGGTAAGAAACAACACGGCGCGGCGTTGATTTCCGTTACTCAGTAGGTAATGTCTTGTATTCGGGAGGAAAGCTAAGAATGGAGGGTCTCATATTAACTAGACATACTATTGTAACACAATTTTTGAACTTAACTTTACAATTATATATTTGCACACATTTTTGTTTTCCTTTAAGTGGAGATTCGAACCTACGGCCGTCTCGTTTACAGCTGTGCTGCTGCACCACGACGGTTATATGTATGTATACATGTATAATATATACATATATATTATAATAGATAACCGTTTATCTTATAAAATGTACCATATACACATAAACATTATTTTTCAATTTTTTTTGCATCACACCATTCGCGTCATGAAATGTCGAATAAAAATAATCACCATATTTGCATATTCAAATGAACTGCACAATCTTGTTTGTATGAATATTGTTACGAGAAGTAATTAATTTAATACTTTATTAACAGATCTTAGTTATCTGGTGGGTTTATTCCCCGCTCTGTGAATAAAGACCACGGCGTTGGGTTCCGCTACTCGACACGACATGTCACACTTACATATGATGTCGTTAATATTAACAGTCATCGATGGTGTAGATGGTGAAGCTTAAGCAGATATAGTAATAGTTCATTCTTTTAAAAATTACAAAACCTAAAATAAATCCAATACCTATTGAAAGTTGAATTTATTTTTGAGCAGGATAGTACCTCTATTTTTTAGTTTTGTAAGTATAAAAATATGAATTACTGTTACAAAGTGTTACACGACACACACACACACACACAGCCCATCAACAACCACAAACAGATTACAATAAAACCTGAATTAGAGTTGGTAGCCAAACGGAATAGTTCTCATATAAGTGTAAGTGTATTATTTTAGTTAGCTACAGAAAGTATATATAGTGTTAGGACACTCCACTTCCGCCCAATTTTCGAGAATTTTTCCATGGAGGTCAGCGAGGCTCACTTTAACAGGATCTGACTGTAAGTGCAACGGTGCTTTCGGTATATTTAGAAAAAAAAACTATATTTTTATTTCCTTTTTCTGGTTAAAGAAAATTCGTACTAGGCTCATTCTGCCTAACTAAAACAGTTTGCAAAATTTCAAGCAAACGGGACTATTGAAAGTAAGATCTCTTACGTATTTATAAAATTTAAGCTATTTACAGTATATTAAAAATAATTAACACGACACTATCCCAGAGACTTACCAAATTATTCTCACTAATTGCCGCTCAGTTCATTTATTTTTCGTTTTTCACTTGTTTTAGTTCAGCACTTTCACATCTTTGTAAACTTAAGTAAAAGTTTTTAACGATTGTGTTCAATTTCAGTCCCATTTTCTAGGCAACGTTCGAGTTTTTCCATTAATAATTTTTTTTTAAAAAGATAGCCTTGCAATCTATAATGTAAAACTCATCCATTACTATATGATTGACCGACAACACACAGAAAAAATTGCGGCATTTGGTAACATAGCATTTTGATTTGCGTGGAAACAAAGAAAGAATAGCAATGATTGTAATTAGAAACATAAATGAAGCACGAAATTCTACTAAACTTACTTTTGATTAATGTTTTAACATCTGGCTTAACTGACATTACACTTGTCTCCGTGTTGAATTAATTACCGTTTAATGCTAATGACGTCGACGCATTAGATCATTTTAGCCAGTACTTGGATTTGAACTAAACGAAGCAAAAAGAATCACCAAATCAGTAACCCTCTGTCAACACTGAGCTCCCTCAGCCAGACATTCCCAATTTTCTTGTTTGTCTTTTAAAGGTAGACTTCAGTCTATCCGAATTAGAATCGATACCCAAAGGGGCAAATAGTAAAAATAAAATGTGCCCGTGCCTTTTCTGTATCCACGGACATATGTCAAAGTAGCGGACCGTCCCATTGTGTGTTGCGAACAAACATGGAGCTAAGTACAGACAACGGATGTCGGCGACCGGAAGTGCCGGTCTGGAGGAAGTACACCTCATTTCCGCAACGAGGCGAGCTTTGATGCGGAAATATTGCGGAAAAAAGATTGTAAGGTTGTGTTAGTATTGCAATGCTAAGAAATTATTGATTTTTATTAGCTAGTATCTGTTCCAATTTCTAAGCCCATCGTTGCGTAGTGTGACAGACCATAAACGTGATTGTTGATCGATTCCCAGTCTGATAATTAATTATTTTCACTTCCTCGCTCTGGTAACAAGAAAAACGCAGCTTTAAGTTCCGCCAATTAGATATCTAAAAAAATCATGGAAAGTGGGAAACGGAGTGTCTCGTTACTAGGCTACCGCTGCCTACTCTGCTATAGCTTGTATTCGTAATTAATATTCTGTTGAAACTTGCAGTTGGCGCCCTTAAAGCGTATATTTCGATGACATTTACATGGAAATATACGCTTTAAGGGCAAAATGTTGTTCACACTTGATTGTTCAGAGTAAAAATATTAATAACTCAGTGATAAGTATCTTTTATCTCACACGAACGATATCCACCTCAGATTTACAGCTCAATATTTAAGTGTTATTCTGTACAATTATGAACAAACGCATATGTTCATATATGTATAAGGTATATGCATAAAAGAAATATAGCTCACATAGTTTGTTAGATCGGCTTTCCAAAATAAATAGAAAGCTCAAGAACATCCAAAAAAAATCAAACTTCGTATTATTTATTCCAGCATTTTCAGTATAGATTGAAAAGCCCAGCGCGAGGGTACCGCGATCAATTACCGGACCGTCCAATTTGTCAGCCGTTAAATAATTCGGGCATCCGAAAAGTAAAAAATAAAGTACTTATAAGTTATCGTGGATCGAGAGCCGGAAAATCAAACCCTTCTAAAGTAGATAAAGGAACGAGCGATTTTTGACCCAAAATTTTAGTTGGAAAGATATATTTTCAAATGTGCTTAGATATAAAGTTTGTAAATAAAATATTTTTTTACTGTGGAGCGTGTAAAGTATCCGCCGATGCAATGGACAAACATTTAAATTCGAACTCACAGTGCGCACGCCGGCGTCCAATTACGTCGATTTTATTTTGGTAGTCATCGTGTTCAGGTTTTGACTATTAAAAATAATAGCCAAATGCCGAATTTGCCGGATGTGGACACAGCATCGCAGTCTAAATTCAATTATGCAAAAATTTTTGCAATAGGAAAATACCGGGTAGTTTGCGCTCGACTAATACCTATGGAGTTCCATAGTGACTACTCGTATGTTTATTGTCTGTTTAGGACATTGTTTTATCTATGTCTATTTGAATACAGACTATTTTGAATTTGAATTTGAACAATCACTTTTTAATCTTACATAACTCAACTTATAGTTATTTCCATTGAACATGCTAGTGAAGCTGCGGTTAAAAGTTAGTGGTATATAACATTTGTTTAGCGGAACAAAGCGTAAATATATCCCGCACATAGCAGAATAGGAAGAGGCAACTAGCCTCGGAACCTAGTGTTAAGATACACTTTCGTTTCCCACTTTCCGCCGAATTCTGGAGGCATTGCGTGTTCAGCGTAACGCTGCGTGTTTTAACTGGATGAAAATATGAATTATTTCATTTCCTCGAGTGGGAGTTGAACCCAAAACCTGTCACATTTACAGACGCACGCTTGTGCCTCTGCGTCACGACTACCAAATAATCTCCAGTTAGAAAACGCACATTTTCATCCTTTCAAGTCCAAACGTATGTGAAGATACAACATGTGAGAAAGAAAACAATAGATACACTCCCTTCGCCCCGAGGGCAGGACGTTACATTACCCGTGAGTCGTAACAGGTGTTCGCACGAATGCGCCTTACCTGTGACTGTGACGAACCGCAGTCATTTGCTAACATCTTCTTTACTTTTAAAAGTTGACTGGAAAGAGGTATTTTTTTTTTAGATTTTCTTCATATTTCTTGTGTTAATTATGTGATTTTATTCATTTGATTTTTGAAACGTAATTCAAGAAAGTGATGTTAATTATTTTCATTTCGTCGGCCTGATAAGTAGTCAAGGTACGGCGCTAAGTTCCACTACATAATGCGCTTGATATTCTTACACCAATCCTTCACATAATAAACTGTAGTACAAAGAGAAACGAAACAAATTGAAGTAGCATCTATTTATTGCTTCGACAACAGACATATAAATCAAGTCGCGACGGGTCACTTCGGAACATTGGTTCCTCGTACCCAATATAAAACTTCTGTATAGAGAGATGTTCACCTGAAAACTAATGTTTTAAAGATTTTTTAAAATAAGTATTTAAAAACCAGGAAAATTGAATAAAATACGAATAGTTATTAGTTATTTTTTTTTCAAAAATGTTTATATTGCTTAAACTTATAATAAGAAAAATAACTATTTTAATTTTCTCCGGTTTCACACGAGTACAACGGAGGGGATGAATAAAAAATTAGGTTTCGCACCCTAAACTCTGCTACCTTTACGGCAATCAATAAACAGAATGACACCAAAAAAATATGTACAGTTACAAAAATATCAAATTATTTAGTATACATATACTCGGACATTATAAACTTTAATTGTAACTTCAGGCCTTCTTTGTGAAATACATAATATGCACATAACATTTACACGGAGGATGAAGGTACTTCATATTAATTGTATTAAATTAAATAAAATCAAATAAATCAGGTAGGCAGAGGGAACCTCATATTAAGACACCCCATTCCCCTTTTTCCGCCGAGTTCATTACCGAATGCCTCCACATTGCGTGTTCAGTGGCGGAACTCAACGCCGCGCCTTGCGTCAGCACCAGAGCGAAATAATGACGATATAAATGTAAATAAATATTTCATTTCCTCGAGTGGGGATCAAACCGACCACCAGTCGGTTTTACAGTCACATTTTATGCCCCTGCGCCACGATTGGCCTCCTAAATTTTGGCCTATAAACTGTATCGAACATAAATAATTAATTAAAAATGTTAAGTAATTTTAATCGCAAACTTGTACTACCTACGCTAATGCGCACCAGACACCGGTGCCTGCTCATCCGCTTAGCTTAGCTCCGGTATTTGCGGCGGGCGACAGATTTATTAAGTTAATCAACTGTCCGCTAACACCGTCCATACCGGCTGCCGGCTGCCAACTTCCGCTCAAGTATTTCCGGCTGCTTTGAATGAAACAAATAGTTTCATCTTTAACCTGTTGTAGACGCGAAATAGACACGCAAAATCCTTATTTTATATCGTTATTTTTAATTTTATGGTTAGGCAGAAAGCGAAAGAGCCTCATACAGAGAATAAATGGATGAAAATGAATACATTTAAAAATTTAAGTAAAATGCATTCGAGTGTGGCTTCAAGTGATTAATAATATATTTTTAACTTCATGCTTTAATCCTAGCAGAGTAGCCAGAAAAAAAGGGAGCGCCAAACGCTGCGGTCTCTGCATATATTTTTCACCTCGTCCACGGCGTACATGCTCCTTTAAATACGATTAACGTCTTAAACAGAATTTAGAGAAATGCAATGAAATAATGTATATTGCTCTTTTGCTACATAAATTCAAGCGGATATTATAAGATGCTTAAATAAAGATATAGCTTTTTATATAAAAATAATAAGCAAGATTAGTCAAAAGGTTATATTATAAAACTTAAAATGCCGCTTCTTACTTTATCCGGCATAGGAGCAAATCTAGTGCTAAAACACTCCGCTCCCCACGCACCGTTCAATTTTCAAAACATTGTGTGTTGAGTGGCAGATCTCAATGCTACCCTTTATCTACCAGAGCAAGACCATAAAATTAAATAAATATAATCTTGCCCCCGAGTGGGGATTATACTTACATCCATCACATTTACAGTCAAACGCTATCCCACTGCGCCACGACGTCTTCTCGGTACAAAACCCACAAAATTTTTCATAAGCCCCATCTAATCATACATTTACGAGCAGCGCACGCCGCGCGCTGAAACTGCACAACAAAAGTGCTTAAGAATAAATAAAACAGCTTTATAGTGTGTTCGAGAGCGGCGGGTACGTTGTAATGTTAGGACTTAGCTCCACTACACGCAGTAGGTGAAATTTTGTGAGTATTTTAGCGATATTATAGTGATATAGCGGTAAGATTTCCAGGATTGTCGTTACTAAATTTACTAAGAATCTATCAATATTGTAGAAAGTCAAAGAGGTTATTTATTGAAATATCTACTATGATTATTTATTGTAAAACACCCTAGGATTTACCAATATGTTAAAAATAAAATATTCTTTATTTTCCTTTACCTAATACATCACACGTTATAAATTCTCATAATTTCATACAAACCAACATCTCTACCAAAGTAAGTGATAATCTGTCACAGGGACACTGCCCTAACCGTGCTACCACAGAATTCACCGGCCACCTGTAAGCGGCCGGTTAAATTTTCAGTCCCCTCGAGGCGGAACTTAGAACGCCGCTACTATACTATTACCATTTATATTGACTTGTTCAAATTCAAGCGTGTGTCTCGTAACGCGACGGTTAGTAGTTCGATTTCCGTTCCATGTGACTTTCATTGCGTCGCTCTGGTAACAGGCAACAGGCGGAGTTGAATTCCGTCAATCAACACGCAATGTAAATTGAAAATAGTTAAAGTTTTTGCGCCTCTTGTTCGGTGTTATATACATTTTGTTTCTATCGATAATAGTATTATTGTATTGGAAATATGTTTCGCTAACATATAAGCTTCATATGCCAATAGAACTCTACGAGCTGTATCGAGATAGCCCCTTTAACGCAGATATCAAAATGCTGACTACTAAATTTGTCACAGACTATGAACAAACAGAAAATTCTTTTAAAAAAGATATTATATTATACATTTGAAATAGTTAAATATATCTATTTAAATATATTTCTGCCGTGTGATCCCGGCCTAGAATAGGATCATCCTGGTACTGGTGGTGTCGTAAGAGGCGACTAAAGTACGTGTGGTAGAGTCACGTCGCCAGCAATGGCAACACGCATGGGCAGTCTCGACCGGATCATTACCACCCCCGGCATTTAAAACCGGCGTGAAGTGGTGGCTTTATGCAACTGCGTTTCGCATCAGGTAATGCCGGGCTCCGGTGCCCAACCCATTTTAAAGGCCGGCAACGCACCTGTAACTCCTTTGGGGTAGCACGGGGTCGTGGGCGGCGGTAATCACTTACCATCAGGTGACCCGCACGCTCGTTTGCTGTGTCTTTTCCAAAAAAAAAAAAAAGTTAAATATATTTATAATAAGCAGGTAACACAAGACAATAAAAATATATCTATAAAGATTTTTTATTTAATAGTAATATTAATAAGTAATATTACATTATATTAGTATATTTATATTTCCATTTCTTCGCTCTGGTGTCGAGGCTACGCGCGGCGTTAAGTTCTGCCACTCAACACGCAATGCCTCCAGAATTCGGCAAAAAGTTAGGAACGGAGTGTCTAGTTCACTACGTTTCCTCTGCCTACCCTCTCGTGTGCGGGATACAGCGTGAAGCTAATTTATTTTATTTTAGTAAGAAAAAAACAGTACTTACATTAGGATTGTGTTTGCCACAGAGATGTTGGTTGAAAATATGTTTATCTGTTACTCTGTGGCAGGAACTACTAGGGCAAGGATCAATGGGGCGTTTTATGTGACCCATAAAACATATTCGGCAGGATGTGGCTTGAGTAAAATTCTTCTTAAATGTACGCTAGAATAAAGACATTACATATATTATAGATATATATATATATATATATATATATATATATATATATATATATATATATATATATATATATATATATATATATATGCGCCTCTTTTGGCGGTTTCCAATGAGGCGCGGGTTCAAATCCCGGTACATAAAATTAGCTTTTATACCTTTTTAATAAGTATGTGGAATAACACTTTAAAATGTTAAAAATATATCCAGTTACTAAACCAGTCGGTCGTTAATTAATTCAAACATGACACCGAGAAAACAATTTTATGTTTCCAATTTGTTCTTCTCTTTAAGGTCATAAACTACATACAAAACAGTTAGCGTGGGCTTTGACTTTGTAAATTTTTCAATTTATGTATCAGTAAATTTTTCTTTTAAATTAATTATAATAATTTATTTATTTTATAGATACCTATGCTCAGTAGTTATGTTCATACTATAATTTTTAGATAGATTTTTAGTTATGGATTCCAATACTCAGTTTAAAAGCATTTTTGTTATCTTTACCCATTTTAATAACTTGATGTTGCTAATAATGAATAAAATATTTTAAATGATAATATTATCATTTACTTACTTAGCTTCGCGCTGTATTCGTAGTGGAGTAGTCAGAGAGTCATCAACCTCTTCATGCAGGCTCCGGGAAGTCCTCAAGCCTTTGACATTACCTTCCTCCCATATCTTTGATATTGTGTTTTCTCAACAGAAATCTTCACCTACCTCTCATACCACTGACTTTTGCATTATAAATCTTTTATGCCATTCTTTCATCACTCTTTCGTTCGACGTGCTAAACCAAGTGAGCTTGTTCTTTTTTATTCTCAATAATTTTGATAAAATTATTACTTCTTGATAGAAAGTGGGGAACGGAATGTCTTAACACAAGGTTCCCTCTGCCTACCCTGCTGTGTGCGGGATACAGCGTGAAGCTGATTTTTTTTTTTGATTATTTTTTATAACTTCACATTTAATCGAGCATAGCAAGGTAGAAAGGCGACCTAATATTAAAATTCAGTTCTATATTACGATGGACAAAGGCCAATTTTTGAGACTGTAAACGCGGCAGATTGTGAGTCCTTGAACAAGATTATCAAAATAGTCGTGTGTAGAGTTAGATATTTCTGAGCTACGGTATCACAGAAAAATAATTAAACATTAACCACTCCAAGACTGACGCCACTCCCGTACACTTACATTGCATTTAAATGCATTCCTCAATCAATTATTCTGATTAATTGCTCTTAATGTGCGTATCAAGACGTGTCTGTTAATAAATATACTTGCCACTTGTGGCTCAATAAATCAGTGTGAGTAAACATTGTAATTTTTGACTAGCTATCTGACCTGTCTTCGGTCACATATATGTATTAAATTTGTATATTTATGTTATTAAAATAGGGACGGACATAGAAAGCTCAGGCAAAACCACTGATTTTAGAAAGTGGGAATTTTACACGTAGATAGGCTATTTAGCGAAAAGAAACACTTAGAAAGAATTTATAGAAATACAACAGCAACAGTCACCATTGATCGTGATCATTGATGTCATTTTTGTGACCCAAAACAATCTCATATATTTTTTTAATAAACATATCTCGTTCGTTTATTCTCGTCTCGTTGTAACAGGTAGGAAATTAAAATATTTGAACCCCTATCAGAGGAAATAGAAACCAGATCCGAAATAACATTAGCCTCGCTAGTCAATAGCAATATCGCGAAAACTGTACTAAAAGTAAGAGTGTCTTAACACTTGATTCCATCTGACATATATTTGATCAAAACTGTAGCTTGACTATCTTCACCACCAAAACGACTTTAGTATCAATAGCATGTACTGAACTAGAATATAGTATGTTGAACCGCCAACTTACTAAAAGCAATGTCAGCAACATACGTCAGTGCTGACGCATATGAAATATAATAGAATTAGAAGTATGAACTTAACACAGACTCAACTTTCCGCATGTCTCGCGCATACCATAGAATCATTTCCATTTTAATCCCCATAGAGTTTTCACGTAACTTCTGCGAACTTCGAGCACAACAAAGTGGGAAATATTCCCGCCGACGCATTCATCACAAGAAGTTCGTTTTATTTCTTTTTTTACTTTGAACGCTGTCACCTTTATTTATTGCTGTTTTACAGACTTAGATGTATTATATTTAAAATATATTTATAAAAAATATGTAAAATACAATTTCGAGGACTTCAACCTATTAGAGTAATCTGGCCTTTACACAAATTCCTATTCGACCTAGCAGAGTAAACGCACAAGCACTGCCTAGACTTCGTCCAATGGCCTTTAAAAAGTTATTTACATAGTCCTAAAAATCTATGCATAAAAACAAAAGTTAAAGCAGTAAATATTTTGAAATCGGTGTTATGTTTTTAATCCTTATTGATACAACAACGATCTAAACGAGGCAGTTGTGGCTGCTAAACGAGCTCATTTCTACAGTCAACAGTTACATGATCATCATTCGGTGGCGTCGCTACATTAGTATTTTTATTTTATCACAAAATAAATCACAATCCTAACAAGCGCTCCAAAGGAACTTGTCGTCAATCGAAGTCAATTTAAACGTCCGCAAGGTCAGCGTTGCGCCACGCGCCTCTCCATGTCGCCTCGAATTAACATTGTTTATGCGGTGGACCCCTTGTGCTATAAAATATATGAAAATTGGCTGCTGATTGAAATGAGCAAAGGTCTTAAACGTTTAAAAGAATATAAATTCTTTTTGGTTGTGAGATAGCTGGGTCGTGCCTATTTTTACCCCACTACGGCGAAGCAAAAAGAGGGTTATGATTTTGACTTGTATGTACATACATATGTGTATATGTGGATATAGATGTTCATCTTTTGAACTAGTTGTCATGATTAGACAAATGAGGTGTCGATAGAAGCGTCTTGATCGTCCGCTGGTTATAGGCTACATGAAGTCACTTTAAAATGACTACAGAGGGTCTGGGAGACCTAAAGTAAAGAACTAAAAAAAATACTTACGTGATATCAAATGAAAGAGCTTAAGAAAGCTCACATTTCAAATATGTAAACGTTATTAGCTAAACGTTATTAGCGTTGCTCATGGCTTTGTTTGCAATCACCATCAGGCATGATGATGAGTACTTATAAATTCACTTCTAAACTAGTTAAATACAATATGACACAATAAAACCTAAACTGCTATATTAGGTCTGCATAATAAGTGTACCTAACACGAATTCACAATTTACAAACATATTCAAAATATGTTAAAATATTTTCATAAATTTTCATATTTTGTATAAGACAGTTTTTTAGCTGCACGTTGTACTCTGCACATAGCCGAGACAGCATAGGAAATATAGTTTTAAGACACTCTCTTTTCCACTTTACGATGATTTTTTAGGACATTGGGTGTTGAATGGCGGAACTTAAGGTCGCGCTATTTTGCCATCAGAGCAATCATTTCGTTCACCCACATCGTCGTTTACTTGCTGAAGTTTCGCTTTTTCCATCTTTTGCGAAGCTGGTTATGAAGCTATAATAAAAATAATAATACATGTTGAAATCGTGTCTCCACGCAAGCTTATCGAAAGACTTTTCCTTAAACCCGTCATCCTTAAGGAAAGACAAACATGCTAATAATATTATTGCCCTATAAGAATCTCTTCATTTCCAGTTTATATGGTATAGAAAAGCCTAGTGGTCTAGAGTATGGAGTGTCTGAATCTTAGGGTTCAGACACTCCATACTCTAGATTCCCTCTACGTACTCTGTTATGCGGAAAAAAACTGAATTTTATAATTTTATAAGACTTTGTAAGAGCAACGACCGCTATAGCGAAAAATATCCACACAAGCATCCAAACCTTATAATGACCAAATCCCATTTTCCGTTTCATCCGAGAGCACATGGGTCGTCACCCGTCATGCGACGGTTCGCAGCCAAATTGAATATTTCACAAAACGCCCAGACATATTACCGACAGGCGGTGTCGCCGTCGTATCAATTGATTCGCCAAATTTCATATTTTCCGAAGAGCCTCCGGGTTAGCTGCTCAGTGAGTTGCACATTTATTGAATTTTATTATTATATCATATCCATGTTGTCTTACATTATTGGATTTGTTGATATATATGGATCCCTTATCATATATTTTCCTTTTGACATAGTAATATCATCATCTCTGCTCTTATATCTAATTCATTTATTTTTTCTTTAAGCGTCACTCTACTACTACCTTGATATGCAGGAAAAAACATCAAGCGACTTTCATTTTAATTTAACATTCTCGTCCTTAATACGTATCATAAGTCCCGAACGAACCAACAAATCAGACACAAAATCCAGCTTTTATAAAACTAAAAGTATATTCCAATTGTTGTATAATTCCAATTTCAATTTTATTTATAATTCTTTTAACTTAAATAATAATTGTAATAACAAATTGTCTCGACAATATTTTAAGACGTTATGGACACGAGTGCTTTTTTTTCGAATTTGCTCTATTGCTCATGACCTGGGCTGGTCTTGACAGCGTCACCGGGCGGGGAGGGGCAAGAGCAGCTCGCCCCTGAAAAAAAATACAAGCTATAATGGACGCTCAGGAAAACACACGCACATGACTGCCGTGTCTTTTGTGCTTTCATGAGAAATCCCCCGAAAGACACGGCTAAATACCGCCACTTAATACAATCGGTAATGGATTATTAATATAAAGAGGATACTTCGAAATAATTTCATATACAAGATAACTAAATGATATACCCATAAAGATCCAAATTAAGCCCATAGCTAAACTATCGTCAAATTAATAGTACAGTTTCTACTTGTTACATCAGAACAGAACAGATCCTAGCCCATTATTTGCTACACAATGGCGCTGGCTTAGCTCCTTGCACAATTAAATCCTTTGGCTAACTATACGTGTCAACCCGCCCAGGCAAATGTAAACAGATAATGAATACACTACCCGGGATAGATAACCGATGTGAATACATGGTGTGCCTACGTATGTGGTTGATGATGGTGTATGTTTCAATGTTAGATTATGTAAGGTAAGTAAGGTAAGTTGATTTTAGTAGTGCTTTTAGTGTTACTATTTTTTAATGTTAAATCATCAAAAAATCTATAATTTTTTTGCTTCTTATAGCTGCATCAGCGTAGGCAGAAGCAATCTAGTGATAAGATAAGACACTTCGTTCCCTACCTTTTATTATACTTCTAAATATACAGAGGGAGAAAATAAAAGCATTTCATTTCACCAATTGAGATTCAAACTCACAGCCATCACATTTACTGTCGTATTTGAGTTAAACCCAAATCTTTAAAATATACATATGTATGTGACTCTCGAATATATGAGTTAGTAACATATTAAATTTCTCCTTGCTCAACACGACTGATTGCTGATTGCATTTGGTTCGTTCGTTAGCGTCACACGGCGCCGGCACACGCTTAACACTGTTTAAAGTGAACTAACTGACCTCTCGTTAGCTTTGCGAATACTATTCTACCATGATACTAAACTAAACATGGTGTTTTTAAGTAAGTATCGCTTCTTTACGTTCACTGTCGAGACGTGGTGGTGCGGAATATAGGACATATTTCTACTAATCAACTCTCGGAATGGAAATTATTTTAAATGTAAAAGTATGTCCTAATACAAATTTAACCCATATAATTATTTATATACTTATAAATATGTACAATCCTATCTAACTTAGCTGTAATGTGAAAACGATAATTTTGTATGTAAAATATTTTTATTTATTTCATTAATATACTTAAAATTTTATGTATGCCTGCCATTTTTTTTACCTTTTCCCTGTATCCACCACAGAGCATGCGAACCTAGTATTAACACTCTGTTCCCATTAAGAGTTCTCCATTTCACTCTTTCCAAATTCTGGAGGCATTGCGTACTATGTGAACTCAATATTTGGTAACGATCACTTAGAAAGCGAGAACGAGAGAGAGGAAATGAAAGTTGTAAATATTTCATTTCCTCAAATGGAAATCAAACCCACAATGTCTTTATAGTTACACGCACGTGCCCCTGTGCCACTGTCCTAAAATTATGTCAAATAAAATTCAGGATTTTTTATTTCAATTTCCCAAAATAAATCAAATTCGTCAATATATATTTAATTCCACAACCACTACGCATCTCTATTTGTGTAGAAAATGAAACGTAAGATGATTCTTCAAGAAATAACCTACTGACAGGACGGCCTTAACTTAACAGCCATCCAATTATCACTATTTCTGCAGACAAGATAAATATTAAAAAAACAAGCGAGACATTTCCAAGATGACATGTTTTAAGAGGTGCTCGAAGTAAAAAGTTCCTTTTAGATTTTTTAACTGGCAGCAACTGGGCGAGTCATCTGAGTAAACAGCGCACGCGCATGCTAATATTGATTTATTCTTGTTAAAATAACAATTTGGTGCTCTTACAATTTGAAATTGTATACTGTTTACTTAAAGTGTAAGAATGTCGCTTTCGATGATGAATTTATTATTGGGAGCAGTGTAACAGATAAATTAAATAAATTTAAATAAAATTTTACAAGATCTTTTGAATCGTTGATTGAGCTTGTACCACCAAAGCTCGGAAAACAGTTCTGGTGAGAATAGCGGGAAACAAAATACTAGTACTAAATTACGTTTCAATCAAATTAGATTGTTAGTATTTATCATAAGATTATTAATGTAAGAATATTATATATAACAAGCGACGCCCCCCTTTTATTTTTTCTTTATAATATGTAGTTTAAATAGGCAAATTTTAACTATAATTATAGTTAAGTAAAAAAATTTGTGGCTCCGGTCGCCCTACGCCTACATACTCGCACATTCTCAGAGCTGTCAGAGCAAGCGTCGGTAATCAGAGATGATGGATGGGACTGTATAGGATGCTGCGACCAGCCTCTCACCGAACTAGTATATAGTATCTATATCTATATTCTATACTTAATATTATAAAGTGGAAGAGTTTGTATGAACGCGCATATCTCAAGAACTACTAGTTCAAAACCAAAAATGTTTTTTGGCCATTAGTCAATGTGTCTAGGAAGTCTATAAGGTTAATTTTCATCATCAATAAGGGTGACGTAATAATGATGTGAGACAATGTAATTACAAATTCTTGCAGAAATCGAAAATATTAGTTTCTGTTTCTGCTACCGTTGCTTTTCACTTATATGTTATAACTATAATAGAACTAACTAACTAACTATAATAGATAAGAAATATATGTTATAACACAAATCACGATGCAATTATTTTTTAGTAAGCGGACAAAGCCGTAGTATGTAGTCTAAAATCTTGTAATTTTTAAACTGAGATAGACGTTAGGTGTTTTAATAAATATTTATATGAATGACATTGTGTTGCTCGATACGTCTATTAAGGCGGAAAGTAGAGAATGGAATGTAAGTAGCATAGGTAAGGTAAATTTCCAATTCATTCTCATTAAGATGAATAAAATTATTGACTAATAGAACGCTTTGCTATTAGACTCGAAAAACCCCAAGAAAAACGTCGTATACATTCTCTATCCAAAATATAAATTTTCCGGTTCTTGATAGACAAAGTGCAGCGTTGACATCCGCTTCCTAAAGATGCCTAAAATATATTATGTGATAGAAACAAGTTTTGCGTGTCGGTCAAATTACATCTTGAGGCTATTTTACATGTCAACACGGTATTTTAGCAGTCTAATATTGTAAAAGATCAAGTATTCAAAATATTTCTTCTCAGATAAATAATCTTTACCTCTTAAAATATTATTTTTGCAATATTCATTTATGAACGTAACAGTTTACAAATACACATTTTATGAAATAGGGGCCCCCTAGGAATGGGAATAGACAAATAATCCAAATTAAGAGACCATAGCTAGGTACTTCAGAGCGCCCTGATTTAACAGGTTCTAATTCTCATACATACACTACATTACATTATACATTTAAACTTTTTACAAGGAATAGTGTTTGACTGTAAACGCAACGATTGTGAGTTCGATCGTTAGTTAAAGTAGAGTAGAGTCGGTAGAGTGTTATAATAGATTATTTGAATTTGTTTTCATTTCCCAATTGCTTAAGTGGACAACACACAATAATCCAAAAATTCAGGGGTGCGTGAGAAACGTCGTGTAAATCTAGGTTCCTTTTGCCTACCCTGCTATACGGTATATAAGCGTGAAACTGCTTTAATTACATTCCAATCATACATTATTACTCCAAGCGTTCACTTAGAAAACCGTTAAATTGACGCAACGTAACAGACGGCGATCGAAAACAAAGCACGAAAATGATTGATGACAGAATAAACAGGAGTAAATTAGGAAGTGCTGGGTGCTGGTGCCGTCGAGTTGAGCCAAATTGCTCGAACGCAAGTAAAACAATCCCGATCCATCATGTGGACGCCTCTGAGAAAAAGTGCGCGATTGATCTTAATTCAATGTGTCTCGTTAGGGTTGTTTGAGTTAGTTATACAACTGTGCGTTTTATTTGATAGATTTTTTTAAATAAATATCTAAAAAAATAGATACATCCGTGCTGTATTTCAATACTAGCTCGGAGGAGAGAATTATTATCAAATAATTTAAAAAAAATAAACAATTACACAACAACAAGGGGTTAAAATTCACCACTCAACATGCAATAACTCGAACTCGGGGAATAAGCGGGAAACTTAAATCCTTAACACTGTATTATCTCTGCCAACATTGTCATGCGGGAAAAAGCGTGAAGATACTTTGATATATATATTTATCTAAGTATGATGGCACATTAACATTAACACCCAAAAATCACATCATCCAAATAACATATTCAAGTAATTTACATACGGGACCGAGTTTTAATCTATCAATCTGACAGTCTACATGCAAACAGATAAATTTGTCCATCGGCGATCGTCTGCTTTTACAAATAGACTTATTCCGGCTTTAGAATATGTACTCAACGTCCTTGCAACTGGGTTCATTTTGCTTTACACGTGTTTAATGTCATGGCAACATTATTTCCTAGTGATATTTAAATTTTCGACCGTTTATTTCCTTTTTTTATATAATCATGTTCTGCTTCTGAAGTAAAGAATAGGGTTGTCAGTGCTTAATTATATATTTTTTTATTATTATTATTTTGTATAACCAAAAACATTCTTGGATATGGCTAAATATTTGGAAGGATTGGATTGGTTGAAGGATCCGGAACATATGGTGTTTTCTACAGCCTCATATATCTCCCGCGTATAATAGAGTAAATAGTAACAAAGCCAAAAAAATCATCGATGACAACAGTATGGTAAAATGTAAATAATTTTAATAAATGAATATTAATCACTGTTCACACGGTGGTAACGAGTTGAAATTCAGGAGAGCAGTCTGTTTTTTTATTTTATAATTTTTAGTTCAGCACAGTTTATTTCGCCAATACCACGAAGAATAGGAAAGACAAGAAGAAAGTTTATACAAAATATTGGCTATTGACTGTGATACGGACGGACATATAGACATTAAGTATATATATAGGTCTTTTTATTAAAGGAACTCTAAAAAATAGAAAAGAACAACTGTTGGGTTTCTTGCAGGTTATTCTCAGCAGAACTGCTTTAAGATTAGCTGATAGGTTCCAGTAAAAATGTCCCTACTGACGTTTCTATGTAAGTTGACGACACAAAAGTGCTTATAATGGTCTAATTCAGTAAAAAATAATTATAATTTTAGTTTGAAGAGAAATGAGCAACCAATAACAATCTTATTAAAAATTAAAACAATTATTTTGATTGAATTCAAAATCCTCGCTTACCCTAATCAGTAGTCATTTGAAATTTCAACTTAATGATTATTTAGTAAAGTCGCATTCAGCGTTGCGTCGTCGAGCGCCGCCGGATGTCACTATTTATAGTACTAACAGAACGCATTCGACGGACGCACGAGGTGTAATATTGCAAAGCTTACTTGTTTTGTTGCTGTCAAAGAAGAATTTATGTAGAATTAACCATCCGAAACTTTCGTGGTTTGATATTTAAATGTTCTATTTTGAGGATCTTGTGAATTTTGTGGGTTAAAATGAATTCAATATAAAATTTATAAATAATACGATGCGTGGCTAACAATACAATCATCAGTAGGTGCTTGACTTTGATAGGACTTTATAAGCACAAGAACCCATAACAAAAAAACTATGACATATTATATGAAAAAAAATCTAAATGTCATTAATACTTACTATAAAGTGATAACTCTAAAATTCAATAGCAAAATAGAAAATGAAGCAGGTGAGATCGACAACTGCTTAGAAAGTCCCATTTAAGACCTATCGAAGTCCCCGTATAAAGACCACGATGGCACTCGAGTAGAAGAATTCCTTAGGAAAAGTATACTAAGCGATCAAGATCGTTTGGTATACTTTTTCTAAGGAGGAGATACGTGGAACTTCTTACTTGTTTAGCTCACTTGGGGCATGTTAATGTTGTGTCTTTTATTAATAACCACTAGTTGATACGTATTTACCTAGGAAAAATTGTCATTTATTTATTTTTACATATTCGTAGTGAATTATTCCCATACCTTTCCTCTTTTAAAAAAACAAAGCGCGGCGTTGAGTTTTGCCACTTAACAAGCATTATCACGAAAATTGGGTGGACAGTGGATAACGAAGTGTCTAAAACATGTTAAATCATGAGTCCCATATAAATAATGTATGTTGCCAAACCAAATGTACAGAAATAAAAATATTTATAATCTACCTATGCGTAAATGTGTTTACGAGAAGGGCTCAAAATTCGGGCAAAAGATATACATTTTCAGTACATTTGCAAATGCATATAAATTAAAGTGGAGATCAAAGATCCTCGACACTAAATTCTCTCCGCCTACCTTGCTATATGTGTAGAAAAGCGACACAAATATATCTATGCTAAATTCCATCAAAATCGGCTTAGCAGCTTATCCGTGAAGAGATAGTTTCACTTGCGTATAGCCGTTGTTATGTTATCTGTTGGTCACTTTGAATAACTTGCGGGCTACGAGCGTTTGTCAGGCTATATATTGTACCCCGTACACTTGTCTGGCCTAGTACTTTGACTAATGCGAGTTAGACTAACTAATAGCTCCCAAGCTAAATTATTATTTGTGGGCAATGAGGAAAAATATGATTTTTTATAAGTTTTATTTTTTTATGTAATTCTAGAATTATTTTTTAATACAGTAGATACAGAGATACAGTAGATGTCTTATGTAGTAGAGGCCAGGACGAACCGAGGGCACAATTACTTTGTTACCAGACCGAGAAAATGGAAGTATTTCATTCCCCAGAGGAAGAATCGAGCCGACAACCATCTATACTATTATTTATTAATTTACTTATAACAACATAACACTACAGCAGTTACAATCAGATGCTTTCGAGGCAATGTGAATGTAGGACAATTTACAATTTAGTCAAATCCGATCGCTATTCACTGTAATCAAGAGTGTTTCAAGTCATCACATGGTGAGTCCCGCACAGAATTTACACCCAATCGCTTCCATTTACCGACGTATGGGGGAAATTACATATGTACGTTGTATCTACGTATGTTGATGGCAATGCACGCCACCATGGTAGCCTTGTCATTAATGAACATTAATTTTTTTCGCATCACGTTGTAATAACAGAACGCTCAGAGGGCATCTGGGAACCTAGTGTTGAGACACTACGTTCTCCTTAAAGCACTTGCGTTTCCCCTTTCCCACTGCGTGGCAAAACTCAACGCCGCGTTACTACAGTGAGGAAATAAAAATATTAAATATTTAATTTCCTCAAATGAGAATCGAACCCACAACGCGACAGGCGCTTCCGCTGCCGCTGTGCCACTACTGGTTTTATATTTTGGCTTTGGCCTTGAACATAATAATAGCAAGAATGCTTAAATACAGACTTTCTTGCTAATTCGCCTTAATAAAACAAGGCTTTGCATTCACCTAAGATATAAAAAAAATTCCGTAGTTATTTTGTGTAGCTTAAACGGTACAAGAACATTTTTTTTCAGTTTTGCTTAGGTAAAGATGTTGTGGAGAAAATTTTTAACATTACATAGATTCACCGTCGTCGTCGTTCAATTATTCATGGTGAGCACGTTTTATATAGAGATGGTGCTTGAGAATTTTGACCATACCCTCCACCCCACACAGCTCAATTTTTGTGTTGAGCGCTTCGCTTTGTCTTTGGCTAAAACTAACTAGACGAAAATAGTTTATTTCTCCGAAAATAAATAGAAACCAAAACCGTCGCGTTTACGGCCAGATACTGTGAAACTGAACCACGATGTCCCAATATTAGTAAAATATGTATGTATGTGTGTATCCTTATTATAATATATTATAAATAAAAAATAATTGTACCTGCGTTCCTTTTACATTTATTGGTTTTCTACTTAATAAGTCAATGGACTTTAAGCCTATTCATAAGTCATCATGAATTGGATTGACGTAAATGAGGTCCAATTACTCAATAGGAAATAAAACATTTTTTTTAATTTGTTTATAGTTTATTAAAAAAAACAGCTTCACACTTTCCGCCACATTATAAGGGACAGAAAGAACCTATTGCTAAGATATTTTGCCCCTAACTTTAGTTTTTCTTTCTTTTTATTTTTTTAGCCTCTCGCTGTATCCCACATATAGCTGAGTAGTGAGACAACACTAGGTTCCCAGATTTCTGAGACCCAGAAACCTGGCTTTAAGGCCAGAGAACTGGATCCAAGCGTTCTAACCAACTTAAGCCATACGTTTTTATCGGGCTACATTGAAATTCTCATAAGCTTGTTACAAATTATTTGTCTTGTTAGAATCTATGTAGGGAGATTTTTACAAATTTCCACTACCCAAAGATAATTTCTTAGAATTATCATTTATTATATAAATATTTCATTTTTTTGAGTGGGGATCGAACTCACAACCAGTCGCGTTTACTGTCACAAAATGTGCCCCTGCGTCACGATTTACGTAGTTCGATGAGAACATATGTATGGCTTAAGTTGATCAGAGCGCTTGGTTTCCAAAAGCGAGCGGTTGTGGAGTTGTGGAACGGTTTCCAAAAGGCGCGGGTACAAATCCCGGTACGTTCAAGTTTTTATAAGTTTTCTATACAGTAAAAATAAACATTTTAAGATTTGAAGTCAAAATAAACATTTTAAGAAGAAAAAGTACAATTTTATTTTGAAAGATTGAAGAGAAATAGTTCACGACGAGGTGGTGATAAAACACTGTTCACCCAAAACATTGATATGGTGGCGGAAACCAACGCTGCATTTTTGTTTACTAGAATTAATAAATATTTTTGACACGCTTTTATTAGGTCAGCTTGTAACTATGTTATTTTGTTACATTGTAATAAAATCTAATAAAATGAATTTGACCTAAATGTGGAAATTGTATCACGATTAAACTCTGCAGGTATGAGTAGCTTAGGTAACAATACATGGTATCTTAAAGCCAACCTGACGATGGAGCCAAGCTCTGCATAGTGGAACTTTTTGTATATTTAGTGTGTTTTTAGTTTTTTTTAAATATATACCTAATATTTTGGAATATAAGGGTAAACAGTTAAATCATAATCAGATGGAGTTAGATCTGTTAGATAATATTTCGTTGCGTATCTATATACTTAGACAAGAGACACAATGAAGAAAATATTAGAATTTTGAATTAATTAATATTAATTACAATCTTAACAAAATATTTTTTAGCTTTCCGCTGCGATATACACCTTACTCTTAGCACTGTATGCAGAAGAAGCCAGGCAATATAGTGTTGAGACACTCTGTTTCCCACTTTAAATGGAAATCTAGAGGAATCGCATGTTAAGCAGCGGAACTCTACTCCGTGTTTATTGTCTCGTCACATTTAATTTTCTCGAGTGGAAATCAATAAATCCATACAAATAAAGTCGCGAGCTATGTCTAGTTATTTAATCATATCTACACTTCTTAAATATAGGCGTAACAAAAGAAACTGTAATTTAAGTGTTCCTTTATTCATATAAAATCCGTTTCCCATACAATGGTCACAATATTGTGATTAGAGAAGGCATTGTTACCGAACAATTGTATTATTTCGGGCATTTGAACCCGCTATCGACTTGCTGTGAGGGGAGTGGACGCATTTTCTTATTAAGACGTCATAGAAAGACTCACGCCGTTCATGGCTATAGAAAAAACATTTTTTATAAAATTGACGTCGTCATACTTATTTGATGGTAGCTTAAAATATACAGTTTTTTCCCTCATAGCTAGTTATATTTACTCTTTTTCCCTCATAGCTAGTTATATAGAAGAAACCTACATTGCCCACTTGCGAGACATTACGTGTTGAGTGACGGAGTTCAACACCGCGCTTTGTCTATCAGCTACTGATGAATAGCAATGAAAGTAAATATAATCCCTTTGAATTTCGATCAAATCTAAAAGCCTAGAACCACAGCGTTTACTGAAAGCTGTTCCACTACACCACGGGAGACGTTCATGTAAATACCTTTAAAAAGAAAAGTATAGGTTTTAACGCAAGGATGCTTCCTCCATTCAACCCTTAAATCTTAATGCCAAGTCTTGACGTGAGAAGTACACTCGTACAACCATTTCACTGTAAAACTAGATTTATCGGTTCCGTTCATTCTTTTTATTTTTTTACTGTAAGTTCATAAAGCGGAAATTACGTATATTTGGCTCCGTAGCAGTGTTGTAGGTCAATGACAATGTTTGAATATTACTTTAAATACTGTGTTATTTATAGTATTTATATTTTTGAAGTCGATTTTAAAAGTAATAAAATTTGTGCCGTGTGATCCCGGCCTAGAATAGGATCATCCTGGTACTGGTGGTGTCGTAAGAGGCGACTAAAGTACGTGTGGTAGAGTCACGTCGCCAGCAACACGCATGGGCAGACTCGACCGGATCATTACCACCCCCGGCATTTAAAACCGGCGTGAAGTAGTGGCTTTATGCCACTGCGTTTCGCATCAGGTAATGCCGGGCCCCGGCGCCCAACCCATCTTAAAGGCCGGCAACGCACCTGTAACTCCTCTGGGGTTGCACGGAGTCGTGGGCGGCGGTAATCACTTACCATCAGGTGACCCGCACGCTCGTTTGCCATGTCTTTTCCATTAAAAAAAAATAATAATAATACTTCGCAAAACTCGCAAATAAAAACTTATTGAAACCATAAAATCTACAATTTATTTAAGCTTTGAAACACACTACATACCACTCAATCATCAAGGAATCGAACTGGAAACATCCTGAAGTATCGAACAACTGAACCAGAAGGTACTCGAATCAATTATATTATAAATATAACCACACAACTTATGCCTAGCTAATTATAGGATTTGAGTACTTTATTTGCGAACAATCACTAACGCGGGGCCGTTGAAACAGCAATTAATATAAGTCAAGCATAATTTACGTCTCACTTAATTAACAGTCGGTGACGAAACGTTGTGGATGTTGTGTATGACTCATTTATGTATGATTTTCGTTTGAAAAAAAATGTACATAATTATAAATCTGTTTTTCGCTGGTTTTTACCTAGCGCGGAATGGAGGAATTCTAGTATTAAGACACTTTTCACCTATTTCTAGAAATCACGTAGGTTTCAATGTTTTAAGCAGCTTCACGATATATCACACATATAAAAGCGCGTCTATCTCCACCTTAAAAGCCGGCAACGCACCTGTAGCTCCTCTGGTGTTGCACAGGTTCGTGGGCGGCGGTAATCACTTACCATCAGGTGACCCAAGCGCTCGTTTGCCTTGTCCCTTTCCTTAAAAAAAAATATAGTAGGCAGAGAGAACCTAGTGCTAAGATATATTTATTTATTTATTAAGTGTATCCACGTCGGTTTACACCACATTATGTCCTCTGTTAGTTGTATCCTTGCGTAATTTGAAATGGTCGCCTGGAAGAGGTCGCTTTTAACGGTAAGGTCGACTTTGTGCATTTTATGTCCTAAAAAATGATGTAATTAACCCTATCTAGTGTGCAATAAAGACTTCTTATTTTATCTTATCTTATACATATATATGTATTTTATTTTGATTATTTAAAAAAAAATTATCTATTGCGTTATATTTTATATATAATAAGGCAAGGTTCCATAGTTTTCAGAATCCACAAATAAATTTCACAACTTAAATGTTGATTTTGTATAAGCTTTTAAGGCACTAAAGCTCCTTCACATACATTTTAGGCAACTTAGACCTGAAAGACGCTTTTTGGAGGGTACTTACACTATACGACCGGCTCAAGGATCCAAATCTAGGGTTAAATGTGTCAGTATGGTAAGCTAGAAACTTTTAGTTTAATAGAATTAAGGTGTTTGGATATGACTCACATCATTATGCCCAAAAGTTACAAATTTTAGGCGCATTAATTTTAATGAAATATTTTAAAATATTTTTAAACTATTATTATCGTATCTTTTATACTTATCGGACTTTATTCTTATCGGAGTAGTCTCTGCTTACCTCTCTCTCATCTCGTTCATTGTCATCAACCAAAATTCAAAATTTTCAGACTTGGACGATGCTACAAATTAATTTATAGCCTTAGACTACTACACTAATATAGTATAAAACACACACATTTGTGTGTGTGTGTTTTAGAAACATATGTGTTTGTACAAATAAGTATATTTAGGGGTCGAATAAAAAATTATACTAATATAAGTCTATATTACTGTCACATTATCTTCTAATCTGGAAGACGGATAGAGTAACAATATTTGCGTCAAGTTACACTGCAATATAGATTAAAATGAAACTTAGGTTATGATATCATAATTAAATCAGACAGAGTCTACGGAATATCTTGTACCGATATCTACTAAGACAACTCAGAGAAGAATGTAGTATTTGTTAGTAACTGTGTAGTTACATATTTTTATATTTTTGTAACATATTTTAATCTTTGTTAACGCTTTATCAGGGTGAACGAGACAAGAAAGAGAAGCAAGACATTCCGTTTTCCGCTTACTGTCCGAATTCGAGACATTGTAGTGTATTTGACATTGAACGGAGAAAATCAACGTCACGCTTTGTAGGAAAGCGGAGAAATGAAGATAATTCATGCCCTCAAGTGAGGATCGAATCATTAAACATCGCGTCGGTCAGTTGGAAACTGATCGACTGCGATAATCGCTGCAAAAAATCTCTGTTTTTAACTTTTTTTCTTGCATTTTAAAGATTGATTGATCTTGATTCTCAAAACTTATACTCTGATAGACACCAAGCTACTACTAAAAAATAAGAGAAGAGATATAAAAGTGTTATTTATCACTAAAAAAAGAAAAATGTGTGAAACATAAAAAATAATAAAGTGAAACTAGAATACCGCCATTTTGGCGGAAAAAACTACCATACTTGGACTCAAACCAGCGGTTCTTTTAGTTGAGTCCTGCTACATTCAAATTTTTAAACACTTTCTAAATATCAGACGTTTGTCAACTCTGTGACAATGGCTTAACTAAATGAGTGGGATCATAGGTAATACACGAAGCACCTAAATATGGGATACCTCAAAAGAGATTATCCTTTATCCCAGCTATTAATTTGGCAGCCAGCTAACGCTTCTATTGGGGATCCTTGCTAATGTGTGTTAAACGATAAAATAAATTACGGCCCGAACATACCCTTAGTAATCTTTAACTGAAATGATAGCTTCAATTTATCTTTTTATTTTATTAATTTCTCCATTTTATGACAGTGATTTTTTTTAATGTTATATTTAAACCACAATGTGGTTAACTAAGTTGTTTAATAGTTCTCCACTTTCCACACGAATTTGTGAATTAAGTGGCGGAATTCAACGCCGCACTTTACGTTCCATCGGAGCATAGATATCAAAATAATTTATTTCTCAAAATAAAATCGAACTCTCAGCAATGACACTTTTCAATGCATAGGCTTTTCTAGTGCGTCAATATGGCCTCAGATGGAAAACTACGCCACAAAACATGAAGTGTCTCACAAATATAAGCGGTGTGTGGGATACAGAGTGTCTTAACACTCCTGCTAACTACCCCGCTACTTACGAGATACAGCGTCAAGATAAAACCATCTAAGCTAGTTATTAATTTTACATAAAATAGACTACTAATACACAAAGTCCCAGCTGCTACGCTAATATGATTAGTATTTAATTTTCATTTAGAACACTTGCACTGAAAACTGTTAAAACAATATTCATCTACAACATGGAAAATTACAAGAACCTCTTGTACTCTTGTTGTTACTTTAGTAGTTATTAAAATATCTGCTAACTAATATTGCGGGAAAGTTGTGGCTAATTTCATTATTTTGTTAACTAGAAATAATAATTGCTATTGAGGCCATTGTAGCGCAGTAGATTAGACAATCTATAGTGATTTTAGGTTCAATTTTCACTCATCAGAGGCAGATGCAATCTAGTGTTAAGACACTCCGTTCCACATTTTTCACCGAATTCTGGAGGCATTGCGTGTTAAGTGGTGGAACTTAACGCCACGCTTTGCCGCAACACTACTCTAATGTCAAAATCATAGAAGAAAAAACTCTCAGGCGGAAATATAAAAAAATGCAATCCCACGTTGCACGTAGCGTGCAGGCTGCAGCAGCGCTGCAACTAAACAGTAATTAGCTTTAACTATAATTAGCGCGAGTGGCGCTCACGAATTTATTAAATGACACTTAGCCAGTGCTTGTTAGCCTTTTAACATACGGGAAATTTTGTCAAAGTAGAGCCTGGCTGGGCTTAAACCTACGCTTAATCAAACTGAGAGGTTGCGCATCTCTGGATGTTTTATGGTTAAATTTAAACTATAATTTAAACGTCTTTTATTCTTGTAATGTTTGTAATTGTGGTTAAGTTGTGAAGTAAGTGTAGATTCGAGTTCCGTTTGTTGAAATATATAATATTTTGTTTGAGTGGTATTAGTAATATATTTTGCTATGCTATTTTATAATCTATTGATCTTCATAGGTATATGTATAATGTATCGAATTATTTTATTGTATCGGTGTTTTATATCTTCACGTTATACTCCTCACTTATTTTATTCCTCCAGTAGTTCCCCATTACAACACGCAACGTCTTGAAAGTGAAGAACGAAATGTCTTCACCACTGCTACGCGAAAAAAGCCTAATGCTTTTCTTTATTTGCTTTTATAACACTGAATTTAAAACAGTTTTAACTAACACTAGGATAATTAATCAAAAACCTCATTCAATAGAAATGTAATTACATATGGACAATAAATGTCGGTCGGTGGGAGCAAATAAATAAAATAGTTTACGAGTCGTCAATGTTGAACGCCGCGTTGTGTACAGTCAGGATGCGGTTAACGCGCGTCTAACGACCGCACCACTGTGACACACGACCGGCGAGTTCGTATCATGTTAAATAACTTATAAATAATTTTGAAACACACAGCGGCACAGCGAGTGATAGTAAAGGTTGTGGGTTCAATTCTCATTCAGGGGAATTAATTATTTTCATTTCTTCATTCTAGTAATAAGCCAACTGGTAGTTTGCCTCGAGTATTGGTTAACAGGACCGATGACAATATTTGAAATATAATTGAATCCACAACCGTCGCATGAACATTTTCCAAATACAATGGTGTGTATACATTTTTTTATCTTCACGTTATAGTCACATCTATCAGGTTAAACAAAAAGAATCTAGTATTAAGACATTTCGTTCCCAAAGCACTTCCCAATTCGAGATATTGCTTGCTCGCGAAACACTACGCCGCGCCTTGTCTCGTTACCAGCAAATTTAATCAAATTTATCTTATGTAAGTTAAACTTTCAAGCTTTGTGTATATATAAAGTAACGCGTGAACTTTACCACTCGCGTACATATAATTAGGAACGAGTCAATAACAAAAACATGTAAACAGCAATTGATAGTCGCAGGATGTCGTAAACTCCGTTATGATCGTTAAACAGCCCACCGTGATTTAGTGGCGGTTATATTATGATTTTAAATAATTACCCATTTCATGGGTCGCTACCTATGCCATCATAGTGCAGTTATATTTAGCACGTCTGTACTTTTTTTATGGAAAATTTGTAAAAAATCGAATGAAGCGAGATTTGAACCTGCTGTTAAATGCCTAAAAGCAGGTCCAAATCTTGCTTTAAACGCAGCTTCAAATCCTGTTACGTAAAATGTTCTAAAAAAAAGCATGTTTTCAATTCTTAACGGAGTAATAACATTTTTAAAATGTTAAAAATGTATGCACATTTGAATGTAAATATTGTTACGCCTGAAGAACTGGAGTATATGCATTTCTATTTATTAGTTTTACGTTTTACGCCAAATTTAGCGGAGTAGGTAAAAAGATTTAGTATCAAGACAATCCGTTCTGTAATTTCCGCAATAATAAACAACACTAAGTTCCCTCTGCCTCTGCTATATTCGGATTACTGTGTAAAGTTAAAAAAGTATCCTGAAAAGGAAAATCATCATATATTTATAGACGTGAAATCAAAGGAGACTACCAAATTATACTACATAATTGATAGTAGTCACCTGTGAAGCTATCTATATGAATGGCTGACTGTAATATGGTTATATTAACGTTATCTGATTATAATTCCACTTCGAGATTTTTTTCTTAGCTTGGAATAGACAAAGTACGCCGTTGAATATCACTGCTTTGAATACCAATGCTGCACAAACAAAATAGAACGTGGAAACCTGGTGTAAAAACTTCGTTCCTGTTTGATACTTCCATTCCCCACTTTCTATCGAATTCATGAGGCATTGCGTTTAGAGTAGCGGAACACAACGCCTCGCTTTGTCTCATTACTAGAGTAAGAAAATGAAAATAAATAAATATTTTATTTCTCTAATTGACAATCTAAGACACAACCGTCGCGTTTACAGTCACACTCTTGTGCCACGGTGCCACAGCGGCCTCAAAAACAAACTCTTCAGCTATAACACAACTTATTATACTACTTTATTATACTATATATTTAAATTCATTATAAAAAACATAAAATTATGAACTATGTACCATAAGTTGCAATTAAACGTGTCGTCATTTCCGAGGCTGGCCGCAGCTAGCTCCCGAGCTCCGGGCTAGTGGGTCCTAGGCCGCACCGCCCACAGTTGCTAACTCACTTAATACAGACACTTAATAATTACAAGCGCCAAATCGGACTGACAGCTGTTTTGATTACTTTAATTGGCATTACAGTCATAGATTCTATAAATATTTTATGATTAAATATTATAGCGAGGCTGTCGTGCCGCAGTGGTTCGATCACCATTAGATGGAACAATTATATTTCTTTTTTTTTTATTTCTCCTCTCCAGTTCATAAAACGTGGGGTTGAGCTCCGCTAATCAACAGTCTCGAAAATTGAAGTGCAAAATGCCTAGAGTTAAACGAAGCGTTTAACTCTAGGTTAACTCTACTTAGCCTAATAAGCGGGAAAAAGTTTATAAAAAATAATGAAAGTGATTTTTCTTAGATTATTCTTTATTCCAAACTATATATACATACTACAACTATATATACAACTAAGCACTCAGCTACCCTGCATCACATTCAATAGACATTAATTCCATACATGTTTATGTGTTCCATACATGTAAATATTTTTGAACAGTGTAATAATTTTTATTTGTTGGTATTGTTTTACAGACACTTTAATTTTTTTTTTTTAAACATTTTTAAAGTGTTAATCCACACTTAGGAAATATGGCTCGTATGGCTCAGTGGTCAGAGCGCCTGGTCGGTTTCCAGGAGGCGCGGGTTCGAGTCCCGCTACGTTCAAATTTTTATACGTTTTCTAAATAAGTACTTTAAATTTGTTGTAGTCATGTATTGGCAAACTTAGAATTTTTTTTTATTTTGCGGAATGTCATTATATACACGTACACGTATACTGAGACCCATAAAAGATTTATAGATTTTTTGGAGGTGAAAACTTGGTGTAACAAGCTTATCTTTATTCTGTTCCTATCATATGTTTATCACTAATTTTACTACGACACTGTATATGTTGCATTAGTGACCCAGTCTCTTCTTCCCACTATGTGACTGTAAAATTATAAATGAAAGTGTAAGCATCTTATGTGACTCAAACCATACATAAAGGTATAAACATCAATTCATACCTACCATATCTGTTTTACTTTTAATCTATGTAAACGTAGATATACGAGTGCGCGGGCGCCGGCGTGGGACGAACAATGATCTGTCCACGCGAATTGTTATATGTTAATAACAGTCATTATCAATCCATACGTACATATTTACTTATTTACATAATTATTGTAAACAAAGCTTTTGTTGGATCCGTCATGACACAGCTGTATCCAATATAAATGATGTATCTCGTATGCAGCTATGTCATGTCATGTCATGTCATGAAGACATAATGAAGTTGATGTTAAGACACCCTGTTTCTCACTTTCCGTCGAATTTCCGAGATTTTTCTTGCTTGGCGTCCGTCACCGCGCTCGTCGTGTTACCAGAGCAGAGAAATGAAAATCGCTGTATCGATATATAGCTGTACTGCTGCACCACGATAACTTTGAAATTAAACTATTTAACAAACAAATTCAGACAGTGCCTACATTATAATAAAAACCAAGTTACATATTTATTCATGGCTGGCACAAAGTATTTTAAAACAGTAATCTGTATTTCTAATCATGATATCACCAAGTGCTTTCTATCTTCATTCTAATCATGCGTCAAGTGGACGTTTAAAACAGAATCGATTGCGAGACTTATCGATAAACATGCGCGTGCGCAGAATAAGGTATCTTTTTGCATACAAAATTTCGTAAAAATGGCCGGATGGCGACGGAATGCTGGGGGATCACGACAGGGTAATTGTTTATGGATTTACGTGTAATATATAAATTATTTAACATTGTTGAGGTTAGAGTCAGCGTCTGACTTTAAACGCGACGATTACAGCTTCGATTCCTCCAATGATATTTTTTTATTAATTAACCAGAAATAATGCGCAGTGTTGAGCTCCGCCTCTTAACATTCAATGTCTAGAAATTGGATGGAATATGGAGAACGGTATATTTTAGCCACGTGTCTCCCCCGCTATATTCGAGATACAGCGTTAGGATAAAAAATAAGTTTACCATAACGTACTCGAACAGTGAGTCGATTTTTAGTCAGGGTCAAGTCAAATTATTACATATGAAATCTTTGATTTTCATGCTTATCACACATTTTAAATAAAACTATATAATATTTAACCAGATTAATAATATATCATCATAATCATAATTTATTTGTAATAATAATTACAAATCAAGTAATATATGGAATGAAAAGATCATTTAGGTCATATAATATAACATAACAATATTTTATATAAATTTAATTTTTATATTGTATTTTGTCAATGAATTATATAAATTAAAATTATTATCATTATTTAAAATATATCAAATTTCTGATCACCTCAATTTCTACAGATTATTTATAGCTATAAAACGAATTCTCCAAATGATTAACCATTTCTTTCATTCATATTTATAAACGTTTACACTATGGGTCCACCCTGTGAGCCACGGGTGTAGGTACCACCTGGGATACACTCATAAAATCTTTGAAGTCTCAAACCCACCATATCAGAGGCAATTGAGAGATCGTTCGCGGTATTGAATCCACAACCATCACTTTTACAGTTCGACGTTGTTCCACTGCGCCGCAACGAGAACTAAGCACATAGAAATTATGTTAATACACACTCGGATTTAAACTTAGCCTTTTTGTCCTCATTGCCATTATTGCCTTCCTCAAAAGCTGTCATTCAAGTACAAACGGTAACACACCAAACATTATACTTTCAGATATCTTGCGTCAATAAATTATAATAATGTAAATACAGTCCATTGTCTTTTATGTACCACGTGGGAGGAGCATATGGAAGGAAAGACGAAATATTTTCCTTTGTATAAGTTTTATTTATATTTTTTGGGTTAATTTAATTTGAATAAAATTGTGAAATAAATGAAAGTAATACAAATATATGAATGGGAGTTACCGTGGCGATGTGGGGCACCATCTGTTTGTCAGCACAGTGGTATTTAAATAGTTCTTATTTTCCTGCTAATTATAATACATAGCGCAGCGTAGAGGTTCGCCAATCAACACGCAATGTCTCGAATTTAGACATTACGTTGCTGCTCATTCATTTGCATTGTGTAATTTTTCTCTGATTTACGTGAAAAACGTAAAACTGAAAAAAATCTCGAACTGCCATTAGCCTAAAATCGAGTAGTTAGTTTACTAGTAATTTCAGTGTCTGAGCTTATATTACATAGTTACAAAGTTACTTAGGTAGCTTCAAACCGTTCCAATAAAAGCGTGTTAAAAATGTAAAAAAAATTTTGGCATACAATTTTTTTTAAAAACTATAATATTTAAAAGAGATATGTACTTACAATTTTTTTAAAAACTATAATATTTAAAAGAGATATGTACTTACTAGAGTGACTAGATAATGCACACACCTATATACTATGAATTTAGAAACTGAAATTTGGTCAGAGAGTGCACTAAGAAAGGATTTCTCGAACTTTCTATGAGAAGGGAAAAATTGTATTTTCTATTTTAAAGTCCCCCCATACAAAGTTGCGGCCGGCGGCTAGTTCATTTATATACTCATCTGAACCTGACACTCCCAGTATATTACAGTATAGTATAACCTAAGGCCGCGACATTACTTCATTTCGTGCAAACATTTCTCCGGAACAGGCAGCTGTGCAAGCGCTGTCACTCGCCATTAGACAGAGCCTCTGTTTACTTCGCTAGTAGAGGGCAGGGTTGGCGAAATTGTTATTTTTATATTATTATATTTAACTTAAAAATATATTTTTTTTAGGTATGTAGATGAGCGAATCAGGTCACACGAATTTCTGTAAAATTTTGGCTTTTTGGCGATATCCTTTTTTAGAGTATAGAGTACAGATAGTAAAATTTAGCATGTGAAAATATTATTTAAATGTGCAGTACGTAGAGAAATAAAAAAATATACAGACCTGCCAGCGACTATAATAAATAATATTTTTTATTTATTATGCACCTAAATAGAAGAGAAGAGTATCAACCCTAATATAATGCAGAAATATAATAATTCTAGTACACAGTACAGTATAGTGTTTCGACCATGCTGTTTGCCCGCTACCCTCTAATTGAACGCGACTCACTCGCCTCCGCCATTCACTATACTAAATGTAATAATTCACTTGAAATATGAACTAAAATATCTAAAACCTGCGGCTTTGCTCGCATTGTTAAATGAAAATAGCTAATAATTATATTTAACACGCGACACATTTTACAGTAGATTATATCATAATGATATATGATAGTGATGATATATGAGTGACTAGATAAATATTTCTTTTTTACTTCCACGCTGTACCCAGCACAAAGCAGGTTAAGCAGAGAAAATCTAGTTCCCCAACTCAATGTCGCGCTTCACCTGCAGATCCTAGCGAAGAAATAAAAGTATTTAATATTTAATTTTTTCGAGTGGAAATCGAATGTGCGGCTTGTCGCGTTTACAGTCGCAAGCGCCACGACGGGTCTCATTAGCTGTAGTATATCGTTCCTTCCTTGATAAATGGACTATTCAATACAGAGTTTGTCAATTCTAACACAATAAGTTCGTGTTATACCACAAAACTCTTCAACTTTATAATATTAAGTACAATTTAGGTAGAGACTTTCATTTTCAGATATCAACTCTTATTATATTATTAGCTCATTTGCCTAACTAGACTTGCATAGGCAAACTATTTTAATTTCATGTTTCAGAAGATAATGTAATAAATTTTTATTCAAGATGAAGATTTCAAAATATTCGACGAGAACAGACCTGCGCGTAACTCTTTTATTCTATATCTACTGTAAAGATATATTTTTGACCTAAAAATTTTATGGAAATCATCTTAAAATAGAATTCAGTCGAGCTGGATCTACGGACTCAAATACATTCTATAGAGTCTAATACAATATAAGCACGGTTCAATAAAAATAAGAATATCGAAACACCAATGAAATTTTGAATATTTTTATGGTGTATCTACGACATAATTTATATTTTTTCATGCATTTCTCTTTCAAAGAGACAATTCTCTGATTTCCATATTTTAATATTAAACAAAGTAAAATAAAAACTAAACATATGATTAAAAAAACCGGTTAAGTGCGAATCGGAACCGCCCACCGTGGCTGTATCAATTTCGGGATAGAAAGTCAACGGCAAGTGCAACTTATAAAAGTTGATAAATTTAAGTTTTGCGAGTATAATGTGCTCTTTGATTACACGGCGAACAATATACAAAATGCAGCAAAATCGATGCATACATGCTCGAATCTTTTAATTGCGTTGTCTTAGAAGCTTCATTATTTTGTGCTTCAATATGAATATATATGTATTGGACTATGGACTCCGACCCCAGTGTAGATTGGATAGGAAACTGAGGTAATCATTTCTATATTCGAAACTAAATAAATATGAAAGTTATAAAACAAACTAACGTTTCCACAGTAGCTGTGTTGGTTTAGCTATTAAGGTAGCCGTTACCGATGCGGACAGTCATCCCACAACAAACGTGAGCTGGCGACTTTTGAATGAACTCAACCTGACTGCGGAAAGATAACTGTTTCTTACATATGTATTTTGTATGTAACAATGTCAAGCAGTTCATAATTTATTAAAAAATTTATAAATTTACATATTGGATTTATCGTTGTTGAAAATTTTTCAAAATATAATTTCAGTATCAATTGTCTCTCAAAGGAAAGAATTATTTTTGGTGAACGAAGTGTTTCCTTAAAAAAGCGTGAAGTTAATTAAAATTTTAAAAATATATTAAAGTGTCCACGTTTTGGGTAATTATACATTCATATCGCTCTAATTAAGTAGTTGTGAGCGATAAGGACGTTAGCACGCAACCTGTTGTTCCGCGAAATATGTCGCCTTTTCTTATATAATTATGTTTATAATTTAAATTTATTTTTGTACAAAAAAATTAACCTGTTTTAGAAATCATTGTAAAATTAATAAATAATAGACAATTATTATGTATTAAAGGATTTATTAATATTAGCTCCACTCTGAGTGATTATGGTGTATGTTAAATTGAAGTCCATTTTGATATCCACTATATTTTAATTTATATTTTCAAACTCATATATTTTTATCTTATTCGTTTATATTGAGGTAATTTTTGAACCTACACTATACATTAAATTATTTAATTAGTAACTACTTACTCCTCAACTATGTTACAGTGAACAATCGACACTGAACTGAAAGTGAGAACGGAGACATTAAATTTACTATATTAGTATCATAGCATAACTAAATTATGAACGTAGCTAGATTGCGTATGTGAACGCGACAGGTTGTGGGTTCGATTTTCTATCCAGTAAATGAAACATTTTCTCGCTCTGGTAACAAGTCAAAGCGCCTTGTTGAGTTCCATCACTCAACACGCATTACCTCCAGAATTTAACGAAAAATGCGAAACGAAAGTTTCCTAATGGGATCTGGATCTTAACACTAGGTTCCCAGGTCCACTCTGCCTACCTTATTGCCAGTTATTTGCGGGATACAACGTGAAGCTATAAAATTGAAAGTAACAATAACTTGATTAAATAAGTTTATTAGTTATCTAACAGTGTACAATGTACGAGTACAAAGTATGTCGTCAAATACATTTTACGACGTCCCCACTGACTACTTGCACACGGAAGTGTACATTTGATACGTTACTGCTATGTTTTAATTAGTTCAGCTCTTTTATGACGGAATAAAATTATTTGGGATTCACTTTATGTTTTGGAGAATACGTGATTGTAATAGTTTTGGTTTGTATTTACCTATGTGCATATGTATATACGTATATTATACTTATAAATTAAAACAGCTTCACGCTGTATCCCGCACACATTAGGACAGAGGGAATCTAGTGTTAAGACACTCCGTTCTCCACTTTCTGCCGAATTCTGGAGGCATTGCGTCAGTGGCAGAACTCAGCGCCGCGCCTTTGCCTCGACACCAGAGCGAAGAAATGGAAATATAAATTTAAGTAAATATTTCATCTCCTCGAGTGGGGATCGAACCCACAAGTGGTCGATTTACAGTCACAATTTGTGCCCCTGCGCCACGACCGGCCTTACGATATCATACTTTACTAATTGAAATATTTATTTATTTCATTTCCAAAAAGTGGAAAACAAAAGCGTATTAATAGGGACAGAGTGTCTTACCACTAGGTTCTATCATTGACACCAGGATCTCCATTTACCAATCTAGGCTACTATATATGTAAAATAATATTATACAGTTAATATACTTTGGTAATATTGCTTTTTTATGATAACAACGTGTAAAAAATCAAGTACTTTCCTCGTCAAACCCATGCATATCAATCAGCTCTTTCACAAAAATTTAATATTCCTCAATTTCACAACCAAATGGCAACACGCTGCCGTCACGCTCACAGTGCCATCAACGATTTTTCACTACTAGCTACTCAAATCGTGTTATCACATCGCCTAGGTGTCACTGTCGCGTACTAAAACGAAATTTTACACTCGAAAACATTTTTTATCGGCGTCACGAAGTATATTTCATTTGATGGAGCCTCTAGAGGTGTTAACGAACGCCGTAGAAGAGGCTCGTTAAAAAAGATAAAAAGGTACTACAATAATAATTCACCGTCATTTGCCAGCATTTTTTATGTGGGCACAATGATAGAATGTGTCGCCCGCTGACACTTGTGGGGTTGTGTTAACCTTTTCTGATTTAATGAGTGATATTGTCTTCTGGCTGGTGTCATTTTTGTTATGTATAAATGGATATTATTCTAAATTTTGTTGTAATTGTTGTGTGTGGACTTGTGAATGTAAAAAGTGAATGATGTCTAAAAAAATTAAAATTTCTGTATGCCGTAATGGCGAATTCAGAGCCTAGCCTGATGCTCATTGTAGGTATTCAATATAATAAAAGCAGTTCTAATAAAAGAAGCTCTAATTTTTTCTAGTAAGCAGGGTATGCGAGGGGAACCTTGTGTTAAGACACTCGGTTTCCTGGTTTCCGACAATTTTTTCGACATTGCATGTTGAGTGAAGGAATTTAATGCAACGCTTTGTCTACTTAGCAAAATGAAAAAAATAAAATTATTAATTCCACCGAATGAGATCCGAACCCACAACCGCCGTTTTTGCCGTGTGATCCCGGCCCAGAATAGGATCATCCTGGTACTGGTGGTGTCGTAAGAGGCGACTAAAGTACGTGTGGTAGAGTCACGTCGCCAGCAATGGCAACACGCATGGGCAGACTCGACCGGATCATTACCACCCCCGGCATTTATAACCGGCGTGAAGTAGTGGCTTTATGCCACTGCGTTTCGCATCAGGTAATGCCGGGCCCCGGCGCCCAACCCATCTTAAAGGCCGGCAACGCACCTGTAGCTCCTCGGGGGTTGCACGGGGTCGTGGTCGGCGGTAATCACTTACCATCAGGTGATCCGCACGCTCGTTTGCCGTGTCTTTTCCATAAAAAAAAAACCCACAACCATCGCTTTTACAATCAGACCGGATTATTCTTTTGGATTTCTTAGCTTAGATTTTTCTGTCTAGATTTTAATTCCACGTTAACACATTCCAATATTCGTCACGTTTCCTGTCACCGAGTATATCCGTCACTGACTCACAGACTTACTCATTTATATAAAAAGTACTACAAGCTGCAATAGAAACTCCATTATAACCTAAGATGCCTTGGTTATTCAATTTCAAGTGTATAAATAAGTCAAAGATATTTTCTTCTACTTTCTACGTTTTAAATATCAGGAGGTGGAACGTATAACATAAGTAGCTAACTTAATAAAAGCAAAACATATTAGGAATTGGAGAATGGAGTGTCTTCTTCTTCTCTGCTCCTATCCTGCTGTATGCGGTATGTTTTAACTTGTGGACTAGACGAATTATCGAATGTAATAGTGAGCACATTTTGCCATACTATTAAATAGCGTTGTTAAATTAAAGTCGCTTTTTATTAATATTTTACTATGTTATAATATTAAGTAACTACTATCAACAATAACTAATGTATTGGTAAATTAATAGATCGAAATGATTTTTTTCTTTAAATAAATTAATAACGTTTAAAATTAATAATCGTTTAACACAAAAATAATTACACGCAAATAGTATTAGAAATAAAAAACCTTAACACTCTGTAACAACTTGAAGGCGCAATTTTTTGTAGTATATACACCTACCTACCTCGAAGTATATGTTGTCTTGTCTTAAATAAATAATTGATTATCCTTTTTGTTCTCATGGCATATTGGTATTTAGGGTTCTGTATATCAAAAGAAAAAAAGAATTAAAATCTAAATCTACAGTCCTTAGAGCATAGAATACAGCTACTAAGTCAACACAATCAAATGATACGAGCGTTTACACCGCTTACTCGTTTATGCTGCATGTCGTATGAAATTCGCCGTATAATCAAAACTAAAGAGAGTACCTCATGTTGACTTGAATTATGAAATTTGACAGGAAGTGATAACTTGCAATATAAATAAATTTAATAAATCGTATGTGTAAATCATGAAATTGGTACGGAACCCTCGGTCGGTGAGTTCGATTCACACTAATACGTTTTTTTTTCTACTTATAATAAACAGTGTCTACAATCTAGATACATCTCGTTTAAAACATAACATCGTATGTTTAATTTAATAAGATTTTTTTGCATCTACAGAAATCAAAGTTCAAAATGGCTATACTGGTTTCTTTATGATTTTATTTTAATATTCTATTTATTAATTAAATAATAGGTTTATTTGTTGGACCCTGACTGTACATGTGTTGGCTGTGGGTTCGATTCGCACTCGATACAAGATTATATTTCAAACCAAAATAAATACCACTACACTATGTTCTTTCTGTTCAATTTAAATGGGCCCCTTAAATCTACAATAGTTAATGAATTTTGAGTCACCAGTCCCAAGCACTACTCCGAATTTCTTATCCGAATGGTATGCTGGTATATATAAGAACTTACTTCTCTTCTTCTTATTTAACTTCAGGGTACGAGACTAAGAATATATATTTTATTTAAGAACTAAACCCGTATTCTAAAGCTTTTTTTTTTTTTTTATGGAAAAGGACAAGGCAAACGAGCGTTCGGGTCACCTGATGGAAAGTGATTACCGCCGCCCACGGCCCCGTGCAACACCAGAGGAGCTACAGGTGCGTTGCCGGCCTTTAAGGTGGAGATAGACGCGCTTTTTGAAGATACCCATGTCGTATCGACCTGGAAACACTGCCGCGGGTAGGCCATTCCACAGTTCCGTGGCACGTGGAAGGAAGTTCCTACGAAACCGCACAGTAGTAGATTGCCACGTATCCAGGTGGTGTGGATGGTATTTTAACTTGTGACGTACTGTGCGGTTAGAAAATTCGGCGGCAGGTAACAGGTCAAACAGTTCTTCAGAACACTCCCCATGATAAATGCGGTAGAGAACGCACAACGAGGAGACGTCTCTACGCAAAGCCAAGGTGTCAAGCCTTTCACAGATCATTGGGTCCCCAATGATTCGAATGGATCTCCGTTGTATGCGATCAAATGGTTCAAGCTGATACTGGGGTGCACCGGCCCAGAGATGAGAACAGTACTCCATATGAGGCCGAACCTGGGCCCTATATAGGGCCAATCGGTGTTTTGGCGTGAAGTAACGTCTCGCTCTGTTGATGACCCCCAGTTTCTTCGAGGCCAACTTGGCCTTGCTTTCCAGATGATCGCGATACTGGCAGTCACTCGAAACATTAAGGCCCAATATACTGATACTGGGCGCGGCTGTAAGGGGAGTGTTTTGGAAGACTGGTGATACGATAAATGGGATTTTTTTTGTGGTTAACGCGCAAACTTGTGTCTTCAGGGGGTTAAACTGAACTAAGTTCTTTTCACCCCATGAGGAAACATTGTCGAGGGACGCCTCAACAGAAGACACAAGTTTATTTCGGCACTGTTCAGCGTTTTCCCGAGAAAGACTTGCTCGGCCGGAATAAACAGCGTCCACCGTGCTGTCATCCGCATAGCAATGAATGCTAGAATTCTCTAACATGTCATTGATATGCAGAAGAAACAGCGTAGGGGACAGCACGCAGCCTTGGGGAACGCCAGCGTTCACGGGCATATGTTTCGAGCAAAAACCGTCGACAGCGACCCTGATGCTGCGCCCAGTGAGAAAGCTGGCGATCCACTTGCATAAATTCTCGGGAAGCCCATAGGATGCTATCGTATTCTAAAGCTAGTTCATATGCGAAGGTATAAACAATCGACTGTCATAATACAAGAATAACTTATAACAAACAAGATCTATTGACTCGATTGTGTAGTGTGTTTGACTTGCCAAGCAACAAGCACATAAAATTTCGCACTATCATACTTTAAGTATTACATGACCATTCGTTCAATTAAGTTATTTGACACAAGACCACGAATTAACAAAAGATCACGAATTAACACTTTTACCGGAATTCGAGACATTCCTTGTTGAGTGGTGGAACTCAACGCTGCATTTTTCCTACCATAGTGGGGTAATCATTCATTCAGGATTGTATCCACAACTAAGAGGTTGGTCTAGATGGTTCATGAAATTCCTAATGGGCCTTCCACTAGAAATGTCTATATATTCTTATAGAAAACAACTAAAATTAGATTTTCAGTACACAGAATCAAATACCAACCTGATTAAAATAATATCTACAGTATCTAGTTACATACACGGCGTCTCACAAAGGTCACCTTGGAACCACATCCTACAGACAGATTGAATGAGCAATTATATACAATATAAAATCAATAAACTAAATAGATTTGATTTATTATTCATAACTTTTTGCTTGTACTCAAAGAGAAGGTCAATCTTGTCTGTAATGAGCATATATGTATAATATTTTTATGCTGTAGTAATGTAGTTGAAATTTCGAATTGAACGTAGTAAATGCGGATTCGAATATGATTCGTGATAGTGATTATAGGGATTATTTAAGACAGTAGTTAAGGTTATTACAAACTGATTTATTCCTAATACCGCGGTGGAAATCAGAGCGAAGAAATGAAAATATAAATTTAAACAAATATGGGAGAATATTTATTTCTTTGAGTGGGGATCGAACTCACAACCAGTCCATTTTACAGTCACACTTGTGTTTGCCCCTGCACTGCGCCACGACTGGCCTCTAATATTTCAAAAGCCGTACAGTACTGTATTTGCATAGAAAATAAAGTTATTTCTCTTTATAGTCAGTAGTATGATAAAGACTCATTCTTTACTTAATAAGATATGAAAATGTCATGAAAATGAAACGAAACAAAAAAAGAGAAGAAACTTACTAAGTACTAGATTCTGCTTGCTCCTCTTACATAGTTAAATGAAAATAACTAAGAATTGTGTCATGACACGTGTGACATGACACATTGTAATTGGATTATATCGGAACTACTAAGAATATGTAATATAATATAATCTATAATCACCCTTAAATGGACTATATAACACACTTTTTTTTTTGAAATTCAAACTTATAGTTCCTGAGATTTGCACGTTCAACTCTTAAACTTTATAATATTGGTAATAAAATAATAATAATAATGATTATATATTAAGTTTTTAAATATATTTTGAAAGTTACGATTTTTTCAGCTATAAAGGAAGTTCAGGTTTGTCAGTCGATGATACATTTAAAAGGCAGATGCAATACGGAGTGTATTTGTATGTAATGCTTAATGTTGTTAGTGACAGATTTACCGTGGGACGGGTTTTTGCTTCCACCACGTGTACAGGATTTCAATATTACAAATATAATTTGTTTTTTATATATATTACTAATATTATAGAACTGAAGAGTTTGAGCGCTATTCTCAAAAAGTATTTATCTAAGTTTTTTGCTGGAGAGTTCACGTTAATTCTTTCGTGTAACCTACTGTGTCGTAAATCATTTCGTACTGCTTTCTAAATAGCTGAACTAAACGTAGAGCTTTGCATAACCAAACCAAATTATGATCATACAGAAGTGATCCACTTCTGTGGACGGAAATATTTTTTATTATTATTTCTAGTGGAAATTGAACCAACACACTCGCCACGACAAAAAATGTCAAAATTTTGCTACAAAGAGGTTTTTCCATATTATATTATTTTAGATGTGTGAATAACGCCTTAAGATATTATAAAGTAATAACAATTTTGAAATTCTAATTTTCGATCTTTAAAAAGCCCAAACAAACTAAAATGGCAAACATGCGCGGGCGCATGTACGTCGTTAAATATTTTGACAGCTTGATTGTTTTATTTGCACGATGTTCGAAAACAGTGATTCAGACTTTTTATACCTATTGTATATATTTTAAATTTAAGTTTGAAAATATTTTAAATGCATACGCATATGTGGCCCAAAAGCAATATCATTTTTATACGTTCTTCGATTTGGAAATTATAAATTTATATGTTTTTAAATCCACTTTGGAGATGTTCATAAATAGCTTTACGGTGTTTCCGCATAGCAAGTAGAAAGAAAGAACCTAATGCTAAGATGCGTTCATCATACACCGCTTTATTTTTGAGACATTGCACGTTGAGCGGCGGAACTCAATGCCGTGCTTTGTCTAACAAAATTGGAAAATGAAAATAATTTGCATATGCTCCCAATCAGAAATAATCCATCCCCGAGAGGGAATTGAGCCCGCTGTTATCACGTTGCCGTCAGTCTCGGCATGTCTTTTAACTTAGGATGGAGAAAAAACTCGACATATTATTCTTTATTAATATAAGAGAACTCCTAATATAAGAGATATTTCAAAATGTACAATATCAAATTCTTCTTAGATTTATCTTACATTATGCGTCATAACGATATTAAACATAACTAAGATAAAAGTTTTCTCAGAACTATCGCAAAGGTCATGCGAATATATTTATAGATAGAATAAAAAAATATATAACATTGTTTTTTTATGTAGAATATGATTGAGCCCGTATTTATAAACCAATCTCAACTCTGAAGTCGATCTTGAGATGTCGTGTTCATTAATTATATAAAATAAAAAAGGCATCTGAAGATCGCGTTTTATAAATACTAACTATAGTTATTATAAGTAACAATATTTATCACAAATAACAAACACTAATTATCTAAGAAAATATAACTGTACCTAGTACAGTAGAGTAGAGTACAGTCTACCCGTGACCACGGACTACTGTAAAGTGTTCGAAGCTTCGGGTTCTCCCAAAAATGTATAAAATACAAAATATACGCGATTAATCCGGTAAAAATAGTTTCATTTACAAAATATAACTGGTTGTGACTTACTGGTTGAACTCAACGCCGCCAATAGTTATTCCTAATTTTATAAAGACATAAGTGCAATATTTTTACTCATTACCTATCGTAATATTTAATTATACCTGGACATCCTAAAAAGCGAGTTCATTAAAAAAAGCTTAAATAATACATCCCCGCTCCTCAGTAATACTAGCAGCTCACGGCAGGAATGCATGGTGGCCTCGTATCGTACGATACAATTAAAATCTACTTGTTATTTAATATGTTAATATATTATAACTTCATACTATTTTCTTCGTTACCTTGCTATACGTCAGACGTATGGCATGGAATATACGGCAGAGATAACCTGGTGACGAGATGCTCCGCGCTTTATATATACTGTATAGGGGCACAAGGGTGTGACTCTATCTTACGCGACGGTTGTAGTTTCGATCAACACTCGAGGGAATCAATTATTTTCATTTCTTCACTCTGGCACCGGTGTTGAGTTACGCCACCAAACACACAATGCCTCAAATAATTCGGTGGAAAGTGGGGAACTTCGTGTAGGTGTGTATCATATCGTGTGGAAAAAATTAAATTGGCACAAAAAAAATGGTATATCCAAAGAGGAAACCTGTCCACGAAATATTATATTTATTAAAATAAAGTTTGTCTCGTGCCAAATATATATTTTGGCACACGAAGCAAAACAAGCCGATATATGGCAGATCTAATACAAGATTCACAATAATATTGACAATGGCTAGACTTTAGTTATAGAATGTCTTAGTATGAGAGTTACATTTGTTTACGTGTAAATATTGTAATTTCTGAGTAAATTGCACGACAAATATGATAATTAACTAGAAAAGTCCTATATAAAAATTGGATTCATTAGATGGTGACTTTGTTTGACACACACACATTTTGCTTAATTTATAAATATTAAATCCTACATGGATAGGATGTTAAGACACATTAAGACACTCCCATTCCGCACTTTCCGACGAATTTTGGAGGCGTGACCTCGTTATGGAAACGAGGAAATAAAATTCAATCAATTTCATACATTTAAACTATATAAACTTATCGTATTTCATGCCATTTCAAACTCTCGAGTGGAAATTGAACCCACAACCGTGGCGTTTTCCGTGGCGCGCTTGTGTGACCACGACGGCCGGTTTATGAATAATAATGATAAAAGAATAATAAACATTTACCCCATTCAGGATTTCATCTGGCACCTTTGTATTTACTACAAATATTGACAGATGCTGTATCTACTGCCATTTCTATTTGTATAATCTCATATTTTTAGGATTCCGTACTTCAAAAGAAAAAAGAATATTAATATTAATATCATATATTCGAATCGACGGGCCCTCAGTGCAAGAAAAAATAAGATACGAGAATTTCTGCATCGTTTTTGCTACATTTTGTATGACAATCGCCACTTAATCAAAACCTTTGTGGTTCTTTCTGTGGATCTACAGTTATGAAATTTGGCACGAAGTGAGAAATTACCGTAAAAATAAAGAAATAATTCGGAAAAGTGAAAATTACAAACTTATATTTGTATTATTTCATACAAATGGAATGCGTGGACGTACACATTCCTTTTGTATGAACTAAAACAAAAATGCTAACTTAAGTGAAATGAAATCCTAGAGGGTAGTTTCCGTGCACCTACCATTATGAAATTTTGCAAGAAGTGACAACAAATATAAGAAGAATTATAAGGTATACTTTCCGTTGGTCTACAGCTCTGAAATTGATATGGAACACCGGTGTACCATTCCGCCCCGCACTTAACTGATTTTTTGTACTAAACGTCAAAATATGACATTTTAAAAGATGAAAGAAGTGTACAAAAGTTTCAATTGTTCGTCCCCTCATGATAATCTTTTGAAACGACTTTGGGAACGATGTCACTTTTAAATTTGATGCCTTATAAGCTTAATATTTTATTTAGCTTCACGCCTAAGGTAGGTAACATGGTATAAGATATGTTAAGAAGAGAAAGAAGTGTCTTGGCACTAAGCTCGTCCAGCCTACTAACTGAAGAAAATATCATATAGAAACATACGCATACACTCACTTAATAGATGTTTTTACCGAGCAGTTGTAAAACAGAACCCATCTAACACTCGGGTGGTCTGACTACTTAACAAAAATTTTTTAAAGTTTATATGTTTCGGCCATTAAATATGAAAATGGGTTAATTTTTATTGTTCAAATATCTTGAGGTTTTCTTAAATTATCATAAAAATATTTAAATGTATCGTAAAATTCAATTTGTAATAGTTTATTTTTATTGATAATATTTTTTTTATTAGCTGCACGCTGTAGCGGCAGCAGAGCAGCAGCATAGCAGAAATAGTCCTAAACAATGGCAGTTTCTCAGTTCTTGCCCAATTTTGTCTACCAGAATGGGGAGATGAAAATGAATTAAATACAATCATTCCCCGAGCAGAGATAGAGCTCACAACAACTCAGAGACTGTCTCACTGTGCCACCATCCACGTCTACATATTTAAAACGTATTTCTTTTTCGAAATAAATAAATCTCGTAATAGTAAAACTATAAAAAACTAATTAACTAAACAAATATTTGAACAGTAAACAAACAAGTTAATAATTTACCAGTGACATATTTTAAATGTAAATGCTCTACTGAGTTAGCGAAAGCGGGGATAAGTTGGGACAGCGGTTAAGATAATTTGAGATGATAACAGCCATCCCGAAGCTTACACTCGTATAGATCAACGTAAATAAGTAGATGTGACCTGAGGTTTTTTAGGGCAATATGACAATAGACTGTCGGACTACTATAAGCGAGATAGGCGTGGATTCGATTTAAGCTCTGGGGAACGGCTTTTTCCCCTCCTATGGGAACCTAGATAGAGATAACCTAGTGTCGTCGTTCGTTCTTCGCTTAACGCCCGAAATCGAGACATTGCGTGCTATATTCATTTTAATAAAAATATTTAGTTAACGAGTTCCGCCAATCCATACTTAATATATCAGAAAATAGAAATGTCTTAGTACTAGCATCCCTCTGCCCATCTTAAAACGCGTGAAGCAGCATTTCTATACAATAAATATACTTTGCCGTCTAAAGTCCGTTATCAGTCAGGGAGCATCGGGTCACAAGTCCGCGGGGGACGCGGTACGATGGATGATAAGAAACTGACCGACTGAGCTGCCATTGTCGACTGGACTTCAACACTTTTCTCTTGTATATGGGCATTTTGTTTTTCAATATAAATAGAGACTTGTTGACTTTTGTGGAATTTGTTGATATAATTTTACAATATATTAAGGTTATTAAGATTTTTTTTAAGATAATTTATCTAGTAGTTGTATGTAAGTTAACATTAATTATGTATAAGTTGCCTAAACAATGCCAATTAAATATAATTAGTTACATAAATAAACCGACTTCCATCGGATTCCATGATTCTGATTAGAACCTAACCAATTTTTTATCAAACTGTCCTTGAAGTGTGTCCTTTCCAATAAAAAAAAGAATTATTAAAATCGTTTGCCGTACATATTTCGCTCACATACTTAATGCGGATTTAGGACTTATGTAATTTTCTCATTGATAACATTATCGGAGTTGGACTATATTAAAATGGGACTAGATGGGAAGCAAATATTAAAATAAAAAAGAATCATTAAAATCGGATTACCCAGTCACAAGTTCTAAGAAACAAAAAAATACAGTCGAATTGATAACCTCCTCTTTAAAACACCCAGGTTAAAAAAAATTAGACAATATACTTAATTACACTAGTATTACGACTCCGTTCTCCACTTTCCGCCTGAATTCCTGAAGCCTGAAGTAAGTAAGACTTGGCAGAGCTCTAATCATGTAAATAATTCATCTCTCCCAGCCGAAATCGAACGCACATTTGTCGTGTTTACACCCAGACGCTGTGATGCTGTGCCACGACGACCTCTCTCCTATTACTAAAGCATTTTTAAATTCATATAACAATAACTATGTCGAAACAGCCTCAGTATTTAAATATTGATAGTCGCACGATAGGCAATGGTAATCTATTCAATTCCAGTTAAGATACCATCTCCTAATATGTAAGCTTATTGTGGAAACCATTTGTACCAGATTGTGATAAAATCATCTACTTAACGAATACTATGCGTATTTTAAAACTGTTCAGATTATATTACTTTAAATGTTGATTTCAATCAACTATTATGCTATCACATATTTATGAAATTTTTGATAGTTATCACGAAAATGAAGCCGTCGTGGCCCGGTGGTCTGGGCGTCCGGTGGCGGAGTGCCATAATACTTGTTTCCCAAGTTTTCTTTGTATACCCTGTCATGTGCATGTGAGTTACAACGTGAAGATAAAAGAACATGAAAATAAACAGAAATTAAAATATAGTGGGGAACGAAGTGTTTTAACACTAGGTTCCCTCTACCTACTCTACTATGTGCGTACAGAGTGAAGCTGATTTAATTTAATTTCATTTAAAAAATATACTTTAAAAGATTTGGTTATAGAAAAAAACAAGCACGGCGTTGAATTCCGCCACCCAATATGAAATGTCTGTATAAACGAGTACAGACAAAGCAAGAATACTACAATATACAGACAAATAATTCTTCAAGCTTAAAAATGAAAACTAATTCAACAAATTATACTCATAAACGAAACTTATACAGGCATGAATGTACATGTACATATGAATAAAAAGGAAAATACTAAAAAGCCTTAGAACTATAAACTTTAAAATTAATTGGTAAACAAAGTTCGAGGAAGTGGGCCAATTATGTAAAATCTCCATCCTATATTTTGGCGACGAGCCAGCGCTAGCCGCCATTTCGTGAACAATACGACGCCATCTTGCTGTGCCATTGTACGCAGAAAATGTGACCGGATGTTTGGTTCTATCGCCAAATGACTATTTGAAACATTAAATGCTTAGACATATTAGAAGAAAAAATTGTATAAGCTCTTTGATTTATATTCTTTTCTATATTATTTTCAATATGAATTATCATTTTTAAAATATTATACATTATTATACTATTTTTAAGAAACCATACTTTCAAGTTTTGTATCATATTTAATGCGGGACTCAAACTGGCTCTTTTTGGTATAAAAACAAAAAAATACTGAAAAACTTACATAATTCATTTTTTGGTAGTAAATAGATAAATTTCCAAATTACTTCACTTCAAATGAAAATCTCTAACTGGATTAATCCCTTATTTTTTGTACTTTATATTATTGGAAATCCGACGCTTCGAACACTTTATCTGTATCTTACCACACCAGAGACGTGCGGTGAGTTTGAGACCTCAAAGTTTTTATAAGTGGGTCTCAGGTAGTAAAAAGATTCTAACCGTCTTCTCTATTTCAATTCGAATACTTCGTGGATTATTATAAAGATGTGAGGTTAATGAAACCTGATGTAATGGTTTGTAAGATACAGTTAGCTTATTTTTCTCACAATTTTGAGTTATTACGTGTTGAGTGGAGAATGTCAATCTAGTTTTGGATCAATGAAATAGCAATAATTTAACAAGTATCGAATCCACAGCCATCAATTATATACAATCGAATACTGTACCACAACTTTTTTTAAAAAATCGTTTAAGACAAATAAACATACAGCAGCCCTACAATACATTAGTATATTCAGAAAACGAAACGTACTAATTATCGTTCCATAAATAGAAGGTAACTAAACACCTACAACGATTGTTGAACGGTAGCGCATTAACTCCGAAAATGTGTTTATTAGTGAATTCGACTCTACGTATTTCTGTTCTGTATTAAGTTACACGATATTTTTGGACTAATGTCGGTAAGAATGCATAATTAAGAAGCATTGAATTTCTAGTAGTATTGAAATAACAAGTAATTTTAATCTGGTAAGAAACTTTATTTTACTTAGATATACGAGAAAATGTATGATTCAAAAGTTGATAATGCTTTATTTATAATTATTCAAGCTAGAAATAAAAGAAACTAAAACCCGGTATTACGATTAATATTAAGTTACAAAATGACATTAGCACGCATTACTCAACGCAAGGGTCCTGATTGAGTGATTCCGTCTGTCACTGTTATTGTTATTAATTATATATTTATTGGTCTCTACACTGACTTGGATGCTGTAACATTTGTCGGGAAGAGCGATATGAAGAAATAAATAATAATAAAAAAATCGAAATAATGATAATAATTATAATATTACCCATTAATAGGATCTATCTCATTAATAAGTAATATTATTATGTGTCGCTACCGAAGCCAATGTTATATTGGCTTTGGTGGGTAAAGAAGAAGAAGAGGGTGGGTACTCTGTACCTGGAAAATTTGCAACCACTACTTCGCTGTTTGAGAGGATGACGACAGAGACAACGGCGCCCTCTGCAGGACTCGAACTTCGGCTTGCGGCTGTCGATCGGACTGTAATTATTACCATTATTCAGTCCTGTTTATGGGTTCCTCGTGCTTTTTACGAGATCTTCTTTCAGTATCATCTTTACTTTGTTCTCAAAGGTCAACCGAGGTCTACTCTTATCTCTCTTAATACCTTCTCTTGTAATATTACTTTCTTATAAATATTATTTTAGACAAAAGAAAGTTAAGTATTTTTTTAAAAGCTACTATCAGTACCATATCCAACACTCGCTATACAAAGTGCAGCGTTAATCTATTGTGTAAAATTACAAATATTGCTCTTAAGTTTAGAATGGACCATGGATGACTCTGGTAACAAGACAAAGTACGGCGTAGAGATACGCCACTCAACCCGCAGTGGTCTTGAAATTTGGACCGTGCGCGGAGAATAAAGTGTCTTAATACAAAGTTTGAAGTTAAAAAAACTGTTATCCTGTAGTGACATCTGTTAGTGACATTTTTGACATAACAATTATACAATTATTTTATCTATTACTAAAAGTAGAAATATAACATGAATACTCGCTATCGCGTACACACTGTGTTTGGAATCGGACAGAATAAATTAATATAAATAGTTCTAAAACAAGTTTCGAGAACATAGTTATAAAATCTTTTGTCGCTACTGTCAAGTATACTTGATCTTTATTTACTAAAAATATATTTGCAATAGTTGTTATAGTTATTCAGGAAGCTAGTCGTAGCTCAGTAGTACAATCATGTGACCGTAAACGCAACAGGTTGTGTGTTGGTTTCGATTCCAGAAATAATTATTTAATATTTTCATTTCCGCCACTCAATATGCAATGCCTATAGAATTCAGCCGAAAGTGGGGAATAGAATGTACGTATAGTATAGTAGGTGTCCACAGCTTAAAGCTGAAAGACAATACAATTCGTTCTCCATTTTCTCCTATATAAAATAGAATAGTTAGAGAGAACCCAGAGTCAAGACACTGCTTTCTGCTTTCCGCTAGAGTCCAAGATGTTGAGGTGGTAAGCTCGACACCGCACTTAGTCGTATCAAAACGGAGAAATTTTAATAATTAAGGTTCCCTTGGGTGGAAATTAAATCCACAACTATCGCAGTCAGTAGCTGTCCCGTTACGCTATGATGGCTTCTACATTATTATTTAAAATATATTGGTATGTAAATATTTTAAGAAAAATAAAATTTAAAGAAACGAAACATAAATAAGCGTTTTATTGCTACATTTACATATTTCCTAAATAATATGAAACATTCATAAATTATTTAAAAAGTCCGTCGTTCCATTAAATAAATATCGCGAACATCAAACGTATATAATATGCTACTTTTATAACATGTTTTTATATACTAGCAGCTCTCGCGCAACTTCGCCCGCTTGATCTATACGAATATGTATTTAATATTATTTAAGTGTATTGACGGAATATTGGTTAATTACTTTAGTACGGTATACACTTAATACATCATAATTTAATTTTTTTGGTATCTCATTTGATATTACCCTCAAAGATAGTCGTATTTAGTAGAAGAATCTAGGTAAACGTATATGCGCACACCAAACGGAATGGGAATTACATTATTAAAAGTAACCTGTATGTTGCTCCACAATTCTCTCTATCTTTTAGAGAAAACCCCATAAAAATCGGTTTATTTCTTCCGCAGACTAGCCCGATAATGCAGAAAACACACAGATTTTGCAGAAACCGATACTTCAATTTTATTATGGGTATAGATGATACATATTATATTTTTTTAAAAGCATGTATTTATGTTAATGTTATCAAATAACTAACTTTTATTAACTTCACCTCGCATTAGCTAAGTGCTTGAATTTAATGAATCCATTTTTTGTGGATGATTTAAGCATGTATTTAAAAAATTTTGACTCTACGCTATATCGCGCGTGAGGCAGGGTAGAGCCTATCAGAGTGAGGAACTGAAAGATCCCATAACTGTCACGTTTACAAGCTTATTAATTGAAAGTGGAAAATTGCAAGTATCTTTTATTGATGTTTTAAACTACTGATATTTGATTACAAAACATTTAAAAAACGTATTTTTTATGTATTTTTATGTAACGTAGATAACATTTATTTTTATTTTTGTAAAGAAAAACATTAAAATTACACTTCTAAGTAGTTTAAAAGAGCGATAATAACAATCGCGATTTTTCGCTTTCGATACTTTAACTAGGGACTATCGAAATATTATTTTTTTTAGTATTTTTAGTTTCATATCTCTCTACTGGTCAGAGGTCAGAGCTCAGATCTACTGGTCGGATTTACTTTTGGGACTTTGGTTTCTTCACAGAAACTTACGAGTAAAAGTTATTCCATCACCAAGGAAATTTAATAAAGATAAGCTTTGCCTTTATAGCATGTAATTTAGATGTATTTTTTGAGAAAATGTAAAATTTATATAATTTAACGTTTGTTTACGGCCGCAAGCATAGGCTCGAGTCCCGCGAGGGGCGCCTTTACTGCCGATTTTGACCTCGCAAACAGCGACGTAGTGCTTGCACTTTCTCAAAATTATGAAAAATAATTGAATGCATTAATTATATAATCAATCCTATGGCAAAACATACTTTTGCATAATAAGACAATTACAGGTGGTGGCAGCACTAAATCGACAGACAGACACTATGTGGATAGTAAAGAAAACTTATGAGACATATTGAGATATGAGACATTATTAAACTAAATAACTTAAATTATATAAGCTATATTTTCACAGCGATTATGTTATTTTGCAGTACGATAAAAGTTATAGTTATTGAGGCCAGTCGTGGCGCAGCGGCACGAAGTGTGACTGTAAAACCGACTGGTTGTGGGTTCGATCCCCACTCTAGGAGATGAAATATTTACTTAAATTTATATTTCCATTTCTTCGCTCTGGTGTCGAGGCTAACTGATTTATTTTTTATTTATTTTATAAAAGTTATAAAATGTAGGTTCCGGTCTGTCAATATTGATCTTCAGCGTGGCCAAAATATGTCAAAAGGTCAAAAACTCTTAGGGCTCTTCTTAGCTTCTTGTATTCGATGATGATATCTTTTAAATCGTTGTATTTTTTAACAAATTTTTGTGGATTATTTTCTTTACCAGATAAAGTTGTAGGGACTTACGACGGATGTAAAGCGTTTTCTTATTTTTTATTGCCAATAAAGTGAACACTGCATATTACTGTATTTCTAGGTAAAATTTAGACGTTTATTGAAAATTGATTGAATAATAAATAACATACTGTATTAATTAAAAAAAACAGTTTCACGCTGCATCCCGCACACGGCAGGGTAGGCAGAGGGAAGCCGAATTCTGGAGGTACTGCGTGTTGAGTGGCAGAACTCAACGCCGCTTAGCCTCGACATTAGAGCGAAGAAATGGAAATATAAATTTAAATAAATATTTCATCTCCTAGAGTGGGGATCGAACGCACAACCACTCGGTCTTACAGTCACACTTCGTGCCGCTGTGCCACGACTGGCATTGTATTAATTACAAAACTTAATTGCTTTCAATATTAATACTATTGGTTGTTTCTAAATATTCAAAACTTATAGTTGCAGTAAGTATGCTTATTTAAAACGTTCATAATTTTTTTGTTTTTTTCACATAACTATGGCATGAGAATACAATATTTTTCGGAGATAATTAAAATTTTATGCTATTTGATTTATTTTCATTTTTTGTGGATAAATTGGTACATCCAGAAATGCAACAAACGCATAATAATAATAATTTTGACTTACTTGTTATAAACTGGAATGTCAACTATCAATAAACTGCAAGATTTAGATTGGCGACACCAGTCGGCACCTTCGTTGTGCACGTACCCTACACATATACACACGAGTATCGGATATAATCAATACAGTGGTGATGACAAATGTCCCCTCGAAAAGACTCCATTGTATTGTCCATAACTTATGATTAAAAGTTAATTTATATTTTGAATGTTATCACATATTATTATTATGTTAGAAAAAAAATATGACTTGGGCCGTCGCAGCGCAACGGTATCTGACTGTAAACATTGTGGTTGTGCGTTCGATTCCCACCCAGAGAAATTGTTTATTTTTATTACCCCGCTCTGATAACAAGTCATAGCGACGCTAAGTTTCACAACACAATTTCTTAAATTGTACTGAAATGACTATCCGCCGAATTCTGGAAGCATTGCATTTTGAGTGAGAGAGAGTGAGAGCTTAGAGATGCTAACAACATAAATAAGTTGTAACAAGCGTATAAGAATTTCGACGTAGCTTGGCGAGAACGTATGGCTCAGTGGTCAGAGCGCCTGGTCGGTTTCCAGGAGGCGCGGGTTCGAGTCCCGCTACGTTCAAATTTTTATACGTTTTCTAATTAAGTATATATCATTCCTAAGTGTGGATTAACACTTTAAAAATGTTTAAAACATATTTAAGTATAAAACAGTATTTCTGTTGGTTCCACAAGACGAAAACAGATAATAAATATGTTGTTTTTGATGCTTATTTAATAGAAATTTATAAATTCCAAATTTCATTACAAAACCTTGAAAACTCCAACAAAACAAATTGAAACTAAATACAAAATTGATTTAAGCATTGACATTTTATAAATAGTTTTCGTATGAAACAAATGGTTGCCCACGTTCTGTACTGTAACTTGAGACGGCCATAGAGATAACATCGCCACCCAACGAGATGCAGGTGTCTGTATATCATTTACCTATTATAATATGAATAGTATTTACCGAATATGTCGTATCTTATATACATGTATTTCGTGTAGTCGATGGTTGTGAAGGCCAGTTGTGGCGCAGAGGCATATTTATTTACATTTATATTTTTATTTCATCGAGGTGGCGTTGAGTTCTGCCACTCAAAACGCAATGCCTATAATACTTGGCGTAACTGTGTGTCTTAACACCAGGTTCCCTCTGCCTACCATGCTGTGTGCGGGATACAATGTAAAGCTGTCGTTGGATGTGGGTTCGTTCCGCACTTGGGAGAATGATGATATTTCATTTATTTTCATTTTCACGCTATGGTAGTCAAAGCGCGGCGTTGAGCCACCACTAAGTGTACAATGTCTAGGACATTGGATGGAATTGCCAGATCTGCTGCGGCAAAATCCTTTTCGTTATGTTGCCTATCCAGATCGCAATGTCTCAAAAATGGATAAAATGTAACAAAAGCTTTTAACTTCAATTAAAAAAAACTAATTAAAATATGACAAAAAAACTATATGACGACATACAGCCTTTTCGATACTCTTTCACTCATACGCAATGACCCATAAGTAAGCTGATATTCAAGAAATTCAATAAAACTGACTTAATAAAAAAAAATGTGTTTTTTTAAATTTCATTAGAAAAAAAATATCTTAAATAAATATATAATTATATTACCATTTTAATCGGCCGTATGTTACTTTATTTTATCTGAAATGATTTAAATCATCAAAGAAACGCCGATTCTGTGTGAATATTTTACATTTTGATGCTTAATTTAATAAATCTTTTTTTTTACCTTCAAGCATCTATTAAAATAAGGTGTGAATCTAATATTAAAACACCGTCCGTTCTCCAATTTCCGTACAGTGTTCAAGATATTAGGTGTTGAGTAGTGGAACTATACGACGGCTTCCGAATGGTAAAATGATTGATTTTTTTTAAATATAATGGTCGTCGCCTTGGGCATTTACTTTACCGAAATGAATTATTTTACCGAAATGAAGCATCATCTAACATCTAATAATTGTAAATCGACGAAAATTGAAGAACTCTACTAAATCTGGCAACCTATTGTTAAGACGCTCCATTCCCATTAAGACACTTGTGTCTCTACTTTCCACCAAATTCTAGAAGTATTGCTTACAAATTGGCAGAACTCAACGCCGCGCTTTTAGCTCATTACAGTGATGGCCTCACCCAAATAACTTATAAAACTACATTTTAAGGTACCCAAGCAAAGCAAAGCAAAGCAAACGCAAAGTCGCCAATTAACAAACAGCAGTTTTAAGTAATTTTAAGTAAGCAATTAACAGTTTTTGTGATATTTTTCCATTAATGAGCTGAGTTCAAAGGATCGCTAGTCGAGGTAGAGTCGCCACGCTCGCAGCCGCACCGCTGCGCCGCCGACGCGGAGATTACCATGACGAGACGAGATGCGTTTTGCATTCTATTGGAATTGAAATATCCTATCTTACAAAGGTATACGCGTGTAGAGTTGTTTGAACCAGATATATTTTTTTTATCGTTTCTCTTGGAAAGTCGATAAGACGATGATTTATATTAGAACTTCAAAATTTTCCATTTCTTTAAGGTTATATCAGCGTTCTTCAATTACTCACTTCACTTCACTCACCATGGTATGACGTGGAAAACTGATTTAATACTGCCCCCTGCCTACTTTATATACGCAGCATACAGCGGGAATTTGACTAGGCATAGAACAATTAATTACAGATAACCTCATATCCCACAAAATACTGAATCATACAGCATCTACACACGCATTAAATCGTAAGACGGTACGAGAGTATATTAACGAGGATATTAATGAGGCCAGACCGTTAATTACACGAGCCTTTCAGATTTATTTTGCACTCCACACACCTGCCGCCGTGTGGCTCTAATAAAGTGTGATAGCGCAAGTTGTCTACGGATGCTGCGAATTAGTTAGTACATTAGTACATGAGTAAAGTGATCTCTCTAATTGTAATTAAAGATAGTTGATGACTTACAACTTAGGAATAAGACTACGCTTTATTTATACAAATCCTCCCCTTTTTACGAAAATTGTGCAAACAGAAGAGTATAAAATCAGGAATAGTTATTGTTTATATGGAGATATATAAACTAAAACTGGCAAACTTCAGAGGTGCCGATAGCTAATAATTTTTTAAAGAAAAAAATAAAATTAAATCATTTTTCGCGCTTAACAAAGCAGGTTATCAATCGCTCCCAAGTTTTGTTCATAGTGGCGCAATGAAACGACAGCCACTGACTGAACAGAAACGTGATGCTTGTTGATTCAAACCCGACTCGACGGATGATGGTTCGGAGGGTAAGTCAGAATCAGAGTATCGTGATACTAGGTTCCCTCAACCATCCCTGTTCAAGCGAGGTACAGCGTGAAGCTATACATGATATTTATTTTTTAATATTATACAGATTACATCACTGCCACACTCAATATTCAGATCCATTGTATACATAACAATATGTAAACTATATCCTAGATTTCGACATCCTGACAAATAATTAGAACTAACCCTTTTACTGCACAAGGGATTAAATTCCCTACCTCCTTCAACCTAACGATCAATTTCGCTTGTTCGTATTATTCAATCATATATCTAAGCAAATGAAAATTAACTCTATTTCAATACTTTTAGGGTTTAATTTATATTATGTACATTTATGTCTTAATATGGTAATTCCTGGTGACGGTATTAGTTTGTAATCAGCTAATTTAATCGTGGCGAAATATACCAACAGCAATTTAGGTAACTATCGGAGCTTATGACTAACATGGACCAGACTAGGCATCTCGTGTTGTGATGGATTTGGTCTTATTGGTAATAAGCAATAAGCAACGAGGCGGGCCGTGGCGCAGTGGCACGAAGTGTGATTGTAAAACCGACTGGTTGTGGGTTCGATCTCCACTCGAGGAGATGAAATATTTACTTAAATTTATATTTCCATTTCTTCGCTTTGGTGCCAAGGCAAAAGCGCGGCGTTGAGTTCTGCCACTCAACACGCAATGCCTCTAAAATTCGGCAGAAAGTGGGGAACGGAGTGTCACACTAGGTTCCCTCTGCCTACCCTGCTGTGTGCGGGATATAGCGTGAAGCTAATTTTTTCAATACGGAGTCACTTTCCTATACAGAGCGATGTTGGGACTGATTGTGTGTATGCGATGGTTTTGGGTTCAATCATGTTCGGCGGAAAAGTTGTATTGCTAAATAATTTCATAAATTTCAATTTGGACAATTATAGGGTTTTTGTTAGGATTGAATTGTGAGCAATGGAAAACGAAGGATAAAAACATGAAAATTCAAATATCTGTTGTAACAAAAAAATATTATAGTTTTAAATAGATTTTGATTTCTACTTTTTATCCTTTGTGCGATATTGGTTTTGAAGATAATAAAAAAATATAAAAGTAATAAATTGCAATGAAAACACGCATAATTGTAGCCAAAATAAATAAACGTAGACGAGACGTTTGCAGGCGCCAACGGCGATAAGATAACTAATGTCAAACATCAACCAAACGTGATGGCAGCCAAAGTATCTAAATGTAAAAATATATAACAATTTGTTTTAGCTTCACATTATATCCTACATATAACGGGGTGGGCAGAGGGTACCTGGGAACCTAGTGTTATGGCACTCTATTAAATTCCATTAAAACACTTCCATTTCCCACTTTAATCGTAAAAAATATTTTACGATTATTGAAATTCGTACGTTAAAAATATTAAAATAGTGTTTTTTTTTCTATAAAGTATTTTATTCTTTTCTGTATTTTAAGACATCATTATGAAGGAGTATTAAAGTCGCAGTGACTAAAGAAAATTGTGTAAGCACAAAAGAAATTTAAGCATAATCACAGAACAAAAGTATATTTTAATTAATATTAAAATATATATAAAAAATAGTTTAACAACCGAGTGAACTCGCGATAACGGAAGGTTAATTTGTGAATAAATCTCATTGAGTGCCCGTAACCTCTAGATAGCGCGCGGCTGTATTAGATGATAAACATTTGCGATTTCGCAGAAAACAGTTCTATAAACATCTTTAAAAGAATAATATAAATATAAATTATACATTATATTATAAACTAGCCTTCACCTATGACTTCGGTCGCGTTGTCAAGTGTAAATAACTAATGTAAATAACGATTTGTATATGACACATCCCTAGTTGTACAATTGATTAACTAACATTAAATAAATTCTAATATCGCATTTAAACTAACAAATCCTTTGCTTTTATAATATAAGTACAGTAGTATAGATATGAAGTTGTCGTAGAGCCGTAAAGATAATTGCTGTTGCTACGCTTCTGGATTTCGATTTTAATTTATGATTTTTTTTCATTTAAGCAATTATTTTTCATTGGTTTAACGAACTAGAAATATAATATATCGCCTAAAAAAAATTAAAGCCTGGCTGTATCTTTTCCTCGTTTTATTTGTATCTTTTAAATTTATTCTAGAAAAAATATATCATTCAAAACTTGTACAATGCCACTAAAATATATACTCATAAATCTTTTTAATGACAAATTACTTAATTTAAGGGTTTAAAAACGGTTGCATATAATCTATAATCTAATTATTAGACACAAAAAACCCATAAATCTACCCATACACTTTATAGTGTCTCATTTCCCTATAGAAAATCAATGATAACATCCAATCAAATCACTGCACCGCAAACACTGGTTTCTAATCTCCGATAACCGATAACCAAAAGCTAATAACAAAGATATACAAATGATAATTGCGAACCAAAATTTGCCTTTTCATTAGGCATTTCAATCAATTCTCCAGCATCCCGGGCCCCAGCGCTACAAAGCGGTCACTCGTTCTGCTGATCGATGTATTGCCCCATTTTCATTTCACAGTAGAAGTATTGTTGGTTGGTTACTTGGTCGGTTTTACCTTTTGTTTTCTGTTAACGCATGCTGCAGGTTTTTGGAGTAGGTTGATAGGAGGATGGATTAGGAGGCTACTGTAAGCTGTAAGTCGTTCTTTTCATTTTTACAATAGTTCTTTTCAGTTTTTTCTAAACTGGAAAAAAATAGATGCCACCTATTTTCCTTGTTTGGTTTCCTTGGCTAAAATGTATTAACGGACACATGTTCAAATACGCAAGTTCACTCTAAATAATATTTACGACATAATAAATATAAATATTAATAATGTCACCCCGTAACTCTAAATTCGATGTCTAACGGAGACTAGAAGGCTTAGAGAGTTCATTTTTTACACAACAAAATAATTTTAATATGCCAAATTGTTATCGATTTCTATCAAAATGCAATACATGATGGTAGTTAATTATTTACCGATTACAATTTCCAATTAGACGAAACAGTCACCGTCTCACTTCCGTTTTCGCATATAAAGCTCGTCTAAACCAAGCTTGCACGTTCTGCTTAGATCGCTAAAGCACTTGAATTAACCGTTCAAGCGAACATCGGTTCAAATCCCACCATATAAACAATATACGAATTTCTATTATATTTTAATTTCCATCAAAGTTTGTATAAAACGTTTGTATAAAATAAGATACCCATACCATAAATTGAGTGTCTAAAATCCTAATATATCATATTAAAAAATACCCGTTTTGAATATGATATATTAGGATTTTAGACACTCAATTTTCCACTTTTTAACCAATTATGAGACATGACTGTCCCACAACTGGCCTCAAGGTAATATAACCTATAGCTATTCGTCTAATATTAGACGACTGATTTAAATAATAGCATTCCCCCAATTAGAAATTGAACCGACAACCAATCTAAACAGCCACAATCTAGAGTCCAATTACAAATTACGATTCGCCGAAAAGGTCACCATCTGACTTCCTCGCATAAAGCTCGCCAAAACAAAAGCGAGCACGTGCTGCGCTATATCGAGAGCTTCCTGGACGTTGTTTACAAATAATTTGCGGCGCTTTGCATCGGTGAAGGCAAACAGAATTAAGTTAACGTCGCGGTCAACGGTTTCCCTTTGATATTCTTGGTATTGCGGTATGGGACGTAGTGTAATGAAACTAGATGTTCCAGCCGTACATACATACTCGTACATGGGTTTTTCTTCATTTCATCCAATTAAAGGACGCGTGGTCTGTACTTTTTTTTAACTTTTAACAAATGATTTTATTTGAATATGTTTGTTCTACTACTTCAACTAAATCTAGAACTAAGAAATATATATTTCTGTATATATAAGTTTTAAGAATTATGTTATATTTTAATTTATAAATAAAGCTACAATAGCGAAATTTTGAAAAGCCTGGGTGAATTAGTTGCTCGGGAGCTCAAATCTCTCGAAATAGAACCTTTTATTTTATTAATATTTTTTCTCTGTACAAATTAACTGTCGTCGAAGTTCATTTAGTGTCACTTAATTATTGAAACACAATGATCGAAGTATAAATTGTCTATAATTCTAAGGTAACACACAACCCCTTATAAGATTGTGTTTTTGAAGATACAGCTATATAAACATATATATCTTTTTATATTTGTTAAAATCTTAAAATGTAATAAAATCATGAAGAATTTTATTAAAAAAATGTTTTTACGTATTTTACGTAAAAACATTGTTTTAAACTTATTACTAGGAACAAAAACCAAATACTACGGCATAATTAATTAATCAACTCTCAATACTCTTCTAGTCCATTAATTAATAATTCTGTCACATCGGGGCCCACAAAACGAAACAAAAACTTTAATATAAAACCAAGCCTAAATAAATATAAATGGGTGGGTGGGTCCAAAATTGATATTTATCGTCCAAAAACGGTCCCCCGTTGAGGGACAGATGCTAAGAAAAAATGGAAAAAAATGCATTCCCATGTAACGGTACTGGGAAACTTTTTTATTATTTAATAATTTGTGGAATCCATCGTGGCACAGCGGCATAGCCTCTTATTGTAATGCGACGGTTATAGGTTCGATGATCTCTCGGGATAAAGAATTAATTTTACTTCTTCACCCTGAAATGGCAAAGTGCGACATTGAAGCCTACCACTTACATAAATAATACCCTGAAAATTGGACTGTAAGTGAGGAATTTATTGTATTTCCGATACAACGTGAAGCTATTCAAAAAATAAATATTTTTTAGACAGGCTCAAAACACGTAGTATTAATATCTTTGGCTTTCTGCTTTTTACCCGCATTCGAGAAATTGCTCGTTGAGTGGTAAAACTCAATCCACAACCGTCTGACGCTATGTCACTGCGCCACGAAGAACTCAGCTAAGGATTAAATTAAAAAGAAGAGCTTCCAACCAATTTATAAAATATTAATTAAATATTTTTATGAATTTTATAAATTTTATATATATATAATAATCTTTTGTTATCAGGTTGACAAGAAGCAGCTTCATCTTTTTTGACGAGGGGTAAGTCTTTTTTTTCTTCTGTCTTTCTATTCATTCTTCTACTATAATCTAAAGAATATAATATTTATTATTGATTCCGTTGACTAGAATTCAATGGAAAGTGTAGTGTCTCAACATAAGTGGAGTGTTTTTACCATTTTAAAATGTTCCACACTCAGTAAACAATAATATTTGTTTAGAAAACGTATAAAAATTTGAACATAGCGGGACTCGAACCCGCGCCGAAAAACCGACCAGACGGTCTACCAATTAAACTGGTCGGTTTCCAGGAGGCGCGGTTGCGAGTCCCGCTACAATCAAAATGTTTATACGTTTTATAAAAAAGTATAAGTGGAGTGTCCTTACATAAGGCTCCCTCTCTAATCTACTGCACGTGAGACACGGCTCGAAGTTAACTTTTGTTTTTCGTTTAAATGCTAATATACTATGTTCCCGAAGCTCTCATTTGCATATATTCGACTGAACCAAAAATCAAGAGCCTATTTAACAATGTGTAAGTTTAAAATAAAACTATGATGTACTGAAATATAGAATATGAACTGATAATGGCATCAGCATATCAATTACAGTGAATATTATATCTAATATATTTAAGACCTACGTGGCACAGCTACTGACTATAAATTTCACTGCTGCGCGTTTTGTTCCCACTCGGGGTAGTAAATTTCCATTTCCTCACTCAGGTAACAATTCAATAGCGCGGCGTTGAGTTCTTCCATTCAACACGAAAGGTGTTGAAAATTATTCAGTAGGCCGAGTGTTTTAAGATTAGGTTCCCTCTGACTACTCCTCTGTATGTGGGGTACATCATGAAGATAAAAAAAACACATATAAATCCAGAAACATATATACGTTTCAAATAACATATTACGTGATACACAGTGGAGCGCGTCTCGAGTCTCGAGCGATCGGCAGTGATTGAGATAAATTAATAACACCGCCTCGTTACTTTAATTTGCATACAAATTAATTTGCGCAAAACTTACAGGATCCATCCCGTACTATCTGAAATGCGTAAAAAGCTATTTTGGGTAAAGATACTTTAATATTGGAGTAATAGGTTCAAACTTCAAAGTAGTCATTGACCGTGACCGTTGAGTCTGTCGTAACGCAGCGGCTGACTTCAAGCGCCATGGCTGTGGTGTGGTGGTCAGTCAATTCTTATGGAGAGAATGGGTTATTTTCATTTACAAGCTCTAGCAATTTACTTTTTACAAAACATAAAAATTTTGAACGTTTTGATTTGAACCCGCGCCTCTTGGAAGTCCAAGCGCTCTAACGAACTAAGCCATACGTTGTCATCGATAAAAATTCTTTCGTAAAATATGAATTAAAATTGTAAAAAATATTATTAATTTCCCTCAGTGAGTATTGAACTCACTAAAATCGCGTCTAATATCAGACACATTCCGACTGCGCCACGATTGCCTTAACAATAGAAAAAGAAGAAAATTACAAAAATATATAATATAAGACTCCGAGAAACCTGACGTTCCCATAGTAGCGCCACTCACTCATCCCGGCAGAACCGGAGTCGGCCATTAATGATCTATTAAGTAACACTTCAAACGTGCCGATATTTGTTGATTGAACATTTACTGAGAAGCTGACTTTTTCTGTAATTTAGCTAATATTTAATTAAACCACTTAATCAAATGTTTTAGTGCTATTTGAAATTTTAACTTTATGCAAATTGTCGCTATGATCAATAGTATGCGTAAAAATTCCTTTCTCATACTATTATTTTTAATACTATAAAGGAATCAACTCAATTAAACCACAATAGGAAAAATACAAAATACAACAGCAATGAGGCAGTCTTTGAAATAAATTATTTTCGTTTCTTGGATCAAATATAGGAACGTCTTAACCTAGGTGCCGCATGCTTACCCTGTCGTAACAAACGTGAAGCCTAAGTTAGGTACTCGATAATAAAAACGGATGTACGGCTAGATAAATCACAATGGTTTCCGCAGACCCCACAAAATACTAGAAATTAATTTGTTTATGTTTTTATTTTTTATAATTTTAAAATATAAAAAGTCATATAATAAACTTGCGATTATATATATATATATATATATATATATATATATATATATATATATATATATATATATATATATATATATTAATACCTATCAGAAAATGACCTCATTCTCAAAATACATGATATTAAATATGACTAAGTGTTATTTAGATATAAGACATTACTGGGCATCAACCCCCATGAAATACTCAAAATACGAAAAAAATTAAATCATTTAAACTTTACTTAACTATAAATTTTACTTATTTACATTTGTAATCTTAAAACACTAATATTTATAATTACGAGTACAGTTTTACATATGTATGTCAAGAAGCACTGACCTCATTCTCAAAACACACGATATCAAATATGCCAAAATATCGAACGAACTTATATGCTCGTATGTAAACAATTTTAAGAGATGTGCTTAGAAGCGGGCGGTGTCGCCAGGGGAAATCACAAAGTGGATGGGTAGTGACACGGTCGCGCCGATGTTAACATGTTTAAATTTGCAAATACAGAAGTGAAATAGTCGCGAAAACTTTGTAAATTTATATGTAATGTGTTGTACGTATTTATATTACATAAATATGTAGTGTCAGACTGCTATCGCAATTGTTGTAGCGATCCTAGGTCAAAGAATGAATTATTTTCATTATCCTGTCCTAATAGACGAAGTGTCTAAAACTCGGGTAAAAGGCAAAGAACAGAGTACCTACTCGAGCTATACGAGGGACAAAGCATGTATCCTGCGCACAGAAGAGTAGGCAGAGGGAACCTAGTGTTAACACATCCTTCCCCCACTTGTTGGCTAAATTCTGGAGGCATTGCGTGCTGAGTGGCAGAACTCTCTTTCCGTGCTTTGCGTTGACCCCAGAGGAAAGACATAAAAATATTAATTTAAATAAATGGTTCATTTTATCGAGTGGGAATCAAACCCACAACATGTCGCGCTTACAGTCAGCATTTGTGCCCTTGCGCCTCTGGCCTCCTGATGTTGCATGCATTTCATTCTCCACTCTGCGTATTAATTTTAATGACAGTGTAGATGTCAAAAGTCACTCAAAATTCAACTTCCCGCTGTGCGAAACCATATAATGCTGTATCAACACCGACTAAAAAACAATATGGACATAATTTATCTGTGCGGAAACGAACTGTCAAAATACTTACACAATATATTTAAATAGTTTTATTGCAAATGACCATGCGCCTACACGTACCTATAGAAACGTGACTTGGTAAATCTTCTAAGGCTTAAGTATGAAAAAAATATGCCTGTCGTGCACAAGTGTATTTTTTATGTTTGCTAAGGGATTGTTGGTTGGAAAAAAATAAGACTATTACCCAACACATATAATGTTAAAATTAGAATAAAAAAATTGTGATCGGCACGTCGTTTGATTGTCGATTCCCAATCTAGAGAGTGAATTATTCTGATTTTCTCGCTTTAGAAAAAATCTAATGCGGTTTTCAGTTCCGCGACTCAACACGCACGTCACAAAAAACCTGATACATGCAGGATACAGCACGTAGCCAAAAAAAACATATTATTGTTAGTCACAAATTCTAAACGAGAAGTTTAGGAAGCAGAGAAACATAAATATGTCATTCATTCCGCCCCGACGCGTCCGCGGGAGCGTCTCCACCCCAAAGGATATTAGGAGCGATAAAACAATCATATATTTAAAAATATTTCAAACAAATGTCGTTGTGCGTTTTCTATTTGTTTTGTTATTGTCGCTCAAATGACATCTACTCGTGGTTATTACTTAGGAAATTGAGTATGTGTATGTTTTTTTTCTGTTATTTCAATTACCTCTTTTTAACATAAACAATTGGATTCATTAGTGATTTATCATAAGGTTTTAAAAAAAACAATCGAAATTTAAGTAAGTTAAAAGGTACATATTGGTCTTCTGAAATATTTGTTACTTAAATTACTTATTGAATTTACAAAAAAAAACGTATTTCTCAAGGTAGTTATTTTTTCAATTTACTTTTAATAGCAAATATTATTAATGTATGGAAATTATAGAGGTATATAATAAACTTATCACCGTTTACTAGAAGCTTCTTTTATTTATATATTTTTAATACTAAAAAAAACATATTAATAAAAATATCCAAAAAAGGGAAAAATTCTATTCCTGTACTATTTCCTTTTTTTTACTTTTTTTCGTAATACCCATATAAAGGTAAAACAAATTAATTCTAAAGTTACACTTAAATCGAGTTAGCGTCGAGTTCCCCCGGTACCGGCGAAGATGACAATCATTTCCTCAACGAGGCGTGAGGGATGTGGCCGCGCTTATTGAATTCGAACGCTTTGTCCTAATCACGCCACCCATCGCATATTTGTTTAGTGTTATTTGTATTTTTTACCTTCCCATCCCTTCCCTCGCCTCAGTTACAAGAAAAAGGTTGAACTTTAGATATTATTTATCATATTTGTGATAATAGATTTAGCATAATTTAAAATATTTGTATGTATTATTAATGGTCGGTGTTGAGCTCCGCGGGTCCACCACTCGTCACGCAATGTCTTCAGAACTCTCCCGCTTATTTTTGTGTAAGTAAAGAGTAAGAGGTCTTGTCACATTCCTTTCTTCACTTTTAATGATATTTTAAATACATTGAACGTCGCAAGGCATATTTCATATTTAAAATATGTATAGGTTATGGAAAGAGACCGTCACATCCTCGTGGCTCATCGGTACAGCGTCTAACTATAATCGCGATAATTGTTGGTTCGATTCCTACTTATTAAATATTTTAATTAAGATTTTCTCACTCTGATAACAAGACAATGTCTAGGCAGTACGTGGCGAACAGAGTAAGGTTAGGTTACTGAAACCGGGTTGGCAGAACTCAACGTCTTTTGTCTTGAAAGAGAAAATAATAAATTTGCCAAAGTGAACATCGAACCTACAGCCGCTTCATTTACAGCCTGATGCTGCAATAAATAAAGTAAAATTGATTACCACCGGTGTTAGTTACCGAGATATGAAATATTTCGCCCACCATAAAGGTGAAACAAGAACGACACGAACGAACACTTGAACGACACCAAGTAACTATTTATAATATGCAATTAATCTCAACAGAAATCTGCATTCGGAATGTTCCTCATAAAATATACACATGTACCTTCGTTTAAGGTGTTTTAAAATCGATAGTTATACCCTATTCGTTATACATTGCTTCTTAATTTTGATGTACCTATATATTGAAAATACTATTCACTTTTAGATATAGATGGTGTGGGAAAATGGCTGTCTGTCTGATTGTTTGACGGTCGTCGGTTCGAATTCCAGTCAGGGGAATGAAATATGTTCATTTCCTCACTGTGGTGACGGGACACAGCACGAGTTGAGTTCCTTACTAATACAACTGAGATGAATGAAGATGTACATGTACATATTCATATTCTTTGCTAAAGAAAAAAATCAACTAAAAATTACCACTGGAAATTATATTTGATAATGATTCCATTATTTTTTTTACAATCAAACAGAGACCAAGTTTCGAAGCTATCATAGCGCAGATTATAGATTCAATTCCCACCCGAGGGAAGAAATATTTAATATTTTAATTTCCTCTCTCTGGTTACCAGGCACTCTACACGCTATGTTCTGGCAACTTGGTGCAAAGTATAAGGCTGAATTGTCTAAACAGGGAACGGAATGTCTGAACACTAGGTTCACAGGTTCTCTCTACCTATCCTGCAATGTCCGGAATACTTCATGACACTGAGATAAGGTATATTTAAATACCAAACAACGTACTACAAATTCAATGTATACAAAACAACATGTATTCTCAAAAATTTAAGCACAGTAAGCACCGTCTCGAAACACGTCTCGACCCCCGTGTGCCCACGCGAAACTATTGTCCTCCCATCGCCTTACAATCTTACAAAAACTTTAAATCACTTCAAAATAAGCTTTATATAAAACCAATAGGAGCTTTCAGAAAAGCTCGTAAACCGTTGTCAAGTTAACGTATAACAACTTTATAGATATATCAAAATAAATCAACTTTGAACTCTATGTATATAGCAATAAGGATTAATAGGCAGTCTTTCGCAAAATAAACAGACACCCGTTGAACATAAATATGGCGTTAAATAAATCATTGGAAGTACGTTCAGTGACTTTGAAATAACGATGCTCTTTTTTAAATCTTTTTTTTTGTGAATAAAATGTACCTGAGAATGAATGTTTGTCTGATTGCATTTGAATTGGACAGCTTTTGTGGCTAATATGATGGAAATAGTATTAAAAAATACCTTTATAAGAATCAAAGTATTTACTTTTTGAGACAATAAATGTTCAGTGGTAGAACCTACCGCCGCTTTTTGTCTCTTCGTCTATGAGCGGAGAAATAAAAATAATCATTCTTTCGAGTGGAAATCAAACCCACAATCATTCTTAGTCTCAATACGCCACGATGCGCGACAGCTCCACTAAATGTTTAATCAAATAATTTATATCTCATAAGTCGATATTGGTCAATATTTGAGTTTTGATCCCACGGACATCGCGTTCTTTATAAAAGTTCTAATACCTAATAAGGCCTAACTTTAATCCATACTGTTAATCTTATTATAAAGCTAAAGTTTGTTTGGTTGAAAGCGCTAATATCACGAACTACTAGCTCAAATATGAAAATATTTTTTTTTTTGTTTTGGACAGTCCATTAATGAAGGAAGGCTATTGTCCATATTACAAAACACAACTTTTAGCTATTATCATTTGACTATGGGCGGAATCCAGTCTAATAATATATAAAGCTGAAACAGTTACATTTGAAAACATAGAAATTGTCTTAAAAGATAAAACAAATCGGAAGTTTGGTAGAAGTTGCAATGGAGTTCGTGAAATATGGCCACGATTACTGGAAACTAACTAAATTGAACACAACTTATTTAACGCCCAAACTTAATATCGATTTAGAATGTAAAGTACGACAATTTGATGATCTGCTTAGGAAGACAAAGCGCGGCGTTAAGTCCCGCCACTAATGAACGAAGTGTCTTAACACTATATTCTCTTGATCTACTCTGTTATATACGGTATAAAAACGTAAACCTGAAAAAACCAACACTGAAGTATTTGCTGAAATTGTATAAATTGTTGTGTGTTTATAATATGTTTTATCGATTATTTACACTTGACACAAGGCTATATTTATAATGTGTGTATATAACTAGTAGTATATGTATATAACTCCTTCCGTTTCGGAGTGACTGGCAGATACCTCAGGGAGTAGAGGGAATTTGTTTAAACGAGAGAATTTGTTGAGAACGTGATTTTCTATTTTACGTTTTAAAGTCCACGTAAACAAAGTTACGAGCGAAGACTAGTCTTAGATAAAGTAAAAGAAAACCTTATATTATAAATATGAATCTATCTATCCATCTAGATTCTAGAGAATATTTGCAAAAGTCTCATTAAAACGTTACCATTTCGAGTGTATTTTTTTTTATGTTTGCTACCTCAGAACTTTTTACTGTAAATCCCGAAATTTAGCAGGAATTTTGGCATAAGAAGTAGCCTATGGGCTCTTCCATAACCATCTCTGACTTTTAGTAAAATCTCATAAAAATCGGTTAAGCTTTTTCGAAGATTAGACTGGAGAAACAGAAAGACAGACGCTAACAGAAACAAAGAATTTTAAAATGTTTGCGCTCGTACCTACCGCCTACATAGACAGTTATAAAATAACTAAACATTTTGCTATTAAATAAGAAATATACATAAATTATTTTCAGGTTAAGATAAAGAAAAAGAACGTCTTAATGTTCGTAATTATAAGAAACATCAGTTCAGCATTACTTCTCCAAGGTGGTGTTCGATAGCGCAATAGGCGAAACTACCACGCACATAAGAATCCTGAGTAGGGTTTCCAAATGAACAATGTGGACAACAAAACTTATAATAAGCCTGTACTAACTAAATAATAATATTATATAAGGTTTTTAAATATATTGATTATAAATAGATAAATGTATAATATTATTCGTTGGTAATAGATACAACATTACAAGATGATAAACATTGAATGCTACATTTTTTGTATGTATCCGGCACATAGCAGAGTAGGCTAAGGGAACCCGGGAACCTAGCGTTGGCTGCCCTATATTACATTATTTAATTATTTATCGGCTTAGTACCGAGAAATATCAGCCGATACTGGTCAGCAATGTCTAACAATTTTTTAAGTATAAAAAAATTACCACAAAAATTCATTCATCATTTCTCGCAAAACCTGAAATCACACACGGTTCCAATGTTGTTAATAGTCTCACATATTAAACTAATATTTTAGTTAAACTAAAATTTATTCATCCCTCTAACTTCGCATATGGTAACCCCAGTCCAATGACATTTATTACCAACCGTTTAGGAGTTATGGCGGAACAGCAGAACTCCTTTGGCTTACTGGCACCACTCCAAGCAGTAAAGGAAACTGCGATCTGAACGTCCGATATTAATTCATACATCTCAGCTAAAAAACATCGTATTTCTCCGATAGTGTCCTGTAATGGGCTGCGTTGGCGGCAATTCAAATTGAATATGCAAAATTTGCCATTTCGAGTGAAATATTTTGTTTTGATCTTGACATTTTATTAAAATTGAGACGGATTTGAACACGTTACCCTTAAATTATGATAAGGTTATGTATGATATATCAATACTGGCTAGTTTACAAGTTCCTGCAAATGAAGACATAGATAATTTTTTTTTGATAACAAGTACTACGTTATTATAATTTGTAAATTAAACAATAGTGTGTTTTATTAGCCAAACAAAATATTAACCTTATTTATTGTAATGAAAAACATGCGCACAAGTGCATGTTTTATTAGAGACATAGCTTAAAATCAGTTATAAAAAAGCAACTTCCCACCTTTCCCGCAAGAGGTGGGAAGAGGAAATTTAGTGTTAAGACACTCCGCTCTGTTTTCCGCCAATTTTTCGAGACAGCGTATGGAGCGGCGGAACTCTACACTTTGAATAAATTGTTTTTTTTTTTTAATATAAACGTATAACTATATAATCACAAAACTTTTTCCGACAGCATTACTCATTATGAAATTTAAAAAAAAAGAACAATAAACACAAAAGCAACTGTTGCAAAATATTTTGTGTCAAAATTTCTAAAACAATTTTGACATCTTTATAAACATTGCGACCATTTCGAGAATTAAATAAAGCGTTAACCATTTCTAAAGATTGTAAAAAAACTTGGGTCGCCTGTTGTGTCAACATCCGGGCGAATGGAGTTGGCGGACGCCATATTGTCATTTTTTTTCTTGCCTCAAAAAGATTTATGAGTATTGACAAAGTCAATTTTATGGTCGAAGATGTATACGACACGTTGGTCCTGAGAATTGTTAAATACCGAGATGGTATGCGTTGTAAAGGAATTTTACATATATGGTTTATAAATCATTCTTATTAATAATCTATTCATTAATTAATTAATCTATTTATTAATTACATTCTATATATTATACTATACTATTTTTCCTTAACATTTCCTTTTCCAAAAATTGTTCAATAATAAATTACTAAAATAAATGCAAAGCACGTACCCATATTGATAACAGATGATAAAAATATACAACATAGTTAATTTTTAACACATAATACTTTGATATTGTTAATCATTTATTTTAACAATATGTGAGGCCCAGCGTTCAATTGCAAGCACACTGGTTTAAAGTTCGATTCTCACACGGGAATTAATGACTAATTACTTTATTTTCCCATTTCGATAAGACCAAATGCCACGTCCATCCAACACACAATCGAATCCCGATTGTTGACACATTCCTAGCCATTTCGGGATAAAGCCTGAAGCTATAAAATATATTATACAAGAATATTTATATTTAATACATATTACCAAAAGTATATAACACCGTTCATCCGATGTCACTTCCACGCTACAATCTAAGGCTCAAATCTCGCGTCCCAGAATGCTCTTTTAAGTAAATTTGGCGCGGCGTTTTATCTCAAATTGTCCTTAAGTAAACAATTTACCTGCCAATTGTGATGAATGGCTTCCTACATTGACGCTCTCTAACAATTGAATAATATACGACAAGACACTTTTCGGTAACAATACAGAAAAAAATACAATAGAATTAGTCACATTATGAAAGTATAAGATAGTAAAGATATTGATGATTAAACGCATCGGACGACTCACTTGCCATGGTGGCGCAGTAGGACAGTAAACATTATTTTTGTGGGTTCAAAATCCACTCAGGGGTATGAACTACATATTCACATTTCCTCGCTCAACACGCAATGTTTCGAAAAGTGGGCCTAAAACGAGAAACGTTGCGTCTTAACTTTGGATTCTCTCTGCTACTCTGCTATATGCGGGATACGGCTTGTAGCTATAAACGTCATAGATATATTAATAAACACATGAAGTAGAAGACCTTTACCTACCCCAATAGAAAGATAGGTGACGATAATAACAGTAAATTATTATTTAACATACAGAATAACATTCAATTTTATGATCCTATCGTAGACATCATTTATAATAACGCGTCGCTCAGACTTAATAAGCCTTAAGTTTTTTCACATTCTTTTTCCTTATTTTTATTATATTAGTATCTTAATCTTATACTTAATTCTACATATTTTTTTTTAAAGATAAAGATATTGTTTGGCTAAACACGTTAATCTCAGAAACTACTTTTTCGAATAAAAGAATATTTTGTTGTTAGACTGTACATTTATCGAAGAAGGTTTAGGCCTTATAGATTAAATTAAATCAATATAATCGTTTCAATGTAATTGCAGTCAAAGTTACCTTGGGCACTTAGAATGTGTCATGTGTCATACACAAGACATGGTAATGTCCATTTGACCACGCGGACGAAACCATATATAAAAACTAATGTATTATTTCATCTTAGATCAGCAATATGATACCCAAAATTATTAACATATCCAATACCTGCAGTTGTAGATGCAGATCATGTAATGCGACATTCCACATTCACATCACGACTCACCCCAGCTTTATCTTGACGCGAGGCGAACACGAGCACCCCGATATTTTATTAAACGTGTTACCTATTTCCGAGTCGTGGTTAAAGATGGATTTTAAATCAAGTGCTTTATATAGCAATCATTTTAACTATACTATATATGTTTAAAAGTAACTTTTACATGCGGCATCACTTGTCTGGCTGAATACAAGTGACTAATGGTTATGGTTACATGACTCATGACATTTGTAAGTGGTCAGGGTAACTCTGACTGCTACAGTGGATACAGTGGTACAATAACGTAAAAAAGAAATATGTACTATAGATTATTTATATGGTATTTTTAAGGGTGCGTTGGTAAAAGGGCACTATAACACCAAGTTCCTTCTGCCTGCCCTGATACATGCGGAATACCACAAGAAACTAATTAATAAAAAAATCATAAAAAAATGACTACATAAGAACATCAAGACTGGCATTACTTAAATATTAAATATTATGTCACCAAACGCATCTCTAAGAAACTATTCGTTTCAAGGAAACGAGCTACTAATATTATCTACAAATATCTCACGTGCTCGCCGCCGATTCCGGGAACCACTGGTTTTGTCAGTCTATCTGTTAACTTACAACAGTTAGCCACACCTGTCGTTTAGAATGTGCTTTTCTACTAAAGAAGCTTTTTATATAATTTTTTTACTCTTCACTTCACGCGAAGCTTCATATTTAAAGGGAACCTAGTGGTAGTGGTAAGACACTCTTCCCTACTTTTCGCTGAATTTTCAAGACGTTGCATTTTCAGTGGCGGTACTAAACTTTTTGCTTAGTCTTCTTTCCAAAGAAAATATATCATATTCTCTCGAGCGGCATCGAACACACTACCGTCGCGTTTACATCACATGCTATGTTGTTGCGCTACGACTGACTTCCTTTTATGAAGATATTTATATGAAATCGAAGGAAAGTATACGTGAAGTTAGTAGGTTCAATAGGCGACAGAATATTTATTAAAATATCTTCACGTTTTTTCTCGCATGGAGGGTAAGCAAAAAATAACTTGTGTTAATACATTCCGTTCAGCACTTCCCACGTAAATTTGAGATATTGTGAGATGAATGGCGAAACTCTACACCACACTTTATCTTGCCATAGCATTAAAATGAATATAGTTCGTTCCCGATTTGATTATATTTGATTATATTCGGTGCACCATTGAGCCACGACGGCCTCCTTATCAGAGCATCTTTCAAAGTAACCCCGTTCTGTACTTCCTACTTATATGAAAAACTAACAAATTTAAATATACACACCAATTGGATCACAAAATTATCAGTGGTCTATACAAAATTTAAATATAGCCTTAATTTTAAATTCAAAACACCCACGACTAGTCCCGTCCGTCCGTCGGTCTGTCCTTATAATGAATAGATGTGTGATTGTGATAACAGAGACACAGACGCGACGCGGCGCTAACGATCCGCGCAAAAAACGTATCGACCCCTTTATTTTGTCCAATTAAAGAATGGCGAGGCACGAACGAGCCTTAATCGCCGCGATCTGTCACGAAATACTCAAGCAAAACAATAATGGTTAATTATTTGAGAGAAAGAAAATATTTAAATGACAATAATGGTATTTCGTGGCGCACTAGGGTAACATTTGACTGTGGATTTGATTTTCACACGGAGGAGTTGATTATTTTAATTTCCTGGCTTTGGTAATAGGATACAGCGCGGCGTTTAATTGCGTCTTAATACTAGATTTCCATCTGTTTACCCTGTTATATGCGGGATTACAACAGTATGACACTAAAAAACACGGTTCAATTAAAGATGTCCATTTGCCGCATTTAATAGATGTTCAAACGACGGGATCAAACATTCGAACTGCTTATAATTTTCGTTTTTCATGTAAATACATTTATTTAGCATTTAGTATTTCATTTACTTATATAGAGTTACATTTAACGATGTTCTACCCAAAACACAAAATAATATATTCCCCGTATATTATTTTACTGTCGACTGGTGTACCACTAATTTCTGGAGAGTTCCACTATCCAGTTCCTGGCTCCACTATTATTCCGACTTAATAATATCATCTTATTGTATTGCCTAAGCTATCATCACTTCGTTCATTTTATTACGAAGTAAAAAGTCCAACCTAATAAATATTAGTTTTAATCGAATCTAGGACCCACTCACTAGCTAGCACTTAACTAATCGTTAAAAACAAAAAAGAAAACATATTCAGTCACACTATATCTGTTCTAAAATCTAAGCATATCGATCATCTCTGTCCTCTCAATCTTATAGTTCATTATTTTATTATCGACAGCGGTCGCCTGCAGTAGGTGGTAGGTGGTAGGTGGTCCTGCCCTAAGCAAACACCTCGCCCTTTGTTAACTATACGACTCGTATAAATAACACTATTGTGGCAAGTATTCGACCACCGCTGTAGTTACGTATAAAACAGTAGGACACTTTCTTTTTAATGTCATTTTCTGCATGGAATGAACTTATGTTAAAGCTTTGACATGTTCATTTATAGTACTATACTATACTAGCTAGTAGTCAGAGACGCTACATTAAGTTGAGATGTATGTGAGGATGATGTTGAGGTTTTAGTGCTATTTGAATTTGAGAATTTTAAGTTCCGTATCTCAAGGCAAACAAAATAGATGAGGGTTCCGCTTTTTGCTGTATATCTGTCTGTCTGTCTGTCAACCCCTCAATCAAGACTATTTACCATCTCACGTCACGTGAAGGTATCAAGCAGAAATTATTGTCTAATATCCACTTCCAATACGAGTATAGTTCCGTTTAGAGATTCAATTTCAGGTAGAGCAGGCTTGACAGACGAAACATAGTATCAACGACTTTTCGGCTGAATAATAATACGTGGGGCGTTGATTAACGTAATTCAACGCCACACTTATCTAACTGGAGCAACGAAATAAAGAAATTTAAAATATATAAATTTTCCGAGATTATGGCAGTCGTAGCACAGGGACACAAAGTGTGACTGCAAATGCAACTGGTTTGGGGTTCGATCGCCACTCGAGGAAATTAAATATTTATTTTAATTTATAATTCCGAGTAGAATGAAACCCACAACCTTCGCGTTTAGGTACAATCTGACGCTGCCTCACTGCGCCACGACGGCCTTAAATATTTGATTAAAATAGATTTCAAATTACAACAGTTAAATATTATACTTGCCATTTAAATTTTATGTTACAAGAAGTATATAAACCTACACGATACTATTTATTTTATTGCAATATTTTATGATACATAAAGTTTCAAGTTTAAATTATACTCTAATTTTCTTTTTATTTACATTTGAAGCTCACGCTATATCCCGCATATAGCAGAGTAGACATAGAGAACCTGGTGTGAAGACACTATGTTCCCCACGCACCGCCCAATTTTAGACATTGATTTACATTGATGACGTTTAGACATTGGTTTGTTTCCTCACCAGAGCAAGGAAATGAAAATAGTTCATTCCCCAAGTTTGAATCGAAGTCACAACCGTCGCGTATACAAATCAACGCTGCGCTCTGGTCCACTGCGCTAAGACGGCCTCATTTTTGTAATATATTCAAAACGTCTTCTTAAAATGCATTAGTTTTAAGATTTATAGTTGAAGACATTTATTTTTTATAGTTTCTAATACATAATGTAACATAAAAATGCACAAATTTTATAGCACTATACGCCAATATAAAATATTCAGTATATGTGAACCTCATCCTAAAAAGGCCGTCGTGCGCAGTGGGACGGCGTCTGACTCTAAATGCTGTGTTTGATTACTACTCGGAGGAAAGATTATAGCAAAGAACATAGTGTTGAGACACTTTAATACCCACTACGCATCCAACTTTCGAGACATTGCTTAAGGTAATGGTAATATATATAGTTTAAATGAAATCGTTGGCCTCAGTAGGTATCGAACCCACAACCACTGCGCCACGACGACCTAAAATAACAAAAATTCTTGTCATCAAAAAGCATAATCTGTGCAAAATCCCTTATGATCTGTGCAAAATATGCAATTTCCAACAAATCATTATCAACTCAATTGATCAATCATGGTAATAAAAACGAATAAACTAAAGACAACACGTCAGCTCCCGGCACGCACCCGAGTCCCGAGCAACGCGACGCTTAGAATCACAATACGATTTGAATAATTCAAAATTATTACTACCAGTGTAAGATGATCTCTCACATAACACTATACGAGTACTAACGGTTGGTAAACTGTAGTGTAATGGGTGATGAACCTACAAAGGTTCAATTCCCATTTGGGGTACTAGTTTTATTCAAGTTATTTTTATTTTACATGTTCTAATAAGAAAAAGTGTTTAATTCCGCTATGTAACACATTTTATGTCTAACGGGCGAGATGGTGGAAAGCATAGTGTCATCTCTTATAACTCTAGATTCTCTCTCTTCTAACTCTGCTATATGAGATATGCTTGGAGCTGTACTGTTCTATAAATTCCTAGTTGTCTATGAGATGTGAATTGTGAAGTCTAGTAACGTTGGTCGGGTACACCATTGTAGGCGAAGTAAACGTGAAAGTGGTATGCATAACCTAGTAAACGATTTTGTATAGACCCTTCACCTGGATTTACCGGTGCCGTATCGGAGGTAAAATTTGTTATTTAGATTTATACAATAGTTATATAGTATAAGCAGATTTTCGAAACATGGTTTTAAAGTTTTACAAATTTTACATAGAAGTACTGGTTTTAAAAATTTTACATAGAAGTCGCTTAACTATCAAATAAATATCCAAATTCATTTCTGCATAAACTTTAAATTAGTATATATGTAATAATTACACAAAATTTATACAAAAATAGTACAAAATCTTATGAATTTATCTCAAAAAAAGCTTCAGCAATCCAACTATAAAACTATGCATAAAATATTCAGTAAATTTTTCTCACAAGTTAAGTTTTTCTAGTTAATAAATAGAACATACAATGGTGTATTAACTAGTAGGCAGAGTAGGCTTGACTCTAGTACGACAAATTTTTGACACGTCAATTTGAACATAGCTTTCAATATCGGATTTTTTTATATCTTATAGACAATAAACGAATTCTTGTACGATACAATATATGTAGATAATCTAGAAACTGACAATTGTAGGGTTAAGATCGACACAAATGACAATCTATATCTTAAAATTATGTAAAAACTTAGTCAAACTTATAAAACACACACACACAACAACTCCAATCTCCATTAGAGCGCTAGATCCGTCCCAAATACCTAAACAACTAGCTATCCTGTTAAAATATTTGCCGAGTTAGCTCGTAACGTAAATAATTCATGAGTTATTGCGATTGGCGATTATAAATTATAGCGTCACCTGTGACTTGTATATTGAAATAGTATTTAGTGGGGAACTAACTATACTAATATAATAAAGCGAAAGAGTTTGTTTGCTTGTTCAGATTTTGTAGAACTGCCGGTAAGATTTAATTTTTTTTTGTTTTATATAAAAGCTACATTCTTAAGGAGTGTTATAGGCTATATAATACCAATTTTGTTTGTTTTTTTTAGTTAAAATTATTTAACGAAACAACAATAATAATTAAAATTGGGGTACGCAAATAGCTCAATGAGAAACACAGGGTCTTAACACTAGGTTCCCAGGTTCCCCTTGCCTACTCTGCTATGTGCAGGATACAGCGTGAAGCAAGCAATTTATTTAAACGCCATAAATCGTCGTATAAATTAACAGTGAATAGAACATTATGTTTATGGAAGCATAACTAACTACGTGGGCTAACCGTTTATGCGGTAAATATGTTATTTTACAAATTAGACGGCGCTAACCGCCCGCGCGTCCTTAACAAAATGTTGGTTTGGCTTTTAATTTCAGATGTTTTTTATATCTTCGCTTCGCGAAATGAAAACATTGATATTGAAAATATTAATATTGAAAATATCTTCGCTCTAGAATCGAGACAAAGCGCGGTGTTGAGCTCCGACACTCAACTTACAAATTAGAAAGATTAATCTACCCTGCTATATGCGGGATACAACGTGATGCTGGAAAAAATATTAAATAGAACCAATAACCCTCATTTAAACACATTCCAATTTAACTATTACAGCGTATTTCTCTTATAAAATATGACATTAGATATTATACAAACTAACACCAGTTTCCTTACAATTGGTATTAGTTCGTTAACTCCGATACACCTTATTAAATACGAGTACGACTCGTAGACGTACGCCTCGAAAGCATTTGTGCATACAAACATTTATATTGTCCTTATACAATCAAAGGGCACTATGATACATGTGGCAGGTTTTAGATACACTGAATTATGTCGAAAAAAATTGTAATATCTCGATAAATGGAATATATACACAATAAGCATTTGTCACAATAAGCATTTGTCAGATTCAATTGAAACCCACGACCTTCTTTCTTTCCCTTACAATCAACCTTACCAACTTACTATGAAACAATAAGCTTAATTGTGCAGAAACTTAATTCGACGAAAACCAACAAAGCTTACGGTAGTTCAAATTAAGCTCTAATCAATTTCTCACACCCTACCCTCGGTAATTTAACCGAACAATTAACTCGTTATTTTGACTAATGGCCACTATCGGAGGCTGCGTGTGTAAATCTAATATGTGCGGACGACTAAATTGTGGTCGCTTGTTGTTTAATTTAAACGGATGGTGCGGGTTTGATTTTCATATGAAGTAGCAATTTGAGTTCTTTCTGTAGCTTTAGTAATTATGATTTTTTTGTTTTAGCTACCATGGCGTGATATATTTTGGTAGTTTACATATAGACAACAGACGAAGACTCCGTTATGTTGCACAGACGCGGGCGGAGGCGGTGGATCAACCCCTAAAGCAAGGCGGGATCTCAAAGTTGAATGGATAACGGCCACTTTTAAAAAGTTCAAACGGCTTTACCGTTCTTTAGAAACTCCAGATTCTATTACGAGATAAAATCCTGTGGTGCAATTAAGATATATATATATTCGAATAAAATACATAGTCAGTACGTTATTTATTTGTTTCAACTTCACGCCACCTGCATTCAACAGAATATTAACAAATTGTCATTACAATAATCATCATAATCTATAACTCCAATATTATAGAGTTGAACGGTTTATTTGAACCAACGCAGCCCAGAAGTAACTGGGCGGAAATGAAGTCGTTACCCAAATTCCAGCTCAAGAGGATACTAAGAAGTGGGTCAAACCGAGCTTGCAAGAGTTCCAAGAGAATACACTGACAAACTAACTAACATTGCAAATTAAATGACAAGTAAAAGAGGTTAATATTTTTAAAAAACGCGTTGAAAAAACACTAACCTCTTTTCCCCGCAACCGACGCGACGGCGCGCGGCGCCAAGTAATAAAGTAATAAAATGATTAACATTTGGCACACTGCAATTTCGATATCACGGCATTTAATATCTTAATATTTATATTTACGAGGCTTGTGCAGCAACCAACAGCAGGCAGGTCGGCAACCGGGTTAATTACCTATTGAATTATCACCGATACTGATACTGGCCCGCGGCAACGGGTTGCGACACTTTGTATAGATAAGCGAGAAATATTCGTTAGAACGCGACGCGAGGTGCCGTGGAAGAATGAGAAGGTAGAAGTGATGGTTTTGGGTACTGTTACACTGGTCCGACTTAAAGATTAATAAAAAAATACACAAATTTATTTATGCTTACTGAAAAAAAAATGATAGATTCTTTTATATTTTGATGAACGCCTGGAGACCTCACTTGTAAGGCTGCCATTGCACACACTCGTATTATGTTAGATATTATGTACGTATTCTCTGATAATTTGTTAATTATTTTGTGCAATAAAATAGTATTATTATTATCATTGTACATTAAATTCAATTTAAAATTAATTCATAAAAGAGGTCATTTTTAAAAGGAAAATAATAAAACAGGGTTTTCATAGGAAAGCATAAAATTATAATATAAAACTATTAACTTCTGCACAAAGGTGAAGATGATAAGCACAAAGGAATTGGAACTGAACACCTGTCTAAACAACTAGCTTTTGATAATAATACAAAATGCATCCAAAGGCATATAATAATAGTAATTAAAACCTACAATTGCTTTAGTTTTTAATACCAACATAGTAGATTCGATTTTCGAACATGTGTAATTTCTTTTCAACATCTACAGTACTCTACATATAATTCTATACTACTATTGTAGAGCTGTACAGTTTTGATCTTAGAAAGTACATATGCGAATTGAAATATTCTTTTTGTTTAGAATATTTTATTTATTAAAGGAGGCTATAATTAAAAACCTGTGTTACCCGCTGTACCTGAAATCTGAGTTACTTGAGACACTTTGAAAGATAAATACTTAATTAGAAAAGAGTCTTACATAACCTTTAGTGATTCCAATTTGATCACGCGGGCAAAGTCGAAGGTGACATATAATATTATTGTATAATAATATTATAGATAGATAGATAGATAGATAGTATAGTTCGAAAGTATTTAACACTTATTTTATCTATTCACGAATGAAACTAAAATAAACATAACGCACAAAAATTTTAATCGATATTTTATTTATATCCACAAAAATCGGTAATGGCTTCCATAAAATATTACTCTAATAAATCTCCATATAACAAAAATACGATAATGCAAATATGCAATCATTCGGCCGTGGTCCGTACAAACAGCGTTTGTTGATGCGGACGTGGCGTGTGTGTTTTGAACGAATCATTTATTATATAAATAGATATTTTTTACCACTTTAGATAAAAAACCTTTTTTTTATTTTGTTTTTTATTTTTATATATATATATATATATATATATATATATATATATATATTTTCCGTTGTATCCCACAAATACCAGGGGAAGCAGACGGAACCTGTCTTTAAGATGTTCGATTTCGCATATTGAGATATTTCATTACGTTGCCTACTCACCAGCCAATTTTAGAGATGTTCCGTGTTGTGCTGAACTCAATGCTGCGCTTAGCCTTGTAACTAATTTGAGTCAAAAAAAAACATTAAATCATTTTTCCCTCAAGTGGCTATCGTAGTGTAGTGTATCTACTCTTATACCTATTAAATAGAAAACTTCCACCTACAACGAACAAAATCGGCTACATTGCAACAAAAGTTTACTCTCCAAAATTTAAGATTCAATAGTCTACAGTGATTTTTAGTAATTTACATAATGTAGCCTTCACGCTATAAGCATATCAGAGTAGACACCGAAAACCTAGTGTTAAGACACCCTGTTTATCACAAGACCAATCAAAGACCAATCAAGAAACAAAAATCATTTATTCCTAAGAGTGAGATTGAACCATTGGGATAATAGCATCAAGTTATAAAATATATATAAAACTAAATTCAACGCTGCAACTTAAATAATACAACTATTCTCAATTTAAATTGAACCCGCAATCATTTTATGTCAACTGCTAGACACCACTACGCCTGATGGCTTTACATTGATACATTGACTACTAATCCATCGTTATGAGTCTACGATCACAGCTGCAATAAAGTACTGGAATTTTGTATGAGCTTTTTGAATGAATGACTATTATTATTGACGTCGATGCAAATTTTGATAGAATTGTCTCTTATAAGCATATAAATTCGTTTCAAAATTGCTAAAAACATGTTATCAACAAGTTTTGTTAAAAGCAGATTAACCTACCTACTGGAAAAATAAAAAATGGAGTCGTATATATTAAGACTAGATATGTGTATATGAGTACAATATTAAATTAAATGAACATTAGTGCAGCATTTTTTTAATCTTTTTCATATTAATGGAAGAATGCAATAATTTTATAAAATATAAAGAACACCATTTAATGTTGCCTCTTAAAAGTAATATTTATTGTGCACTAGAATTGTTATCGTTTTTATAACAAAAAATATTCATGAATTTGTAGTTTACAAAAAACTATGATAATGTGCTCCATACGATGTGTTACGAGAATTACATCGCTTGCTAAATAAGTATTATTTTAACTTTTATATTATAGTTTTTTTTTTGCTTCACGCTGTATCCCGCACATACATGGTTAGGCAGAGGAGACCTAGTGTTGAGAGGAGTTATTTTGAATTATAAAATCAAATTGGCCTACTTTTATATCGTCGAATGTCTTTGTTTTTCTTTTTTGTTATCACTCTTTTTCTTGAAATTAATAATAATTAGGCTAATTGAAATCAATTTATTTTAGTCTTAAAATACTTTTTTTTACCTCTTCTGTTCTTTTTGCAAAATACAGAGAAAATTGGTTACGTGGCGAAACACATCGCAGCTCTAATGAGGCGAAAACGATGGCAATAAATTCATATTCTTTGTTAGCTTTCCCATTCTCCGTATTGCGCCTAAATTCAGATCTAATACTTTTTCTCTTGTAGCAAAGAAACTAAAATTATTCATAACCCGAGATTGGATCGAATGCGTATCACTCACAGCGAGTCAGATACTCACTCACTGTCCCCTTGCCTCAATGGCCTACGCACCGTAATATTCATAATAATTCAATAAATGTAAGTTAATGTGGAAACATAACTTATAACGTACCTAAGTGGCATATCTCGAATGCATAATATAATTTGATATTTGAAACCGATCGTTTGTCCGCGGAGGTGTGAACCTTGTCTCATTTACATATAAATTTTACAAGTGTTCGTTCACCTCTTATAAGTGCGTGGGTTTGTTGTTTTCTTTTCTATATAAGTAAGTTTTTGTATTTTGATATTATTTACAAAAGTCGTCTTGAAGGGAAAATAATATATATATTTTTTTAATGTGTAAAACATGTTCTACTGATATTTTAGGGTTCAGCATCACTCTCTTGACCGTCTTCAAGATCTCGAGATCGCGTGGAGGTATCAAGCTTAAAACATTATGAAATATTCAAATCTACGGTCACTTCGAGCACAGAAAATAAAGCTTCTAAATCAACACAATCAAAGATACGAGAATTTATGCATAGTCAATGCAGCATTTAGTGCGTAATTCGTCGGGTAGTCGAAACCAATAGAGTACTTCCCGTGAACCTACAGTTACGAAATTTGGCACGACATAAAAATATTCTTATTCATATTACGGATAAAAACTATTACAAACTTACAGATAGATAACTGTAATTTATTTCTAACAAAATTAAATTTTGCAAGCACTCATGCTTGCGCTCCAAAATTTAATTTTGTCAACTTTTATTGGTTCTTTTTTCCGTTAATCTACAATCCTGAAATTGGTACGAAATCCTTGAGTCGGAACGACTCGGACTTGACCGATTTTTTATATATATCATTGAACCTAATACTTCAAAATGAACGGGGATTCAATACAAAAAAAAATATACATGTATATATATATGTAAATGTCTCTCCTTAAATTATTTAGAGTGAATCTTAGTAACTGACTGAGAGTGAAAAAGCATGACCAGAAAAAAAAAGAATTTAATTTAGCTTTATACACCTCTTTGAGTTGTAATATTGCATTGTACTCCACAACTCAACGCCATAATGTGTCTTACCGGAGCATCTAAACAATAATTTAAATATATATCTATTCGGAATGTGAATATATTTACGCAATATTTTATCTGACTAGGTCAAAGGCCATCAAAGTTAATGCGTCATTTTCATATATTCGCTTTAAATTCGAAAGTCATTCTCTTAATGGCTCCCATAAATTCAACACAGTTCTAGAAATCGTAGATTCCATAGCCATTATTTAAAACTTAAGTGATTTAAATAATACATTATATTGAGATGTTATATTATAATATGTTACGTAAAAGTTGAACAAAATGATGTTTTACCAGTATTCAGAAAAAGATCCAAACTTTACTTTTTCGTTAAAAATTTAATTTCTAACCTTTGCATAATCTATATTACATACGTCTGTTTAGAAATAACGAATGTAGTAGGTAATTTAAATAATTTATTTTTTTACAAGAAAAGAACATTTCAAAGATTTTCAAGAAAAGAAAATTTCAAAGAATTTTTTACTTCTCCTATGTACCATAGAGCACGTCCGATTTTTGAAACATCGCATGTTGAGTGGTGCAAGTCAATGCCTCGCTTTGTATTGCTACCCGAAACGAGGAAATGAAGATAGTTCATTCCTTCGCGTTTACAGATGCTACGACGTTCTCAAATAACACTTTTTAGTACATAATACTAAGAAATATTGTATTGACAAGTAATGCGCTTATATATACTCAATCGAGAGTGACAACGGCATTTAACAGCAAATAATACCAAAATATTTACACAACTCGAATTAAAAATTTTAAAAACTACACAAACTGGAATCGAGAATATTAGATATTCAACTCAAGATTTTTTATTAATTCATACAATAATATAATGACACAAGCCACAGCATATAAGTGTATGGAAATGAATAAAAAAATCGATGAGCTAACTCGTAACTCGTAAATATCAAGTGCAGGTATCGATTACTATCGCCTCCTCGCCCTCCCGCTGGGACATGCATCTATAGGTGCCTTTATAACGACGACGACGCGACTGTTCACGATACGATTTTTAATCTTGGACTCTTAAAACTTAAAAATGTACAATCAAAAATTTTATTAAAATACGTTTGTTTGTGTTTAATAATAGAAGAAACTAAATTATATTTATATTAAATAATAAAACAATTGTGGCGCATAAATATATGTGTTTACTAAATATTTATTATTTATTGCATTTATGAAAATCAAACAATTCTTTTTTCTTCTTCTCTTTCTTTAAATTCTTAAAATATTAACACTTGGACAGTTTCCAAGAGGAGCGGGTTCAAGTCACGATACGTACCAATATTTTATTATTGTTTTGTTTTATTATATAATTTAACTTTAACTACTATAAATTTAGTAAATGACATACAAGCGGTCGCAACTTCTAAACAACCCTAATTATTTATGAGATAAATTTCGTATATAAATTAAATTATTTCATACACGCAGCGACCGACCGGTCGTTTGATCGTTAAATAATTCAATTTGGATACACAATACGACTATCTTACAGCTATAACGTAAAAATTTAAGTGATGCTCATTATTTTATTGCGCTTATAATATTCATCGGTGGTCATTTTAATTTTTATATAAAATTATTGTAAGCAGTAAATTTTTTTGTCGTAAATCTACTTGAGTTTTCAATTAATTTGAGCAATCTATGTCCACAGGGGAAAAGTCTATGTGTGCTAATATAGTATTATGAAGTAGAAGAATTTGTTTAGTTGAATGTAATGCTAGGAAGTATTTAAAGGTTCGAAAGGAAAACATATTTTTGAATTGGATAGTCCATCTATTGAGAAACGGTTTAGGAGTTTATATATTATATCACGTTAATTGTCTTGTTAACCTAAGCTTAGGATTATCTCGAGCACTAAGAGTGTGTTAAAAACTAAAAGTTGTATGAATTAAATAACTTTTAGTTTTTGACCACGCGGTATTGTGCGACTCAACATTAATAAATTATAATCTATGAATAAAAACTACATCTTAAGATTGCTCTCAAGACCGATCTCAGAGTTGAGTGTTTTATAAATACGAGCCTAAAAATTAGAAATTTTTTAGACTTAAATACACAATCTTATTCTTATCTCCCACTGAAAGAATTAAGAACTACCTGATACTTTAAAACACATTAACAATAACAAGTAATACAACCCAGTACCACCAACAAATTCTAAGAACCTAGACGGTCTCATCGCAAGATGCATCCCGCAATCGCTGTAACACGACGCGTTACGTGATACTAAAGTAAACATGTACGCTAGGTGCAGTCTAAAACAGATGCGATAGAAACATTTCTGTAAGGTGGCTAGAGGATCGGTGGCCAGTAGGTTGAGTAAGGGTGGATTCACACTAGGGATGGTGAGTGGCGGAACTTAATAAGCGCAAAAAAATTACAAATTCTTCCAAATATAGGGTTACACATTAACCTTTTTATGACGCACAATCAGGTAAAAATATAAGACCTAAAACAACACAAAGTAAATAGATTTAAAAGCGCTAACAGCTGTAGTAACTAAAATGTTGGTCACCCCCAACGCAAAGTTTGACAGTCCGCGTACCCCAATTTGTCGATGGATTCGTACCCAAATCGAGTCGAACTTAGTAATTGGTCGATTACACAACGCCACTCAAACATAGTTAGCGTAACTTTAGTCCTCGTACCTACTAGAGAGATTTAATGCAGAACTATGAAGATCGAGCCCGTCGCGGCGCAGAACACAAGAGTGCGTCTGTAAATGTGACGGTTTGGGTTCGCTTTCCACTCAGAGGTTTGAAGTATCAGTATTTTCATTTCCTCGCACTTCGATGTCCGCTAATCAACATGAAATGTCTCAAGCATTCCGCGGAAAGTGGGTAACGAATATGTCTTAATGAAAACGGAGCACTAGGTTCCTAGGATCCCTCTGCGGGGCTAAAAAAATCTAAAAAAGATAGTAGATATTTTTATTATGATACAAAACGTACTTAGTACTTCTTTTTATCTAAGGTGAAAAAACATCAATAATGGAAAGCTGGCAGAGAAAATGGAGCGTTGCATTACTATTTTGATCTTTATCTATTCTGTCGCGGATCTAACTCCTCCGTATAATCAGGGATAAGGAAAACAGGACAAAACGAAATCCTTCATCCCACTTTGCTGTTGGTCTATCTGCTCATATCTGAACACGTAAATCTCTATGAGCTCACGGATGGACACAATTAATATAAATTTAATTGCAGCTTCACATCAATCTGATATTCATATCAAACATTCAAAGCTACAATCTCTTGGAGTACAGGGAAAAATCACAAAAAATTATAAGTGTATAAAACAAGTTGGTGATATCGCATATAGCTGTATATATAAGTAATAACTGGGCAGGCTGAAAGACACACCTTTCCTTACATTCCGCCTGATTACCGAGACATTGGTCTCTTAAATCAGGTAATTGAAAATAATTCAAATATAATTCAATGAGCTGAGTTCGGATCGGACCCACAACTCTTGCGTTTACTGTCGTACGACTGTGGCACTGTGACACTACGGCCTTACCATGACATTTTATCCGACTTCCGTAAGGAGTCAATTCGACCGTATTTTTTATGTTTGCTACCTCAAGACTTTTGACTGGACGAACTGATTTTGATAATTCTTTATTTGGAAAGTGAATCTGCCCATATGATACCAGTGTAATATGATCCATTACTGACAATGTTATTCATGAAAAGTACATATAAGTCTTTAATTTGCTCGAAGTATATGCGCGACAAATAGACGAATATCTCGATATTCAGGACAACCGATTTCGACGATTCTTTAATGACATAATAGTTTGATGAGGGTTTGATAAGGTTTATTAAAAAAATGTAGTTATTTAGTGGTAAATACAATTCCTGTTACATACTGTACAGTGTATATATTACGTATGCTATACATTCATGGCAAAACATTAATTCAATCAAAACTAGTCACAACGCGTAGAATGTTTTAGTAAAAAACTTAAGTTAAGAATGTGTACAGAACCACAAGCAAAATTTGGAATTGAATACAAAACCAAATAAAAGACACTATTTGTTTTCTTTCTAGTTCAAAATTTACGCGTAATGTTTAACATAAAATTATTTTTATACCGTATTACATCTTGTAATTCTGTCATATCATTAAACTTAGTATGCACATGAATAATGGATCGTTTTGCATGCAAGTAAGTCCTTATTAGACTGTTTTTGTAAAAATTTTATTGTTTTCCAGAATATATAAAACGAGTTTAAATGCTAGATGCCTTTTAAAATATCTTGCTACTTTTTGTTATATTATCGTGTTATAAATATTCATTATATGTACATAATTCTTATAATAATGATCTAGGATGTTCTTTAGATATTTACACATTTTGAACATTAATGTCAACAGTAATACGTAGAAGTCGTTTCGGTTAAAAAAAACGTTTGAGCCTACAAGAAATATGAATTGGATTAAAATAATATTTTTGAATACCTATACATACAGGTACAACGTGGAGAGCTCCCTTGTGGCACGGTAGTTAAGTAGGTACGTGTCAGACCGTAAGCGGTTATGAATTCAATCTCCATAAGAAACACGATGAAACGATTGTATTTAAATTATTTTATTTTCCTTGGTAAAGTAAGATGAGAGCATTGATAATAAAGTATGGACAATAATTGAAACAATTCCAATCTATCGACTAAAACACAACCTTATTTGTCACTAACCAAAAAATCGATAAATCCCCGTTACCGAGTGACTGACACACAGACAACGCTCAACCACGTCTATTGGACTTTTAATTTGGCATTTAATAATAGAGAATGTAGACTATCGGGATAATGGTTACAGGTTACGTCTTAAAGTTACAAGCAAACAGAGTAGCGGACTAAGACTTGTATTTTACACAGCAATTAATAATCTATTTAATTTAAAAGTCATAAGAGTTCGCGGCTAACAGCTGGGTTAAGAATTAGCTTAAGCGTTTTACCATATAAGAGTTAGAAACTGCATCTGTTTGTCTTTCTATTTAAAATTATGCTTTATTGCAATAGATTTAAAGTGCAATTTAGCTTAGTCTGTATATTGCTAAATTATTTAACATCATAATTTGACTCGTACACATGCAAGTATGTACAACGTGTGCATATGTTAAATTGTTTATTTTAAATAATTTTATTTATTATGACAGGCTGTAGGTTCGATTTCCACGAGGAAAAGAAATATATAATATATTCATTTTCTCGCGCTGGTAACGAAGAAAACGCGGCGTTTAGTTCCGTCAAAAAGACGCATTGCACTTCAGATTTTCGGTAAAAGTTGGAAACAGAAGAGTCTTATACAATAGGTTCCCAAATTCCCTCTGCTTACCCTGCTATTTTCAAAGTACAGCGTGAAGTTATAATATATGTAGATATATTATGACGTAGTTATTATTTAAAATTGATGTTTCATGGAAAGAATTACAAAAAAGTTTTATACTTTAGAAAAATACTAAAAACGTATATTATAAGAATTTGATCATAGCGGGACTTAACGTTGAACACACTCCTTTTTGGTATTATTTAATTAATAGCTAATTAAAAATGAATTCATAGAAACAACATTAATAACCACAATGTTGTCAACTTAATTGCTTCTAAATAGAAGCAATTAAGTTGGTTAAATAACCACAAAAAAGGTTATACCATTTTAAAGAATGCTGTTCGAAAAAATTGAAAAACTGTAAATAACTATTCAATTGAATCGGCAGAAACTTTACTTTTCAATACAGGTATAGAAATTGCTTTTAAAATACTATTATTATTACAAAACGAAAGTAATACAGATAAGTAAATTAATTATTACATATATAGTCCAAGCGGGCGAAGCCGGAAAGCAGGTCGCTATTTTTAAAATAATATCAAGACATATGTATTATCATAAAAGTAGTTAGTTATTCTCGTGCATTAACTAAATATATATTTTTTTTAATTTAAAATGATTTATCTTGTATTGTAGTCGTTTTCTATTTTAAGCAAATATTTTTGTATCTATGTGTTGATTATTTTAGCTTCACCTTGTAAGCCGCATATACTTCCGTTCCCCACGCACTGCCCAATTTTCGGGATATTACGTGTTAAGCAGCGGATCTTATCGCCGCGCTTTGTATTCTCACCAGAGTCAAGAAACAAAAATTATTCATCCCCTCGAGTGGAATCGAACACACAACGCTCTATACGCGTGTTTAGTTAGACGCTGTAGCGCTGCGCCACTCCCTCGCCCTGTGACGCTGGAAACCATACCATCCATCCCATATCAACAGCAGTAAAAAGAAGTAAAAAAAAAAGCATATTTAATTAAACATAAGAACATTTATGAATGTTCTGTAATAAAATTATAAATATTGATAATAATTTTGATTAATTATAATTGAAACAGTGAGTAAGTGTCCTGGAAAATGAAAATCAGAAAAAAGAACTACTGAACTAAGAAAAAAACTCATAATATCTATCTAATTAATAAATGTACAACTCATAATGACTATAGAATCATAGAGAATAATTAGTTCATAAAAAATGAGTTCATTATACGGAAACAACCACAGATACTAACAGCAACTTACAATCCGGCACCGGTTCGTTATCTGAATGGCCTTCCCCAAAAAACCATTGGAAATAACAAAAACATGTCGTCTCCAATAAAAGGAGAGCACAATACAAAAAAAATATTTATGTAGACATGCGGGTAGTAAATCTCCAGCTTCACCGGCTTTATCTTAATCGCTAGAAACGTATCATTGCAAATAAGCTCATATAAACATTTCTATTTAAATTATTACTATTATTTTACTCCGTTTTGTGTTTAATCACAGCACTGCGTTTGACTGTGCACGCCGACAGACGTGGGTTCAATTTCCTCTCGGGCAAATAAATTACATTCATTTCCTTACTTTTATAGCAAGACAAAGCCCTGCGTTAAGTTCCGCTACTCTACATATTTCAGCATGTGGACAGAAATCAAATATGCTTTTAAGCTAGACATAATCGTCATGTTATTTCTAAGTAAAAAAAAGAAAGTGCCCCGTCACGATAAGGTCCAAAGGGATAAATAATAAAATAAGTGAAAGCACTTTTATACAACAACTCAATGTGTTACAAATACAAAGAAAAGGCTAAATAGTAGCTTTTTAAATGGCCTTCCATTTAACCACATTTGGTCAAACATTATGTTTTTCTTTTATCCTAACAATAATTTCTCAGCTTCATACTGTACCCTGCATGTAACAGGGGAGGCAGAGGGATGTAGTGTAGAGACACTCCGCTTTCCACTGAATTCTGATTAAATAGCGGAACTTAGCACAGTGCTTTGCCTCAACACAAGAGCGAAGCCATAAAAACATTAAATATTTTCATTATCTCAAGTGAGAATCAAACCCATAACCTGTAGCGTTTACTAGTTTAGTCGCACGCTTGTGCCTCTGTGTTAATTTTTCTTTCATTCCCACTTTTCGCTCAGTTTTCAAAACTTTACGTGTTTTAGGGCGAATCGAAACTACAGTCAGACGCTGCGCATCAACGTAAAAACTTCAAATAATATACCTATTTCCAAAAAAAAACAATAAAATACAAAGAAAACCTTATCGATATCCAAAAATGACATCGCATCGGATATCCAAAAAACGAAAGACAATAAAAACAAACACAATATCAAATGTAGGTAACACTATACTCGTGCGCCGGTCGGTCCCGGCGACCGCGACACCTCGACGTGGGTATTGAACCACAACTTTTGGTTATTTCTTATTTTATCGTATTATTTTGGTTAATGTGAATGAACACGCGACGGTTGTGACTTCCATTCCCTCTCTGGGGAATTAATTACTTTCGTTAAGTATGTCGCTTTGGTCACACCTTCACCAAGACATAGCACGGTATTGAGTTTCGTCACTCAACACGCAGTTTAAAAAAAGTGCGCAAAAAAACTGGGATACAATTCCGTAGTTTTGTTAGCTTTTGTATTGTCTTTAAAATTTTTGAGGACCATCTGGGAACCTATATTCATCCTTAAAATCAAGTAGAAAATCACAAAGCGGAATCGGCGGAAAGTAAAAGTAAAACTTACATCATTTTCTATAATAGAATAAGCCAATCTTTTAATATTCTTAAATACAATTTATTGCTTCCAATATTGGTTTTGAAAGGTTTAACTTGATTTGTGCGTAATAAAATGTAATGAGGGCATTGTTTGTTTTGAACGTAAATAACCCGTCCCTAATCATCGAGGGCTTATTCCGGTACTAATAATAAATGTAATATTTAGAATCTATTCAAAAAACGCGATGATTGTTGTTTCGATAGCGCATGGAAATGATTAAATACAAATTATTTTCATTTCTTCTATCTGGTTCACAAAACGCGGCGTACAGTTTCGCCACTCAACACAACTCAATATCTAAAAAAGAAAGAACGTGAGGTCTTTTATTTAAAAAATAAAATATTACATATTATATCGGTATTTCAATTATTACATTTTTTTTTTTTATTTAAGGTATACTCGTAATTATTTAACTAATATATTTATTAATTGAACTATCTAAATATAAACGTGGCGTATTGAGTGGCGGAATTTAAATTAATGTTTTCCCCTAAACGAGAATCGAATCCACAAACAGCCACGTTACATGCGTGAAGATAACCATTTTAATAACAAGTACACTATTATTATTATTAAATCCATGTTTACGTTACATTTAATATGAATAGAATCGCTTAATAGACTTTAATTCTCTATATAGAGCTGTAGCCGCTACTACATTAAGCCACGACACTTAGTGTAGGCTTCTGAACATAATATAATATTTATGTGTTTATTTTGTTCGTCCATAACAGTTTGCTCCATTGTGGCCCTCGTTTTATTATAACTACCAATGTACAGTCGCCTAGAGAGGTTCGTGTACGTTACAAATGAAAAGAAATATATTTGGAAGGCCCTCTCAATGCTGTATTATAAGAGCTTGACTCTAGTTACTATTATGGTGACGGAGGTCGTTGATATGAATTCGATAACATTTTAAATGTAAAATACTGAAACTTTTTCTGTTAAGACATATCACACATGTAACACATTAGGCAGAGGAAACTGTTAAAAAGTTATGGTTAAATCTTCTTGCTTCTCGTTTCACTTAATTTTGTAGACATTGTGTTATATTATTAACTGACGGAGCTCAACGCCCCGCTTTTCCTATCAAAACACTGAAATGCAAATAATTTAAATATGTAATAATCATAATAATTTAAATATGTAATAATATAAGTCATTCATATCAGCGGCGATCGTATCCACAAAAATCACAGGTCCACACGATGTTTTCTTTAAATAATAATGAATAATTACAAATAACCGAAAACAAAACCAAATAACGAAAAACTATGTACAATAGTCGTGACCTTACAAAATATACTCAAGCGAAGCAGGGCAGGCTACTAGCTTATAGATAATATTATGCGGAATATATAAATCTGTTTAACGAACTTCCATCTTGATCGGATCACGTCTAAGGGATTATATGGCAAAGGCTTAACTAGCGTCTTCCAAAATCATAGTAAGTATTATAAGTATTGTCAATATTTTGAGGCTTACAATGTTCTTTTGTTATAATTCCTTGAAGGGAAAAAAGTTGTCACAATATAAGATTACGCTTATAACCCTTTGGTCGCTTTGTTGGAGCTTAGAGTTATTATTTTTAATTTTAAAGGATTATTTCGATTTGTTTCCAAAATTTTCTTCTAAGCTCCGCGAGTAGTATTTTAGAATTTTTTGAAATGGATGTGTGTTAAGGAAAATTATATATGAAAAAAAAAATGTTTATAGATGTCTTCATTATTGTAAATACTATAGAATCTAGTCATTTTGGAAGACAAAGAAAGTTTTAACTATAAAAATTTCAAACCAAGTCTCAAAATAAAAAAAATGTTAATACAAGCACTAATTTAAAGCAACTTTCTACTCACCAAATCAGCCGAGGAAAAAGAACAATAAAAATAATGTTAGCAAAAATACCAACTCTATGCACCAAGCACCGGTATGAAGTAAACAATATTTTTTGTTTTAAATAAAGCAAGCAACTTTACGCTTTCTTTCCTGCATAAAAAAATGAGAAGATATTTAGAGGAAACAACATTAAAACTCTCCGTGGCCCACTTGCTGCCTGACTTTTCAGAATAGACTTATATCGATTGGCAGAACTCAACGCCGCGTTTTGCTAATAAATAAGAAACAAATTGGATAAAAAAAAACTATTAAATCAAAGTTTTTTAAACATGACGCACCTTATAAAGCCTCATTTCAGTGGTAAAGTAAAAATACTTCTGTTTTTACACTCCATTGTACAACCCGCGGTCCGCGCCCACAGTCATTGTGCCCCAGCGGGTACGTACGTACGGTATTGTACGCTGTATACTGACTGTGTAGGCTTTACAATGTTTGTACTTGGACTTGAAACGTGTAAGATTTTTTATTTCTAAGGACAATACAATAAGAAAACAGAAATATTTCTAGTATTTTTAAAATATTATTATAAGAATATTACTTTTTTGTAAATTTATAAAAAAATATTATAGCAAGACTCTAATCTGTGTTTTAATCTGTTCTCGAGTATATTCGTAAACCGAATGTATGTAGGTTGTAGTTGGTTTTCCTATATTTTTTTTAAAGTTTAAATGCAGGTATATGTTGTTTTTGCGTTAACGCTTATCGCTATTCAATAAGTACAATAAAATAAAAATATGTTTAATAAATATATATAAATAGCCAATTAAAGTCTTAAAGAGCTTTTGGTGCCAATTATTTTTATCTTATTTTGTAAACAAATATAAAATACTGCCAATTTTGATAGCAGTGTGTATCTGTAGGAGATATATATATATATATATATATATATATTTATAGTTTTGTGATGATTCACTAAGTGAAGCAACTCTTTATACCAAACCCACATATTATAAAAGATACGACCAAAAAGTAAAAAAATTACAAACAAATAAAATTCATAATACTTTATCAAGAAAAATAAACTTAGAAAACCAAACGCTAAAATCCTATGAATATTCAACAACTCGAAAGTGACTAGATTAATCAGCGAACTCAAAATAGGCCAGTAATATTCATGGAGCCGTCGTGGCGCAGTGACACAAGCGTGTGACTTTAAACGAGACGATTTTTGGTTTGGTTCCCACAAGGAAAACTTTATTCTTTAATATTTTCATTTTCTCGCTCCGGTAACAAGACAAAGCTCGAGTTCCGCTACTCAACACGCTGTGACTCGTGATATGGGCAGAAAATATTGAACGGAGTGTCTTAAGCTTAACAGTAAGTTCTCTCTAAAAAAAGATAATAAATAACAGGCGTTAGTAGCTGCTCGTATAAGTAACGAGGCATGTCTATGACGTGACAGATGATAAAGAACATAAACAATAGCCTGGCGATAGGGGCAGATAAGAAATGATTTATTGTGAACGCACAGACTAAATCAATTATAATGACGCTCGTCGATGATATATGTTCATAAGAGCTTTATATATTATTGTTTTATTATTAATATATGTATAAATTTAAATATATTATTAATATAAAATGTAAACTAGGCCAGCCGTGGCGCAGTGGCATAAGCGTGTGCCTGTAAGTGCGACAGGTTGTTGGTTCGATTCCGTCTCGAGAAATTGAAATATGTAATATGGTTATTTTTCCCCCCAGATGTTGAGGTAAAACTCTTGCCACTCAACACGCAATGCCTCCGGAATTCCGCGGAAAGTCCAGACCGAAGTGTCTTAATACGAAACTCTTCATTAGGGTAGGTCTGCTACATGTGAAATACAGCGAGAAATAAAACTAAAATTAATTTAAGTCTTCGTAGCGCAGTGGGACATCGTCTGGCTGTAAAGAAGATACCCGTGTGTTGTATTATTATATTTAAATGACTTTGTTAACCCCGCTCTGGTAAACAAAGCGCGGTGTTTAGTTCCACCATTTAATACGCAATGTCTTGAAAATTGGGAAGGTAAATGTTCTAACACTACGTTACGGAAGCAAACATGAAATTCGTTTCTTAAATAATGACATATTTTTTTATAGTTTCACAAAACGAATCAGAAGAACGAAAATATTTTATATGTGTAAATTTTTTCAAGTTGGTTTCGAACTCGCAACCATCACTGAGGCCCGATGTATCTCTTTAAAAATGTATGTATGTATATAAGTATTAGATAAGATATTTTTCACTATCAAGCTCCTAGCAAGCATTTCTATGCTTGCTAGGAGCTCTTTCTAGAGCTAGATCATCTTTTAAATACTTTTAATATTATAATTAAAATAATATGACGCAAACGTAGTTTCTTGTCCTGTATATAAACGCCTATAAATCATTAATTCAAGCCTCATTGAAAATTCGAACTGACTACATACTTCGAGCCAACTGTCGCGTCGTCAAAAGAAACATTTATAAGGTTTAATTGAAATACAACATTCGCGACTTCCCATAATTATTTCCCTCCGACAGGGACCGTATTCGGTCCGTAAGAGGTATACGAGTAAAAAATATATTTTGTAATGAAAAAAAAATGCTTTTTTCTGTAATATATCCATTACATATTGTAGCCTGCAACTTCATTTGTGTGGACTTGAAAACTTGAAATATCATTTTTTTCGTTCCCGTAGGAATTTCGGGAAATCCTCTCTAAGCCCTCCCCTATACTCCCCAAGGAACCTACATGTCAAATTCCAGCTTTCTAAGCTGAGTAGTATCGACCATGCCTGCTCTTTCAATAATTAAGTGTCGGAACAATTTTATATATGTTTTATGTATTGAAGTTGTATTTTGATTCAAGAGACCTGACGCCTTCGTATCTTATTTAAGAGAACCTTAGTTCAACACGAAGGTATTAGATTTATATTTATTCAAAGTTAATTTTATCCGGTCTGGAATTATCAAATTATCGTGGTCTGTTTGCTTGCATCATGTAGTATACTCAATATCTGACAATAAGCAAGAAAAGAGTAAAGAGTTTAGTTTTTTTTAATTGTGGGTTTGGTTGTATTGATATATCGCAAATTTTATAATAAATATAAATATATTCTGATGGCCGACGTTCCAGACACTTGACAAAGTCTGTGTCCGTCACGCCTGTCACTGCGGCGTCGTACGGATCGCAGTCGATAGTTGATACATTATACGATTATATAACTCACTATATCTTATAATATCGACCTTAATACTAAATAACCATTTAAAATATTTTTATTAGATAGGTAAATAACTTTTACTAATGTAGATTTAGATCAATATTTCTATACTAATGTGACAGAGCTGAAGAGTTTATTGGGTTGAACGCGCCAATCTCAGGTACTACTATTGTAAAGAAAAAAAATAATTATCTTTGTTTATATAATACATCATGGCAATCATTTTAGTGTAAGCCAAGGTGTTAGAGTTACGGGAACTGTATTATACAAAAATCTTAGTCATTTCGATCACGACCTTTTTCATTTGAGCACGACCGAGGCTCACTCTGTATCCCGTATATATCAGGGTACGCAGATTCTAGAGGCATTGTCAAGTTGCGGAACTTAACGCCGCACACTGCCTCCTCTCTGGCTAACTGGCCTAAATGAATAGAAAATTTTAAAAACGTTACAAAAAAATATCATTAAATTTAAACTTTTTCTCACTGTCCATGTCAATCCGGTCCTGTGCTCCACAGTAATGTAATGTACACACTCATTTCCCTCAGACAAATTTAAAACCCGTGCAAATTGATTCCGGACATCGGAGTGTTCGGCAAAGCGCACTCGACGCGGACGCCTGACGATGATAATTCAAAAACATTCTCCTAATTCCATCACAGGCGGAAAGTACACGAACAGCTTACCCACTGACGGCTTCCTTCCTCGAGGATGTGGAAAGCGAAAATTGGAAATGAACGTTTATTTTTAATCTTCACTTAATTTTGTTATAAGAAAATTGTGTTTGTTTTACCGGTTTGACGAATTTAGATAGCTGCAGGTTGTTGATATGGAATTGGTTGGAAATCTAGTGTCAAGATACTCTGTTTCTATACTTCCCGCTCGACTTCGAAACGTTTTGGGTGGCTGTATTCAATTCCGCTCTTTGTCTACCAGAGTGGGAAATTAAAAAGTATTTTCCTCGTGTGGACTTCGAAGTTCGAACACGCAACTATCACATCCCTATAGCAAGATGCTGTTGCACTGCGCCACGACGCTAAACACTTTTAAGGTGATTCTATAATGACCATATACATAATTGGGAAGATTTGTGAACCGATACATATATATATTGTTAGAAATCGGAAGCGGTTATAGTTACTAAAATACACGATAAATACACACATCGTCCACATGTTTTTAAACTATTTGGAAAGGGATACCACGTAATTGCAAAAAGTGATATATATCACCTACTAACAATACTTCACACTAGTTTCCTTCCAACAGGGACCGTCACTTACACGCAATTGTCCCCCGATTGACAAAATTCTACTGCTTTTATAATTATTTTCACCTAAATCTACCCTCTTTTACACGAGTACGCTAACAATATATTTAAATCAATAATTAACACTTTAAATATAGTATAGGAAAGAAAATTAGAATGTCGTGAGCGGGTTCGAACCCGCGCCCCTTGAAAAACAGCCGCAGCACACCTATAGTGTACCCGTGGATGTACCACGATAAAATGCTTCCCCGAATTACTTGAAAAAAAATCATTAGATTCTGCTCTGAACACTAACTACTCAGTGCTAATGAACGAATAGCTATTCCAATTCAGGGAAATAAATTATTTTCATTACCTCACTCTGCTAATAAGACGAAACGCGGCGTTGTGCCCCGCCACTCAGCACGTAGTCTTGAAAATTGCATCGGAATCAAGGAGTCTTAACACTGATCTCTGTCTATATGTAGTTATTACTCATTCCTATTCAAATTCAATATTATGAATCTTTGAAACTTGTGTAGCTGGGTAGTTGCTAGTAATATTATATGCTTGTATTATTTTACATAATGCCTATAATGTATCTAAATTATAAGGTTATTTCAAGTGATTTTGTTACTGATTTTGTACTCTTAAAACTTTAAATTAATATTTATACCTAAATTTCATCTTCCAAAACTTTTCTTGAGCTTATACTAGAGAATTTTCTTATTTAGTATACATTATTATTATTATTATTATAAGTACAAAAGAAATTGTTATAATTATCTCCTAAAATATAAACAATAAGATATTAGAAACATACGAGTCTACCCCACAAAATACACATCGTGCTTAAAATAAGCTTTCACTAGTGACTAGCGCCATCTATTGGTGAATATTTCCATCTTACCGCCCCGCGCGCCCTCCCTTCACGCTCCTCCCGCGACGCCCCGCTCCCCCGTTCATTCAATCCGGCCCGTCAGTCTCTCTCCACACGTCGCCATGAAAACGCGTCCATTAAATTAAATAACTATTACCGATATATTGTTACAAACAATCGCTCAGCTGACTACGACTCACATATATAAAAGTGTTATTCAAATAAAAACGTATTGAAAGTGTTTCTTTTAACTAATGACTGGACAATAAACATATTTGTGGACGAATGTAAAAATATACGCGTCGCAGAGAACGGTTCCAACGCGTGAGATCGATACTTTTAAATGATAACATGGATTCAATTAGATTTAAGACGGTGAATAGTGTTTGTGTTGTGTTGTGGAAGTAAATTTTACTGAGGTAAGTTATCGGTACCTACATAGTTTCTAGATAACGCCGGGATTTGTTTTGGACGATAAGTCGAGATATCGATGCGTTGCGTTCAGAAATCGATTACTATCGATTGTGTATCGGAAGGTCGATATTATGCCCTTCGTCTGTTTTGCGATTACCCGAAATTACAAAAAATAATTGTCAATTACGATAAAATAAAATAACAATATTTAAAAAAATATGCAAACAGGTCGGTAGTTCTTGCGTTAGAAATAGAAAAAAAATATTAATATCCAAACGGCAGGAACCTAAGGCGTGCAGTACATTGCACCAGATAAGCTATAGCCACATTTGGTTACATTTACAATACAAGGCGAGAATAACTATTGACTCACTGTTATTTATTACTAACGATCGTAAATCTGCGTTTAACTAAATCAATTAGTTCTATAGTTTTAATTTCTTTTTTGTACTTTTAAATATTACTATGGTAGGCATAGAATCTCTCCGTCCTCCGCTAATTGAGGAGCATTGTCTGTATGTCAAAACAGTAAATTGTCTTAGTATAGAATTCTATACTAAGACAATATAATTTTTTCACTAGATAAAATTTTAACATACAATTATTATTGTTTTTTTTACATTTTGTATAGGACTGGATTTGAATATTATCAAAATTAATTCAAAAAAATCTTTATAATGACGTATAAATAAATACCTAATATAATAACAGTATTTTATTACTACCTTACAATATTTTTATTAAAATTAAATGATTTGCGTTAAATTCGAATTAAATTTTATATTTAAACTTGAAATAACGTAAATAACTCATTTATAATTTCTTATGAATAACCAAAACAGAAAAAAACATATTTATAACAATAGAACATAATACGCTAACGTAGTTAAAAAAAAAATTTAAAAAAGAAATTAAAAATTAGCTTCACGCTATATCCCGCACACAGCAGGGTAGGCAGAGGGAACCTAGTGTTAAGACACTCCGTTCCCCACTTTCTGCCGAATTTTGAAGGCCTTGCGTGTTAAGTGGCAGAACTCAACGCCGCGCTTTGCCTTGACACCAGAGCGAAGAAATGGAAATATAAATTTAATTAAATATTTCATCTCCTCGAGTGGGGATCGAACCCACAACCAGTCGGTTTTACAGTCACACTTCGTGCCACTGCGCCACGGCCGGCCTCAAACGGCCGGCCGGCTAACGTAGTTTAGTTTTAATTTTTAATTTATAGTCGAAACTGAGGTCAGTATGTAAAATATTAGGCTATAAAAATGTGCATGCCAAAATTACTATTCTATTGTAACGATAGATTACTACAGTGACTTCCTGTCGATTACGAGCTTAATATGCATAATTGTGCTTACAGTTCGGGATATCCGTAACTAAAGTGGCAGAACCTATTTGTAACCTGTATTGAATCTAAATGCTTTATTATATAGCTACTAAATAGCTTATTGAGCTATTGATATAAACCGTTTCAAATTATCGATTTCTTTGGTAAGTAATATAAAATAATAATCTTAACTTCTTCATCATTATGTAAATTGATGCAGTAGTTCCCAAACATCTTAACACTTATTCTCTTATAGCAGAATAGGCAAAAGGAACCTAGTGTTAAGTTACTCCGTTACCTGCTCTCCGCATTTTAACTCAACGCCGCACTTATCTCGGATACTATTCGAACAAACAGTAATTTTTCATATAGTCGTACATACGTAAATAGCCGTATGTATTGTAAATAAATAATTTATAACAAAATCACGATTTCAACATCAATTTATTACTTGTAGCATTGTGCTAGTAATATAAATGAAGTCTGTCTGTGGAGGAGATTTATGATACAGTCAAAGTGCGTGTTTTTTTATTGTATCCATGTTGTCCATTTTGCTATTGAAGTTTTGCTGATAGGTTTATTATAGAGTAAGTGAGCTCTAAGAATATAATATTGAAAAATCTACCCGTAGAGCAGTGGTTGTTGTTCGTAATTTTATATGATATAGCGTTATTTTCAAAGATAAAAAAGTAAATTTAAAATTATAATTTATAGTTCATATTATGGAATGTTAATTGGATTTTGGAGATTGTTGGTCATTTTTAACTATGTATGTAAGTCGAAATCAACGCGTACAAACCACGATCGGTGCTAGCTATTTATATAATAATCGAACCTTGTTTAAAATTGATTATCAGGATAGTCAAAGGAAACCTAGGGTGGCGTTGAGTGAGATAGTACTCAAAACCGCACAATGCCTTGATACCAGAGCGAGAAAAAAAATAACTATTTTTCCTGAGTGGGAATCAAACCCAAAACCTCGTCACATCTACCATCAGACTATGCCGCTGAAGACGATCTCTATTTAGTCATTATATCCTAAAAAATAAGCAGAGAGTTCCGTCACTATATTAACTATCAACTCCACTTTGAAAATATGCGAAAGCACAATACCCAGTAGTGAAATAAAATTTCACACTTACCAAGAACACTTCGACAATTACTCACAGCGTTTTTCAACGTTTCCAGCTGTAAAAAATATTTCCAACGTAATGAATGGTATAATGGCCTCTAAAATACCGCGATATTGTGTTCAAAATTTTTATTCGTGTTAAGAAACAGGTGTATACTCTTAAATGTTAGTAACTAAGTTCCTTTATAATTTATACTTAAAAAGAAAAAATAGGCCGTCGTGGCGAAGTGGTGCAAGCGACTTTCTGTCATCGTGACGGTTGTGGGTCCGATTCCCACTCGGGTTAGTGAAATATATATGATATATTGTTTATTTATTTGCTCTGGTAACAAGATAAAACGCTGCGTTAAGTTCTGCCATTATATAGATGTGTTCCGCCATATAATTTCAACGTAAATTTCTAATAGAAAATTCAATACAATTTATGGTAAACATATGAGAGCGTATTAGCTATAAATATTGACAGCAACCGCGTTTTAAATACGCAAATTCTGCCAACATTACTATACAGGCGAAAGTAAATAAACTGATAGATCCACTACGTCTAGATACAGTACGGTCAACAAGTCGTGGCCACCTAGAAGTTAGGTTTTCTTTGTTACCTGGGAAGAAAATATTCAAAAGTAAGAAAAATCCTAAATCAAGTCTGCACCTCCGTCTACAGCTAACTTCAGGGTGGCCGCGACTTGTTGACCGTATTGTGCGAGGCTTGATTATTATGGCCGTGATCAAAACATATTATTGCTGTTACAGAGGGTTTTAACCAATTTTCGAAACATTGCGTGTTGAGTTCGTCGAAAAAAAACGGCGTGTGAACTCAACGCCGTTTTTTTTCTAGAAATTTTAAAAATTACAAAGTAAATATTACCTGAGTGTCAAAGAATCAAATAGCTGCAGTACTTGCATACTTACTAAATTATTAGTTTTAGTTCATGTACTATATATTTTTCACTCTAAACTTACTTTTAAGTAATAAATTAAGAATAAATTCTTTAAATTCTTTCACACTTTAAATTCATCCTTTTACACATCAAATACATATTTTTACTTCAATTTAATATTAGAGAAAGAATAAAAAAAAATATTTTTTTCCCAACCTAATACGAATTTGAACAGGCATCTTCTCGTCACCGCAGCGTGGGCGCCAGCACTTCTGTTCAAACAATCTCAAGTTTAGTAACGGTTAAACTCTGCTACGCATTACCTAACACCTTCTAATTAGTAGCGTTAAGCGCTTTGGTACATTCGGATATAGAGAGGTCTATGAACTTGTAGTGGTAAGCTTCCCTTTGTCTTGCTCTTTTAGATATAATTTGAGATTTAATTTGTTGTTAATTTCTTTTTGTTTCAATTTTTTATATGACATTATAGTTGGAATTGAAAATATGCTTGTTACTTGTTGATTCCTACGATTTCAAATAAGTAGCATTTTTATCACATCTTCTTTATAGTATGATGCTGTATATGTATGTGTCCCACACGAAGAGGGATAGGAAATGGGGAACCTAGAAACTTAATGTTAAGACATTCCGTTTCCATTAAGACACTTCCGTTCCTCACTTTCCGTCGAATTCTGGCCTGGAGTTGTGTCAATCATTGCATATTGAGTGACATAACTCGAGGCTTTAAATCGTTATCAAAGCGAGAAAATGAAAATATTTAATATTTCATACTCTAAAGAAAATGAAATATTAAATTTTCTTTTATTGAACAAGCTAATCTCAGAGACTACTTACTAGTCGGAATAAAATAAATCTTTTGTGTTTTGCGATCAGAGATAGATTATCACGTTATATGTGATTCATTTATTTATTTATTTATTTATTTATTTATTTATTTATATGGATCTCCATCTGTCGTACATATCGGTTTACATTACATACATTCTTAGGATATACTTACACTATTATGTACAACTGATTATAGGAGAACACATCATTCAATTGATAACGAGGATGAAATTATGCTATATAAAAATAACAAAAATATAAAACTAAAGGTAACTTAACAATGATTACTTAAAATTAGTTATTAATTAAATCTATTAAATATTTGATTGCATTTTCTTAAGAAAAGTAAGAGCTTCTTTTAAGTACTCATCAAAAGAACGAGAGATGCGATTAATTGAACTGTTATTTCCAAGGTTCCTTTTAGTATTTTCCGTGTTAAAGAACAAACATGGGTTGCGAGGGGATCTCTGAGGTATTTTAATATGAAATTTGATGTGTTACTGACTATTGGTTATTACCATTTAAGCACAAGGGGCAGGCTCAGCCACGGATAAAATCTAGTTTTTAATTCAAATAAATTTACCACACCACCTTGACTTATGAATTACAAACTCCACTATACATGGTAAAACAAGCGAATAAAAAATATTATTTATAATATGTAAATGTATTATAATACGTAGTATTGTCACAAACAAAAAAATAATGTACACATATAAGTTTTTAAATATCAAAAAGTCATTAATATTAATCAAAATGCTTCATTTTTATCATTCATTTGAAAATAAAATGTCAATAAATGACTAACAACTAGCAAGATTACATAAACGTATCATGTTTCGCCAATAAAATTAAAATAACGTGTTCCTCGAGCACATGTCATATTAATCTATAATAGTATTGCTACAAAAAGCGGTTTAATGTAAAACTAAGTATAAACAATGCCTATTCAGGAAGGCAAATTAAATACATTCCTTACAATGGCTGGAACTGTCTTGGGGTTGAATACTTACTTGGGGAGGGTGGAAAAAACAAGTCGCCATGTACAGGTGTTCTATGAGGACGGAGGAGCCAGTCCCTCATACATTATGTAATGGAGGTCTTGTATCTAAATGTAATTTTGTACTTACTTACTGTTTAAGTTATTAACTTAATGTATGTATGTATGATCAAATTAATATTCAACTAGACTATGTTAAGATATTTGATACCCTACTTTCTACATGATTTTCGGCCTTGGCGCAGGGGCACAAGTGCGCGACTGTAAACGCGACAGATTGCGGTTTCGATTACCACTCAATGGCGGAAATCATTTTATATTTTTATTTTCTCGCTCTGGTAACGAAGTAAACCGTGGTGTTGAGTTCCGCAATGCCCTTCAGAAAGTGAAGCCCTCGGTGAAAAGTGGGGAACGGTAGTGTCTTAACTCTAAGTTCACTCTCAGCATACCCTGCTATGTTCGGGATACAGTGTGAAATTGAAAAATAAATAAAAATGCTATTGTATAGCAAATGCAAATACCCATAAAACAGCCTCACAATTGCCTGAGGTAAATTCTAATCAGATAGTATTTAGGCGCTTACATGCAGTTGAAAGGATTCAAGACAAAAATAGAAATCCTGATATACGTTGGGCTACCGTAGCCGTGTACCTACAGACTACAGTACAGCATGGTCGGCGAATCTTGGCCACCCTGACGTTAGATTTTCTCAAATTTGTGCTATATTCACTCCGAAAGAATGTCATCATCAAAAGTAAGAAAACTAACATCAGATCTGCTTAAATATCTACAGCTAACTTCCGAGCGGCCACGACTCGTTGACCGTACTGTACAGTACAGTGTCTCGGGACATTCATCAAATTATTTATACATGCACCGGCCGGCCACCCATCGCTTAGACTTACGTACGCACATTGAATTTTACCGTTTTTTTTTTCATACCTACAGTGATTTCACGTTTTACGATTCTAAATAAAAATAACGCGTTGAAATATAAACTTTTGGTTCTATTTTGATTTGAATGTTAAAATGTTTATATGTTTATAACTAACTGCTTTAAAATATATATTTTAAAGTGATTTAGATTTATTAGATTTTTTATTTCTCTTAGAATTAAAAAAAAAACGAAACTGAAAGAGCAGAGGAAACTACATTTCATTTTCATGCAAAATTAACTTGAATTATAAACTTTTTACTAAATCTTTAAATCCATCTAAATACAAATAATAAGAAAGCGAAGTAAAAAGAAAAGATTTAACAAGTCTCTCGTTTTATGACGAGGCGGGTACAAAAAGTATTTGCAAAATCAACATACAGACAAATGAACAACATTAGCTACTATAATAAAACACTAATTGTATGAGGCCGTCGCTCGTGTTTTTGTATTTACATTCCTCGCGAGTACGATCGAGATAAATTTGATTGTATGTTTCCTTCATTTCCCACAATACGCCGTGTTCATTAAAAATACTCATTTTTTTCTGTGTAATACATGCATTTTTCTTAGTAGGCTTAAGTGCATGTCGGTAATGTAATCAAATGTGTTTTTGTCTCACAGACTCTCGGTTTCCCAATTTTCGTCTCATTTTCTAATCACCTTGTGTACCTGCTTAGAAATCGAACGCATAATCATTACATCTTACAATCAGAACATGATCTACTGTGCCATAAGGGTCCATTAATGTTAACACAATATTTTTTCCCTACTGTTTAACCATTAATATGCTCATCCACCTGACTTCCTGGTTTCCAAAACTCACCTACACACTTCGATTTATCTCTCCAGAGGATAAATAATAACATTTAATATATTTAAATGTAATCATAACCAATCCGAGAGGTTATCGAACCCACAAACATCTCGCAGTACCTACAGACATACCTACCGCACCACGATGGCCTCGCCTCAGTTCTCAGATGAATTTTTGACCAACCATAATATCTTAAGACTTAATATGTAATGACTCCATCGAGGGAGTACCAAGTGAGTCACTAGGTACGCTTACGAAATGAGAGGGATACGTGACAAATGGTTGTACGCGCAAAACAACCACCGTTATATAAATAAATTTAGATTATCAAACATACAATAAAATTTATAAACTCAACAATTAAAGTTTATAATAACAATTAACGTATACACCAAGCGGCAACAACCACCTCATTATTATCATATCACTCTCATAACAAAGGTCCATGGTACATATTTAGATACTTGCTGGGACAGAGTCATTTGTACGGCGCATTGTATACGGTCGACGAGTCGTGGCCGCTTTGAAGTTAGACTCTGTGAACTTTTGCGCATAGTACAAAATAATGAAAAGTAAGTAAAATTCTAAAGTCACATCTGCGCAGCTACCTACAGCCAACTTCAGGGCGGCCACGACTCGTCAACTGTACTGTATTTACTGGGACAGGATCGTTCGTACGGGCCGAGCTCATCAAGTCCAAACACGTGGTACACAATGGCCGGTTATTAAATATTCGAATGGTTGTAGCTTGGTAATCAGCCTGTAAAGCTTCCTAATGAATATGCCAGCTGATGGTTTTTAAATATATTTTTTAAACATTGTAATTTTAATATAAACATTTTAAAATATTTTATACTAACACACTAACACTATTTATTGTGAGATAAATTTGAAACTGTACCAATTTATGAAGTCACTTGTCACTAACATTTTCTACTTCACCTACACTGGTAGGTGTTTTTAAATAAATTTTTATATGTACAAACTTTCCCATTGAGCACTTGGGTCGATTTCCGTTAAAAAAAAATCTAAATGTTTCCCTGATAGTTGATATTCACGTCTGTTATAATGCTGTTATTTTTCAATTCGAGAGCAAAAGCTGAATGGGGATAAAACTTTCCAAACCGTATATCACCAGATGCCATCGTGACGCAATAAACATGTGCCTGACTGAGCGCTCAAAAGTTTGATTTGAATACGTAAAGTTAGTAATTATAATATTATTTTTAGCTTCACGCTGTATCTTCCACATAGCAAGAAGAAGGCAGAAGGAACATGGGAACATAGGGTTAAGACGCTCTATCCTATTAAGACAGCCATTTCGCGTTGAGTGGTGGAACTCAACACCGTGCTACATTAATTTGTTTGGTGTATTTATATAAAAAGTATAAAAGAACTGATAAACTATTTAACTGAATCCGAAATTATTCTTTCTAGATCCGTTTTCGCAGTACGTTCTAGAAATGGTATGATGATAGACAGACGGCGGCAGTTTAGGCCATTAATATCTCTCTCACCTACTTTTACCCCGTAAATATGAACTGTAAACCTACTCCTGGTTATCCTGGTGTCCCGAATTTAGAAAATTTGTGAGAACAAGTAAAAAAATAATTTTACTGTCTTCAACGCTGACACGTAATTTTAGCACGCGGTCTTATGTAATGGCACGATTATAGAAGTTGAAAGCTCCAAGAATTTTCCATTTAAGAGGTTAGCAAAGAGGATATGGATAAAAAAGATAGAAAACAAACGATAACTACTGAATTTAAATTGAAAAGACGCTTTTTTTTCGACAAATAGTTGGTTACTGAAGCAAAGTACGCCCGCACCGTCTCGCCGTTCCCGATGATCATATTCAAATTCTAAAAAACAGACTTGTCAGGTTATTTCGACCGAAAAACTCATATAGAACCGCTGGAAAGAGTAAAATCTAGTTAACAGTCCTTAGAAACGTTTTTCGCCGGTGATTTGGTGTTATATTTTGAATAGCTTCATAGGCACCGATTGCCTCGAAAATACTTTGAATATAGGAATGGAAAGCGAAATTGGTATTCCTAAAAGGGGGATGAAGAGACGCAATACGTTGTAAAGGTTTTGTGCACGTGCTAAGCCCCGTTTTGGGAAATGCCAGTTTTAAAACAGTACAGCTTTTTACTTTTTAAACGAAAATATAGCTGAATTTCACATTTTACACTGGGAATTGGTTTTGGCGAGCTTTTTTTTAAATAGCTTTTTGTTCGTGTTTGTCTTTATGTGTCGGGTTAATTTGTGATTGTGATATAACGTTTTGTTTATTAAAGCCCAGTCATGGCGAAAACAGTTATAGTTTTTTTTTAATAAATATTATTTTTAATTTAACATTTTATTTTAACTTGAAGTTTTCATTCCCACCCGAGGGTATGAACTATTTCCTTTACCTCACTCTGAAGACTAGAACTGAGCAGAAATTATGGAATGGAAGTTTCTGGACACTTGCTTCCCTTGACCCTCCCCTGCTAAATGTGAATTACAGCTAACTTTAGCCTGTGAGTAAAACAGTTTAATTTTCACATATATCTATAACTCTTTAGATCACAAGAGATTCGCCATCAACATAGATTATTTTTATACAATCTTCAAGACCTTGACAGTTTTGTTCCAATTTGATAAAGAAATGTTAATTAAACATATGAAAAGAAACTACGCTGATAATACTAATCATTCATTAGCTTTATCTATATTCATACGTGATTAAGTAGAATTAAGAATTTAATTCGGCGGCTACGTTTGAAAAACATAATTTTAAAATTTATGAATCATATACATTTAAAAATTAGCATTTTAATATATTTTACATTACATTTTATAATTTTAACATTGACTAAATTCACGCACCTGCTGAAATAATAAATAGTAAGTAACTGAACCTGTCAAATCTGTCATATTATTGTTATTGCAGCATTACCCTTTATCCCGCATATAGCAGAAGCTAGGTTTCCCACCTAGTTTCGAGACACTCCGCTTCCCGTCCGAATCTGGGACCTTCCGTATTGAGTCACGTAAGTCAACGTCGCACTTTGTTTACTGCATCTGGTATGTGAAATGAATCCACTTCCCAAGTCGCCATTTTCTTTTCTGTTTTGCCCAAATCATGATCATGATCAATACAGCTGCCACGGTGACAGTAAGCAGCAGTCAAACAGGTTGTAACAAGCAATTATAACGTTCGACGGATAAACTAGGCCAATCAATGCGTTGTGCTTCAACTATGCTCTGATTGAGCTTGTTCTATCAACAAACTATTGTTTTTGCCGATTTAAAATCTGAATCTGTTTGATAAATATAATAAATTATGAGTTTATGGTTCAATTGCGAAATGTATCTAATCGATGAATATGATTGTGATTTTGATTCGGTGAAATATAGACATTTCAATATTCTCCCTTTTCTTTGTTAAGAAAAAGTACCACCACCCAAAAAAAATATATAACACAAAAAGGATCTAATTTTTATGAAGAATATAAAACCTACATTAACATATTATATAATTTATTTATTTCAAAGATATATTCTGTACATATATTATTCATACGCCAAACAAATTGGAATCAAGTAACGATGAAATTAGAAACTATTTTAGAATATTCTCAACAAAAGTAACTGGTAGCCAAAATATATCAATGGAAAATGTAACATAACAAGTTGCAATATAAATAAATCATCGTGCATATAGTGCGTGTAATTAAACGCAGGCATCCATCACTGATAGGCTATCAGCCAGCGTTACATGTGTTACGATAAATGCTAAACGCTTGTTGAGAATTGCTTCTTTTTTTAATTGGTAATTGCACTACTTATTTTCTATTAACAATAACGTTTTCAAACCATAGCGTTCATCTCGCTATGGATAAAAGGTGAAGCTAAAAATAAAAAAGAACAATAAAAACAAAAGAAAAAAAAGTAATAGATTTTAAGATGTTTATATTATTATTATAAATTTTAAAATTATTGTGATATGTATGGTTTTAAATATGCATCAGTTAATTAGGATTAAAAAAAGTCGCACATAAATACAACTAACATCCACAACAAAAAAACAACATTAAACTTATATTCACAATAATAATAAAAATCGAATTTTTGTTCAATTTTTTAAACTGTGTTGTGAATTTATACAAATGATTTTTTAGCTTTGACACTTCGTTATAAATGAATGATTTCAATCGACTGGTTGACGTTCAAAGGCAAAAGTAAAAAACTGAATCGATTTGAACTATTTCTAACGACAGATAGTATACCATAATATTGAGCATCAGCGTGGGGGGCGTTTAAATGTAACATTTAAACACAAATTACAGTTTCTATTGTTTTCCTTTTTTTATTACATATAGAGAATTTATTAACCCTTTCTCTGTCTTATACTTATTCCTTCACTGAAATATACCTTAAGTTTCTAAAATATATATGTATATTTAGCCTATATTGGATAGTAAGCAGAAACTTTTGTTATTAATTACAAGTATTCCCTGAAAATGATTACAACCCAAATTCTAAAGATAAAAAGTGTTGCCAACGTAAATGCCTAACTTTCACGTTCATTCATCATTGCCATAGTGAACTGTCCGACGCTGACTTACAAATGTCGTCTAATCCTTTTTTTTTTTTCGTTTCTTTTTTTCATATCTCGCATTTATCATTATAGGCAGAAAAAAACTAACATACTTCTTATTTTCCTATTTTTCGTGTCTGATTTCTATTTTGTTATTAGAAACGTCTTTTAACTTTACCTTTACAATTAAAAAGCTTTTTGTACATTTGCCCATATATGCAACCAGCAGGATATGCAACCCGTTGTTAAGACACTTCGTTTTCCACTTCCTCCCAGCTTTTCAGATACTCTGAGCTATACACTCTTAGCCTCGTTAGTAAGGTATTCAAAAACATTCAATAATTAAATTCCTCGAGCAAAGCCAGAGGTAAACGCTTGTATACTTATACCTATGCATACATAGTAATAGCGTCCAGTGGAGTGTTCGATAAAAAATATTTTCGTACGCGATATATTATCTTATCGGTTATCTTGCAATCTGGCCAGTACAAGCCTTGTATACCTTGTAACGACGATATATTACAACCACACTACAACTTTATGACTTATTTATAAATTTATTCAATCCTGGCCTTTCATTTATTGGTGGGGATGAGTTTTTATTACTGAGTAGCTTCTTTACTTATAACTAAGAGTTGTGTACATGGGCGTAGGAATAGAGGGGACCAGGTGGTCCATGCCCTTTCCATGACAGTCTTTTACCCACACCAGAAATTTTACTGATAAAAAATGTACGCTAAAAAAATAAACAGTTTTGTTTAAAGCTAAATGCCAGGACCCAGAATGGTAAATATCTGTATTAACTATCCATGGTTCGGCCCGTGGTTGTAGCCTCGAAAATAAAACAAGAAATGAGATTTTCAAATCGAAGTAATAGTTCCTAAGATTTTAACGATCAACAAACAAACTCTACTTAGTTTTATAGTATTCGTAAAGATTCGTGGACAATTGGTTGTGAGTGCGATTCCCACTGTTTGATTGTACTTAAATTGCGTCGAACTATCGTTGGTTAAAATAACAATGTAACAACAACAAGGCAAATTATTTTCTATCAAATTATAAATTCATGAAAGAAATTCTAACGAAATGATTTATACTTGTAGATAAAACTATTTAGCGATGACGTTTTTTTTAAGTTTAACGTTATAAAAATGTTAACAGTTTATAGATAACTAGTTTTACTGCCAGTAGCCAGTATCTACTACCGTTCACAAATCACAATCTACTGTTAACAAGATTATAACACGAATTGCTACTTAAGTAGTATATTGTTGTCTTTTTTTTAATTATATTTTTAACGAACTTGAAAGAAGAAGTTATACATCGTTTTTAAGATAACCGCATTCACTAATCAATCTCTCCAGCTTTATAATTATTAGTATAAAAGCATCAATTTTGTAGACATTTTTTTTGTAATTTACAATTTTTTTAAGAAAAAATTCACAATATTAGAAACTGTCATAGATTTACATACAATCTACGAGTATAGAAGGCGTCGCTTTCTTGTTACTCAACATTCGTAACGTAATGGACGACATATTTTCTAAGGGATTTTCCCATATATCGTGTTTTAAATACTTTCTACATGGAATTATGTAGAACATTTTTAATGAGCTTCATTTCAATCACCTATTTTGCACTTTTGTATAGAAAATTTTACATGCAATGTAAAGAAAATCTGTAATTAAATTTGAAAGGGTTGTTCATATATCAAGAGTTTAGAACATGAAAATGTTGTTAAAGCATTTAATATAGGACTTGACATGTGAATCTAATGCTCTAGCAGATTCTCATTATAGATACGTTATAAACGAAAGTGGGGAACAGAAGTGGCTTATTGGGAAAGAAGAGTCTTAACACTAGTTTCCCAGGTTTCCTCTGCCTACCCAGCTGATTTGCGGGATACAGCGGGAAGCTGAAAAATACATCAAATAAACTTAAAAATTCCCCAAATAAAATAATGATGATAATATTTTATTTATATAATATAATATATGCAATAAGTACATACCTAGTTTATAGTCAAGTCAAGTTAGCATATCTGAAGTACTTAGTGCTTAAGATTTGATGACTCCTCATAAAGTTGTTATAGAGTCTTTAAGTGTATCATCATCTATTATTATATATGTTGAAACTATTTATGACAGTAAACTATTTAAAATTTTGACACATTTTATCTTTCTATTTGAATTTCTATTTTATTATATTCATTATTTATCGCACCACGTATATCAACTACGCCACAATAGCGCACGATACCTTTAGTTGAAAAATAAAAGCAATCTACTGCATTGAAAATACATTAAACCGTAATCATTTCCTGTGAATTTACCCATCTTCCCTCTAAGGGGATTGCACCCCACACCCTACAGCCACCTAGTACCTACACCGCGGTATGTGCTACCCCACAGTTACCCTAACACGTATTAATATTATTCTGAACTGACCCTCTTACCTACGGGGAAGATGAACGTCGGATATGTATGGATTTTTAGGTGGCATGCAATAGAAACGATTTTGTACTGGTTTTTTTTTTTAAATATAATCTTTTATCTATTTTATACGTATTTCTCTTTTATAATATAGTAGTTATCGTAAAATAAAAACGTAAAGTAATCTCGTTTGTACCGTTTTTTTTAGAATTTTGAAATATGTGTCTGTAAGTTAAGAAGTGATTCCTAAATTAATCAGGGGAAAAAAGAAAATCACACCACACGCGTATACATAACTTTTTTTTAATAAAAGAATTTGGTCCTCTCGTGATAGAGATAATGTAATGTGAGATTTTCTAAAGCCAACTTAAATTCAAAGATACGCTACTTATTCGAGAGATCTTTTAAAATATTTTCTCATGTGTAAGAGAGTGGACATACCGCCCTAAATATACGCTTATATTTAGATAATAAACATAAATATCAATAAAAAACAGGTGCCTCCATATTACACGATACGTTTACGCGTTTCGGTAGCTTTTAAAATGTCATTGACATCATATTTTTGGCGACTACAGACTTCACGAGGGGACTGTATCCTGCTATCCACTATAATGTACTGGACGGACAATTTTACATGCAGATAATATTTATTTATCATAATATAAAGCTAAATAAAATTTTCTAGAAACTATCACAGTATAGCACGGATTAACAGTCGATCTGAGGACCAAGATATTTTCCGTTCTACACCCTGATAGACCCAATGTGGCGTCGAGTTCTGCCACTCAATACTCAATGTCTCAATTTCTGTAGGAAAGTTGGGAACTGAGTGTTTTGTCACTAAATTCTATGCCTACTCAGTTATGCGACAAAAGAGCGTGAAAGCATGCTGCTTTGAAAATTGAGTGGATAGTAGGCAGTGTCTTAACACTAGGTTCTTCTTGCTATCTATATACGAAATACAGCGTGAAACCAAAAAAAAGTGTTGGGAGTAGAATCGTATACACGACCTTCAAACCGACTGCCCGTGCCGTTAGTCAACTGTTTAGGTCTGGAAACTAAAGTATGCAAACAATAAGATAATAAACGACCGCGAACTGGTTCTTTATATGAGATATTCTGCGAATAAGGAATGTTAATAAACTATTTTATTTAAGTTATGAGATGGCTCGTTTCAGATATTATCATTTTATGTGTTTTAATTTTAATAATTTGACTTTTTATTTATTATATTTATTATGGAAATATATAATTATTTGGTTAACATCGGTTAGTGCCAGCTCTAATAAAAATTGGTAAAATAACCATATTTATTTTATATATACAATTAAATTTATATTATTTCATATATATATATATATATATATATATATATATATATATATATATATATATATATATATATATATATATATATATATATATATATTAAACTTATGTTAAGTTAATGTACAAAGAAAAAAAACTATTTTTTTTATTCTTTAAAACATTTTTATTTCTACAATTTAACGCTATTATGCACCTGGTATTAGAGGTATAAAGTCATTTAACATATAATTCTTAACTGAACAAATTGATTACGAAATGAGCCATAAAACCTGATCCCATACGATTTGCCGAATTCACGGACGAACCTTTGTTAGCACATGTGATATTTTTATATTGAACACGGTCCATTGTATTATCACCCTAATCTCCTGAACTCTAAGTGTGTTATTTCTATGTAATTTTCACGGTTACAAATCGATTATTTGAACAAACAACGTGGCTATAAATCATCCCCGCTACCTGAGAATGAAGGGAAAAAAAGAATTTTGGGAATAAAACAAAAGATTGACATTTCTGGCTAACGAACTTAGCTGAGTTTACTGACCGCTTACGTTTGTCGAGTGCAATGAACAATTAATATTGTTAGTTTAAATAAGCTCAGTGGTAGCTATTTTAGATTAGAGCGATAGTTGCGCATTCGTATCTCACTCGCGTTATGTACCGCCATTCAACACGAAAATTGTACTGAAAGTGGGAAATCGAGTACTGTCACTAGGTCCTCTCTGTCTATCCTACTATATGCAACTTAAAGAAAAACAAACAATTTCTTTTTTTTCAGCTACCGTCTTTGTGCCCGAACACCTGTCCCGTCGGACGATCTGCCTGTAGATAAAATTCTAATATTTATGTTTTTGTATTCGAAACTTTGAACAGCAATAAATAAAACAATACCACCAATAAATTTTCGCTCGTTTACCGACAACTTTAGTTTTAATCACCTTTATATTGAAAATGATGGTCCTACAAGGATACTGATAAAATTACCTGCTAAGAGTTTTATGTCACCATTTTAGCAATATATTGCAAAATTACAATTTTTATGATCCTATTGAAATTTAAACGCGATGTTTTTTCCTACGAAATGTTTCATAATTGTTCTTAGTATTTATATTTTATGGCGTTCCGAGTCCTTTTATTTCTATTCAAGGTAATGTCTATAAAATTCTGAATGGTTGCATCTATTTTGCAAGAAGTTATATTATGTTATTAAAATAAAGCGGAAAAACTATTAAACTCTAGATTTTTATAGCTTTTGTAATTAGGAAAAATAAGGAAAGATCGACTGAAGATTGAGGCCATCGTGACATAAGACACATATATATACACACACACATATATATACACATATTATTTTTTTAGTTTCACGCTGTATTCTACATATAAAACGGTCGGCAGAGGAAACATAGAAAACAATCCGATCTCACGCGGTTGAATCGAACCCACAACCCTCGCGCTTTCAGTGTGACGCTGTGCCGCGACGCCACAACGGATTTTTCTTCTCTTTTGTATTAAATTCCTTTTATATATACCTATATTATATAAGTACTAGTACAAGATACATTTTCATCCAACAGCAAGCAAATCATCTCATCAGGCCGTCCTGAATTACGACGAGCAAGTTTGATTTGCGAAGCGGAAAATTGAGTGAACAAGAAAACTTTGACCTTAGGGCTCTTAGGTACGCGCCCCGCCGCCCCACCGCCCGCCGCGATACAATTTGCTTTGGAACTTTCGTTATTTTTTTTAACACACGTTTCTTTAAGTATTTGAAAAAAAAGCTCGATGGAGAGATAGGAGAGAGAAAATAATTAATTCCTCCAATGAAGAATTGAACCCACAACCGTCGTGTTTACAGACAATTGCCGCTGCGCCACAAAAGGCAGCTTTAATCACACACATAATTATTTTACAATTGAAACGTTAGAATTTTTTATTACCGTAACCTTAGCCACGTATTTGTAATAAAATAAGTTCGCGCAGGTCATAACGCCGTTGTGGCACGTATGTTGCGTGTTTGCATACGATGGTCGTTGATTGGAATCCGAGGCGAGGGGAATATGTAAATAAACATATTAAATAATTATATTTGGTTCGTCTCGTTAAACCAGAAGTTTCCAATCTTTTCTTAATCAAGGACCACTTTTTGTCATTCTCGGTAGCAGGGACAACTATGTAGGTATAATATAAATTAGCTATATATATTACGAGAAACTTCTGTAAGTTAGTGTCAAAATCGTGTAACTGTATGCGCGACGGTTGTGGGTTTGATTCGCAATATATCGTTCGCGGACCATATTTAGACCTCTGGTGGTCCGCGGACCACTGTTTGGGAGCCACTGGGTTAAACAGAGTGCGATTTATTTTTGCGTTGAATAGGCAATATGTATCTAAATTGTGAAATTTACACTGAAGTGATGAATTATATTTTTATACTGTTCTCCACTTCCGACTCATCTTTCAAGATGCGTGCTAAGTCCATTTTCAATTTTTTGTGTATTAACTGTCGAAACTCAGTGTTTTCCATAATTACCAGAGGGAGGTAATGAAAATAATTCGTTATTTTAGTGGAAACGAACTCATAACCGTCGTATACAGACAGAGGCTTAGCGTTGCGCTAGAAGGACCTTTTTCACCCTATTTATTCTTAACATGTAAAACCGCCATAGATTTATAATAATTTACACAAACATAAGTACGGTATCAGAGTTCCCCAACAGTTGTGACGTCTTTGATTGGCTATTAAAAGTTGCTAATTCGAGCCATTCGAGCGATCACCGTAGGTATTATAGTAAGGCCTTTGCGCAACTTAATTCACACTTTAAATTAAATTTGTTGAGTTTCCTTTGAGACATACTTCTGTACTCAGAGATGAAATTTAAAAGTTTATTTATAATTAAGTATATGTACTTAATCTATAGATATATGTAATATATATTTGATTTGAATAAATAATTCTTATTTCTTCTTTCTGGTAAGAACATATAGCGCTGTGTTGAGTTTCACAACAAGCAATGTCTCGAGAATTGAACAGCAAGTGGGAAAAGGAGTGTCTTGACATGAGTTTCCTAGCTAAACATAGAAAATCCTAAATATACACCTACCCGCAAATTTTTTGTAATGTTTTTTTTTTACCTTCCATTTATTAATATACTTAAATAACAGGCCTACACATCGTACGTGTCAATACGGATTATAAACTATATATGTACAGAATTTTATCCAAATCCGATTATTGGAATTCAGTAGTTAGTATAATAAAGTTACAAAATTTCATATTAATTATTCAATATCATACAAAAGTTAAGTAAATTAGGTTTTATAAAGTTTAAAATACAAAATAATATACTTGTCAATACGATCGAATTATTTTGTTTATAGAAGGGTAGTTCGGAAAAATCTCTTTTATTTTCCTTTTTTTAATTACGCTTTTTATCCTTAGCGGGTTAGCCAGAAAGTAGACCGCTAAATGCTACTGTCCTACATTACCGTGCTCGCCTTGGCCACATATCTCTGGGCATGCATCAAGATGTGGGATGTGGGATGATGGTGGGGGGACGAGGACTTGTGAATAAAAGATGTTTTTACTTGTATAAATGTTTGACGACACTGGTGCTAAAATGAAATTAGGATAACACATAAATATGTATTTACTTTTTACCAACTTTTGTCTACTTTAGTATAAATTAATAAAAAAAAATCCAAGTTGCGAGTGTAAAATAAAGATAGCATAAAAATTAATTTAAAAATAAAAAGCTTCCGAATTCCGTCCAGTTAATTGCAAATGCCAAAACCTCGTACGAATGATAAATTAATGATAATATGATAAGTCCCTAAGGACGGGGGCCAGTTGCGTGATAAGATTTATATATAATAATACTAAAATTATATTATCCCTTATAAAATTTGTATTATGATTAAAAAATAAAATTTTCTTGACTTATTACTGCTTTATTTTAACTTCGAATACACTGAAAAGAAAGTTTTTTACCAAATTCTCCGTAATTTTTATATAAAAATCCAGTGTTTACATTGTACTTTTTCCGTTTCAGACAGTTTATAAAAGTTCTTACAACTAAAAAATACTATATAAAGTTATATAAAGTTTTCCCCACTTTCTTTTAAAACTTATATTTGATATTTAGTTGTATGATTACATAAGAATATAATTTAAGTAAGACGCTAGCCTTTATATTATAATAATAATAAAAAAATCTAGAACGCTTGAAATTTTATAATTAATAATTACTTTTTTTTGTAACGTCATAAGAACGCTCAACTTTTAAAATCAGCATTTATTTATATTGCAATTCTGAATTCAGTTAATGAAAAAACATATATTTATATGGTTTTCAAAATAGTCGCCCACAACCTTTGTTTACAATGCAATTCTAGCCCTTCGTTATAAATTTTCCTCTACTTTCTATATTTCCTCTACTTAAAAACGACTTTATTTTTTGGAGTAACGTAAATTTAAATAGTTACGAGAATACCAAACTATACTGTATTAGACATGTTCACGGTGCGTGAAAGCCGAATGTGGTATGGCGAAATTCAACGCCGCGCTATGTCTTGTTTCCAGAACGAGATAATTAATATTATTTCGCTCAGTGGAAATCGAATCCACATCCAATCAGATGCTCAGATGCTACGCACAACCATAACGGCCTCAAAACACATAAACGGAGCTACTACTGTTAGTCTAAAATATGTATTTTTAGATAGAAATAAGGCCAATATTTAGATGTATTCCTAGATTCTTTCAGCATTGGCTTTTCAGTTGTTTTTATTCTTACACGAGAAACAATTTATGATTTCCTCGTAAAGCGTATTATTGGCGTGTTGAAATTATGAAATTCTTACAGTTATACTTAAGTGACGTTTTATAGTTATAGTTTATTTATTACCGCATATAAAACTATTAATGACGCTATTGTGGTGCAGTCGGCTCTTATTTGAACCACAGTAGGTGATTCAAGTTCCATTTGAGAAAAAAATATAATATACATATTCTACGGGTTTCGTCAAATTAAATGATGCGTTGGGTTTCGCAAATGCATTGTATGTACGTACAACCTGTTTATAGACATTAAAGGATTGTAAACTACATCAATTATACATATTTTTGACAGGCACCGTGCTATTTATTATACTGACGGCAAACAAGGTTTACCGTGATAGGTCGCCTAGGTGCATTACATTAAGATCGATATTTACTAATACATATACAGAGCTAAAGTTTAAATAATAATAATATATAGTCACAAAAACAAAAAACCATGCATTTCTATATGAAGAGGTACAAATGCTATAAAATCTGCTGATAGCTATCTATAATTTATATGAGCCTAAACTCGAATGTTTTTCCACCTCTGAAGAGCTCCAATTTTTAGGTCCTGGCTCGCATCATCAGCACCAGCTCGTTAACACTGTAATATTGTGTCATAACTTACATATAACTGTCAAGTTTCATGAGGATACGATAACAAGTGGTTCAAATTCAGATTCTTAGATTTTATTACATAGTTACAGCTCGACCTAATAAAAGCGTAACTTATTTATATTGGTATTTAATTACTTGATTTTGAATTTAATACATTTTGTAAATATGTCGTTGTGCTCATGTAAATTTGCAATCTTACGAAATTTATATTAAAATTGATTATTATTTGAAACATTGTAAATTTTATATTATTAGTACACTTGTATATAAAAAAATAGCAAATATGCACATAGATACAAACTACATATAATATTCTAGCTAATATTATAACCCAGACGTCCTGAAATAAAATCGTGAAACAATGTCGTTATATAACAAAAGTAGAGGTAACATAATTAATTATAACTCGAGACATTTACAAATTCCTTCTCAACAAAAACCTCTAATTAATATTTTATAATTTCAAATCCAAAGCTTTACCTAGCTTATTTTTATAGCGGCGTTACAAAGATTTTACAACAAGCTTAAAGAACTAAATAGAATTATTCTTTACCTTATAAAGGAATACATTGAGATCTTTAGATACGAGAATATATAAATATTCCTTTATATAAATAAGCCGATTTGTTTTATATTCTTCAACGGTGGCTGTACCGTGGTATTGATCAGAGAAATCATACGAGTTTCCTACCACGTACGTACACGTAATTAGCTAAGAATACTGACGTGACTCACTCGTTGAGATAACAAATATATTCTAATATCCATTTATCTGGTAGTAAATATTTATATGGGTATGACATAAGTTCCAGTTTCATTGATTGTATGTATGTTATATTTAATTTTGCGTGACTCTAAGTGCCCGAAGCAACTGTGACAGAAGATTATTGTGGATTACATAAAAACGATAAGAGTATTGTAATATGGTAGTTGTAGTATTATAGTACAGCTTACTTCAATAAACTTGATCATTGATTAACCAACGTAATCATATGTTTTCAATCCTAGCCAGTACTTCGATGAGATTGGGGCGTTCATCCAAATAAATTCAAATTTAAAACAATATAATTAAATAAATAAAAAAATATGTTAATATACAATATGCTCAAAGCATATTGTATATGTTAAAAAAATATACAATATGCTTGTCAACAATATATAACGCAAAAGACACAAGAATGAATGATAAAGAACTATTTTTAAAAAATGTTATTTAAAAAGTTTCAGAAAAAAATATTGGAATAAAAAAGAAGCACCTTGCAAGCTGGAGGTGCTGTAATTAAAACAATTGGGGATCGAAAATAATAAAAAATACCACATTGTATTTAAAAACACCTTGTGTATGACAAACGATATAAAGTGTATTCCCATATAAAACCACAAATGTCCTTCTTCTACATGTCCTCAATAAAGTGAAATACGTGTAATAAATATGGATTACCTAATAAAGGAAAATAATTTGTTCATTCAAGTCGAAATAAACGATTATTTAATACAGTTTTATAGCAATTATAATATATAAACTTATCATAAATATTAGGTATTCCAACAATAAGTAAATAAATTTCCAAATCAAAAAACTATTTGACTAACAACAACATTAGTCACGTTGAATGATAAGTTAACACTTCATAATTGGAGATACAGAATATTTAAATGAGAGGAGCTCACAGCATCGAATTTAAAATTTTAAATCGCTTCTGCCGTTATCTTTTAACCAGATTTTCGACGTTTCTCATGAATAAAACATTTTGAATGGACGCGACAATAAATGGCTTCGCACTGTGGACAAAGTTCGGGTCAAAATAAGCTTTGGAGCGAGCTTCGAGCTTGAAAGCTGTCTATCTGTCTGTGTGCAGTGGAGCTTGTTCCTAAATAAGTTTACAATTAGTAGTAGCCATTGTTTTACGCGTGAACGGCTCATTGGAGATGAGAGGCCGAGGATATAAATTGAAACAATCGATGATTCATTTAATTCTAATTTATAAATACTTTTGATATATGTATACATGTAAATTGAACTTAAATACTTAGTATATTTATATGACATAACGTTCATTTAACACAACGGTTATAATAAACTAGTACTTAGATATAATAAAATAACGTTTATTTCACATATTTATTATTTTTATTGGCTTGGTTAGATGAAATGCAGCGATGAATACACCACACACCATACAGGACGCTATATCAAAATTACTGGAAAACACAGAGTGGCTAAACTTATCACTAGAGTTTTTTGGTTTTATTTTTTTAGATTGAATGGAACCCACAACAGTCGCGTTTACAGTCAGTCGCTACGCCACTGCGACAAGGTCCCCTATATACGTATGTAAATATAGTTATAATATATAAACGTAGAAAAAGCAATCTTTTATATATTTTTACTTGTATAAAAACTATTACATCGCTTTAACTTTTACTCTATCGGTGAACGGTTCAACTCGATTCATTTAAAACTCACAAAAGACCTATTCACGTTGGTCGGTTTTTGTCAAAAAACGTTTTAACTTTCAGATTTGTCCGATTCGTTTACTCTCACTACAATATGCAATATTGTCGACCTACTTTATAAAGTAACTAAGCAGAATGTTTTATTTTATTTTTGTTTTTTTTTTAAATATTTACCTTCACGCTGTATCCCGCATATAGCAGGATAAACCTAATGTTAAGAGACTCCGTTCCCCACGTATCTGATTATCGAGACATTGCATGTTGAGTGGCGAAAGTGAACACCGCCCTTTGTCTTACAACAGCACGACGTCAGATCTAGTGTGACATAACCTAATTCATTTATTTATTAATTTTTAAGTTCACTCATGTGTAGAAAGAACTTAGTGTTAAAACACTGTTCTTCACTATCCACTTATTTTAGAAACAGTACGTGTTGAATGGCGAAAACAACGACGCGCTTAATATTATCGGAACAGAAAATATTTCCCCGAGTGGAAGAGAACTCACAACCACATTTACAGTTGGACGATGTGCCACTGTAACCTCAAGAATACATTTAGGATCTTTTGTTAGATTATTGTGGTAGAACACTATTGAAGGTGACAAAAAGTGAACTTCGCAACTCGGTCAAAGCCTTTATATTGGTTGCGACGCACGTTCGTGTTTTTTGCGCCGCCACCACAAATTTCTTGCTATTTATTACAACTACACTTTCTTTTACAATAAAAGTTATATTCAAAAGATAGTTTTATATATTCTTCTATTATAACGAATACATGAAAGTCAATAGAATTGGGGCATGTAAGATAAATGCAATAGTTTTGTACTTAAAACTCAAAAAGTTGGGAACAGAGTGTCTGAACACAAGGTGCCCTATGCGTACACCTTCATGTGCAGGGTGTGAAGATAGAAAAAATAATCTTTTTTACAAGTTATGAACATGTTAAGGTTTCTTACATCGCATTTCATCTTTAAGTGCATTGTCTTAAAATAGAATGTTGAATAGAGCAATTTTTTTCTATCAACTTATGGCGCACTCCACTATCCGCCACTTAGATCATGGACACCGAATAGCGGGTTTAACCCTACGCTTCCCTACAAACTTGGACTTATTTATTTTTTTACCTCAATAGGAATAGAGTTCAGACTAATCGCGCAGTACAACTATAAAAAATAAAAACCAACCTGCAACTATAAATCTTGCAAGTTCATATTCAAGAACAAGAACCGTGGGCATTGACCAACGCCAGCGCTAGGCGTCGCAGGATGCAGAGTAATAAAACGCACGCCAGCTAGCTGAGTTTACGAGCGCACGGTTCCCGCGACCCGCCACCGCAAATAACGATAACTTCTGAAATGAAACTAAAAACTTGAATTACACACAGCCAGAGGCATATATTATATAAATATATCTATATAGTTATATAGTTCTGAATCGTCTGATAATTGACTGTAAGCGCAATGTATCGTATCCACAAGATACTATCTCTATTCAGGGTTGGGTGATCTTCATCTTCACTTGGGTTACACCATTCAACGAGAATTTTAAAATATGAACCCAGTGTTTTATACTTTGTTTTCACTGCATCTATAAAAAATTAACAATTTTAACAAGCAAATACAAATATATATGTCAAATAAATAATCTAGAACTCCTAGTAAATATTACGTTTAAGGAACAAACACACGCAAAACACAAATTCTAGAAAACCCATGTGAAGAATTGTATTAAGGAGTAAAGAGCACGCAAATAGGACCCCAGAACTTTTCGTCTTACATGTAATATATTCACCCCAAGCGAAGGTGAGGGGATTTCTGGTGACTAAGCGAACGGGTGGACGCAGATAACAACCTGGTCTTTTTTGGTTGCCTATTTTGTATTAAGTTTAGAATAAAATTATTTTGCTATATGCGGGATACAAAATGAACCTAAATAAATCTAGTTTTATTTCTGAACTTGTAGATACTAATATAAATATAAATATGATTAGGTAGCTGTTAGTACGTAACAATTATTCACACCAAGGCATTCGAAAGATTTTATGTTATAGATACTATAAATGTATATTTTCTGCGAGTTTATTAATTAAAACACACTGTTCTTCATTTATCTTCTACTAAAAAAATAAAAAGAAATAGTATTTTCATCTGTTTCTTAGGCATAACTCTGCCTAGAACCTTATAGTTTTTTCTCCAAAGTAAATGGAACCCACAGTCATCATAATGTAACATACAACTGCCCTGTATCAAAACGCAATTGTACCTATTCAACATCAACGTAAACACGCTACGGAGCACCGATTCGGGCTTGAAGCTCTCGTCCCCACAGGTAACCAATATTTGCTCGGACCCCACAAATATTTGTCACATTACATCCCGTTTTCGATATACAAATCATCGATGTGTCGTTGGGAATACTTCCAAATAGTTTCTAGATATCTATTTTTATCTATATATAATGTATCTGTATCTATTTAATATCTTTTTTCTTGTTATCTTCATGCTGAAAATGCCAGGTATAACAGTGTAGGCTCTAAAAACCTAGTCTCAAGAAATTCCGTTCTACCGTTTTCACGGGAGTTACGAAACATTTGTATTGAGTGTTAGACCTCAATGCAGTTCTTTGTTTTATCAAAAAAGCAAGCAAATAATTCCTTGAGTGAGAAAAGAACCTTCAACCATCGTGTCGTTACAATCTGATATTTTTGGGATAAATATATTTATAGGTTTATCCCCGATCTGGTTAAGCAAAATATTTGTAATAAATTATTTATCACTACATACTCGTATATGTATTACCACAAAATGCGGTATGCATAAAGTTATATAGAATATTTAATGCGGGTACTTTAAATCTAACGTATTGTGAATCGTACGCCATGATTCAAAACTGTCTCTTGCGTACCAATAATAATTATTATAACTGTTGCTTTGAAATGTCAATATGAGGAACTTTGAAGTCCTATTAGCTTAATATTCTGGTACCGATCACTTTAATAAATAACCGAGGGTAAGCGGATTGAAATCCCATTCATCTTCATATTTTTTTATTTTTTTTTTACTACGATTGATTTTATGAAAAAATAAACATCTACATAATATCTTTGCACATGCCCCTATAAGTGGTTTGTATCGACATTTTCAAAAGACCTGCCGAAAAGGCGGCAAGTATCAAAGGCTCCTTTATCAGATCGTATAGTTCTTCCGACGCCAAGTGTTTTAGCAACTGGTTATGCAAACGCGTCGGGAGCGAATCGCTTACGTATTATGTAGGTAGTAGGTACTAAACCCGATAATTTATAATCACCGTTAAATTGAATATCGATGAAAATAAAACTCGGCGCTATAACGAGTTAATTGGAACTCATTTTGTGTGTTTTACAATATGTATAAAATGTTTTGATTTGCATTTATATTGTTTTATAATCGCGAGTTTCGATTGTTGAATTTTGTTGTGCAGGCAAAGAGAACCGAAAGATCTGTCAATTGTGTTAAATAGCGGAACTTAACGCCGCGCTTTGTTTTGGCGCTTTTCTCAGTGAAACTATTGCAACATGATAAACGTAACATATATATATTAGTAATGTAAAAATATTTGTATTATTTCTATTATAAATATAAAATTATATTAATTACGCAATATTTATGTGAATAAGGAAATCAATAAACTGCATTGTATTTTCCCATTAAACTATTTCACCTTAACCTAACGTTTATTCATAAAAAGCTATAAGTAAAGGATGATTTAATAGTATCATTTCCTTGAAAAATAATATAGGTAGTATCAAATCTTAATAATAACGTATTGGAATGCCTAATTGAACGTTAGGATTCTAGGTTTGAATTTTGAGTCTGCTACTCAACATTCAATGAAATTAAAATAAAAAAAATCTTTATAATTCTCTCTACTCTATGTTTTGTATGTTGTAAAAAATACAATAATCATATAAATATGAAAAATATATACCTACGTTGTATTTCAGAAAAAGCTCGAGACCTCTAATTTTTGTACAGAACCCTCGGTGGGCGAGCCCGACTCGCGCTTGTCCGGTTTTTTTAATAATGCTATAACGTCTTTGTTGCCAACTGAATAAGGTAATATAGAAACGTATATGTACATATAAGTATACAAATATTAAAGATAAAAACGCATGAAAGTAATAAAAACAAAAAAAATCCTCTTAGATTTAGCACGTGATTAGCGCATCATATACAAACAGATAAGGATAGATAAATCAACGCTAACAACCTAATCTATATTATAAATAGTCGTCTGGTTCATTTGGTGTTGGATAGGTATGAGTCGAAGATAGTAAGCAGGTTTTAATCCCGCGTGGAACCTATATTTAATTACTAATTTAGTGTAACAATGATATTTTTTTTAAATATTGCCGCAATAATTATTAAAAAATGTGTTTATCGTATCGTATTTCAGAACGTCATTTCCATTTCTTCACACTCACATTGACATTTCTCCGCTCTCGCACCAAAGCACAAGCGGCGTTGAGTTTCGCCACTCAATACACTTTGCTTTGAATATTCGACGGAAGATGGTGACCGAAGTGTCTTAACATTAGGTTCCCACTGCCTACCCTATTTAAAATATCTTATCCTAAATCTACGTACAAAATAAACCAATCAAGTGAAACGGTTGAATGAGAACCTATATGCGTTAGGAAAACGCCGTATTACAACATTAATGTAATGATATTTATATAACATTTTATAAATATATACAAAATTAACATAATAAAAAAAGCTCGCATAGTACAATATTGGCTTCGGGCCAGCCGGTCGGACGTCAACCTTCTGAACTAAACTGTTCTAAACATGCCCACACCCCACACCCACCGTATAATGACCGATGTCGCTGACAATGAAAAATTATCCAAAATGTCACTCAACATGCTGTCAAAGAAACAAAAAAAAATATAAAAAGAAAAAAAAACTTATAACGTTAAATATATAACTGTAATAGATTTCTTCATAGTTGTTATATAAAGATACTATATAAGGTTAACTTATATTTTCACAAACTCAGAAAACTCCTTTCTTTGCATATATTTAAAATTTTACGACGTTGGAAAAAATAACCCACGTAGGTACAAATAGAATATGTTTCTACAACCGACTATTATAAGTTTTGCCGCGATGCTTCAGTATTTCGCCATCTTCATTATGATGAAAAATGTGTTCATATAAAACTATAGACGAAATAATATAAATTTGCTTAATTAACTCAAAACGATTACTTTTAATCAAGTATAAAATAGAATGAGTAATAACGTATGTATATATGTATGTTTGTATGTATGTGCGTATGTACGAGCACAGTTTATTCCTGTAACTGGAAACACTAACAAGTCCAGTATTATTACTCGAACGTGTTGCAGGCGGCTTTCCGCCGATAGCCGCTCGTTTTAACGTCACTCTAAACTAGCGGCGACTCGGCCGCGTCCGGACTCCGGACGTCATCACAATTACTTCATACTATTTTCTTTATATTGTTTTCTTTTTAATTGTCCGTAAAAATAAATATGAAATTGCTCTTAAAAGCAGCAATAAAATCTATATTTTTTTAATATTCTATGTTTAAACAAAATAACTTATACTTAACGTAAATTGTGCCACGAGCTATTAGAATATTTTAATAATAATTTTACTTAAATCCCAAGTTAACTTAATCCTTTTGAAATGCTATCATTCTAATCTCGTAATGATGTAAACATTCGCTCAATTGAATGTGAAAACAAAGGAATATTATGACATTTACTTGTTCATCTGCTCAAACCTGAGCATCATATAGATCGCGTCGAACTAAACTACCAACATATTAGAGACATGCGTTCTAATATAGCACAAATCACGCCATTTTGCTAAAAAAGTATATAAAAATTCCAACTTACATAGTCTCGTGTATAATCAGTAAGTAACACTTCGAGTGCGCAAGTAGATACATACATACGTCGTCCAAATATTTCTTACAAAAACAAATTTCTCCAAACAATCAGAAGTGACGTGAATGTCACCTTATCATTTAATGTCGGGCAAACGTTGTAAAGATTAATTGCTGTACTATAATCTGGATGCTGTAAAAGACGAAAATTAAGATGTTATATCATGCTTCATAAGAAGCATGATATAACATCTTAAATTTCGTAAATTAAGTCTTATTATCATATATTATTTAAAACGATTAGTATAATGAGATCGTCGTAGCGTAATGTGAGAATAAGTGTATCTGTAAACGCCATGGTTGTGGGTTCGATTCTTACCTGATGGAATGAATTATTAAAAAAAATCCGCTCTATTGGTAAACAAAGTGTGGCGTTGAATTTCAAAATTTAACAGGTAATATTTTGAATCCGTACAAAAAGCCGAAAACGGAGTGTTTTAACATTAGGCTCATCTGTCTCCCCCCCCTATTTGTGGGATAAACGTGAAGTTAAACACCTTATAAAAGGATTTGGACTATAATCCTGAGGATCACTAGGTTAATACCATGAAAAGTAAAAGGCATAAATGTAAATATGAATATGAATCTTGTGCGTGGCTTAATATTTCCCGACTGCTAAGGAAGGGTTATTATGAAATATTTTTTGTTTTCAAATAGGATTGTACTAGTTGATTGATTAAATAGATAAAGTAGGATTAAACATATTTTATTTATGAAGAATTTCTATTTATATTTGACGCCTTCAATGGTGCAGGTTCAAATACAGACAAAAATTAAAGAAATTTTTTCGTTTAAATGTTGAAAAAAAATCTACGATTAAGTTAGTGAACAACATTGATAAAAAATATATACATATACTAAATTGAAATATAAAGTATAATCATAAAAGAGATTACATTTGATTTATCCGGGCACATTTATTTACTTCTCCAGCTTTTCCACTCCAGACAGTCGTCGTTACTAAGCCCTATATGTTTAACGACATCGACTCAGCACACGTCGCCTTTGTATATTGTGCTCGCGTGCACCTTACAGTACTGACGCCTTGCCGTTCATATAGATATAAAGGGAAACGCGTATTGAAACTACTATTCGATGTATGGAATATTTTCTTTATATGAGTCAAAATACGAGGATATTTTCTAAGAGAAATTGTTTTCTTTTAGTTGTGTTTGGAGGCAAAAGGCAAACATAAAACGCCTTTTTGCCACATAGTTTTGATATATTGCATGGTGGTTCCTGTAAGACTGGCACTATTGAATAAAGAATATTTTGATTTTGGTGTGAAGAGAGAATCTTATAATAATTCTTTCCGTTTTCCACTTTCAACCTAAACGAAGTCAAATGCATAAACGTATTGAATATAACCCGCAAGACTGAAAGTTAAAATACGTACACCTATGTGAATCCCAAAATATAATATTGAAGTATTCAGTACATTTACAATACGAGACGTCGAACAGAACACAAGACGGTGCCACGTGTCGATGCGTCGCGTCGTTAAAAGCGCATTAGCGGAGTACACCGGATACCGATCGGGAATATATCGACAGGGCTTAGCGTGTATAATGACAGTTTTCAACCATTATACTAGTTTAAATTTTATCTTAATTGTTGTTTTTAATTTAAGTTAATTTTGTTATTTTTATGGCGCTATGATCATGCGGCCCTGATGATGATGCCATTGTCTATGATTAAGATGTGTTAGATCAAACGATGTTTGTGGTCGCGAATACCTCAGTTTTCTAATGTTCGTATACTGACTTAGGCGTTTTCCTGAAAAAATAACCATCAGCTAGTACATAATGTCTTTTAAATAAGAAAATGAGCGGTAAACAAAGCTACTCACAACCAAATACGTAATAAATAGGACTAAAAATAAGTTATTAGTTAAAAAAATATTAGATTGTTGTATTTATGTACTATTAGGTACACATCGACAAATACCTCGTTTTTTCTCTCGAGATTTTAAGTACGTATATTTGTTCGCTAAATTGTAACGAATGATATACCACAGCTGTGCCTCACGGTATCCCACACAACAACTAGCATGGACTAAAGGTATTCAAACTTGCAGAAACATTATATTGAGTAAAAAGCTCACTTTGGACATAAATTCGCATAATTTGAGTAAAAAAGTGTGCTTGTGTTAGCATATTTCCGGTTAATTACTTATTGAAATGCAATTAAGCAACTGATGGAGCGGTCCTCGCGAGCGACGCCTTATATGATCTACCGCATGCTTTCCTCTGCACGATGCAAACGACCGCACCGAACTTGGACTGCAACACCTGTAATCCATTGTCGACCATAAAATCACTGAACATAAGGTTTAAAGTACTTTTGGTCGCAGAGAAATCGTCGGGACTCGCTATATTTACCGGCACATGGCCTGACTAAAATAAATAATGCCATTTAATTTAAACTAAATCTACGTTCGACGAACCTTCAACGTTCTGTAGGTTCGCACTGATAATTAACATGTAATTATTAGATATTATGAACTTCTAATCATACAGATTATTATGGATTATCAGAAATTCATTATTTTAGGTCTGAAATGATCGCTCCAGTCTGTTTGAAAGGTATCATTGTCCCAAATAATCCAATGTGAATGTGTGAGTAATTGATTTAAAGAAAAAGTCCCGCTGATCTTCTTGCACCAGTTCTTCTCAGGTTAAAGGCTTTAGTGAACCGGTGGTAAATTATTTGACGTTCAAAACATGAAGCATGTAACTTCTTATTTGAAAAAATATATTCGACTTAGACTATGTAAAAACAGCTACTTATAGCGACTATCGACGTAAAAGTTAAAGAGAACACGTTCAACGTTCGTTAAAAACGAAGTGATTTGACACTTAGCTCGACAAAACTGTGAAGACGCATAATAAAACATATAAAAAAACTGAGGATCGATGCCAGCTAATATCCGAGACGGAAGTTCGTCTTCTAGGTCGACCAGACAAGGCATCACTATTAAATTATGTATAGATCGACTTGACGTCAATCACAAAAGAAAAACAAAGCCCTCTAAGGAGCTCTCTTTTCATTATTTCTCCTATTCTCCTTGGTCGGGAATTGTAGGAATATTAATGGCAGCTTCTGATTCACGTATTTGTTGTACGAATGCCGACCCGACTAATGAATGCTAATGAAGCGATTTTATAACATTCTAACTCGAAGCTTTCGCTCCAGCCTCTAATTGCCACTTTTAAACGCTATCCGCGGTTTTTCCTTTTTACATCAGTTACTTTTGATGTTCTAGACAAAAACAAAAATGCCGCCAAGCTTTCTGTTCGAGCCTGTGCAAAAGTTTCTTTAGAATTAGAATTGTAATATGTTCTTAGTAAGATTGTTGTATAACGTTTCCGGCTGAGACACCAACAGTTGAACAATCGTTTCGTCATCCATACTCATTTTTTTCCAATAACATTAAAAGGACTTTAGCGAAGTGGTCTGAGAGTTTTTGCGACTTTACTACAACCATCTGTATGCGATTTCGATGAACGTTGGAAGCGTTTTGTCTGAAACTAATTTGTTATTCATCGCGAGTATTCCAAGTGGTATTCCTTCGAATAAAATATTAAAAGACAAAAACAAACATTCTTTGATTATTTTACGCACAATATCTAAATAAGGATTTAATTTTTTTATTTATGATGATTTATCTTTGTTAATTGCCGATTATACCGTACTACTTCGTAAAGGCTGAAAGTTTCCTAGTCGGGTATGATGTCTATCGCCACCTTTCTTGATATAATTTTGTAATTTTATTAAATGTTATGTTCATTTGTTACAGATGCGGTTAGCGTAGTGCAGCACAATGTGGCGCACAGTGACGTGCGCGCTAGCGGCGCTGGCGGCTGTGAGTGCGCTGCAGCCGCGCTGCGAGGAAATCACCATACCCATGTGCCGCGGCATCGGGTACAACCTCACCTCTTTCCCCAACGCCCTCGACCACGACACGCAAGAGGAGGCCGGACTTGAGGTATGTTCATTATAATATTGTAATATTTAAACTGTTAATAACTCCACAGTCACTTTCACGCTGCATCCCGCAGAGCGGAGAAATGAAAGTATTAAGAAAAAATAATTCATTCCCTCGAGGGGATATCGAACCCACAACCGTCGCGTCCCAATCACACCCTTGTGCCCCACCACGACGGCCGCAACGGTTAATGACTTCATTCAATTTATCTTAAAATCATTATGATATTTAATCAATATTACTTTTTATTTAAATAATTTATCTTCCTTTTCCAGGTTCATCAATATTGGCCACTCGTCGAGATCAAATGCTCAGCTGACTTGAAATTCTTCCTGTGCTCCGTTTACACGCCGATATGTATCGAGGACTACGCGAAGCCGCTGCCGGCGTGCCGCAGTGTGTGTGAGCGCGCGCGCGCCGGTTGCGCGCCGCTCATGCAGAAGTACGGCTTCCAGTGGCCCGAGCGCATGGCGTGCGAGAAGCTGCCGCGCCTCGGGGACCCCGACCACCTGTGCATGGAGGAGAACGACCGCGCGCAGGAGCCCGAGCCGCCGCGCCCGCCGCCGCGCCGCCCCTACAAGAAAGACTGTAAGGATCCAAAAAACTGCGAAAGCGGCCCGCCTGCAAGCCCGGGCGAGGCCGGCGACGAATGCGCGTGCGCGTGCCGCCCGCCGCTCGTGAGCGTGCGCGCGCACAACGCCAGCGCGGCCGGCGTGCCCGCGCCCGCCTGCGCGCTGCCGTGCCGCGGCGCCTTCTTCACGCGCGAGGAGAAGGAGTTCGCGGCCGTGTGGGTCGCGCTGTGGGCCGGCCTGTGCGCCGCCTCCACGCTCATGACGCTCACCACCTTCCTCATCGACTCGCAGCGCTTTAAGTACCCCGAGCGCCCCATCGTGTACCTGTCCGCCTGCTACTTCATGGTGGCGCTGGGCTACCTGGCGCGCCTCGCCGTGGGCCACGAGGAGGTGGCCTGCGACGGCGCGCTGCTCAAGACCTCCGCCAACGGCCCCAGCGCGTGCACGTTGGTCTTCATACTCGTCTACTTCTTTGGCATGGCGTCTTCTATCTGGTGGGTGGTGCTGTCGTTCGCGTGGTTCCTGGCCGCGGGGCTGAAGTGGGGCAACGAAGCGATCGCGGGGCACGCGCAATACTACCACCTTGCAGCGTGGTTGGTGCCGGCCGCCAAGACCGTGGCCGTGTTGCTGGCGGGAGCCGTCGACGGCGACCCCGTGGCCGGCGTGTGCTACGTGGGCAACACCTCCGCCGAGAACCTCAAAAAATATGTCCTGGCGCCGCTGATCGTGTACTTCGCTCTCGGGGCGACGTTCCTGCTCGCCGGGTTCGTGTCGCTGTTCCGCATCCGGTCGGTGATCAAGCGGCAGGGCGGCATCGGCGCGGGCTCGAAGGCGGACAAGCTGGAGAAGCTGATGATCCGCATCGGCGTGTTCAGCGTGCTGTACGCCGTGCCGGCCGGCGTGGTCATCGGCTGCCTGGCCTACGAGGCGGGCGGGCGCGAGCGCTGGCTGCGGCGCGTGGCGTGCGGCGCCGCCTGCGGGCCCGAGCCGCTGTACTCGGCGCTCATGCTCAAGTACTTCATGGCGCTGGCCGTGGGCATCACGTCGGGCGTGTGGATCTGGTCGGGCAAGACGCTGGAGTCGTGGCGGCGCGTGTGGCGCGGCGGGCGCGCGCCCCCGCCCGCGCACCGCGCGCTCGTGAAGGGCGCCGTCTGACGCGGGGCGGGGCCGGCCGCGCCGCCCGCGCCGCCCCCGCCGCCCGCCGCGCCGTCCGCCGCCACCGCGCCCTCCGCGCGCTCCGCCCAGCCGCTGTCCGACTACGGGCCCGTCTAGTCTGCATGCGTCAGTGTCAAGTGCGAGGTTCAAATCTACAGTTTGTCGAACCTTCGAACTAATGACGGTCGAATAGTGACGCGCTAAGCGTCCGGGAACTCGCGACCTTGTTTCGGCGGAAAGTGTGCATTAAGTGGCATTACCTGATTAGTACCATTACTGTGTCGCAGTGAAACGAATAAATAGAGTAGAAGTGCGCATTAATCGCTCATCCAGTGACTGCTACTTATATTATCTTCAAGAGAGCTTGTCACTGTAATCTTATGTCAAATTAAAACTTTCTTGAAGGTAGTTTGAGCTAGCACCGGTAGTAACGTTGCCGCACCGCGACGACGGAATGAGGCGCAGAACGCAAATCCCGATGTCTACATAGAAAAATATAATTAATCTAAGTCACCTGTAAATAATAAGCTATTGACACGTAAAGTTCATGTAAATTGCAAAATGTAAAGCGCCATTATTGTATTTAGTCCGTAGTTGATCGAGTGGAGTCAGCGCCACCTCTGGTCGAGTAGCAATAACAAATACTGCCATCTATTACCTAGTAGTAGTGTTCGTGGCGTAGAATTGTATAAAGCATATTTAAATGCGAACCTTTTTGTATATCTTTTAGAGAGCGACGGCTATGAATGGATACTATGATTTTTTCATTAATAAACCTACTTTTTTTCTAACATAAAAATGACTGATTGCTAAACCATTTTGTGATTTTCTTACATTATACATATTATCATCATTCAAAACCGCCGTTGTCTGCCTCTCTAAATGTAAGTGATCACGAAATGTGGTTTGTTTATGTATACACGGACACCGGTGCCGATAAATCATTATGTAATTTATTTTATATCCTAACTGTAGATAAATAAAGTGACTTTTTTATGTATCAAAGTAATGTGTTTAATTTTCCTTCACATTCCCCATCATTCAATTTATAAATTAATGTTAACTAAATTAAATATTTTAATTAACTAACGAATATAGAAGATTGTGAAATAAATAAATACAATCAAAATGAATATAATCTTCCAGAGTCGAGTATAACATAATATAACATGAGTGAAGCTATAAATTTTATAAATTTTATATAGCTATAAATATTATTATAGACTGATTCACTATAAAAATGATTGGCTAAAACACTAAATAACATAGTAAAAAAAATCAGCTTCACGCTGTATCCCGCACACAGCAGGGTAGGCAGAGGGAACCTAGTGTTAAGACACTCCGTTCCTCACTTTCTGCCGAATTCTGGTGGCATTTCGTGTTGAGTGGCAGAACTCAACGCCGCAGTTTGCCTTGACACCAGAGCGAAGAAATGGAAATATAAATTTAAGTAAATATTTCATCACCTCGAGTGGGGATCGAACCCACAACCACGTCTGTTTTGCAGTCACACTTTGTGCCGCTGCACCATGACTGGCCTCAAACACAACACAGTATTTATTTTATATTTAGAAATTATTTAAACCATTCTTTTCTGAAAACTAAACACTATATTTCAATACAGATTATAAAAAAACATGGAAAATAATACAATTTGTCAGTCTGTAAATTTTTATTTAAAGGACTACTTACGTATAATATTATTATTGCTAGTTTGAACATTGTTCGTCCGGCACCAACGTATAAATTATAAAATCACCTAGTTCTATGGACGTCTGTCTGTATGTAGTAGAAGAAAAACTTGTTATGTACTTGGATGAAAAATATTTTGATAGTTATATGAATAACATAATAATAATTAATGAATAGCAGCACTTAAAATGTCAATTAGATGCTTAACTCACGCTAAGACTGGATTACTACAATTTCTTTGAAAACGTAGCAAGAGTCAAATTCAAAATGAGTCTTACTTGGTTGGACACTTATTTGGTTCCAAGAGGTTGGAAATATTTTTCTTTTCTTGGTGTGGAATCGCGCTTTAAAAACATAAAAATAAATAAGTTAACAATTAATAAAAGTCCATAAGTGCGAGTATAAGGTATTAAATAATATTAAAGTTAAATATTTCACGTTCTAAATTCCTATAATCAATCTAGATGGCGCTATAAAAATAGAATGAAATGCCATCTACTACCGAGAGCCTACACTTCCAACAATTGGTTTTATTAATAAGCTTACGATTACATAATAAGTTAATAAATAACTCAAAGACCACATTTAATAAATTAACACTGATATAATAATAAATAATAAAAATAATCAATTTATTAATTTCATTTCTTTTACACAAATTATACTTAGGCGGTAGTGCGCCCCCCGGCTGCCCCTTTCCCATGCAAATATGACATAACAAAACTCAACTAAAGCTTTAAAATGTACATAAAAATAATTGTGTACAATATGTTCTAAAAGTAGCTTAATTTTAAGTTTTTATTATATAGATACTTAATTACTTATCACATAAAAAATTACGTATATCATTATGGACAGATTTATATTAAAAATATTGCTAATTCCATTTAAATACGTAGTACATAGTTAGATACTAATTACCAAAAAAATACAAATAATAATTAATTATTTGTATAGGGAATATTATATAGAGGTTACAGACTAAATTTAATAATAAATAAATAAAGATTATAAGAATTATTGTGTTCTGTGGCTACATGAAAGTCGCTTAATAATTTAAATTATGCGCTTAATTATTTAATTTGTATTATTTGGACGTTATTATATGTTAAGAAAACGTTGTTATACATAAAATTTTTAGCTTCACGCTGTATCCGGTATATAGCAGAGTAGGCTTCTGCCTACTAACCTAGAGTTAAGACACATCCGTTTCCCACTTTCCGCCGTATTCTTGAGGTATTGCGTATTCAGGGGCGGAACTCAACGCCGGACGAGTCGAGCCCAGTGGGAATCGAACGAAGAACCGTCGCGTTTACAGTCGCACGCTCGTGCCTACTTGAATTTTAAAGAACATTTAAATAGAAGAAACGAAACAAACAATTTATCATTCCTGTACATATATTATTTTTATATATTATAACTTCATGTCGTAAATGATGATAACGATATACCGTTATTAATAATATCTATAATAATAATAATAAAAAACATATTTCTGTATGTAAAGGTGACAAACAAAGTTACTGTGGATTCGTTAAATAAACATAATAATAATTATTAATATATCAATACCAAAGGAATTTCTAAATCTAATATAAGTATATGGCAGTTAATTTCTAGCAATTTCTACATTTCTAATATTCATAATAAAAAAAATTAAAATGACTAAAATCACTAACCGTCTAATAACAACCGTTATATAATAAACAATGAATATTTGTTTATTTATTATATAGTTAAAGTTAAAAATTATTAACGAAAGAGGTCGTTATCAGACCTACGTCTCTCTCTTAAAAAAAATACTTTTCTATATTGTAAAAAAATAAACGATTTTATGTAAATTAAATCGATAAGTGAAAATTCTAAAAAAAATACTTTTGTGCGATAGTACTCTATCGCACATCACTTCATCACGGCTAGTGACGTCCTGCGTGTGTGACACTTGCGACCCCGTATTGGGGGCTAAAAGCACGATTAATGCTCAAACGCATTTCCAGTCAAATTTCATTAACATTTTTTGATGATTTTTTTATAAAAGGAAATATTTTGATAAAAATATATATGTGATAGCTGACAAAGATATACATGCATATATGAACATATTTCATTTAACAGGTTCACATTATATAATTTGTGTCACAAAACCAAATGTATCGTCACATCACTAACTACACATCATCAATTTTCACTTCTCCGTGACATTGCCTAAGAGTAAGTTTAATATGAGACATGCGCGTGAGGGCCTATCTCCGCCATACTGAGAATATGGGTTGATGGAGTTAGTATCAACTGTGATAATACTTGTACCAAAATTATTTTTAATTGTTTAATTTAAACAATATCAACTGTCATTTCCAACGATCTTTTCAATGACTGCCTTTAGCAAATATATAACATTTTTGCTCTTCATTAAAAATTTTTGAACATTTTGGTATTTATTTTTAAAGAAAAATTAATACACTCATACTTACATAACAAACGAATAAATTTGGCGACGAATCTTCTAAAAAAATAAATAGTGTCACAAAATAAAATATAGTGTCCCATCACTGACTATCATTTGGCGCTTGTCCTCAGCTAGTGACGTCACACTGCGTGTAATACATTGCGTATGGATAAGTTTCATATGAGACATGCGAGTGTGGGTACACATTGGTGACCTGAGTCTGCGCGTGAGGGTTCACGACGCCATACTGGGGGTAGGGTTCGAGAGGGTCGCTGGGGTCAACGGGGTCAGAGGCGTCACGGGGCTCAGTGTCTGTTGTGATTGGTGGCTGGTTCTGAAAATAATTATATCACTTGTACTAAAAATGTAGGCTAACTAACATTGTTCATTGTATGTTCGTATGTATACCTGAATCGGTTGAAATTTACATCTCTTGAATCGCCCATACAACGACGAGTATGGCAAATTATAGTGAATGGCCGCTTGATTTATCGACATTTGACCAATTCTGGAATGAGAAACAATATTTATTTACTAAAAAAAATGGATAAAATGTAACAAAAATTAAAATCTTGTCATAAAATATTAGGCAGTACAGTGATAAATTTGCAATTTGAATGTCATATATTAATTAGAATTTAGTTTTCAAGACATTATGTGTTGAGTTGAGAACCTCAACAGCCACAACCGTCACTTTTACAGTTGCAAGCTTGTGCCCCTCCGCCGGGACCACAATAAAGTGTAATTAATTACAAACCTGACAGCCTCGAGAGCCTCCTCCATGGCGTCCTCCGACCACGGCGTGGGGTTAGAGCGGGACAGCTCTATACCTTCCCGCTTACACCTTCCGTATAGAGTACCTGCAATATATTATTTAAAAACCATATTAAAAATAATTGTTGCTGCTTGCTGCTCACCTGGTATTACACAGCAACACTTACTAGGACCTCAGTAGTAACAGCACACTACCGCTAGTGCACTACAAATAGGGTGAATGAAATCGCTTTTAATGCCGCATAGTTTTACATATTAACACGTAGGTACTAGGAGTACAGAAGTTAGGAGGAGCTAGCTACATATTTGTATCTCGTGCAGCTTGTCTCTTGTTACCGGTGGGTATGCCGTAGAGGTGCGCGGCGCGCTGCACGGACACGTGGCCGGCGCGGATGGCGTGCAGCGCGCGCTCGAGGTCGGCGCGGCGCCAGGCGGTGGGCGCGGCGTTGAACGGCGCGGCCAGGCGGATGCCTTCGCGCCGCGCTATCTTGTACAGCGTGCTGGACGGGATGCCTGCGCGGTGTTCAACAGTCTATACTACTGCTGGGTTATGGGTTCCTGGTAGCCTAGGTAGTTAAGTTATCGTGCTTTCTCTAACAGAGCGGGGAAAAGAAAAATATATATTCATTTCCCTGATTACAGATTGAACTCTACCACTACCAAAGCCATTGTTGTAATACCTACCACATCGCCACAACAGCTCCTATGTAGATATATTTGACTGAACGAGCTTTCTATATACCACAAAATTTCAATTAATGCAAATGAACGAATGCAATGTTTATATTATAAACAATGTTTCCATAATCTTCTAAATCTTGCATGTCATCATATAAACAGAGCAGCAAAATGAAAAGAATTCATCTCGCTACGTGGGAATCGAACCTACAACAATCACTACAAGTCTGATGGTGTCCCACTGCGCTACGCATTGCGCATTATTATATTTTCATCGTAATTATGAAAATATAATATTATTGATCCATATTAACTATAGTGTTTTATAGTCTCTAACCATAAGCCTTGCTAGCTTTATTAGCAGATATGGCACCGGCTCGTAAGGCGTGCAAAGCTCCTTTTAAGTCCGCTTCGCTCCACGACTTCGAAGCCCCTTCCTTTTTAGGAGTATCTATACCGAGCCTGTGTGCCCTTTGCCACAGGGTAGTTGATGGGATACCGTAGGTTGCTGATGCCTGGAATTTAAACAAAAAAAAATTGAAGTGTTAAAAAAATACATAAAAAATATTATGAAAAGCTCGAAATTCTATGTAATCTACAATATGTTTTCATATGTAAACTAAATATTTTTTTTATTTCTAATACAGTAGTGTTCTTTACTTTCTATGTAATTTTCAAACACCGGTACACACATTTTGAACTAGCGACTCGCTCGCGGCGTCGCCTGTTTATAATACACAATTATTAATTTACTAATATGCATTACTTTCGTTTTATAATTATGATATCATTTTAAAAACAAACACTTAATGTTGAGGAAGGCTTGCTTGAAGGTTAAAATTTAAAATTAGCTTCACGCTGTATCTCGCACACAGCAAGGTAGGCAGAGGGAACCTAGTGTTAAGACACTCTGTTCCTCACAAATACAAGTATATATAGATATATTAATTCCACTGAGTTAGACAGATATTACTCCATTGCACTATCATAGTCTCCAAAATAAAACATATTTTAACTAATAAAAAAAGCACAGCACGCAGGGGCACAAAGTGTGACTGTAAAACCGACTGGTTATGGGTTCGATCCTCGAGAAGATGAAATATTTATTTTAATTTATATTTCTATTTCTTCGCTCTGGTGTCGAGGCAAAGCGAGGCGTTGAGTTCTGCCACTCAATAGGCAATGTCTCTAGAATTCGGCAGAAAGTGGGGAACGGAGTGTCTTAACACTAGGTTCCCTCTGTCTACCCTGCTGTGTGCGGGATACAGCGTGAAGCTGATGGCTGTATGGAATGAGTGAATATATGAAGGATGAGTTTGTACCAGCGTAAGTTAAACTAACCTTAGTCAAACTCATGTGATGTTTTCTCAAAGCTTCCAGAGCTTTCTCCATGTCTAGTTGAGTCCAGCTTTTGGGACTCGATCGGCTGAACGTTTCTTGTGTTGGTCCGTTTGAGTCTGTGTCATCACTACTTAGATGTGGTTGTTCTAGGGATTTATATAATAAATAATTTTAAATTATAAAGATACATAAATATTAACATATTTTCAGAATTAATAAATAAATATTCTTAAACAAGTATTCTTCCTTTTTTTTTATAGAAAAGGAAAAGGCAAACGAGCGTTCGGGTCACCTGATAGTAAGTGATTACCGCCGCCCACGGCCCCGTGCAACACCAGAGGAGCTACAGGTGCGTTGCAGGCCTTTAAGGCAAAGCGCAGCTTTGAATTCAGCCACTCAACGCGTAATGTCTCCAGAATTCCGTAGTAAGTGGGGAACGGAGTGTCTTAACACATTCCAGGTTTCCATAGGTTTCCATGCTATGTACGGGATACAGCGTGAAGCTATAATAAAATAAAGACTCACCGCCTTCAGAATTCGGCTCGTCTTTGATTATCAGCGGTACGAACTCCGACGAGTCCGCCACTTCATTCGTCATTTCCATATGCCTACTAATGAGGGATGTCCCCTAGAAATTGACATTTTAAAATACAACTTCACTTACATTCATAATTGGGAAGCGGAATACATAAGCACTGGGATTAATTTATTTTTCCAACTATACATATGAGGAGGATGCCTCAAAATAAATATTTAAAAAAAATCTCTAGAATCCGTCATAGTGCACCGAAAACGCGACCGTTGTGTGTTGGATTCTTAATGGGAGAAATGAAATAGATATTTTTTTCATTTTCTCGCTCTGGCAGCGATGGAACGCGTAGCGTTAAGTTCTGCCACTAAGCACGCAATGCCTCAAGAATTCAGCAGATATCAGGAACGGAAGTGTCTTAATGGGAAACAGAGTACTATTACTAGTTTCCTAGTTCCCTGTCTTCTATAGTGGGATGAAACTATTAAAAATATATATTTCTACTACTATGATATGTCCATATGAATTTGAAAACAGGTATTCAGAAACTTAATGATAACATAGGATATTTGTATCTTAACAATTTCCTTTCCTTTCCTTACGACACAGCGCTTGGATGTTTACCAATAGGTGCGACGTTGAAATTATTATACGTTTTATAAAAATAATTGATCTTTATGTGTGCAATAACATTTTAACAAATATTAACAACATATTATAAAATTGAATTCGACGAAACAAAAACGAATCGTTCCCCAAGTGGCGATTAAAGCAACAAATGTTACCGCATGGGCGTCCGACGCGGGCTCGAGCGTGGCGAGCGCGGCGTCGCGCGGCGCGCACAGCTGGTCGCGCACGGGCGTGGCGGCGGGGCCGGCGGGCGCGGGCGCCAGCTCCTCCAGCCCATGCTTGGTGGAACATTTTTATATTTTACTAGCGACCCAAAAGCGGCTTCGTCTGCTTAAACTTATAGTCAAATTATACAGAATATTTATATCAATTAGCCTATGTGTTATTGTGACGTGCAAACTATATATCAGTAGCTTTTTACGTGAAAGTAAAAAAAACATAGATTTTCACAAACTTTCTTAGTAGGAAGAACTTTCTCATTTATAATATCAAAAACGCAATACCTCATTAACAGTCGGTAACTTTTCTTTTACCAATTGCTCAATTAAATTTGAAGTAAAATTTTAGTTTTCTTATGAAGATTTAATTGGTAAAAGTAGGCTTACTTTTAGGGCTTTAGCCCTAAAGGAAACTACCACCGGCTCAGATCTTCGGAAGACAAGTTTTACTAAAACGGCAATTAACTCAACATTCGTTCTTTTCAAAATATGTTGTTAAACTTAAACTTAACTTAACTTAACTTACCTTCACGCTTTATCCCTAGCGGGGTAGTCAGAGAGAACGGAGCGCCAAACGCTACGGTCTCTACATACCTCTTTCGCCTCGTCCACTGTCATCAACCTCTTCATACATGCCCTCCGGGGGACCCTCATGCTTTTTACGTGACCTTCCTCCAGTATCTTTGATACTGTGTTTTCGAAGGTCAACCGAGGTCTCCCCCTACCTCTCTTACCTCTCTTACTCTTACCTCTCTTACCATGTTGTTAAACATATATGTATATATATGAATTTCTAAAATTTTTGCAATTTTCCTAAAATTGCGCAGGAACGAATTACACCAAATCATGCTAGACATGGAGCAAACCAACTAAGGGATTTTTTGCAACCTATGATCTCGTGAATTTAAGAGGTCCCCGTTTCCGCTAAAGGCAATAAATAATATAATGAAATAAAAAATACATGTAAAAAATCTGCTATTACAAAACTTACATTGATTTCGAATTAAACTAAGTTCGAATAAAACGAGGAATTCCCTGTTCCGTTTGATAGCAGTTTCTTACGGTTGTAATTTTAAAACCAACTTAACAAGGAGGAGGTTATCAATGAACTATTTGTTTTTTTCTTATATCGACAGGTGAGCACGACTTGCGCTGAACCAGTTATTTGCTAGATCCCTTCTACACAGAGGTGCAAAATAATGATGCAGTAAAAAGTTGATAAGCTTATCAATAAGTTGTGTGTTTTACACCGTGCCTGTTTTAATACTTACTAACAAATATTGTAACTATACTCAGGGACATAACTAGCGGAACGTAAAAAAGGGAATAAACCCGTATACAAACACATTTATTTACACGATAGAAGCATTATAAAATTTAAGAAAATAATATGTAAAAAATTACAATTATTTAAAAAAAACAGTAGAGGCAGTAAAGTTAGCGACTTAATTGTGAGTGTTAACGTTGTATAATAAAAATTGAGTATTGTCTTAAACACTGTTTTTTTTCATGATTATCACATGCTCTATGGAAGGTCTGCCGAGCGTTGGCCACCCCAAAACCTGCATTCTAACCTCAGAAATATGCTCCGCAGTGTGAGGTCGAGCCCCGACGAATGAGGCATAAGACATTACAGCCTGCTCTGGGATGTCTGTTACGTATATTGCCGCAGTCAGGGACTCGTTTTATACGATGTGTAAATGCGCATAAGCAAATACCGCCCCATACCACAAGTAACACTCCACTAAAAGGATCTCTTCCAAAAATATTATACTGAGCGTATCTTTTTCCGGGTCGTCTCCTTATTTTGGTCTTAACATCATCTGGCTTAAGACAGAATCTGATCTCATCTGAAAAGACAAGCGAGCGCCAACATACCAATTTTGGTGCGAACAAGCAAAGCTGAACCCGGCGTTGACCTACGATGAGCAATGGGCCTCTGACGGGTAAGTACGAAACTATAGCAGCTTACTTAAACGTCCTTTTAATGGTTTTGGTGCTAACAGTCACTTGTCGAAGTTCCTGCAGCTTGCCTCATACCTTGGAAGAACTGGAAGTGCGGTTTCTGAGTGCCCTGCACTGCTGGCAATAAATCTGTCGTCCCTCTCTGTACTAACTCTTTTGCGACCCGATCTTTTACATCTGGTACTATACTCGCCAGTCTGCCGGTACCGTTTAATAATGCGAAAAATCACAGACTTGGAAACTCGTAGGTAATGTATTAGCCACTTCATTGTAATTCTTAAGTGTGACCATTTTCAATTCAAGTTACAATTTTAAACACTCGCGCGACGCTGAGATCTGCCATCGTTAGGGCATACTTTTACAATAAAGTTGTCTTCACTCAACAATGACAATTCTTGCCAAAAAGAAACAAAAATATTGTTAAATTTATTAAATACCCTCCAAATTTCAGATAAATTCCTTTTTTTGAAATTGGTTAAAAAATATTCTAAACAATTTATGTTCTGTTTAATTTGAGTGAAATAAAATGTAGACTTTTGAACAAATAAGTGATTTTAGTTCCATAAACACATTTGATTACTACTTACTTACGACCGACATCCGCGACGTCAGCGTCAATTACTGTACAAGTGCGGTTGCAAGTACAACGATCTAGTTATACATAAAGAAGCTTCTCTAAAGAGTATCTCTTAATAGTTCCTATTTCCTTAAGCCGTAAATAAAATTTAATTATAACACTTGGTTTTTAAGTCTGTTATTTTTTAAACAAAAATTTTCAGCTTCAATAGCGGATTTGGCAGAGGGATCCTGGGAGCCTAGTGTTAAGACACTCCTTTCCCATAAGGAACCTTCCGTTCCCCACTTTCCACCGAATTCTTGAGGCGTCACTATATGCGGAACAAAGCATGAAGTAGCTTTTTATTTACCTGCAAATGGTGTAGAAGGTTCGATGAAACATTTTCGTCAGCTTGCGAGATGTGCTCCAATTTGATCGGGACGTATTCAGTTGAAAGCTTATGAAGGATGAGAATATGTTTTCTTATAAGAAAGTAATAAACTGACATAAAAAGCTATATATTTATGTAAAATCAAATAATAAATAACAGTATTTTAAAGTAAAAAACAATAAAATTCATTAACATTTTATAAAAAAAATATTTTATAGGTTATCATAAGCTATATAGGCCGTCGTGGCGCAGTAGTACAAACGTGTGACTATAAGCGCAAGGATTGTGGGTTCGACACCACTCACGGCAATGAGTTATTTAATATTTTCACTCTTCTCGCTTTGGTAACACGGCAAATGTGTTGACCACACAGCAACGCCTCGAGTAAAAAAACTAGGAAACGGTGTCTAAAAAAACATAAGCAATAGGATAGTATATAGAAAATAAGTAATTCCACACTTATTGCTCGAAGTTAAACAATTTGAATATTAATAGCTTCACATAATTCATAATTTTTTTAAACTGGAATCACAAAGTTTTGTAATATATATTTTTTATTCGATAAAAAAAATATGTATAAATAAATATATTTAAAATTAATTACAATGCAAAGTTTAAAATTTCGTATAAATCACGTAAAATAATCAACTAAACAAACACATTATCTTCTATTGCTGGCAAATATTATAAAAAAATCAATTCAACATTCATCAGCCTAAAAACTTTAAATAATTACAAACTATTCGATACACAAACGTAAATAAACACACGTACGTACCTTATTAAAATAGCTTTTGGTGAGCTGTGAACTTGTCTCTTCTTCGTCGGATAGTGGCTCGCATTTCACTCGGAATGTTTCCGTCCCAGTCATTTCCTAAAAGTGTTATTTATATTTAAACTTTGCTACAAGTTACCATTCACTCCGACATTCAAATATTTATATCGCTATATGCGTATTTTGTAACTCAAAATGAATAAGCGAGACCTATTGTGAACGTTCGCAGTACGAAACAAGTTTCCCATTTTTTCCTGCTAACATCTCGGGCATTGAACAGTCGTCATATTATAAGTAGGTTTACATAGGCAATTAGACAAAAGGAAGCGAGCTTTATTGAATTTTTTCTCGATTGGTGCACAGGCGAAGAGTGCAAACTCGATTCCCTCTCTTTCGTTCGTTAGCAGCGTCGCTCGTAGGAGTCGTGGGGCACATCGTCTCGTGAGCTTTATTTATTTGTGTTTACTTCGCCTCGCATATTACTGAAAGCTCGCCGGGCGCGGAACAGTCCTCTCGGCGGTGTCAAAAGTTCGCGCGAGGTGTAAGTTCGCGCGGGATGACATTCAAAAGTTTTTAGTGGCAGGTAGGGCGACGCGCGGTGGCGGACCGTCACCCGCCAGTCGGCCGCGGGAGGCCGGCACTCACCTGGTCGGCGGCAGGCCACGGGGCGCTCGCCTGCACCGTGACCTTCGGGGGAGGCTGGGATGTCGCAAATGAAAGTGAATCCGGCAGTGGCCCGCTCCCCCGCTCCCCCCGCGCGCCGCTGCGTGGCGCATGTGGAGGAGGTGCAGGGCGGGCGCGTGCTCATTTTTTTCCGCGCCAAAGAAATAAAAACAAACGCCACGCGGCCCCTTGCCTCGCCGGTCGGCGCTCGGCCTCCACGCGGCGTGGCACCGGCACCGCTCTAACGCCGAGATGCGATGAATAAATTCCATTTGCATTCAACATCGAATATCCGCAGATAACTCATTTATTAAGGAAGGAATTTGACTTGCTTTAACAAGATTTGATTAAACGAGGGTATATCAATATATAGATGCATTAAGTTCCAGTGCGTACACGTGCAGGGCTTCAGGGGGAGGGCGTCCTCGTCAGGCGACGCCGACCGGCCGGCGCCCCGCGCGGCGCCTTCTCTCCGCTCCGATTGATTTTTATTACAAGAATTTCACTTGTTTTTTTTTGTTTCCCGCACACCAGCCCGAGACGCACACAGGCGGGCGGGAGTCGTATAATTCATTTGTACGAAGTTACTAATGCTATCGATTTTTTTAACGAAGCTACATTGTTTCTTCCTCCCTCACCAAATATAACCGGAAACGTTATTTCAGTCGGGCTTTGTAAAAAGTTAGCTACTTTTATTTGGGCTTTCAGAATGTTTATGTTTCAAATAATATCTGAATAGATTAATTGTTGCAGTTCTTAAGGATCATAATTTTCAATTAAACTTTAATAATGAAATATATATTTGAATGCTTATAGGAATCGGGTGAAGTTTCTATTTATGAACCTCGGAACATAGTGTTAAGACACTACGTTCCAATTAAAATACTACCATTTCTGACTTTGCGCTCAATTCTTTGCCACCGAACTTAGTGTCGTTACCAAAGCGATGAAATAAAAAATAAAAAATTATTGCCACAGGTGAAAATCAAACCCATAACCGTCAGGTTTCCAGTCGCACCCTTATGCCCCTGCGGGAAAAAAAAATTAAATAACCACAACAATTTTACTACATGAAGATACTTTAACACGAAAGTATCTTTTACATGGAACAAGTTTTACATAAATAAAAAAGGGTTCTTTTTGGATGATATACGTTAACATTTAAATAAGAAACTTAAAAATGACTTGTAGACATCGTAACAGATAAGTACCTACCTACTTAATTTTCTTGTAGAAATATATACTTTTTATAGAACGTATTATTTCTATCACATGTATCTTCCCAAGTTTCCCTTAACAAAATCTGAAACGAATTATAATCACGGATATAAAATACAATACATTTTTGTTAATATTTTCAACGTTTTTGTTAGAAAATAAAAAACAACATACAACAACAACATATAATAATAATATTTTGATATTAAAATATATTTTAGTTTTTCAGATTCTTGATAAAATGATGAAAAAAATGAGACCGCCGCGAAAAAACGTCTGAACTGTGAACACGATGGTTGAAAGTTCGATTCCCACTCGTACGGTTGAGAATGTTCATGTCCTCGATGTACCTAAGAAATTATTAAGTATTTTATCAGCTTCACGCTGTTTCCTGCACAGAGCAGGGTAAGCAGAGGGAACCTAGTGTTAAGACATTCTGTACCCCACTTTCTGCCGAATTTTAGAGACGTTGCGTGTAGAGTGGCAGAACTCAACGCCGCGCTTAGCCTCGACACCAGACAAACGTCGAGGAGAAACGCGTTGAATTCCGCTACTTAACACGCAATACCTTCAGAATTCGGCGGAAAGTGAGGAACGGAGTGTCTTAACACTAGATTCCCTCTGCCTACGCTGCTGTGTGCAGGATACAGTGTGAAGCAGATTGGTTTTTTTTTATATATTATATAATATAATAAGTTACTTTTATCAATTCTAAATTTGTACTTAGAATATGAAAGATGCCATCTGTATTTTAAATTGTTTACATAAGTAATAAGCATCCCCGTTCTATTTTGATACGACAAAGTTCAGCTGTTAAGAAGAACGTGAACAAAAGAGTGTCTTGACACTAGGTGTTGCCTTATACATATGTGGACGATATTAATAAGAAGTAAAGAATATAAATTCAAAATTAGTTGACCAATGATAAATATTTATAAAGAATAAACCATTTTCAGTTCTTAAAAACTTTATTTGGAAGACTCACAATCGTATAATTTAAAAAAAACATTGCTACTTTTTTATAAATATAGACTAGAAAGACAAAACTACAAAGAATGATGACGTGATTCTGACATCATCACGACATCTGATGCGCAGTCTTAATTGGTTTCTGAATTCAGAATTTTGCAGGGCATTCTTTTGAAATTTGTATCTAGATTTATTTATTTATTTATTTATATAAAGTCCACCAACAGAATATACACATTACATGAAAAAATACACAAATTAAATTAAAAAAATCATTGCAAAGCGTTATTCCCCTTACAGGTAGACACAACATGCACCAACACTATCTAGATGTTAATGGCAAATAAAATATTAAGTATCATAAGAAAGCGGTGAGCGGAGCACCTTAATTAACACTAGTCTATAGGTCTTAATTAACACTAGTGTATAGCTTAGTCCTGCCTTCGTTATGCGTGGAAACCGTCAAAATAAAAAATATATATGTTTAAATTAATTTAATTTCAGCCTAACCAAGATTACCAAACTTATTGACAAAGTTATTTTCATTACTGACATATTCACTGATAACTTTAAAGAAGTTAGTAAGTTCTTTGTAATTCGTACGTAAAATCTGCGGCTCAGCTTTTTAACTTCACGTCTTTCCGGTGTCAAGACACAGTCTAATAGTATTAGTCTCATCATCATCATCGGTCATCTCAAGGCGTTACGTTAATTTGTAAAAACATTTCATGTTAACTAACAGTAGGGTAAATAATCACGTTCGTTAGTAACGAAAAAAAAACGAGAACTAATAAAAACTAATTTAATAAATAAAGTAATTACACTTAAACCGAAGGACTTACTCTATATCTATATTATAGCTACTGCCATGTTTATGGCAAACTATTCGATATTCTCTGCCACTGAAAGAATCTGCACGTACGTGAATATATAAATAAATTGAAATTCCTCATCCGAGTGAGGATTGGTAATGAAAACTGCATCAAAATATCTTTAGGAGTTCCTAATATAAGCCTTGACCGCAGACAAACATACCATATATGTCTGAAACGTGTTCTACATTCGCAACGTACTACTATAATAACTAACTACTATAATAACTATAATGAATAACATTTTTTAAATCACCAACATATACATGAAATGTATTTATTCACGTAATACATTATAATATGGTTAGTTCATTTAACACAAAATCTAAATTTAAGTAATTTATAATATAAAGATTCTAAACAGTAGAATTCCAGTAGATATGCTCTGTATTTTCTTGCATATTTGTGACATTACTCGCAGACTGCAGTCACAGAGTGCAGACACAAAACATTACGCAAGGCACGCTTTAGTGCAGTGATGCAGTGATCTAAATCAGAACTATATACATTATATGTTACGTTAAGTAATACGACATCCGTCGTGTCGATTAAAGCCAATAATACAATAGGGAAGCAGCAATCGCGTCGTCATTCTAAATCAACCATTTGTATACCACGTAAAAGAGAAAGAAATACGTATATTATCATTTAAATTAGTTCAAATATTTACTAGCGTTTGCAAGTTCAGTTGCTTACTACTTTGTTTTAATAGTTTGAATGAGTTTAAATGCCACGTGGTAGATGGCGCCACTTTACCTAGAAAACTTAGCATACTGTGATTTATAAAAGAATACAAATACATGAAGATTTTTATTTAGATTTGGCAATGAAATTATTGAAAATTATTCAGTAATTCCTTATTCCACATCTATGGGTATAATTATTGCTAAGTGACATAAATCACGAGACGATTTCATATAAAAGTAGGTCAAGGCTGAACTAATTGAATAGTTCTATAGAATAGATTACAGTATTTACATTACTTTACATTACGATAAACAAATAAAACTGATAAATCATATGATATATTATAATTGATAAATTATTTATTGTTTTTTATATAAGAAAATATACACTATTAGTGTGATATTTAAAAAATGAGCGTTTTACAAGCTTTCTTTATTATTGACAATGGCAACATTATTTAGGAGCTTATTTTGGGTCATTCGTTTGCTCGCTTCCAACTTGTACTTCGTTTGGGCTATAGTAGAGGTGCCTTTCGCTACGCAGAACTTGCAACATAGCATAGTTTAGTATTTTCATTGTAAGAAAGCTGGCGGGTGTGCAAAGCAAATGTGTTCAATATAAAACTGTGTCGCATTTACACTGAGAAGATACAACACTTACAACTGTCTGTAATATAGTGAATGATATAGTCGAGGTAAGTGCCAACGAAGTTTTGTAAACCACAATGAATCCGACAAGTGCTTACCTTGCTCTTACGACTTTTCATCTTGAAAATTTCCATTTGTGAACTTTCGAAGTAAAGTTTCGAAAAGTTTTAGCGAGTTTGAAACTTTTTTGAAGTTTCACGAGTATCGTGTGTACATTTATGTTGATTTAGTTAACGTGTCGCGAATACTTTGCCCAGAAAATAGTTAAACTTAGAATTTTCGTCGCCATTTTATTTTTTGTCGCGCTGGAAAAGCGGCCATTTTCTTTGTGCCGCGTCGCTTACGACGGCTCGTATGTGGTCCGTAAAGTTAATTTTGTTAAGTTGAGGCGTGATCTCATCATATAAAGTAGATCGCTGAGATAATTTGCTTTATAACGTGACAAAACTACATCTAATGTAATATTTAACTGTTCTGAGTAAAGTTTTCGCAATGGCCTAATTACTGCGTGGTGTTTAGTGTGTAGAGCGTATATTTTGTACGTAGATAGATAGTGTCAATTAAGTGTTGGGTGTCGTAGGACGAAGGGCGCGGCGCGTGGCAAAAGACACCATGGACGACGACCAGCAGTTCTGCCTGCGGTGGAACAACCACCAGTCGACGCTGGTCTCCGTGTTCGACACATTACTCGAGAAGGGCATTCACGTGGACTGCACCTTGGCTGCCGAGGGGCAGACGCTCAAGGCTCATAAAGTGGTCTTGTCGGCTTGCAGTCCCTATTTCGAGGTTGGTACGATGCTAACGTTATCTAGGTCAATTGGTATCGCGTATAACTAAGTTGCAGGCACAGTTTTGCTCTAATAAACATTCCAGTTGTTTCGTTCTAGCTTTCATATGTTTGCAATTAGTTTAGATTAATGTATAGATGAGTTGGCAATTGAAAGTTGTTGCTACTACTTTTCTAAATACTAGTTTTAAAAAAACTATTATAAACGCAAACATTAAACTTAATTACAATGTCATCAGTAATTGATTTCTTAATTATACCTTCATTATCTGTTATTAACTTGATTTGTAAAATGACAGGTATATTTACAAAAGTACAATAAATAATATAAAACCCAAATACAAATATATGAGCTCTGGAATGCATATTTATAGACAATAGTCCATAAACATAATAATTGTTTCAGAGTGTACTATCACAACAGTATGACAAACATCCTATAATAATATTAAAAGATGTTAAATATGCTGAACTAAGAGCCATGATGGACTATATGTACCGTGGTGAAGTAAACATATCTCAAGATCAGTTGGCTGCTTTGTTAAAAGCTGCAGAGTCTCTTCAAATCAAAGGTTTATCAGATAACAAGCCATCAAGGCCACCGTCGCGCCCTGCCCAACCTACTGCACACCCGCCACGCGCCCCGTCTCCACCACCACAAGTAAGTTACATTATTTTTATTTATTTTTATTAATGTTCTTTTACAATATGTATAGAGTGCAGTTACATTACGATGCATAGTAGCATAAGTAACATAAATATTCCTTAAACTGTACATTAGGGTACACTATCATCATATTTACAGTATAGGATATGATGACAGTGTATTCTATTTTCATATAGTTAATGAGCCATTTTAATTTCTTTGTTCTAGTAAGTCAAAGTAGAGTAACTTCTCCAAATTAAAACCTAATGTCTCAAAAACTTAGGAAAAGAATGTTTTAACTCTTAAGTGCACTCTTTTCACTGTTATATGAAAAAAAAATTGTCATATACTTTAAATTATGGAGGAATATGAATTATGAAACCAATCCTTGAACTACATGTTAAAATCAATTTCAAATGTTGTGTTGTATACGTATAAATTAGCTTTCTATATGAATAAATAAATAACAAGCATTACTTAAAAATATGCATGCTTAAGAAATTTTAACATTTTTAAAGTGTTATCCCTGGTTGGTTTCCAGGAGGTGCGGATTTGAGTTTTCCAAAATAAGAACCATACTATTAACTCAAGTTAAATTTAAATTACCCTCAATACAAACAATTATTTCAACATGCAAACAGAACAAACAATATTTTAATCAAATCACTCAACAATCAATTTTTGATTAGTTATTTGCCTGTAAGCATTTGTGCTAATGCAAACTTCTGTAAACATGAAACATAATATGTGAGACATGATTCTATCATTAACATGCAACATAATAGGATTTAAATGAAAACAAAAGAAAATATTTTGCATATTTTATATAGATTTTGCCTTATACTAAATAACTAAGGATCATATTAATCACTCAACTCTGAGTGTTATCTTGACAAGCCCTTTTTTATTTATAAATTATAATCTGTGAATAAAAACTACATCCCTGGCCTAAGAGTTTGAACGTTACAAATTCTCAATCTGAGAGGTAACCCTGACTGCAGGTACAGTGGACAATATCTAAATGAATATTGGGATATACACATAGAGCCTTATAGCCTACTTTGATAAAATAACTAGTTATTACTAAAACTTTTTTCAATTTGATCTAGTAGTTGATATTAACATGTTTGAACAAACAAATTCTTTTGTTTTATAATATGAGTAGAAATGATACAGAAATCTTGTTATAAAATAATAATTTTGTTTTAATTTTAAGCATAACAGAACTTAATTCTGCCACTCAATATGCAATGTGCTATAATTGTGAAATGGGGTGACAGAATTCTTTCATATATATAGCATGTAGGAAAAAAAATATGAAACTGATAAAAAGCTAGGTATTTGTTTTCTTCAAATTATGGAGCATAAGTTGATTACCAATAAATCTTATAAATTGTTGTATTCTATTTTTCTTTGAAATATAAATAAAATATTAACTTTATTACACAATATGACATGTTTATGTGTAATTTAGTATTACAAAGAGCTACTTAAGCTAATTTTTATGATCCAAGTAATTAAATTAATTAGCTTTTGAATTATTTTAGTTGTTTATCTTATATATATACATGTTTGTATAATAATGTTCAAAAATTTTATTTATTCATTTAAATAAATAATATTAATATTTACTTTTGTAATAACAAATGTTGATGTTGATATATCTTAACTAAACCTGTTCTAATTTTCCCTCAAATAAATATACATTACTTCAATTGGTGACATTTAAATAATATGTCAACTACCCTAGACTAGCTATAATTTTATAATTATGTATGTTCTTTGAATAGGTAAAGCATTCTTCTGTTGTTTCTTCTGTTACTGTTTATGTTTACTACCATAAACAAATATGGTTGACCTTGAGTTGTAACTATGTTACACATGTCTTGCCTCATTCCATAGTGTTTATTCATAATATTTTTAAAGTTACTAAATTGTTATTGTTTGCTTTATATAAACACAAAATAACTTAGTGATTCTAAAAATACTTACAATTTCCATTGAAGGATAGGATTCCTTCCAATTATGATAATTCTATTTGCAACAATGCAAATGTGCTTATATTGACATATTTATTAGTTCTTAAAAGTATTTCAACTACTTATGTTCCTAACATGAATTACGCATGCAACTGTCCATATATGTATGTTTGTTTCTAATTTCTATGTGGCATGGTAGAGGCCAAATGGATTGATTGATTTTTATGTTCTTCTTCCTCTTAATTTAGCTAGCGGTTATCATTAAAAACATGGCAATAACCAAAGTTTACCACAGTGCCTCCCAAATATATTAACAACTATTGCTTCAATTTCTACTTATAAGAAGTACACGAATTCCTTAATATTTATATTATCTAGCCTACTGTTTGGGCTAGAAAATATAAATATTGCCAAGAGTAGTCTAAATGAAATCTATTATATTGTTGACATTAATATAGTAACAAGAACATAATTACCTCTCCAGGTGCGAGATGGTAGCATCGACAGCCGCGAGGGCTCCATAAGTCCATCGCGACGTCGGAAGAAAGCCCGTCGTACATCCACCGAGAGCACCCCCGTACCAGCGCCCGAGCCCGAGGATCTGCCACTGAAGGAGGAAGTGTCACGAGATGGTGTGGAGGATTTGACGTTAGATGAAGAAGCTGAGCCGTCTGTTACACACAATGATGTTGTACGCAGTGAGTATTATATAATGTTCTTTTTTTGTTTTTCTTTTAATTTCACTATATCCAGTGTATAGCCTATATACTTTTGGGTATGTAAAATATAATGTGGAGGTACTCAGTGTCGCCATACCAAAGCAGAGCAGAAAAAAATAATTCATCCTCCTAAATGGAATATGAACCCACAATAATTGTGTTTATAGTCTTACACTGTTTACTGTGCAACAATGGCCTCTATAATTTTATGAGATAAATGGAATTAAACTGTCCATAAAACCTTTGTTTAGTGTGATGCCGCTCATAGTTGATGACATGATTATTTGTGTCATAAACTCAAAAAAAGGTTTACAGAGACACAGGAATAGTGATATATTGAAGTATTGAGTGGACCGATAAAAGGAGACATGCACGGGTAAATCTATTGTGTCGCGTTTTGGGATTTTACATTTAAATTATTATTAAATTTTAAATTATATTCCCAAAAAACTTATAAGTATTTTTTTGCAAAAAAATGTATCATCGTAGTATGAAAATATTTCACAGTTCAAGTCCTTTAAAACCTTTTTCAAGTTTTTGGCTGAACTTGTAATTAATTCTCTCGAACTTCGTATTTTGTGACATAATATTACCTCATCCCTGTTCAAGAGTAACTATGCAACTTTTTAAGATTTACTTACAATCCTATTATATAGAGCATTAGCCCCATTAGTCTGTTTGAGTAGCTGCAATTGCAAGTAAGGTCTGATTAAATTTGAATAATTTCAGATTTTCAATGGCATATGGAAAGATCTCAAGATGAAATGATGAATTCAAATGATAGTGTTCGAGAGACTCAAGGTAAGACGCTATCATTATAGCGATTGCTGTTACAGACATTTCTGGGACACCACAAGTGCCTGTAAAAGCTATCAAACTTGGAACATCTTGTATTGCAAGTACTTTTTATGTTTTTACTTACTATAAAATATAATTATGTATATTATTATTAAATGACAATACAAGATGTTAAGTGGGACTCGAGATGTTTGTTTCTGGGACAATCAACTTTTTTATATTTATATAATAAATATGATTGCAATTTTTTTGTTGTAAAACTTGATTGCTCCAGATGTACAAGGAACGGATGAAATGCGCAATGTCTTCCCATAATTTGAAATACAGACAAACAGTTATTGCTTAAAATAATGTATTTATCTTGTTATATATAAATATTATATACCACAACAGCGGATACGAGAGTGCTAGTGTTTTCACATGTGAAATTTTCAACCTTTAATAATTACTTATCTAATATTAATATTATAAATTACTAATCTTATTGCAATTTTATATTTCCTATATATGAAACAGTTTTAGGATATTTCAGAGCAAGGTAAAGGTAATGGCTAAGAGGTATTGTTTTATTGTTTGTAGCCCGTTGAGGCGAGGTATGCGACAAGGTAAGTATAGGTTCCTATTTATTTCAATTGTTAGTGTAGTGTACTGTGTATTTGCTTTGTTTGTGATATGGGACTCGAGTAGATCATTGCATGCTTCATTATTTTAGAAAATTCTCCCCAATTATTGAGGACCTTGTGAGAACACGACCGGTTGGTGTTCATGCCTCCATATTTAATTATTAGTGCTAACTTTATTAATTTTTAACATTGTAACATTACGGAGTGGACTATGAGCCGGTGAGTACGAGTTCGTATCAATTATGCCCATATAAGTAGAATATAGTTTTTTATATCGTTTCGCACTACACGCAATCTAATCCAAAGCAAGTAAAGCCAGATAAAAATAACCTTAATGATTATATTGTCAGTAGTATTTTGTTATCGGTACTACCGAGTCGAGCGTACCGTGTTCTTGCCAGTTGTGTGACTTCATCAAATCATTTGTTATAGAAGAATATGGACTCCCCCTGAGGCTTGAACTTTACAAGGTAAATCAAATTATTCATTTTATCTCGTAGTTTGTTGGTTTATGTGGCTTATTTATTTATTATTTTTATTTTTTTGTTTCTTTATTTGCATTCACATGTGATTTCACTGCAGATGTCTTCTTAGCAATTCATGTTTAAAGTTAATTTTGTCTTTTTTTGCCGACGTGCATGTGTTCACTAGGTCAATTTTTTTGAATAATATAGAAAACGGGCATGAAAATTTCCTAGTGGATGCGCATTTCATTTCATCTTTACTAAATTGTAACAAAATGAATAAAGATTAGGGCTGATGTGTTGAAGTTTTTATGACATAATCAATAGGACAGGATATCAATATCATCAATACCTACTCCTTGTGCGTAATCCTGCTAAACTGTCCCAGCATGGCTACACCCTTACTTCATTCATTTGTCTATGTTATACTTAAAAAATACATTACAAAAAAAATATCAATCTTGCTATTAAAATACCATTGTCATTTACCTGTGCAACTAATCATAATGCTTCTTAACCTCATTCTTGCTTTCATTATTTCGCCTTCCAGAACCATCCACAGATCTAACAAGTAACTTGAATTACACTAAAACTCCTTTTCCATTAACTCGCGGGTACCTTAAAAGTAACAACATGAAAACAGAGAGTAAGGAGGAGTTGATCGAAAACGTAAAAGTTAGAGAAAGAAAACCCTACAAGAAAAGAACTATTAAAACTGAAAGGAAATTTAAAAGAAACCGCGATATTATTATAAAAGACGGTCAACATACTGATAGAAAGTATATGTGCTCAATTTGTAAGAAGAAACAATATAAGTATCGAAGGAATAAATTGAGACATGAGAAATACGAATGCATCACGGGGCCGCAGTTCACTTGCGACAAATGTGGCAAAAAATATTCGCAGAAAAAAACGTTAACAATGCACATTGCGCAAAAACACGAGACGTCCAGCGAAATACAAGCCAAGACCAAACTATTAATTGATCTATTTTGAATATTTGTTGCTTTTACTTTTGTTTATTATTTTTTTTTTCTTATTATCTTTATTTTTTCCTTTAAAACATGAATTGTTAAGAAAACATTTTTTTTTTAACATTTAAAATCATGTTTCTTTTTTGTTGATTTTTTAAATTAAGCCAGTGCCATATTTGTTTTTTTTTTCTAGTTAAGTTTGGATAGTTTGTAGATTGCAAAAACTTCCTATTTTTTAAATTGTTTTGTTTTGAAGTAAAAGAGTTTACGTTATATTTTTGTTGATTTTTAATTAGGTTTTTTTTTGTTTGAATATACATATTTTGCTATATTATGTTTTTTCTTTAGCTTCTCAGTATTCATTAGTAGTACACATGAAAGTCACAAGTGATAATCCGGACTGTACTGAAATTTTCATTTCAGGAAGAAGAACGACACCGAGACACAGTATAATGACACGTAGTAAAAAAGTGAGCGAGGAGACGATCACGACCACCCTCGCCATACTAAACAACGTGAGTGCGCCGCCGGCCGCGGCGCCCGCCGCCGCGCCCGCGCCCGCCCACGACGAGGCCAAGGAGAACAAGCGGCAGCGCGCCAAGTCACCGCCCAAGGCCAAGGCCGAGGCCAAGCCGAAACCCGAGCCCGAGCCCGAGCCCAACGAGGCCAAGCCCGACACCCGCTACCACATCTACCCGCGCGGCTCGCAGCAGCTGCCCTGCGCGCAGTACAAGACGGACAAGGGCTACCGCTGCCCCAACTGCCACCGCTGCTACAACGCGCGCAAGAACCTCGTGCGCCACGTCACGCTGGAGTGCGGCCGCGAGCCGCAGTACAAGTGCCCGCACTGCTCCTACAGCAAGCACCGGCGCAACGAGCTCAAGAAGCACATCGAGAAGAAGCACCCCTCGTCCGCGCCGCCCGCGCCGCTCGGCGTCAAGTAACTGTCCCCTCCCACCCCCAAGATCACCCACGTGCCTTATGTAAACTTCCTTTTTATATAATATTGCCTGTAAAGTGTTATGAGCCTCGTTTACTGCCACTGCTGCTACAACGTGATGATGAGCGTTTCTACAGCGAGCATAACGCAATGAGCTCAAGAAACACATTGAGAAGAAATATCGATCATTCCCAGCACCCCCACGAGCCCCTCGGTGTCCAGTAACCGCATTCCCTCGTCTCCTCTCCTCCACCTCACCCAAGTGCCTTACTCGCCGCGGCGAACTTCCTCTTAGATGATATTTGTTCTAAAGTTTAATGAGCCTCGTATACTTATTGTATTATGCGATCGATATTCGATGATATATTTTTACTATTAAACTATGTATCTCGTCAACCGGACTTTGATTTCGCCCCCTCGCCGCTCGTTTGCCGCTCTTATGGGAAGATAACTCGAACGCGGAGACGTTCGGTTTGTGCATGTCTGCATGAATTAGAAGCTTCGCCTCCTTTTGATTTCTAACAGAGATTTAATTATTATTTTATTTTATATATATATATTTTTAATTATTATTATAACGCATTTCTTTGGTTCCTTAATTTTATTTTAGCCTCTGGTAGTATTAACAAAACGGCGTCGCCCGCAGTAGCGCTTGAGTTATTATTTGCAATACCGTTAATGTGTTGTATTTCAGAGGTGCGCAAGGAGGCCCTGCCGTCGGCCTTGCTCTCGCTGCTGTCGGCGCAGCGCGCGCAGGCGCTCGTGCCGCGCCTCCTCCCCCTCCCCGACCTCCCCGACCTCAAGACGCACCTGCTGCAGCAGGCCTTCCTGAACAACAACAGCGTGCCGCCCGAGCACGACGCGCCGGACGAGCGCGACTCGGAGCCGGACTACGACGACACGGACGACATCGTGCTGCCCGACGACGCGGACGCGGGCGCGCGCCCCGACGACGCCAGCCGCCAGTTCGAGTGCCGCCACTGCGGCAAGCGCTACCGCTGGAAGTCCACGCTGCGCCGCCACGAGAACGTGGAGTGCGGCGGCAAGGCGCCCAGCCACCAGTGCCCCTACTGCTCCTACCGCGCCAAGCAGCGCGGCAACCTCGGCGTGCACATCCGCAAGCACCACAACACCGAGTGGTACGTGTACGCCAGCAGCAAGGTGCGCCGCACCAAGAAGACCCCCGCCTAGACCAAAGTAGATACCCTACCAAATCGGTACTGCAATATGTTATTTATATTTACACTTTATTTTGTTAAAGACATATTTTTAATTTTTAATATACACTAAAGATAATAGTTGTAATTTGCACATTCCCTAACGGCATTAGAGTTAATTTGTTGTTTTTTTGTTTTTTTATAGAGTTTATTCGTCGTAGTTAAGACTGACCCTAAGTATTTTTGTTCGCGAGAACATTTTTATTATTGTATTTATTTCGCCGGCCGCCGGTCGAACCCCCCTTCCAAATGTTAAATCCGACCTGAAAGGTTGTTTTCGTAGAACGCATTTTGCGCTGCGAACTGTATAATGTTAACTCGAATTTGTCTAGTTTTTAGTATCCTAACATTCCTTTTATGGAATAATTCCAAAATATGAAAACTTAGTGCAATTGATATTTTATATAAATGTTGATATTCATTTTGAGTCACTGTGTAACAGTTCATGTAAAGTCGCGGGAGCGCAGCACTTCCGACACGGGTAAATTTTTGTTAAAAGTTCTCCACCTAAAAGTTTTGTTTATATGTTCTTGTTATATTTTAATTTAAATTATCTAACATATTATCAGGGACCATTTACTTGTCTTCCCGTTCGTAGACGATCCAAAGTTTTTAATTTAATAGTTGTATTATTGTTTATTAGGTTAATGATGGTTTTGGACCGCGAGGTCCGCAGTTAGGTAAGCGAGCTCATCGACTATGTGCCTACAATGTTACCTGTAGATAATATAAAATATTTATTATATATTATTATGATTATGTGGTATATTTCGGTTAAATGGTTTAAAAAAATGTGTTCAAAATTAAAAAAAATATATGTTGGTTGATATTATCTGATATTTTATCGCAATAATCAAGTTTCTTTTATCATATTGACTGTTGATATTTTTTGTTGTTAATTTAGGATAACAAAGCTATTTGACCAAAGTCAGTATTAGTTTAAAGTTGGTATAACTTAAAAGATGTTATTTGTTATGAGTAAAGTCATTGCTAAGCATTGAATAATGGATAATAATGAATGCAATGTTTCATCATATCGAGCTAGTTGAAGGTTTTAGGTATTAATTGTATGATAGAATTAAATTCGAATGTTACGATGTTCACATTGTTTGTTAATGTTATTGGATTGAATTAGTTAGAGTGACTTTTATATGAATATATTGGGGTTTACTTGGTAGAAAAGTTTAATAAAATATAAATATAGTGTACAATTATAGACATTTTTATTTTTTTTTATTTTTCCCTCTTTATTTTTTTCAATTTGTATTTTTTTTACATTATGTTGTTAGGTGAGTTTGCATCGTTTTTATTTGTTTTTGTTTTATTTAACAGTGCATGGACGCATGTTTCACCGCTTGCTTTTCGACTTTTGCATTGTTTTGTTTTCTTTTCCTTTCGTTCATACTAATATAATTAATAATTTCAGGTAGACAAGAAAGCCCATGGGGTCGGGAGACTACATTTAATTAACAAAAGTTATTTAGAATAGCGCACACAGTGACTAAACCTAAAACCTTGTCGCTCATATTATACACGTTTGCTCTCAGAGTGAACACTGTAACTGAAACCGTGTATCGCAGGAACATACCATTAAAGTTACATTCGAAATCATTGATCGTTTGGACCTTTCAAAATAAACGTTATATGATTCTTTTTTGTTCTTTTTTTTACTTTCCTTTTGCAAAAGCTTTCATCACAGCACTCGGTGGACACTCACAGTAGAATATATCGTATGTATATGTATCTATGTTATTTGTGTACGTATATGTTTATCTATATATTATAATATGTATTTGTACTGTATTCTATGTATGTATAATTGTGCTTGTACTGGTTAACACTCGGGAATGCCGAATGCGTGTGGCGCGTGGCGCGTGGCCGAGTAGTGACGCTGTGGCTGTTGCAGGCGGCGCGGGCGCCGAGGACGCGTCGCTGACGCGGCTGGGCGGGCTGTCGTGGGAGCAGTGGTCGGCGCGCCTGGCGCTGCCGCTGGTGGCGGGCATGCGCGTGGCGGCGCCCGCGCTGCCGCCCGCGCCCGGCGAGCCCAGCTTCACGTGCCCCGACTGCGGCCGCGTGTACAAGCTCAAGTCCTCGCTGCGCAACCACCAGAAGTGGGAGTGCGGCAAGGAGCCGCAGTTCCAGTGCCCCTACTGCGTGTACCGCGCCAAGCAGAAGATGCACATCGCGCGCCACATGGAGCGGATGCACCGCGAGGTGCACATGAAGCCCGAGCAGTACATCAAGCAGGACAACGTCGACGCATGCACCTAGGCGCCGCGTGGCGCTCCGACACTCCGACTCTCGCTTATATATACCTATTCAGGCTCCTCAAGATTATTGCCGATTGTGATAAATGTGATGAAATCTCTCTTGTGATAGTGACTCCGGACGGTCACGTTAGATGTAGTCGCCTGGCTCGTTACCGCTATACATACTCTATGAATTTAATCTCGCGTCGAATTTCTCTTAGATTGACACTGGTTGCAACTTTTGCAGCGGTGTGAGCGACTGTTGCATTTATCCAGTACGTTAAGAAAAGTGATTTGTATAGTTACGCTTTATATATTTTTATGTACAGCATTTATCGTGTAAATTATCATTCCTGGTGTTCGTCGACGTCGGGCGTGTAGCTTTGCTAGATCGTTGCTTAGAAAAGTTTACTTCTTGTTACCAGTTACAGTTACTACGGACTAAATTTTAACATTGATTACGAGATTATTATAATCGTTGGCAAATATATTTTACCTACTTACTCATTATCGAGTCGTTTTGTGGAGTTATGTGCGACGTAAGTAGGTACGTAATGTAGTGAGAATGGAAGAGTTATGAACAGTTGCGTTCTTTGTTTTATACTTTTAGTTATTAATTAAAATGAAGCTATTCGTCGCTTAGTTTGCAAGTTATAGGTCTTTGCCATAATGCATGTTCCATTATTATTGTAATACTCAATGTAATTTAATTTTTTTACTTTTTCAATTATTTTAGATCTCTTTACGTCTAATGCATTTATTTTATATTAATCTAGAACGTAAAGCCAGCCCGTGCTTTGCGCGGGGGCGAGATCGTATTTAATATAAGAGGTATTAATTATAAGTTCCTGGAGATGAATGTGTAATGACACGTTATTTGACGTTATACTTGGGGCCAATTGTTGTTTTAGATATGGTTAGACCAGTGGAATCGAGTGCCTTATTAAAATTGATTGTTAAATTTTATACTACACTTGTATAGACACTGCCATTGAGGGATTATCACTAGTGACCCGCACAAATCATGTCATATTATTAGGATGATATATAAATCTTCCACTTAGTGTTTAAGTATTTTTTATACATTACCATTTAGATATTATAAGTTAGCGATGTCGCGCCGAGCAGAATCTTTCGCGTCGTCATTTTCCCTATTCCGTTTTTGAGAGGCCTAGTTTTGGACACGAACGATTTTGTTGCCGCGATAATTAATTAGAATTTTAGCTGCAGGAGTTACCATCATACAATCAATATGTAGAACTCGTTAAGTACAACCATTTAAAGTCATTTCAATATCATTAAGTGCCTTCGAAAAGTTAGTCATTAGGATTTAAAATGTTTACGACACAATATCTCGGTCAAATCAATCATGTTTATGTGACTTATTATGACAATACGTCTAGGTTGTGATCTTTGACAATAACCGCTGCGACCGAAGACGGAACAAAATGTTGCTTTTGTATTTTCCGAACATATTTTTAAGTACAACATATCTGTGATAAGGATATTCTCAAATTAACGTAATTGCGCGTATTGCATTGAGAGTTTTTATCACTCAATGACGTAGATCCGAATCTAAGTGAACCTACGATAGCCGCGGTTCAATAAGAATTCCTACCGAGAGCATTCAATATACTGTAGCATATAAACTGACAATAAGAAGTTACAGTGTTTATACGCATTTGATTGTATTTTATAACCTTTTTGTATTTTTAATAAAGTTGCTATTCTTGATATTTTTTAGTTTTTATTTATCATATGATGACCTGAAATAAATGACAAATTGGACTTAAAACATGGACTAATTACGGTAACTAAGATTTTAACGAATTAACAAGTTTATCCTGGATTTTAACACTGCATGTTCTCTCTTATATTAACATTTAATAGAATCACGTTTCATCTTCACTAAAAATTATAGTACTTTCAATTTACGTGAATATGAAACAGATTTCAAAAGGTCGCATGTTATGTTGAAGGGTTACTAGGAAAGTAGCATTAGTATAATAGAGAAGGAACAAATTAATGGGAGACATGGTGCATTATCCTACGCTTCTCACGTCAGCACTTGGGTTTGGCTTACTGTTACGGTGGCAGCTTATTATTTGCACGTATTTATTTTTATTTGCGTTTTAATTTCAGTTGCACAGTTGTACACGCCTTATATATTGGGTTATGGTACGCCCGGGCTCAGTGGTGGCAAAGCCTGGACTCTCTATGAGTGCGTGGATTGTGGGAACAAATACAAGCACAAAGGCTCTCTGCAGCGACATATTAAATACGAGTGTAGAAAACAGCCAAGTTTCAAGTGTCCCTACTGTGTGTATCGCGCATATCAGAAGCATAACCTGCTTCTGCACGAGAGGCATCTCCACAAAGATTTACCAGAGAAGGTGGATTTCGTGTCGGAATGACACAAGTCAATGTCAGTAAACAATTATATACCACTAACTGGCTAACGGGGACATATTGGGCATTCATTGGGCTTATTAACAACACTTAACTGTACATATTAGGATACTGTACATACAAGCAGCCAAACATTTGTATATATTAAAATCCACAAGTTATAATTTATTTTCGCTTCTTAAGCTTTTTTTAAGTTTTTTTTCCTTTGTTATACTACAAATATACATATTTTTAGTTGCTTTTGTATCAAATTTTGTCGGCCTACCTTACTCATTAAGTAAAATTATCTAAATGTTAAATATCATCAATTACTTACCTTTTACATTCCTTAACTTTTTCATCTGAGGGCATAACAATAGTTACAAATTTTAAAGTTCATAAAAATAATTTTTATGTTACAGCTGATAAAGATCAAAACAAACCTTAAAAGAAGATGATGTCGTCGGAAGTCTCCATTGGACTATATTGGAATAAACGATCAAAATATTTAACTAACATATTTACATAACAGAGCATTTTGATTTATATACATTTTATTATTAGTAGAGGCACGTGGAATATAGAATCACGTGACTGATGTGAAACTTTTGAGATGCTAGATCTATTCGTAATGGATATAATACGTTATAACTAGACAATGTATTAAGTATTTTATTAATATATTTTGTAAAATTTTATACGTGGAAATGTATTATATACAGAATGTTCTATAAATGAGCTAAGAAAACAAGAAACGGAAGGCAGCGACATAATAATTAGCATAATGCATATTTATGGTTACCACCGAGATTTTAATATAAAATTTGAAATTTGGGTTATTGGTGGCAATGTTCACTTTTTTATATAGATTATACGTAAGACATGTTTTTTTTGTATTTTTACTTGTAGTTTGTTAAATTTTCTTGTTATTTTTTATTTTTAGTGTGTGTTCCTTGTTGCCAAAGAAATTTATCAAAGTAATTTATACGAAACCAAATAACTGTATTATAGTTTCAGTATTTTTGTTAAAATGTATAAATATGATATTTGCATTTGTTATTGTTAATAATAAGTTACCTTTTAGAGTTCAAATCGAAACGCAATATTTTATACCAAGAATCTAGGTTGATTCTAGCCTTGGTAAGTGCCTTAATAACGCATAATATATTGTTATTAGGTATAATGTTTTGTATTTAAGTTTAAATAAAAAATTTAATATATTTTTAATTCAAGTGTTGAAACTTTTTCCTAGAAAAATAATTTTTATTGTAAATTAGAAACGTCATGCACGGATGTTGCCTAATGTTGCCAATGTACTAATAAGCTTATTGCGATCCAAAGAATCTTACAAGAAACTGCTATGACTTAATTTGTTGAAAGTTGATTTATATTAAGGATTTTTTTTACTTTTAAACAATCCCGCTAAAATTCATCAATGAATATGTAGCCTAATCACCAATATTCGGCAATGATATTTGCATATTAACGTTTAGAATAAGTTTCCAAATGCTAATGAAGGATACAGTGATTTCTAAAAGGAAAAGTTTAATTTAATATAGTATATAAATTTTTGGTTCTATAAAAATCTCAATAGCTTTTCTGATTTATTAAAATAATACTTATTTTAATTAAAATAAAAACTATTTTATATAAAGGCATAATAAACAACTACACACATTCTTGTTCATATACCCGAGCTGGGTTCAATAAAATCAGTTTAGATATACATAGGTCTTAATATTTATCTTATGCTCATCAGATGCTACACAGTTTGTGAATCCCTGAAATATTCATAGGCGATTTTCAGTGTAGCCCTAAATTTGTAGTTACAGAATTTTGTTCAGAAAATCAGTAAAATTGTTAATATCAACATTTTGTCATGTTGATTGATTCATTTACTTAGCGACCTCTCTAATGGTCCTTCGACGATTTTAAAGGGTAATTCAATTCAATTAAATATTTCTTTTAAAAAACGAAATAGAAAACAAATAAATGAACTTAACAAATATAAATTTAATTTGATTCATAGTTCATCAGTTCATATATTTAAAACGTAGGGACTATTAATTTAAAAAAAATTACGGCACATTTTTTTAAATTAATCAATACTAAAAAGAGATATATTTTATTTTCTGATTAGAAAAAAGATAGCGTAGTTTTACTCTTTGTATACAGTAAACGCCGCAAATATAATACGCCTTTTTAGGCTGCTCGAAACACCGTGCTTCAAAATAGTATTTTTTTTTTATATATATTATAAATTTAATGTTACATGATTGTTTACGCAGGATTTTTGTCAAATTTAATATGAGAATATTTATTTAAAAGTGTGAATATATTTTATTAATATTGGATTTTTAACGTTTATTATGTAGTCTCGAAGTTTATTGAAATAATTTGGAAAACACTACATCGTACATTGTCTTAAGTAATATTATTTGCTATTCTTTATATAGATTATGCAAAATTCATAAAACAAAACGTAAAAATTAAAAACAATCATGTGTATGTATTAAATCCTTTTAGACACAATTACCATTAAACCGCGACCAGATCAACATACGGTCCGGATATTGAACTAAAGGATATATTTATAAAAACATCTGTTACAGATTTTAGTTATAATAAAATGGCATATGGAGAGAAAACATTATAAGAATTATATCTTTATTAGAAAAATATTTTTACCACAATTTTGTTTAATATATGAATAAAAAAAGAAAATACTGTACTTATTTAGAAAACGTAAAAAATTTGAACGTGGAATCCGAGCAGGTCCGTGGTCGGTTTCCAGGAGGCGCGGGTTCGAGTCCCGCTACGTTCAAATTTTTATACGGTTTCTAAATAAGTATTTACTTTTCTAAGCGTGGATTAACACTTTAAAAATGTTTAAAAAATAAGAAAATACTGATACACATTTTTTATCAAGATTTTGTTTATAGAGAAATAGTATAGAAGTTACATAAAAATATGTTTCATTCCTACACTCCATTATGTGCCATTTAGTTAAACTTAATAACACTAACATTTCAAGTTTTATGTAATGTTTTTTTTTATAGAGTGTTAAATATTCTTTTAATGTTAGTGATTTGTGCCAAAGCAATATTAATTATTTATTAAAAATCATGTTTTTAATTTATATTTAATTGTACACATTTTAATAATGAGCTTATAAAAATTTTGTTCAGCCACAAATTAAATAATAAGATAAGTACCTATAATATATTAAGAGAAATAAGTATATAAGGACGTAGGAATGGGGAGACTGGGTAGGACCTCAAAATAGTCTGATAATAGAATTTTTTGTAACAAAAAAATAAACATGAAACAACATTGTAAAGGAAAACCCTGCAAACTAAAGTCAATGCCCCTGGAAAATAATTCTAGATAAGTCGATATATGTATAAAATTTTCGTGAAAATTGACGATTTAGAACTCAATGTGGAGGTGTATTATATATTTTTTTATATATTTATGAACTTGAAGAAAAACAAATTAATTTTTATATAGGATTTTAGATCTAATCTAAATAAATTAATAACATGGACAACTTTGAAAAGATATTATTGTTAAAGCCTGACTTATAGTTCAAATAATTCAAATTACCTATTGGTATTAAATACAAAACTAGATGCAGCACAAAATACTAATGAACTATTTTTATTTTATAACTTATTATAAAGTGGAGTGTGTTTGGTTTGTTTTAATTGCAATAAGCATGAGAATAAATGTTCTGAGTTTAATAAATACCTTTTTATGTGTACGATACCCCCCAAGCCCCAACGCTTTTAGCAAAGGTTACATTATGGTAGGTATGTAAGTAAAACAAATCAATTATTTATACATTGTTGGCATATAACTTGTTTCAGGTGAACTGGACTTCTTTAAAACAATGATGCACAATATGTTGCCCATCATGCCAATGAAGACTAAAAACTACTGGTCCCACTATGACTCCACTTTTGAATGTGAAAAATGCAAGAGAAAGTATAGGCATAAAAGCACTTACAGACGACATGTCACCTACGAATGTGGCAAGGAACCTATGTTTCGGTGTCCATTCTTAGATTGCACGTACAAAGCTTATCAGAAGACTCACACGGACGCTCACATCAAGACGAAACATAAAGTTCTTACTATAGAATATAAAGGATGATGCATTACTCAAAGTGAATATATAAAATGTGATATTAAATATAGTTATAATTAAAGTTACGGTACAGTTTAATGTAGTAATTTCATTTTTATTGGATAAGATACAAAAGTAAATTAAAACTTACCAGGTTTATCATATTCTCCGAGAACTAAATTCACAATAATCATTGAAACTCGAAAATCGCGCCAAAACTGATCGGTATACACCATAGACAATCTATCCAAAATATTGTTATACAATATAACGTAATTCCGTTAAATTTTGATTCATATTACTTTAAAGAAATGTTTCATATTTTCTTGAACACTATTTTTCAATAAAACATAAGTAAATATTTTATTTACAGTGAGTTATATTTTCTAAACGTGACAAATTTATTTTTCTTTTGTGTCACTGTCTATAATCCGTCATCTGAAGGAAATACTTGAAACGTCAAATTTCAATAAAATTCTGAATTTACGGATGATTTGTTTTACAATATAAAATGTCGTGATAGAATTTATGAATAATACAACAATAGCTTGACAAAATGAATAAATTATTTTCCATAAACAGATGTTACTTTCATACTTTAAGATGTACTATTAGTAAAACACCCTCAAATATATTAGCACCTAAGAATGTATTACCGAATGTGTATATTGTGCGTGCGGCTCATGAGCAAAAGAAAATCCGATCTACTATGAACTATATGATAGCAATTGGTGTAATGACAGTCGGCTTAAGTTATGCAGCAGTACCTCTTTACAGAATATTTTGTCAGGTGAAATAATCTAACCTCTGAACATTATTTTTCTAATCTATATTATTTAATAAATATATAAATTGAGTGAAATAGCAAAAAACAAATCCATTTCACTTATTTTTGTACTTTTTCTTTTAAATTTTTTTATAGGCATATAGTTATGGAGGCACAACAGGTCAAATTGAGGCAAATGAAACAATAAGTAACATGAAACCTATTAAAGATCGACCACTCAAAATTCGTTTCAATGCTGATGTAGCTTCTTCAATGCAATGGAACTTTAAGCCACAACAGGGAGATATAACAGTGAGGTTTTATTTAAATTAAAGAATTTCATGTAATATTTCTAGTATAGCGTATTAAAGCAAAGAAACTTTTCAGCTTTATAGATATTTATTAGCATCTATTTCAAAAATTTCAGGTTTTACCAGGAGAAACTGCCCTAGCGTTTTACACAGCGCGTAATCCTACTGACAAACCGGTGATTGGTATAAGCACATATAATGTTATTCCTTTTGAAGCAGGACAGTATTTTAATAAAATTCAGTGTTTCTGTTTTGAGGAGCAGTTGCTGAATCCCCATGAACAAGTACAACTTTTTATATTGTGAAATGTTCTTTTTAGCTTTAAGCTTTATAAGCAATTCATTTTAAGGATTGTGGTAGTATGATAAGTGGCAACACTTTGTGTTGTAACATAATTCACCTCTCTTTGCCTAAGAAAATTAGGATAATATATTCACCAAAGTGGATATCAAACCCTAAACCGTTACATTCGCATACTGATACAACTATGGCCTTCACCCTTTGCACTCGAGACCAGCAACTCGAGACGATTTTGGCCAAATGCGGCAAATACATTACAAGTAATTGAAAAGCTTTTATAAGGAAACAAACATATATAAATAATAAAATTTCACTTGTTTATTCATTGATAAGTCGAAAACAAGAAATTTTATCAAGTATTACAAAATTTTAATAAATATTACAATTGAATTTTATAGTGGACTCATCCACACATATATGCTCACCTGGGATTAAATAATCCAAAAACTGAGGTGACAGTCCAAAAAGCAGTTTACGCGTTGTAAGCGCGTTCGTGGATTGGTGTTACGTGTTGGAATAGTTTCCAGGTGAAGCATGCAGAAGATTTGGCTAAATCTATTTCTAGTAAATGTATCCGAATAGAAAGGAATATAACTGACGCCATGCCTCCACCAATATTCTTGCAAATTGGCCAACGGCATCGTCCCCATATTGATTACGACAGCAAGAAATGCTGAGTGCAAAGGGTTAATATATTAAAAAGAAAAAATATATAATTTTTTTTTGTTCTGTATTCTGTGGCAAGTAGTGTGTAGTAGACTGAGCTGTATGAATATATGCAATTGATCAGGTTTATGAGTTTCATTGGAAATGTGTACAAATCATGAAAATCAATTATCTTATTAAATAAATGAATCTTTTCAGGTTGACATGCCAGTATTCTTTTACATAGATCCAGAGTTTAAGGAAGATCCTAAAATGGAATATATTGATGAAATAGTATTATCTTACACATTTTTTGAAGCCAAAGAAGGTCTCAAGCTTCCCGTTCCAGCCTATGCTAGATAAAATGCCTAAATGTTTAAACACAAATGTAAATAATGAATATATGTAGTATTTAGCACCGGTTTAAGCTTTTTTTCTGTTATGTATTAAATTTCTATAGAATCTATTAAAATATTTATTTCCTCGTTATTAGATTGATATTAATACTGTTCTAATTAGGTCAATAGAGTAAATTTGAGACACTGAGTGGTGTAACTTTAATACTGCGTTTTGCCATACAAAAGCGGGTAAACGATAAAAGTATACATTAGATCATTAACCAAAGGGATATTAAATCGATAACCAGCGCCTTAATATAGTAGTATGCAAGTAAAAAATTGAATTCAGTAAAATTTTGTGCATAAATGATGTCCAGAATGAATTCTTTTGTCGTTAAATTCAAGAACGACGCAATACTCAACATTGAACTTTTCTCTTATTTTACATTTTTGCTCCCATGAGATTGGGAATACTAGTTATATTAATTATTTTGCTTCATATACATATGTACATTTTAAATCTTTCATTATTATAATATAAAGAAAAATAAAATAAATTTTAACTTAATACAAAACAAGGCAACTCGGACTTAATAGCCATAATATTTCAATTTTTAACAAAACTTGAAATTATATTATGAAATATATTGAAATGATATTTCCACTTTTTTTTTTCTTTTTTTATGGAAAAGACACGGCAAACGAGCGTGCGGGTCACCTGATGGTAAGTGATTACCGCCGCCCACGACCCCGTGCAACCCCAGAGGAGCTACAGGTGCGTTGCCGGCCTTTAAGATGGGTTGGGCGCCGGGGCCCGGCATTACCTGATGCGAAACGCAGTGGCATAAAGCCACTACTTCACGCCGGTTTTAAATGCCGGGGGTGGTAATGATCCGGTTGAGTCTGCCCATGCGTGTTGCCATTGCTAGCGACGTGACTCTACCACACGTTACCACTTAATCCTATAATCCTATAATCAGAACCTAACCAAACTCACGAAAATATACTTGATGTGTATCGTTTCCAATAAAAAAGAATAATCGAAATCGGTTAGCGTGATATTGAGTTATTCATTCATTTGTCGCGCACATATTTAATGCAAATTTAATACATGTGATTCTCTTTTTTTTATTGTTAAAAAAGGACCAAATTAAAATGAGACTACACGGGAAGCACCAGCTTTCAAAAAGAGAATCATCAAAATTGATTCACCCAGTCAGATGTTTTGGTAATAAACAAAAAATACAGTCTATTTGATAACCTCTTCCTTACGAAAGTCGGTTAAAAGTTTATCTTCTCGTCAGACCTATTCACTGGTCTCGGTCTACGAACAACGTATCGTAGTTAGTGGTCTTATTACGCTGCTCCGACTCGAGACCTGCGAGAACCCCTAAGAATATCTGTTGTATTATTATTGTACTTGTCACATAAACAAATTTGTATTACCTTAAGTCAGAAATTTATCATTAATAATAAATAATGTAAAATAATACACAATTTATCTAGCACAATTTTTATTCAACAATACAAAAAAGGCCGACTAAGATTTAATAGCCGCCGTAACGGGGTACCCTCTTCTCAGACCCATACACTGGTCTCGGTCTATGAACAGCGTAGTGGTCTTATTACGGAGCTCGGACTCGAGACCGGCGCGGACTCCAAGCAGGGTTTGATGGGTTCCTTCTGCTGTAGCTATCTTGGATCTTAGCATCTCCATGCTTTCTTGGAGATCACACACTTCTTTCACCAACCTGTGAAAGGAATTTGAATAATAACACTTTATTTAGCTTTACACTGTACCCTCGCATGCTACCAGAGTAGATTTTGTGGCTGAACTCAATACCAAATCGAGGAAATAATAGTTTATTTCATTCTCCCGAGTGGGAATTGAACATAATACTATCGCGCTAACAGTCAGACACTGTGCCGCTACGCTACGACGACCTCATACTAATCATGCGATAAATGATTGTTATCGCCAGTTGTTTCTCCATTAACTAAAAACATCTTACGTTAAAGTATACAACAAATCGACTTCCATACATTATTTTATGGTTATATTTGATCGTGAATTTATTTTAAAACTACTTTAAGATCTGAAGTACGTTACACCGTAGATGATAAATTAACGCGCTTTACTGTATAAGAGTAGATAACAGCTACTATCTCCTGCCGCTAGCAGACATTCGCGAGTCTTACTACGCTACGACTACGACGCTACGACTTACACACAATCTACTCACTCTCCCGAGTTTTGAAACTGTGATGGCCTCTAAAATATTCATATTGTAGAGCAGAGTGTCCTAACACTAGACTTCCTCTGCCTACCCTATATGCGGGGTAAATATATATCGGTTTTTTTTTTAGTTGCGTTAATCGAGCCTAACCGGTGCCTCTTGTGAACCGTTAATACATCTAAGCGAATGCTAACAACAAGTACATACCAACCAAATTGAGAACGTCCTATTTTTGAAGTCGGTTAAACATTAAGTTATAACAAGTATATTCAATAATTTAAGGACTAATATGAGCCTTTGCCTATATCTCACAAAAGCACACATCCAGCAAGACAAAATGAAACAAAATGATGAACTTAAATTAATTAAATATCTCGCACAACTCACCTATGCTGCGCCTCATCCCTACACTTCTCCAAGTGCGGCCTATTGGTGCGCGCCTGCAGCCGCGTGTGCGCCACCTTCATCGGCTGTAGCTTGTCCTCTATCGCCTTGTTCAATAACTCTATCGTCTTCTCTACATCGAACATCTCTTGTTGTACCTTAGAAATGAGTAGACATTTTATTATAATTGGTATATCATTTGTGTGTATTGTGACCCCAAATATGGCCGATATGTCGTAGTCGCCTTGAAGTTAGACTTTCTGAAACTTTGAATATTATTAACTCGGGAAGGATATAATATAATGTTAGTACCTAAAGCTTATAATATATTCTTATAATAATACAGTAAGAAACATTGTGCAGCTTCGTAACTTTTGGAAAAAACACAACTACTTTCTTCGAATATAAGCGTTCCAAGGACTGAATGATCTTTAAAAATACTTATAATTAATTATATTTTATTTATTTTCCGTAATAGTTAATAAAATATGGTTATATACTACTACAAACCCAATTTATGTTTACAAAGTTACCTTATGCAAATGCAATTGCAACTTATTCTTTATTTCTATAGTCTCAGCGATGCGTCGTGTGAACGCGCTGTTAGTGTTACTCCATTGATCCCAGATCTCGGTGGCCGACACATTAATCAGATTCTCAGCATCTATTGAAAGCGTGGCATATTTTTTAAGTTGTTTGCACGTTATTTTATCTATTTCATTAGTTAAGCTATTGTTAAGTATAATTTTGCATAGATAACTGAGCTGTCGTTGCTATACTGATCGAATTATTTTCATTTTGTCACTCTGGTCATAAAACAAAGCGCAGCGTTCCGTGCATGCGCAAAGTGCGTGTGCGAAGTGCTTAAGTAGCTGACCGGACAGCATCTGCACGGCCTTGGCGCGCTCGGACTGCGAGCGCTGCAGCGTGGCGGCGCACGCGGCCGCCCAGCGCGCGCCGTCGCACACCGTCGGGTCGTAGCGCTCGATGCCCGCGTAGAACTGCAGGCCCTACGGACGCATGCAAATAATATTGTTCAATTATGAGGATTTGCCTTGGATAGTTAACTTTTGGTGCACAAAAAAATCGAGATCGAGATCAACGCTATCGTATATAGCGTATATCGTATATATCGTATATAGAAAAAAAAACGCTATATACAACATTGAATTTGGCTCTCATTTCTAATAGTTTATAATATCAAGGTTTAAAATGAATAATAATGTATTAAATGAAATTATTGAACTGGATTAACAGCGTATATTTAAAATTATAAATTTTTGGAAACCTGAAGTTTCGAACACTTTGCAGTAGTCCGTGGTCACGGGTAGACTGAGGTGACATTCGTGTCCTTAGACATAATTATTATATCAAACTACTGCCAACGATTTCTTAATTGCCTCGTGTACTGCTCTGGATTCCTGTATGGTGGGTTTGAGACTTCAATGATTTTATAAGTGTATTCCAGACGGTAGAAAGTTTCCAGCCATCCTCTCTATTGAAGTTAGGATGTTTTTGTATTTCAATAGCTTAGCGGAGAATTCTAGAAATTTATCTGTTTTCCTTAGCGAGGATTTGGGATTTATCATCCACAGTATGCTCACACACAGCTGACTTCGATACATGCCCATTCTTGATATCGAAGATGTCTTCCTTCACCCTACACCGATGCTTCTCTTTGTTTAACCGATGTATGATAAGCCGCAGCGAAATATTTTTGTTATGAAATTTCTGTAATTATTTTGTAGCGGTTGTTTATTTTTTTTATGTATTGTTTTACGCCACAGATTTTAATCGCCCGAGCCTATTTTGTTCATGTTGGGCTCATAATTAAGTTACTGCTTGGAAGTGAAGTTACGTCAGTCTCTTAGTAAAGTTTGTGATAGAAATTAAAATATAGTATTACCCACCATACGGAATACTTACCTTAAGGGACTAATAAACGAACTTTGGAGCATAACAATCGTTACATTGAGTCACGCATTACAAACACTTAAAAGCTACTTTTACCTAATATTTTTAAAATGATATTCAACACTAAGTTTACATATTTTTTTTTTTTGCCAAATTATCATCGTAATCGATAATCTTTGGATAGTGTATATTTATAAAATCTTCCTACAGAGATACTTAGTATATATATAAAATGTTATGTTATAACTTATAACAATTGCGACTTAGCTTGATAAGAATGTGTTTCGTAATAATCAGTGCTTTGACCTCTCAAAGCACTGACCATTAAGAGTACCAGGAGGCGCCAGTTCCAATTTCGCTACGTTGACATTTTTATTCGTTTTCTAAAATACTTGAAAGCTATAAAAATTTAAGTGTATACATGCCTTGGAGAAGTTATTGAGCTGGTGGCACATGGAGTCGATGCCGAGAGCGTACTCCTTGTTGCGCATGTCCGTCTCCAGCTCGTGCTGCGTCGCGCGGCAGTTCTTGGACTGCTGCCGGACCTGAGTATACAAAATGAATAAGTACCATGAAAATTAAGAAGAACTTGTTCTGTATCATATGTATTATGTAATCATGTAAAGGCATATAAAGGAATAGTCTAGCCGTCATATATCAGTATAGACTTCTTCTGTTTAAAATTTCTGGACAATATTATGTGTTAAGATATCTATGAGGAACAAAAACAATTTAATTATGAAGATATAAACATTCCTCAGAGTTAGCCGTCATGTGTTTGTTTTTTTTTTTAGCCGTAATTTTTTTTTTTTTTTGCCGTCATGTTCAAAGTTCTCATTTGCCTTAAAATATTTTCCTCATGTTTTATATATAATGTTTCCATCATTAATAAAATTTTCTTATAACCTTTTCAAGCATATTACGAAATTTATCTTGACTTTCACGAAGTATGGCCACCTCCTTCAAAAGTGATTGTTCCACTGCATCGTGAACTTGTTCCAAACCTGACAATTTATTGATTAATATTAAAATAGTTTTTATTGTGAAAATACACCTAATATAAGTTATATTTTAAGACCTTGTCTTTTTTCTCTATGATAAAGACATTCTTGAACAATATGCAAGGGTCCTTCAATCCCAGCTATTGCTCTTTCCAGTTGCCTTCTCGTATCATTCAGTTTCTCACAGGTCGCCACCAACCGTTCCATTTCTATAGACACCTAAAATCACAGTATTCATTTACTTTCTTATATTTTAATATTATTATTTTCAAGTTAAATATGGAAATAGCTCACCTCATTTCTCCAAAATGTAGTATCCGTAATTCTTTCGCCGATTCTTCTGCCGGAATCTCGTTGACCCTGAGTGCCAATTTCATCTGTTTCTCTAAAGGCAAGAAAAATTTACTTGATTAGTATTAATAAAAATAACTTTTCTTTAGGATGACCTTAGTTTGGTTGAGCTGAGAAAAATAAACTCTGCCACTTGTCTAATTAAATGGTTATAGACCATAACTACAATTTAATAAAAGTCTATATATTTTGATATGAAACTAACAGAATAAGAATCTTTACAATTCTTGTCTGTCTGTTTGTACACGCACATATTCTGAACCCTACTGGACAGATTTGAAAGAATCTTTTTTAACAGAGCTGTTAGCCCACCTGATGTACTGCACCTGTTAGTACACCTGATAATAACCCTGCAAAATTTTAAGAAATAATTAAATTCACCAATAACAAAAATTGTTGGGCGCGATAGCCTATTTTAGTAAAATAGAAATGCCGCTTTAGTTCAAAAAGTTTAACATAATAGATATTTGACATTGATATTAAAAAAAAGATTTCTAATATATGAAAAAGAACTTTCATAGCCTAGTTACATTATAAGAAATAAATTGTAGCCTTAGCAAAAGTCAGTAAGTCAATGGTTGGTAAACTACCCACCATACTGAGACAATTGACAAATAAAAATATTGAAAATTTAAAATGTCGTGGTGGTATTACAACGTTTAACTGTAAATACGATCGTTATGAATTGATATCCATACGAATTAATATTTATATTATTTGTACTTCCAGCACAATTACGAGTCGTACATGGTAGTAACTTGCCAAGGACCATAAAACTTAAGAAACTCATTCAAATATAGTTGCAGACGGCCTAGTCTAGTTACAAATAAATAAAAAAAAATAGCTTCACACTGTCTCCCGCACACAGCAGGGTAGGCAGAGGGAACCTAGTGTTAAGACACTTCGTTCTCCACTTTCTGCCGAATTGGAGGCATTGCGTGTTGAATGGCAGACAGCAGACTCAACGGCGCGTTTGTCCTCGACACCAGAGCGAAGAAAATGAAAATATTATAAATTTAAGTAAATATTTCATGTCCTCGAGTGGGGATCGAACCCACAACCAGTCGGTTTTACAGTCACCCTTTGCGCCACTACGACACGACTGGCCTCAATAAATAAATTATTTCCTTCGATTTTGATCTATACCTAAAATTATAGCATTTCACTAAACTTATCTAAAAAAATCGAAAAGTACACAAACCTTAGCATCCGCATAATATCATTTCTAACACGTTCAGAATAATTTCTTTTAGCATCTGATTCATTATAATTTTTGATACTATTCTGATTCCATTCGTTTTGAGTGTATCGCGTGTAGAGGGCAGCTCGTGCCGCGTGCTCGGGACTTCTATCGAACCCGGTTACCAAATTTGGAAACCGTAGAGGCTCAGTGGCCATTCCAGTCGGCGTGTAACAAGGATCTACCATTGTGTTGGTAATCGGCTGAGATGGCCTATATTAAGACAGAAAAGCGTTAATTAATACTTAAAAAGGAATAATTGTATAGTAAAAATATTAATAAAATCGGTGTATTTTATTTCGTGTCCTTTACTAACATTGGTGTTACTTCTATCTCTTCATAGCCCATTATAGGTCTCCATGGGTGTTTTTTTGGAGAATGGAAGCAGTACCCCACTTGTGGAGGTATACTTGGGGCACCTGGTGTCTCTTTCACAGGGCTCCATTGTTGAAGTTGCTATAACAGAATAATAAATAATGTTTTCCATAAAAAATCTTATTATAGCTCAAACAGAAATTTCAAGATATTTACAGTGCACATAGACACTTCTTTAGCCATTTTATGTGATAAAAACCTAATTTAAGATAAAAATGTATATAATTAAAAATAAAAGTAAAATATAAATTTAAAAAATTTAATCTAACGTCATTATAACCATGTGAAGGTTGCAATTAAATTATTATAAATCAAATTTATATAATTTAACTCTGTTATGTTCTTATAATATAAAAATCTCTTCTTTGATTAAATTTATTAAAATTAAATAACAAAATTATGAAAGTGAAATAATATTAAAATAACATAATTTAAATAAATAAAATTGTATACATTTTTGAACATAACCCGACGTTTACGTTTATTTTATCTGCATTCTTTTTATGTCAAATTTAATCAGTAACTAGTACTCAGCAGTATCAGTCTTGTGTCAATGTCAAAAATGTTAAAAAAAAGAGACTGAACGAAATATAAGCCTTGTAAAAAAAAACGACGAATAATAGGTGATTTATGCCAATATTTGGCGTTAGAGAGCATATTACGCATTATACAATTAAAGTGACCTTAATCATTATTTATACTACGATTTAAAAATGAGCAGCGTTCCAGAAAACGCGCCACATCGTAAGCGATTTTTAATTTAATCAAAATAAAAATATTTTTAATTTTTTCTAATTTATATCTCTTTTTATGGTATTTAGATTGTCCTGGGACTCAAAGCGAGGACGCAGGCAAGGCCTCAGCTTGTGCTGGTTGCCCCAATCAAAATATTTGTGCATCAGGTACTATATAATTTTATTATTCATTACTGTTGTATGAGTTACTGTTGTATATATGAATATATACTTAATATTAATTTTGTCTAGTAATCTGTTTTACAAGTTAAATGTACACTTTATGCCTGTCTTAATGTATTTGCTCCATATTATTATTTGATTTCTAATAGTTAATGTTAATTGCTTAATTTTTTATACTTTAATTTTTTAATTAAACTTTATTTTAAATATTTAATTAAACTAAAGCGGTATACAAAATGCATTTTATATTTATTTGTAGGTATCCCAGCTGGACCTGATCCTGCTATAGAAATCATAAAAAGCCGCCTAGCAAATGTTAAATACAAAATACTGATTCTCTCCGGAAAAGGAGGTGTTGGTAAAAGCACAGTCACATCACTACTTGGACATGGGCTTGCCAAACTTAATCCAGATTTAAATGTAAGTTTTCATAAAGAGAATTAGGTATTTGCATAATATTTCATCATGTTTCTGTATCATATTTACTTTTTTCATATTTATGGTAATACATAAAGAATCTTCACTTATTTACATGCTACTACAGTACACAAATAATTGTTATGCTCTAGTGCACACAATATAAATAAAAGATAATAATATAATAGAAAAAATGTATCTTTTTTATTATAATAATAAAAGTATTTTCAAATACATAATAAATAATAATAATTTATATATCTAAAAAAAATATCATTGGGCACGAACAAAACATGCTTATCACATTTGATTGACATGTAATTGATTGGAAGTCATACAAAATATTATTTTGACTTTATCTTTAAAATTTACTGGGTAGCAATGTGTCCTATCTAAATTTATTAATGTTACACTGTACTGTACCACACTTCTTAAGCTATCAATATTTATTACAGTAGCTTTTACATACAGCTTCACCTGCATGATCAACAAAATTCACTGAGTTATATTTTACTGCCAGAGATAATTGCAGGTACAGTAGGTTAAATTGTGGTGCAGGGGCACAAAGTGTGACTGTAAATGTGACAGGTTGTGGGTTTAATTCCCACTTGAGTAAATGAATTATTTAATAGTTCCATTTTCTTTATTCTGGTTTCCAGACTAAGTGCAATGTTGAATTTTTCCACTTGAAACTCAATGTCTGAGGAATTCAGCAGAAAATGTTGAATAGAGTGTCATAACACTATGTTTCCTACCCTGCTGTGTACAAGATGATGATAGTGATTTTTACTACTAACATATTAATGTAGCTGGATTGTTCCAGTTAAGTAATGGCCTAACTAAATTGTGCTTGGAGAGTATCCAATAAATAAGTGTGGGTTCAAGATCTACATGTAATAACATAACATAAAAATTGTTGTATGTTTTCGAAAACAAATCAAGTCAAATTTTTCGACCATTAAACTTACCATATTAAGAATATAAAATGTTCACAATATCAGCTTCACGCTGTATCCAACACACAGCAGGGTAGGCAAGGGAACACTCCGTTCCACACTTTCTTCCGAATTCTGCAGAGCATTGCGTGTCGAGTGGTAGAACTCAATGCTGCGCTTTTGCCTCGACACCAGAGCGAAGAAATGGAAATATAAATTTAACTAAATATTTCAATCTCCTCGAGTGGGGATCGAACCCACAACCAGTCGGTTTTAGACTCAAACTTTATGCCCTTGCGCCACGCCATAATACTACTACATATAAATAATATATGTACCAGTATTATCTATATAAATAGTACTATTTATATGGAGTAAATTTAAATGTTGTATAATGATATATGGATAACGACGTTTTAAATCCCACATGAAATTTTTATCATACAATGCAAGTCTATATTTCAAAGGCAATGAAAATCCAAAGGAACAAACTCTTAAAGAACTGCAACTTCGCAATATTAAAAAAGAACCTGTACTTTTATTGATTTTCATTCAGTATCCGATCCGTTTCTGTACTAATGTATTGTTCAGTATACGCTTAATGCATATAAGGGCAGTGCTAAAGAAAATCCTCACGTTTACACAAAATCCAGAAAAACCGTTAGGCAATAAATAAAAAATACTTTACCCTATTATATCTGGAGCGTCGTTCGTGAGAGTTCCCGAAGTCCATGTCCAAAAATACCGGTACGTGTATCGATTACGAAGGCTGTACTAAGATTTCGCAAGGGCTCACTGTTGTAGCGCCGGTACCGGGTGGCACAGCCAGGCCTTGGATATATAGGATATAGGTCAATTGTTGTGCATTGCCACTCAACTAGTTATTTTCTATAGCTTTGCTTGAACGGCTGTTGTATGATATTAATAAGTGTTAAAATATGCATGCGAATTTGGCAATTTATTTATTTTTAATGCGCAAGTCGTTGTAGTTGAAGTACATACAGTACACTCCTAAAACTCCAAACTCGTCGATCTAGCTCTATTGAAATTGTAAGACATTCTGAAGAATGTGTGCAATAAAATTAATCGTTATTTTTATAGGGTGTAAAGTAATTAATGCATCAGACCATCGGCCTTTTAATTGTATAATTAGATTTACAGAGCACAAAGCATTCATCAGCAGCAGTTTTATAGCAGCTTTATGGCATTTTATACTTTAGTCATGATGAAAGTATTTTTTTTACAACGAAAAACTATATATATAATACGGTCTTAATGATAGTATGATAAACATACGAGTACCTGAACAATTGTGTTTAGCCATAATACATACACATTTTAAACAATAAAACAAACAGACACACCCACGTGATCGAGGGGCTTGCTTCTTAGTTGTTATTCCAATTTAATTTTTGCGTAAAGGTCAGATAAGATAACTTAATTGCGTATCGACTAGCAATAAGCCACTCCTTTCTTATTAATATTTCCCGATTTTTGCTTTCTTATCAAAGGTGATTAAATATGTTGTAACATTTTTACAGTATTATTCTACACCTAGGAAGGAAAAATAGTGATCCAGGAAACGTATTAACCATTGGAACGTAGCGGGACTTGAACCCGCTCTTGGAAACCGTCCAAGCGCTTTGACCACTAAGCCATACGTTACAATTTTTATGCTTTTCCTAAATAAGCGACTAAATATTTGTTTTACAATAACCACTTATTTTTATACTAATAGTGATTGTTTTTTTTATTCGACTATTATTAATCTCTTCTCTATAAAAATGTCGCACTTAAAAGGTGTGTTGAGTTCTCCCAGTGAATACGCAATATTTCTCATATTGGGCGTAAAGTGGGGGACGGTTCTTAACATTAATCTTCCTTTGCCTACTCTGCGCTAGGAGAAAACGCATGAAACTGTATTTTTCTAAGAAAAATAAAAAGTCACGTGCAGAGTATAAGAATTGAATTGATTCGTTGATACGTTCATTGATAATATTATTGTTTTCATTATTATGATTTATTTCATCTTATAATACATAGAACCATATAAGTTAACTTTTTTTTATATGTGGCGGAATTCAACTCCGCTCTTTGTCTTTTTAATGAGATCTTATCAGCTGAAATATCATGAGCGTAAAATGAAAACGTGCCATAGCTTTGAAAGCAAAATGATTTTGCAGCTCTTATTCTATTTGAAATACAAATTCTATTCTTATCTACTGTATTCTCTGTATCAAAAGTGTATTACACCGATCCGGAAAGACAAGAAGGCCGACGTATTGACCTTATATCAAACATGTTCTGGAACAAGACTTTCTAGTATTTTTCGTTTGTTTTGTATCACTTTGACTTTTATACTGCCTACTTTAAAACTATTTAAAACTATTTAATATTAATATTATAAAGCTGAATTTTAGCGCTTATCTTTACAATAACTAGTTCGAATTGAAAAATATTTTTGTGTTGAATATTTATCCTTTATTATGTGGCATCAGATTTATTATTTCGTCGTAACTCACTTTACGTTGGTTTGACCAATTTAAGCAATTTAGAGTTTCCTATGTAACACTCTGGTAAACTTTTTATGCATTTATTATTAATTTACTTCAAAAAATATATTATTAACAAGTCAGCTTACGTTCAAAATACACATTATACAATGCATTTAAATCGATATAAAATGACTTTAATCTAAATAATGATTTTAAATTTACTTTAGATAAAAAGCAATAGATAAAAATATATAAAATAATATTAGATTTATTTATCTTAACTTATTTCCGGTTTTGTCAGAGAGAACCTAATAATAAGTCAATAGAATAACCGCCCCTTTAAAGATTGTGTACTTGGCTTGGCTTGTGTTTATAATTTAACTGTTAAAAGTTAAATATAGTATATTACTACGAAAAGATAAAAATCGTCGGCGTCAGTTTAGTTAGTAGTAGTTAGTTTGAGAAGGTTTACAATAGACAGTAAAAACGGACAGAAAAATTAGATTTAAGATTAGACTTTAATAAAATAAAAAAAATAAAAATCTTTTATTATCAAGCAACTTAGACTCAAAGTTGACATGACATACAATAAAATAAAATACAATACAAAAATAAAATTGAAAGAAAAATTAATTACAAATCATATTATAAATAAAAATAAATAAATAAGTAAAACAAATGAAGAAATAGCTACCACAGAAAGATTGACCCGGCTAAATTTTGCACATGCAACCTGATAAACCTCCCCATGGTCGGCTATTTAGCAATTTTTAGAATAAAAAAATCTTTCCCAAAAATGCAGATGGACGACAATAGTTCCGCTACATATTGATTTTCACATATATACTATATATATGAAAATCAATATGTAGCGGAACTTGAAACCGCGCCTCTATCAAACCATCCATAGCTAGTTGGTTAGACGAGTAGGACAGTTTCGAATTTTATACATATCTAAGTGTTCTTTACAATTTACACGTCAAATAAGATTCATATTTGAAATCCACATTTATCGCATTCAGCCATGATACTACACCACGTTAGTTTAATTGGAAGTATAAAATAGCTACGTTTTAGTTTTAAGCAACTTTTAAAGCTCGATGAAATATTTTATTCCTTTCTAGTGGCATTCGATAGTACAAGGCCATTTCTATGAAGAAATGAGGTATATACTGATCATTTTAGCAGCAGTTTAATGACAATGGTGGTCCTCTGATTGTGGTCAAAATATTCTTTAACAAAGTTATTGTCGTATTTCGCTATTTATTGATCATCTTCTATATATACTATTACTATAATAAAACAGTAAAAAAAAATTCTGTACATTGAATATGTTTGAGAAACAACATTTTGAGGAGGCTTTAAATAAATTATAAAATGAATCTATTAATTTATTTTAGTTTTTGGTCTATCTGTTTGTTTGTACACGCACATGTATATATATATATATATATATATATATATATATATATATATATATATATATATATATATATATATATATATATATATATATATATATATATTTACCTCCACACCATTGATAACAGTGTTTTAATTTATGATTAAACTGAAGCACTAGATTATTGATCAGAAATATCTAGATAAGTCGAATGTCATCGCAGCACGAATGGAATAAATGCGATGCTGATGGATGGATGGATTCTAGTCTTACTAGGACGATCTTGTGAATATAACAAAAGACAGTGTCATCTTTAGCACTCTTGAAAAGCGTCTCAATTGAAAAGTAAAACACGTAATACACACTTTGTGCTTAATACAGGCCATTCAGTGGCCCTGAGTGCTCTCATGCTTAAAATGGGCGCTGAATATAGGTGATGTCCAAATATACTGATTAAATAAAGCTCACCGGCTAAAAAGGAGAACAGAGGCACTCATCACCCTTTCAATTTGTCACTAATATTCCCACTAAGCATAACCTCAATTATACAAAGACGCGAGCGAGACCAAATAATCATAAAAATTCCACTCAATCGAATAACAAGAATGTTATGTTGATAAACAACTTATGTAATTTTATGTCATCTTTTTGAGTAAACTCATGAGATAGTAGTAGTAAATAATTAAAGCTTGTTGGTGTGAATGAACTTAGACAAAGTTAGATTAAATACGTGTATAATTAGATGATCGATTATTTTTGCTTCATTTGTGAATTCTGATTCTTTTGCTGGGAGGTAAAGTAAGGGTTCTAATCAATGTTAGGTTACGGACGATATTTGATTTCGGCTTGAAATGAAATATCTAGAGAGGAAATACGAACAAATCTATATGATTTTATTGTATCGTTTTAAGTTTTTGTACACACTTCTTTGTTAGATCAGTCGAAGAGGCAAAGTAAACAACGAAGACTTACCTAAAATTTACAATTAATTATTTAACGTCTGACGTTAGATTAATAGACTGAAATTTATGTACAGCTGAAACTTTTTCGAAACGACGTCTCTTATTTTAAGAAAAGCAATCAACCAAGCATCCATATTTTGTATCCAGATAGGTATCTTGGACGCGGACATCTGTGGGCCGAGTCAGCCTCGCGTGCTCGGCGTCAGGGGGGAGCAGGTGCACAAGTCCGGCTCGGGGTGGTCGCCAGTTGTAAGTATCACTTATATATTTTTAAGCTTCACGCAGTGGAAGAAAATAAACGTAATTTTAAAATACTGCATTCTCTTCTCACTGCCCAATTTTTAGGATATTGCGTGTTGAGTGCCGGAATACAACACCGCCTGGTCGTCTTATTAAGAGAGTGAACAAATAATAATAACTCATCTCCCCGAGTTGAGAGTCGAACTCACAACCGTCGCGTTAACGCGCGACGCGCTAAGTCAGACGCTGATACGCCACGATTACCTCAAGTATAACTTTACTTTTATTCATTATTTGTTTATTTATTATTCATGCATACTGCGAAAGAAAGGGCGAGAGAATCTAGAATTTAGACTCTCTGTTTTTTATTGTTGGCATATTTTAGTTGTACCTATTGCGCGTTAAGTGAAGAAACTCTCCTCATTTTACTTGCCATCCGGAGTAGATGAAAATAATTATACATTTAAAACCTATGACTGTCGCGTGTTCCTACAAACAAAACATTCTTGCATTGTACTACACTGCGTCAATCTATAATAAAGTAAGCACGACGTGACGAGATTTTTAATAGATTAGTTATTTATTTTTCCTTAATATTTATTAAGTATTCAGGAAATGCATTTATTTTAAACGCAACTATTTGACTAAGATTTTAGAATTTTGTATCGTAGGCGAATTTCGTCTTTGCTACCCTTATGTCAACAACCCTATCATTTCGTATCATATTGTTACAATCTGACAAATCCGTTAAAGTTACAGAGCAAACCGTTTTATTCTAGCTAATCAAAGTAGAGTAATGATAAACATTAAAGTATGTACATTTATTTAATTTGTAAACATTTATAAGTTTCAAAACACAATACCTCAAGAATACGACAGAAAATGGGGAACGAAAGTGCCATAATGGGAAACGGTTCCCTCTATACAGCGTGATGTGAAGAAGTGAAGTGAAAAAATAATAATACCATACGATAGAAAATACTCAATTTTTGAATCTTCATAAAAATATTTGTTTTCAGTATGTGACAGACAATCTATCACTTATGTCCATCGGTTTTCTATTAGGAAGTCCGGATGACGCAGTTATATGGAGAGGCCCTAAGAAGAACGGTGAGTAGCACTTGCATAATATAAAAAATATATTAAATATATAAAGATATGCATATACTGCGCTGTAAAAGATATAAATCGGCCGTCGTAGCGCAGCGGCAAACCCTACGAAATTTCTCATTTTCTAGTTCTGGTATAGAACAAAATGCGGCGTTGAGTTCCGTCAACAAGTCAACTCAAAAAGTCAACGGTGTGTGGGCAACGAAGTGTATTAACGCTTGGTGCCCCAGCCTACTCTGCTACATGCGGAGTACAGTGTGTGATGTAATAATAAATTTATAAAATCGTTATAATCGGTGTCGTAAATTTTAAAAATCCATACTCAAAGAATTATTTTATAACAGACAACTAGACTACAACACGTTTGCAGTGCGCACGCAGTTAACGTTTACAGATATAAATAACTAAACCATTTTCCTATTTAATAAAGTCAAGTCAAGTCAAAGTCAAATAATTTTATTCAAAATAAGAAGTTACATGAATCATTTTTTTAAACGTCAAATAATTTACCACCAGTTCACTTAAGTTAATGCCTCAGACCTGAGAAGAACCGGCGCAAGAAACTTAGCGGGACTTATTTTTTTAAATCAATTACACACAATCACATTTTAACGTTTCTGACAATGATACTTTGAAACAGACTGGAGCGAGCATTTCATTCCCAAGGCGTGTTATCATTTAGATAATCATTAATTTGGTAATAACCTTTAACACACAAACGCCTTTTCACAACTCTTTTAAATTGTGATATGGAACATTCTCGGACGTTTTCTGGGATCCTATTGTAAAAGTGTACAGATTGTCCCATAAAAGAATTACGGACCCGATATAATCGGGTTACAGGTGCAATAAGTTTACTATAGATAACACTACTAAATTAATTGATATGTGTTTAGGGTTCTGGTACCTCAATAGGAGAAAACGGAACTCTTATAAGATCAGATGTCCGTCTGTCAAAACAATTTTACTTGAGATCGCGTTGAGGTATCAACGCAGTCAAAAGCATTTATGCATCGTTTTTGCTTATTTTTTTAAGAAATTCGAAAATTTAGAACTTAAAGGTACTTCCGGAGTGTTAACAACACTACAGTTGTGAAATTTGGCACGGAGCAAGATCTTACAATAAAAATGAAGCAAAAAATCTAAACTTTTTTCTATATAAAGTAAAAATTTATTGATAAATGTCTATCATTACAAACTTATATAAGTAGGTCATTATTAAAACCTATATGATATTTCACATATACCCACAATCTTGAAATTGGTACGGGATCCTTGTGACGGTGAGTGTGTCTGACTTGTTCTCGACTGACGTTAACTTGTCCAGTAAATCTTATCCTTTTTTTATTTAATAAAGTTAATCAGTAATGATTAAGTATGTCGTTTGTATTGTTATTTATTGTTATGTTATTTCAGGTATGATCAAGCAATTCCTGAGCGAAGTGGACTGGGGGGATTTGGATTATTTGTTAATAGATACTCCGCCAGGTGAGTTGTGTTTAAAAAAAAATATACTGTAATTAAATATAGTGATAGGCAAAATAGACAGATTTTGAGCTATTGTAAAAGGAAATAAAAAAACAATTTTAATATTTCCGTAAAAAAAACTCGCGTAGCCTTCATACACTCACATACTTCATCTTCTCTTCTGTATTCGTTCAATCTAATGTTGAGGACATCGGATTACCTTAAAGAACGTCGTGAGTTTTTGGCGAGTCACATTCAATATCTCTTCGCTCTGAACGTAATTATAACCTTAAAATACCTTCCCACACTTCTTCCTTTTACTGTGTTTCATTTGCTTTGACTACGTGTAGGTTATGGAACTCTCTTCCAACTTCTTCAAACGTCGCTTAAGTGCTTTTCTTGCTGCCTTTATATATGTAACTCAACTTCACGCTTTATCCCTAGCGGGGTAGTTAGAGAGAACGGTACGCCAAACGCTACGGTCTCTACACACCTGTTTCGCCTCCTCCACTGTCATCAACCTCTTCATACATGCTCTCCGGGGTGTCCTCGTGTTTTTTACGGGATCTTCATAAATCTCTCCATCTTAAATCTTTTTTGCTATTCTTTCATCACTCATTCGTTCGACGTGCCCATGTCACCTACTTTCACTCCCATATCACTTTGTTTCACTCCTTGGAGACAGCTATTCAAATACAAAAGCGATCTCTGTAAAGAGACTTTCCAGCCTGCAGCAAGAGTGCGCTCATATTGTACTGGGGTAGTATCTCCCATGATAAAAAAAATCCGTGATCAGGCTGAGGGAAAAGATCTATAACATAGACTCTACTACTTATTCTAGTACTTTTGTATTGTGTGGTGTGTATAGTTAAATGGCATTCGGCAACGTACATTTTTGTAGTACTAGGTGTTTACGTTATTGGTCTAACTACGTCACACGTATGTAGATAAAATTTATGAATTCAAAAGCGTAATCCTACGTTTAAACTATTGACAGATCTAGATTATTTTATTTATTAACGGATTTGAAATATTTTACTCTATATACTGCTTCTGTAAAAGCAGCGTCTGTGCTTCCACTCTGTATATTATTTGCACTCTATTTCTATTATAGTTTGCTATTTCCTTTGTTTTAAGGTTGCTATTAAGTAATAATTTTGTACATTATATATTTTTAGTGTATTTTCTGAGACTTCTCTTGGGCGCACAATAAAGACCTATTATTATTATATTTTATTAAAACAGGTACATCAGACGAACATCTATCGCTAGTCCAGTACCTGTCAGGCGCAGGCGTGACCGGCGCAGTGGTGATCAGCACCCCACAAGAAGTGGCCCTGCTGGACGTCCGCAAGGAGTTACAGTTCTGTTCCAAGGTGGGGCTGCGAGTGTTGGGCGTGGTGGAGAACATGTCCGTGTTTGTGTGTCCTAATTGCAAGGTGAGGATTATACCAGAATATTAATTATATTGTTACTCGTAGTTAGGTTTCGGTAGCAGAAGGTCGTGGGTTAATCAATTCTCTGCGCCCCGCAGTCGCGCAGCGAGATGTTCCCGGCCACGACGGGCGGCGTGCGCGAGCTGTGCGCGCAGAGCTCGCTGGCGGCGCTGGGCGCGCTGCCGCTGGACCCGCTGCTGGCGCGCGCCTGCGACGCCGGCCGCGACTACGCGCGCGACCGGCCCGCCGCGCCCGCCGTGCGCGCGCTGCACGACGTCGTCGCCAGTGAGTGTCTTTTTAATTTTATTCTATGGCTCTGAAATCACAACATAGGAATATAATATATCTTTTAAATTGTCATATTTTACCTGTTACAGAAATCGTCGCCGCCTGTGAACAATCTACGTAATCTGAGACTTTATGCTTAAATAAATAAAAAAAGAATTATACGGTACTTGTAAAGCCTAGTCACTGTACCTACAAATCAATCGGACTACGCAATGTACTGCTGAGTATATTATATGTATAATAAATAAATAATATAATTTACTAACATATTATACATGTGTTTTATTTTATACTTAATAAATTATTTATTACTAGTGGCCGCCTGCGAAAGTTGTGTGAGCCGTGAAACTTTAAATCCCATTTTTGTAGGAATATCCAGAAATGTTTCTTAGAGCTCCTCTACACTCCCCTAGGAACCTGCTTCAGTGTTCTACGTCGAATTGTTTCGTGTGTACGTTAGTAACAGAACAGTTTTTATATAAAGACAATTAATACCGATACTAAACACACATTGTAGTAGTTTCTTTTGCTTATTTGTCCGTTGAAATTAGACGTATTCTGAACAGTATTTTTATAATATTTTTTTTATGTTAATTGTTAACTTACCTTCTATCCACTGACTACCCCTCTAAAGTGTGAATCTAAATGAAGTTAACTTACCTCAACATAAATATATAATTTCTTTTAATTTATAACTTTAATTTACTATTCGATACCGTAGTGTAAATATCTAATTTATAAAAAAAATAATAGTCCTCAAACATTTTTATATGGCAACTTTTTATTACTTCTGCGTCTCAGTGTGGTAACATTCTAATGATATGAAGTAAGAAGTTATCAATGTCACATGTATTTGATTTGACAGATTATTTAGAAAATTGGAGCTACCGTGAATTTAGAATATTATCAATTATTTTTTTTGTTACAAAATAAAACAGTGAAATTTATTGCATTTTCAAAACCGATTGTATTTTTAAAATGGATAATCCGCCAATGACATGAATATCATGTTATACAAAAATATACATCGGTGTTGCAAAACTATTATAAGTTTTTGCAAACTATTTAAATTTAAAACATAATATTTGAAAATGCCGTCACATCACGGTGAAGAAGAGGAAAAGCCTTGTAGGGCGTGTTCAGACTTCAAGTCCTGGGCGAAATTACAAAATAAAACAAGCGTTAAGACAACAGCTACATCGGTGAGGTTATCTTTAGCTTCATAACAGTAATCTATAATCTAATATCTAGACTTTTCTGCACGGCATAATTGATTTAAAAAATCAAAGACTATTATTAAATTAAAAATGATTCTACCAGTTGGTAGTATCTTTTTTTGTACGTAATTTGCCACTATTTTTTTATAAAGTCTTCGTTCATATTATTTTAGTTAAGCCCGATTAGTCTTTATTTATGTTTATATTTTTACTATAAAAAAAATAATCAGGCACAGTAATTTAAATACAATAACTTCAAAATAAAAATTATATTAAACATTTTAAAAAATATATTTTGCAACATTATTATAATATTATGACGCAATAGCTTACATGCACTTAAGATGAAACGAACGCTTCTTTGCCTTGTCCTTTTCCATAAAAAAAAACATGATGATATTCAATGCAATTGTAAAATAAATTACAAACTTATTTATTGAAAGAAACTATTATTATACTTATATTTTTAACTTCATACTGTATAAAGTAGGATAGGCAAAGAGAAATCCATTCTCTACTCTCTAGCTAAATTCAAGAATTCATGTGAAACTCAATGCTGCACTTTTTACTTCTTACCAGTCTAAATATGACAATATTTTATTGCCCTGAGAGGCCATCAAACTCACAACCATATATCAATGATATTTTTGTTTGAGTCACCAAGTGCAATTATTGCTCTTTCTTTATTTTAGGCACCATCACAAAAAAAAGAATGTCCTTTAGATAAAGATGAGCTTGGCAGTTCTACATGGGGCTTTCTACACTCCATGGCTTCTTACTTTCCTGAAAAGCCTACCAAGTCCCAGTCAGATAATATGACACAGTTCTTTAATATTTTTGCCCAGTTCTACCCTTGTGAACCTTGTGCTTTGGATTTTCAAGATGAGTAAGTTGTTATTTAACTAAACTTTTTAAAAGTTTTTTTTAATTTAACATTTTTACTTTAAAAAATACAATAGAAAATACTAACCAGTAGTTCTTTATGTATAAGAATTAACAATAATTATGTTATACCCTGATAATGCCACCAAGTTGCAATAACACAACATTGGGCTCCCAATTAGGTGGTTGTATATTTAATTTCACTGAATTGACTTCAAGCTATGGTGTTAGTGGGGAACATACTGTCTTAACACTAAGTTCCTTTGCCTACCCTGCTGAGTGTGGGATATAATATGATTGTGAAGAAAATAAACATCACACATCGGTGACTTTCGGTGACCTATAAATAATAAAGGTTGTCTTTAATTGAAACTGTACTCAGCTAAATAGCCGACTAAAATCACTATATTAAGTTTACTATATTCCCACCATACATTTGCACATTCTGAATAGTGCTCTCAAATTAATATCTAGAATAAAAAAAAATTCAAAAAGAAAAGAATTAACCACACTTTTATCCTTATCATCTTCAAAGTTATAGATGCTATCCTATAAAAAATAACTTTGTTTTGGTTACTACAAACCATTCAAATTTAAACTATTTCTGGGACATAGTCAACTATGAAAACCTTTCCACGCTGGATTTACATGCATTTATTATAAATAATTTTATTTTTATAATTTGGAATAAATAAACTACTTTTATTATTTGTGGACTACTATAATTAGAGTGATGTCTGACAAGTACTTCGGTTTCGGCTTGATCGAAGGTTCGGCTGTTTTTTTTGCCAAAACCGAAACTATGGCCGACATTGGCCGAAACCGAACCTTAGGTCCGTCAACAGTTAATACACTGCCATCCCAACTTGGGAGAATGTATTTGCTTTATTTTGCTGAGTTTCTGTCTAAAATAAACCGTGAGATAAAAAAAGAACTAATTTTATTAATGTAATTAATGTTAAATAAATTTTGCTTACTGATAAATCTTGATTTTTCCGCTGCATAAATGCAAATTCAACCTTTTTTTTAGTATTACAAATAGTTTAATCATCTTTTCTGTTTAATTATAGCATAAAGAAAAATCCACCTAAAACAAAATCTAGAAATGACCTAGCGAAGTGGCTCTGTGAGAGACACAACACAGTGAACGTAAAGCTCGGGAAACCCACGTTTGATTGTAGTAAAGTGCACGAAAGGTGGAGAGACGGCTGGCTCGACGGCTCTTGCGATTAGACATCGCTATTGTAAATAATGTACGTACTGAAAGTTACCATCATTTATCAATGATAATTTGCAGTTTATGTGACCTATATAACAAATCTGTACCAAACACAACTAAGTTGATTCATCGACTTGCACAAGTTCTTTTATTCTCTGTATTGTTTTGCTGTTTTATTTATAGATTGAATAAATAGGTTTTGCTATTTCAACCAAAGTTGTGAATTTATAAATTAAGAACATACAAGTCTACCTAACAACTTATTTAGGCCTGGTACAGTATTATATTGTGGTTGTATACTGAAGTCACAAATAGATAACATATTACAGCAACAAAAGTTGTTGTAAACGCCATTGAGTTATTTTTCTTAATAAATAAATCTTTTAACTACATTGACATCCTTCATTTTTGTATGTATATAGTCTGTTTTTTATCTTATTATTATACTTTATATTTTATGGCTGAAATAAGCAGAGTATTTGGGTTTTTATATATATCACATAATGTTGAGGCTTCAAAAAGGGCTGTTAATTATTTAATAATGTAGTAATGTGATAGCTACGTGAAGTTTACAGTTTTACAATACTTGTACAAAATGTTATATTTATTAAATATTGTTATATACTGTAGTGGAAATAAATAAGTTGTTTGAATATTATTTTGTTGTTTATTTACCTTATACTCCGGCCCATGATTTCCTAAAATAATATCGTCATTGGAGACCAGCGTAGCGCATGGGCACCAATGTGACTGTAATCGTGAGTGGTTGTGAGTTCGATTCCCCCTCGAGTAAATTAAATGTTTAATATTTTCATTTCCTCGCTCTGGTAGCTAGCTATAGCGCGGCGTTGCATTCCGCCACTCAACACGCAATGCCTCCAGAATTTGCCGGAAAGTGAGGCGTCTTGCATTAGATTCTCACTTCTCAAGTTTCCTCCGCCTACCTCGCTATATGCGGGATACAGCGTGAAGCTACAAGAATTTGTAAATCGTCATTTATTGTGTCCTTTCCTTTATTTTCGCTCTTGCTTACTTATTTGCCGGGACAACACTGACCTTGGTCGTAGAAGCATAACTTGTGGTAGCTTATTATTGTGTTGCCACACATTGAACAATGCTAATAAGTAATACTTGTTTTTCAAATTCATCATAAAATGAGGCAATTTCATTGATCTATCACGTGGAGAATGAATTAGTCACGTCGTTGCATTGATTCCTGACTAACTATACTGCCAATTTTTGACGGCGCGTAAGGAGCAGGGCGTCATATCTAATATAATAAAGCGGAAGAGTGTGTTTGTGTGCTTAAACGCTAAGTTCTCTGGATCTACTGGGCAGATTTATTTATTTTATTTTTGTATGGGAGCTACATTCTTCAGGTGTGCTATAGACTATATAACATTACGATGTAAATCTTACTAAGCCTTAGAAACGAAATAATAATAATGAGGAAGACATTCGAACTGCTTTAAGCGCGTGCGCTGCAAAATTAGTTTAATATATGTCAGTACATTGTAAATACAAAAACGAAAATATTCTATTTTATTAGTTTTAAAGAAAGTCCGCTGCATCATATATCTATCTCTTATAAGTCACAATAAAACACCGACGGTTTTTTAATATATTTAAAGTGTTATTTCACACTTAGAAAAGAAAAGCCGACCTAGTCGGTTTCCAGAAAGCGTGGGTTCGAGTCCCGCTACGTTCAAATATTTATACGTTTTCTAAAATAAGTACTTAAAAATGTTATTCCATAATCAAGGATCATGTGCAGGTATCAAATTGAAATTAATATCAAATGTTTAGATTTATGGTTACTTGGGGCAAGTCCCTATGTGAACGCAATCAAAAGATGCATTTGTTTTGTATGTAATTCGCCTTGTAATCAAACCCTACATATAGGCTACTTCTCGTGGAAATTCAAATTCAAATAATTTTATTCAAGACAAGAAGTTACATGCTTCATTTTTTTCAGTTTAGTTCACTAAAGTTAATGCCTCAGAAACGTCTTTTCACAAATTTTTTAAATCGTGATATAGAAAATTCTCTGACGTTTTCTGGGATCCTATTGTAAAAGCGTACAGATTGTCCCATAAAAGAATTACGGATGCGATGCAACCGAGTCATGCATGAAAGTCACCAATTTTGGTAAAATTATTAATGTTTTTCTTAACTTCTTTTCTTAACATACATAACGTTTACATAAATATATTGAGATGCAACTGTCAATATATTAATACAGTTGTAATTTAAGAGTTATCCTTCCCATTTAACTACATTGTGAAAAGCTTCTGTGGGTTACTTAACCTGTTTTTTTTTGTTTTCTAAAAAATATTTGCAGGACCATTTTTGTTCAAATTGAAATAAACAATAACTAAAAGTCAATAAAGTATCACGGTCTATTATAAAATAGTAATAAAAGAACCAAAAGGTTGTTCACAATACCAAATTTATTGTAGAAAAACATTACAAATACATGTTAAAATATGTATGTTAAATCCTTAAAAAAAATATTCTAACATTCTATTAATACATTTAATACATTTTCTACTTTAACAATTCAAACTTCAATCGTTTTTGAAATAATAAAACAGATGGACGATAAATAATATTGCAATAATTTATTTTTCAACTTTTACCCGATTGCGTCAGAATGTGAGTTGTTTTACGATTTTGCATTTAATATTCACTTTTCTGAAACAACCTACAGCACCTACGGATCAGACTGTTTTTGAAATAAGGGGTTGTTGAATTGTTCAAAATTGAGGTAGTGACAAAGTAGTGACAAAACTTTTGAAAATGATGTATCCCAATGGAAAAATGGGGTGTGTATTAAACAAAATCTTGTAAAAACACCATTTCAAAAAAAGGCTAAAATAAATTATTATTATAACGACAGCAAAAAACCAGACTGCTCATAAAAATAAGGAACTGAAATGGAAAGAATAAGTTAAGCAAATAAATAAAACCCCGGCCAGGTACTAGTTAGACCGGCCCACCAAAGTTTCTAAATAAATTTCAGGTTAATAGGAAGTACAACTTATAAAAGTTGACCAAATTCGATAATCTGAGCGCATGGACTCATTATATACGAACTACGAATATAACTTTTTAATAATTTTATCTATGAAATAACTACAAATTATCATTTGGATTTATTCCTTTATTTTTTATTTTAAATTGATTCATTTCGTGCAAAATGTCATAGCTGTAGGTCCACGGGAAGTACCCTATACATTTTGATTACGGCGGCAAATTTCATTTCAGTTTTCTGCTGTTATAATAATAATTTATTTAAATAATTGTTTTAATTGTTGTGACCAGGAAAAATTTTGTCGCATTGTAAGTATATGAAACAATAACATACATTTCATATCTCTAGGTCGTTTTATTCTATTTTTATTTAACACCAGAATTATATCAACATTGCCAAATTCACCTTCAAAATGAAAATGATATGGAAAATAATGCAAAAAATACAATTTTATGAAAAATAACTATAGAATCTTAATACTTCTTATTCTGACTTAGTTATATAACAAACTCTAGTAATAGAAGTGTTCAATACATTTTTATATTAATGGTTCAAATATTCGAACTTATGTCACTAATTAATATAATTATATTTAATTAAATATAAGCATCTTCATTGCAATGTCATACAAATATTTGATGTGGTTGTACTTAAGATATTTTGAAATATAGATTACATTTTATTTTATTAAAAAAGCTACATAGAAAGAAAACTACAATAAACATAATTGTCACATTACACATTATTTCCTATTGATCTCAGCTTCCTTTTCTATTTCCTTGATGTTGGCACAATTAACATACAATTTCCACAGATAATGTATATAAAGTGTTGTGTACTTCAATCACTGTCCGAACAGGAAGGCAGTTTTTGTTATTGTTTGTTCTGATCTCATAAGAATTCCATTTCTCGTTCTATACCGACGAACTTCAGTTGCTCGGTTGGTCCGTATCTGTAAACATGAATAAATATTAAATTACTGTATCATATACTGGTTGTGGTTCGAGTCCGACAATATACCGCATTTAGCATGGCAGACAGATGCCTGGGAACCTAGTGATAAGACACTACGATATCTTTAAGACACTTGAATTCTCCATTTTCCGTCTTGAATCATTGAAACGTGTTGCGAGGTAGAACTCAGAGCCGTGTTTTGTCTTGTACACACGAAATAGCAAGGAAATAGATATTCACTCCCTTGAGTGGGAATCAAATCCACAATCGTGGCGTCTACGCTGGCCTATGAAGGTTTTATTATATTTTTTATCAATTTCACGCTGTATCCCGCACACAGCAGAGTAGGCAGAGGGAACCTAGTGTTAAGACACTCCGTTCCTCACTTTCCGCCGAATTCTGGAGGCATTTTGAGTGGCGCGTTTTACCTCGACACCAGAGCAAAGATATGAAAAAAGAAATTTAAATAAATATTTAATTTCGTCGAGCGGGGTCTAACCCACAACTAGTCGCGTTTACAGTCACACTTTGCGCCTCTGCGCCACGACTGGCGTCTCATCAATCATTTAATATACCTGTAATCAAAGAACAACTCTTCCCCGGGTTGTATGGCGCGCTTCGCAAATATCCCGATGCGGTGGTCGCCGTTCACCATCATCACCTTGGCGTAGCAGTTGGGGTTTATTGAATGGTTCGCGAAACGGATCTTGTTACCCTTTCTTGTTGCGTCCACTACGAAGTCTGTAACAAATCATTTATTTTTAATCATTTAAATCGTTACGGAAATCTTTAAAAATAATTATAAAATCTATATTAAATATTCATTTTACACAACCAATTCCATTTGATTAGGTTAAAATAATAATAATAATAGGACGTCACGCGACGGTTGTGGGGTTCGATCCCACTCAGGGGAATGAAACACGCCGCTCGCTACGCGATAAGTCAAGAATTCAGCAGCCCTAATGGGACGTCTTCCCAGCGGAGTGTCTTAACACTAGGTTCCCTCTGCCTACTTCGCTATGTACAGGATACAACGTGAAGTTAGTACATAATAAATAAATACAAACCATTATTAAGATTAAACAGGAAGGAGCACATATATTTATCGTAAACCTTCCCTCGTCGGTCGGCTTCGTCTTGAGATATGATTTCTCCACAATACTCCGATATGAATTCATTCTTGTGTGCGGCTTCCTTAAGGAAAATTCCCCAACCGGCTACATCCGACGGCGCCAGGAGCAAGTGCTTATGAAGACCTCTGAAAACATTATAGTTTTATATCCTACTATTATTAAAATATGAAAGTTTGTGACGATGGACGTATACTTCCACGTAATAATATAAAAATGGTCTAAGTCAAAATGAAAACAAAAATCTGTTAAAGATAAATCTAATACAAAGATTTTGTAAGCGCTCTAGTTTATTTAATTGTTCCTCAGATAAGTCTGGGTAACACGAGTCAGCGTAGTCCAAAATCGGTAACAGTAGTGAATGAGCTAGAGCAGTTTTGGTCCTTATAGGTAGGAAATATTTCCATCGTTTCAGCGATCCGATCGTGGCAAATAATTTACGGCTAACCTCAGCTATCTGTACTGACCAAGATAGGGAGTTGTCTATAATAATGTCAAGGTTCTTTATAGATGGACTCAGGCTCAAATCGACGCCGTCAAACTGAATAGTAGGGAGGCTATTCTGGTCAAGTTTTTTTAGTTGCTTAGAGCTACCAATAATACTGACCTGTGACTCGGCAGGATTGACAGTTAAGCCGAAAGATTTGCTCCACCTACTAACATTCTGCAAATCTTCGTTAAGCTTTTGAATAGCCTCACTAATATCATCCAACGGAGCAGCTAAGTAAATTTGAAGGCCGTCAGCATATAGATGAAAGGAAGAGGATATGTTTTGGGAAATGGAATTAATAAAAATGGAAAAAAGGAGAGGAGAGAGGACACCACCTTGGGGAACACCAGCGGAAGGAGAGCAAAGGGAAGCTGATCATATAAATAGCTTCTGAACCACTCAGTGGCTTCAGGAGAGATATTTATTGAATGCAGAACAGCAACTAGGAGATCAGTATCAACGGCATTAACTGCGTTACTAAAGTCCAGCAAAGCAATGACAGTAAGATTTTGTTTGTCCATATTAAATCTGATATCGTCACAAACTTCAATCAAAGTAGTGACTGTGCTATGGCCGTTACGGAATCCAGACTGGAACTCGGATAATATATGATGCTCTAACAGATATTGATTTAGTTGCTGAAAAACAATAAGCTCCAAGACCTTTGACAAATGTTGTTACTATAAATACACCTCCGCTCCCCACTTTTCGCCAACTTCTGGAGACATTGCGTATTAAGTGTCGAAACTTTGCCTTATTACCAGATCCAGGAAATAAAAGCATTAAATATTTAATTAGCCGGGTGCAGAAGATTACTGAGACGGCGCGTGTTGCGACTGTGAGGAGGTTCCTCTCTCCGTGCCGGGGGAACCGTGGGGACCCGAGAACCGAGGGAACCGTGTGCCGCCGTCGAGTGAGGATTTTTTATTTCTAAATGTAATTTTTATATTAATTGATATTTAAAAAAATGCACTTTAATTTTAAAACTTTGAGGCCTGTCGCGGCGCAGAGGCACAAGTTTATTTAAATTTAAATTTTAATTTCTTCGTTCTGAGGTTGACGCAAAGCGCGACGTTGAGTTCTGTCATTCGACATGCAAAATACGGCGGTAAATGGAAATCGGAGTGCTGTGTGCCGAATGCAACGTGAACCTTAACCATTTAATTATAAAAATATATATTTATTTAATAAGGTTATAGAAACTTTATTTACTCAAAAAGAACAATGTTCGCTTATATTGAGCTTAATACTAATTTATAACTACTTAAAGTTATCTTAAATAAACAAATTTCCAGTGGTCGCGTGTAACAAGTTATTTGGTATTACTTTAATAAATAAATAAATATTAATTAAGCAAGGCGTATACATATAATTTGAGATTTTTCTTAAATTCTTTTACTGTTGTACACGTCTTTATACTATTTCGCAAGTTGTTAAATAGTTGAACACCCTCATACATAATATTTTTAATTCCGTAGCAGGTAGTTCTTGGCTTCTTGTTTGAATTTTTGTGTTTATATCGCATTGAGTGTTTATAAGTTTGAATTGTAAATTTTAGGCTCGAATGTAGATCACCGCACATAATTTTCTTTATTAAGTTACATGTTGCATACGTATATAATTGTTTTATATTAAATATCTTGGTTTCATTATAAAGAACTAATGTATTTGTAAAGAAATCATAATTAAATAAGATTTTTACTAATTTATTTTGAGTAGCCTGGAGCGGTTTAAGATTTGTTTCAGCGGCACATCCCCATATTTCTATAAGATACTCCAGATGAGATTTAACTAAAGAGTTGTAGATGGTCATTCTAACTTCAGGGGGTATACAGCCTACTACTCTGCGTAAAGCTCCTGTAATTGATGATACTTTGGTTTTGACGTGGTCGATATGTGCACGCCAATCTAACTTGTCGTCAAGGTGCAATCCTAAGTAAATTTCCTGGTGTGAGCGATGTATTAATACGTTATTTAAAGTTAAAGGTGTATAATTTGGTATTTTTTTATTTTTTGCACAGAAAATCATATAGCTTGTTTTTTTGGTATTTATAGTCAACAGATTGCTTTGACACCAGATGTTGAATTTAAATAGATCGGTCTGTGCTTGCTTGAATAATTCAGGTAGGTTGCGTCCGAAATAGAACAAACAGGTATCATCGGCATATAGAGTTATGTGTCCAGTAAGGCCTATTCTACTTATATTATTGATATAAATCAAAAACAATAAAGGACCGAGCACTGAGCCCTGCGGTATGCCAAATTTGCTAACCCGCGGGCTACTCTGGACTTTACCAACTTTAACAATCTGAAGTCTATTTCTGAGATAAGATTCAAACATTTTTAGTGCTGTTCCCGTTACACCCAAGTCTCTTAGTTTATTTAACAATATTGTGTGACTAACCGTATCAAATGCTTTTTTTAAATCAATAAAAACTCCTAAGCAATAACATTTTTCGTCTATATTTATTTTAATTTTAGTAATTAAATCTATGATAGCAGATAACGTACTTGATTTTGATCTAAAGCCGTATTGGTGTTCATATAAAAAGTTTATAGTCATTAAATGCTGCTCTAATCTGTTATATAATATTTTTTCAAACACCTTGGATATAACGGGTAAAACAGAAATAGGGCGGGTAATTACCAGGTTCGGTTTTACTCCCGGACTTAAAGATAGGTACAACCTTTGCTAATTTTTAAACTATCAGGAAACTCGCCCTCAAAGATACACTTATTGATACAATTCGTTAGGACATGGATTATGTTTACCAGCTATACTCTTTACAGCCTTAGGACTTATACCATCTAGACCGGTACTAGTGTTTGAATTGAGATTTTTAATAATTTTGGTTACTTCATTAGCAGTGCATAGTTGGAACTCGCTCATCTCAGCGGCTACATCTTTATTATGGTAGGTCAGAGTATAAAGTAGTAGTATTATTTATGTATGTTTTAGGTATTGCGTTGGCTAATTCTTTACCTATAGACGAGAAAAAACAATTTAGGACCTCACAAATCTGAGTAGGGTCTTCTACTATGCTACAGTCATTAACAATTAATTTAGAAGGGAGGGAATTATCTTAGTTTTGTTAGTGACCAATGATCTATTAATTTTCCACATATCTTTTGGACCCTTACAATTTCTAAATTTATGTAAATAATAATTTGCCTTTGTATTTTTAATTAACAAACTTGTCTTATTTCTTTCTAAATAAAAATCGGTTTTTAATTTGCATTTTTAGGTTCTTTTTTAAGTAATTGCCAAAATAATTTCTATACTCGATACCCTTCAGTATCGTCTTATTAATCCAATCATTGCGAGGGCCATTTTGAATTTTAATTTAGACACTTTAACTATCTTCAATGCATTTATTCAGATTTTTTTCAAATGTAGTATAAGATATGTTTTCAATTGTCAAAATGTATATTATTTATTATATGTTTAAGTTTTTTAAAATCTACGATTTCATAACTATTTTTTGTCTTAGTGTATGCCTATGCTGTAATAATTCTAAAAACAACTGTTTATGATCAGATAGTGAAGAGTCTAGTATTGTCAGGTTGCAGGACAGACTTCGAATATTTGTGCAAATGTGATCTAATAAAGTTTTCGTGTTGCTTGTTTCACGGGTACAATAAGTTTCATTAATCATATTTAATATTTCATAGCCCGTTTCTTGTAACATACTAAGATATTTGACTGTATCGCTTCTATTTGTTAATAAATCTATGTTAAAATCACCCAAAACTAAACACCTGCTACGTTTTTCTAGCTGCGCACAATATGTGTCGACAAAATGCTGCGTTTGAGTTTTATTAGGCCTGTATACAACACCTATATTTAGTGCGAAACGATGAAGGTATATCCACATAAAGTGAACACCGTCATCGTACAATTCCTCCAAAAAATCATATGTTATGCTAGTATGTACGTAAATCGAAATACCTCCACCTCGTTTTGTTGTTCTATAGTTACAAACATGATTATAATTAGGTAAACAATATAATTTGGCTTCTGCCTCGTTTGAAATCCACGTTTCTATAAATACACCTTCCGCCTCCCCACTTTTCGCCGACTTCTGGAGACATTGCGTGTTAAGTGTCGGAACTTTGCCTCATTACCAGATCCAGGAAATAAAAGCATTAAATATTTAATTTCATAGAATGGGAATAGAGCCCACAACCAGTCGTTTTTACTGTCGCACGCTTAAGCTTCTGCACCACAACCGGCCTTCTGTGTCGGTAGTGGTCTATCGAGATCAAGCGCCGGATGCAGCAGATTACTGAGACGACGCGTGTTGCGACTGTGAGGAGGTTCCTCTCTCTAATGCTCTAGCCACCAATGGATTGGAACCTTGTGCTGCTGTCGAGTGAGGATTTTTTAATTCTAAATGTAATTTTTATATTAATTGATATTTAAAAAAATGCACTTTAATTTTTAAAATTTGAGGCCTGTCGCGGCGCAGAGACACAAGTTTATTTAAATTTAAATTTTATTTCTTCGTTCTGAGGTTACGCAAAGCGCGACGTTTAGTTCGTCTTCGCTGCAAAAAACGGGGGGTAAATGAAATCGGAGTGCTGTGGCCGAATACGTAAAACCTTAACCAAAAATTTAAAAAAAAAGTCTAGTATTGTCAGGTTGCAGGACAGACTTCGAATATTTGTGCAAATGTGATCTAATAAAGTTTTCGTGTTGCTTGTTTCACGGGTACAATAAGTTTCATTAATCATATTTAATATTTCATAGCCCGTTTCTTGTAACATACTAAGATATTTGACTGTATCGCTTCTATTTGTTAATAAATCTATGTTAAAATCACCCAAAACTAAACACCTGCTACGTTTTTCTAGCTGCGCACAATATGTGTCGACAAAATGCTGCGTTTGAGTTTTATTAGGCCTGTATACAACACCTATATTTAGTGCGAAACGATGAAGGTATATCCACATAAAGTGAACACCGTCATCGTACAATTCCTCCAAAAAATCATATGTTATGCTAGTATGTACGTAAATCGAAATACCTCCACCTCGTTTTGTTGTTCTATAGTTACAAACATGATTATAATTAGGTAAACAATATAATTTGGCTTCTGCCTCGTTTGAAATCCACGTTTCTGTTAAAACAATTATGTGTATTATACAATTTATTGACTTTATTATGCACTTTAACTCATCAAACTTACCCCTAGTACGAACACTACGCATATTAGTATAAAAAATTTTAAGAGTAGAAAAGTATTCGGAGATATTTTCGTATTTAGACTTAATATAATAATTAATTTCGTTATAAGGAACACTTGAGGGCTTACAAAGGGGTGCACAGGGGGATACACTTGTGACTAGTTGGAGTTTTTTGGAACCTTCTTAACAATTTTTGGGAATCCGTTGATGTACTTTAAAATGAGATTTTTCTCGCCATTTCGCTCCCGATCCAATAATTTTTGCTTTAAGCTATTAAAATAATGTCTCTGTGACAATGTCAAATCAGCGTAAACACGAACGGAACCGGTAAGCTTGGACTTTGAACGTAGAACCTTCTTAACGATGTCGGCCGACTGGAGACAAACTCGAAAAGGACGATCCTTTCCATAGCTTGTATTTACCTAATCTTATTATCTTTGCAGGTTCTGAGCCTTCATAATCTATTATTTGCAAAATTTTCATAACTTCTCTCACATCATGTTCCTGGCGTACCTTCAAACTTTTTCTGTTATTTCTGGGATACCCACGATAATTAATTGGTTCGCTCGACGCTGACGTTCTTCGATTTCAAGAAACAAAGCTTCGTGCGAAGTGGTTAGGCATGTTGTCCACGGAGCGGTCGACCGCGGCTGCGATAAAATTCGAACTCGTCCCGGTGGTATTTTTATCAATTGTATTTATTGCATGCACTGTTGTCTCTAAGGTGTCAATTTTCTCCTGTATGTACTTAATTTTCTGTTTTGGATGTTCATTACTTTCTCTTTCAAATTTTGATATTGTTTGGATAAGTCTTCAGTTATTTGCTTAATATTAATGAACTCGTATTTTAGTTCCGCTAAATCCTCTTAATTTCGGCTTTATCCTCTTTTGTAACCTTATAAAATCCGCAAAGTAGCCTTTTAAATCTTTTGAAGGGATTCCATTTGTTTCCGAATGGATTCCATTTCGTTCTGTTATGGTCACATTCGGGGTGTTTTCTTTTATGCAGTTTTCTCAAAGAAAGTACGTAATCTGGCTGAGATCCACCCCCGGTATCGCTTCTTAACTGTCCTGTTTTGGGCGAGTGATGGACGCTCATCCTTAATTCCGTACTAGTGATTAACGTACAAGTGCGAGCAAGATGAATTATTTCAACTATCTCGTTTACGCTCCGCTTGAAATTGCCTCAGCACTCACTGTGGTACAATATTTTACGATATTTATTGAGTTAACAAAACACGGACACGTCCGCACCGCACGACGACTGGATGACGAAAAATAATTAGGAGTAGTTCAGACCCAAAAACGCATGATTATATAAAGAATACGTAAATATGGACATGTTACCTCTGCACACTAATATTCCTACAGAACACAGGTGGCCTGGAGGAACCTGCATGAGACTGAGTCTGGCTGTGCACATGGGCCTGGCCGTGTCCAATTATTTTAAGGTTATAGAAACTTTATTTACTCAAAAAGAACAATGTTCGCTTATATTGAGCTTAATACTAATTTATAACTACTTAAAGTTATCTTAAATAAACAAATTTCCAGTGGTCGCGTGTAACAAGTTATTCGGTATTACTTTAATAAATAAATAAATATTATTAAGCAAGGCGTATACATATAATTTGAGATTTTTCTTAAATTCTTTTACTGTTGTACACGTCTTTATACTATTTGGCAAGTTGTTAAATAGTTGAACACCCTCATACATAATATTTTTAATTCCGTAGCAGGTAGTTCTTGGCTTTCTTGTTTGAATTTTGTGTTTATATCGCATTGAGTGTTTATAAGTTTGAATTGTAAATTTTAGGCTCGAATGTAGATCACCGCACATAATTTTCTTTATTAAGTTACATGTTGCATACGTATATAATTGTTTTATATTAAATATCTTGGTTTCATTATAAAGAACTAATGTATTTGTAAAGAAATCATAATTAAATAAGATTTTTACTAATTTATTTTGAGTAGCCTGGAGCGGTTTAAGATTTGTTTCAGCGGCACATCCCCATATTTCTATAAGATACTCCAGATGAGATTTAACTAAAGAGTTGTAGATGGTCATTCTAACTTCAGGGGGTATACAGCCTACTACTCTGCGTAAAGCTCCTGTAATTGATGATACTTTGGTTTTGACGTGGTCGATATGTGCACGCCAATCTAACTTGTCGTCAAGGTGCAATCCTAAGTAAATTTCCTGGTGTGAGCGATGTATTAATACGTTATTTAAAGTTAAAGGTGTATAATTTGGTATTTTTTTATTTTTTGCACAGAAAATCATATAGCTTGTTTTTTTTGGTATTTATAGTCAACAGATTGCTTTGACACCAGATGTTGAATTTAAATAGATCGGTCTGTGCTTGCTTGAATAATTCAGGTAGGTTGCGTCCGAAATAGAACAAACAGGTATCATCGGCATATAGAGTTATGTGTCCAGTAAGGCCTATTCTACTTATATTATTGATATAAATCAAAAACAATAAAGGACCGAGCACTGAGCCCTGCGGTATGCCAAATTTGCTAACCCGCGGGCTACTCTGGACTTTACCAACTTTAACAATCTGAAGTCTATTTCTGAGATAAGATTCAAACATTTTTAGTGCTGTTCCCGTTACACCCAAGTCTCTTAGTTTATTTAACAATATTGTGTGACTAACCGTATCAAATGCTTTTTTTAAATCAATAAAAAACTCCTAAGCAATAACATTTTTCGTCTATATTTATTTTAATTTTAGTAATTAAATCTATGATAGCAGATAACGTACTTGATTTTGATCTAAAGCCGTATTGGTGTTCATATAAAAAGTTTATAGTCATTAAATGCTGCTCTAATCTGTTATATAATATTTTTTCAAACACCTTGGATATAACGGGTAAAACAGAAATAGGGCGGTAATTACCAGGTTCGGTTTTACTCCCGGACTTAAAGATAGGTACAACCTTTGCTAATTTTAAACTATCAGGAAACTCGCCCTCAAAGATACACTTATTGATACAATTCGTTAGGACATGGATTATGTTACCAGCTATACTCTTTACAGCCTTAGGACTTATACCATCTAGACCGGTACTAGTGTTTGAATTGAGATTTTTAATAATTTTGGTTACTTCATTAGCAGTGCATAGTTGGAACTCGCTCATCTCAGCGGCTACATCTTTATTATGGTAGGTCAGAGTATAAAGTAGTAGTATTATTTATGTATGTTTTAGGTATTGCGTTGGCTAATTCTTTACCTATAGACGAGAAAAAACAATTTAGGACCTCACAAATCTGAGTAGGGTCTTCTACTATGCTACAGTCATTAACAATTAATTTAGAAGGGAGGGAATTATCTTTAGTTTTGTTAGTGACCAATGAATCTATTAATTTCCACATATCTTTTGGACCCTTACAATTTCTAAATTTATGTAAATAATAATTTGCCTTTGTATTTTTAATTAACAAACTTGTCTTATTTCTTTCTAAATAAAAATCGGTTTTTAATTTTGCATTTTTAGGTTCTTTTTTAAGTAATTGCCAAAATAAATTTCTATACTCGATACCCTTCAGTATCGTCTTATTAATCCAATCATTGCGAGGGCCATTTTGAATTTTTAATTTAGACACTTTACTATCTTCAATGCATTTATTCAGATTTTTTTCAAATGTAGTATAAGATATGTTTTCATTGTCAAAATGTATATTATTTATTATATGTTTAAGTTTTTTAAAATCTACGATTTCATAACTATTTTTTTGTCTTAGTGTATGCCTATGCTGTAATAATTCTAAAAACAACTGTTTATGATCAGATAGTGAAGAGTCTAGTATTGTCAGGTTGCAGGACAGACTTCGAATATTTGTGCAAATGTGATCTAATAAAGTTTTCGTGTTGCTTGTTTCACGGGTACAATAAGTTTCATTAATCATATTTAATATTTCATAGCCCGTTTCTTGTAACATACTAAGATATTTGACTGTATCGCTTCTATTTGTTAATAAATCTATGTTAAAATCACCCAAAACTAAACACCTGCTACGTTTTTCTAGCTGCGCACAATATGTGTCGACAAAATGCTGCGTTTGAGTTTTATTAGGCCTGTATACAACACCTATATTTAGTGCGAAACGATGAAGGTATATCCACATAAAGTGAACACCGTCATCGTACAATTCCTCCAAAAAATCATATGTTATGCTAGTATGTACGTAAATCGAAATACCTCCACCTCGTTTTGTTGTTCTATAGTTACAAACATGATTATAATTAGGTAAACAATATAATTTGGCTTCTGCCTCGTTTGAAATCCACGTTTCTGTTAAAACAATTATGTGTATTATACAATTTATTGACTTTATTATGCACTTTAACTCATCAAACTTACCCCTAGTACGAACACTACGCATATTAGTATAAAAAATTTTAAGAGTAGAAAAGTATTCGGAGATATTTTCGTATTTAGACTTAATATAATAATTAATTTCGTTATAAGGAACACTTGAGGGCTTACAAAGGGGTGCACAGGGGGATACACTTGTGACTAGTTGGAGTTTTTTGGAACCTTCTTAACAATTTTTGGGAATCCGTTGATGTACTTTAAAATGAGATTTTTCTCGCCATTTCGCTCCCGATCCAATAATTTTTGCTTTAAGCTATTAAAATAATGTCTCTGTGACAATGTCAAATCAGCGTAAACACGAACGGAACCGGTAAGCTTGGACTTTGAACGTAGAACCTTCTTAACGATGTCGGCCGACTGGAGACAAACTCGAAAAGGACGATCCTTTCCATAGCTGTATTTACCTAATCTTATTATCTTTGCAGGTTCTGAGCCTTCATAATCTATTATTTGCAAAATTTTCATAACTTCTCTCACATCATGTTCCTGGCGTACCTTCAAACTTTTTTCTGTTATTTCTGGGATACCCACGATAATTAAATTGTTCGCTCGACGCTGACGTTCTTCGATTTCAAGAAACAAAGCTTCGTGCGAAGTGTTAGGCATGTTGTCCACGGAGCGGTCGACCGCGGCTGCGATAAAATTCGAACTCGTCCCGGTGGTATTTTTATCAATTGTATTTATTGCATGCACTGTTGTCTCTAAGGTGTCAATTTTCTCCTGTATGTACTTATTTTCTGTTTGGATGTTCATTACTTTCTCTTTCAAATTTTGATATTGTTTGGATAAGTCTTCAGTTATTTGCTTAATATTAATGAACTCGTATTTTAGTTCCGCTAAATCCTTCTTAATTTCGGCTTTATCCTCTTTTTGTAACCTTATAAAATCCGCAAAGTAGCCTTTTAAATCTTTTTGAAGGGATTCCATTTGTTTCCGAATGGATTCCATTTCTTCTTTATGGTCACATTCGGGGTGTTTTCTTTTTATGGCAGTTTTCTCAAAGAAAGTACGTAGATCTGGCTGAGATCCACCCCCGGTATCGCTTCTTAACTGTCCTGTTTTGGGCGAGTGATGGACGCTCATCCTTAATTCCGTACTAGTGATTAACGTACAAGTGCGAGCAAGATGAATTATTTCAACTATCTCGTTTACGCTCCGCTTGCAATTGCCTCGCACTCACTGTGGTACAATATTTTACGATATTTATTGAGTTTAACAAAACACGGACACGTCCGCACCGCACGACGACTGGATGACGAAAAAATAATTAGGAGTAGTTCAGACCCAAAAACGCATGATTATATAAAGAAATACGTAAATATGGACATGTTACCTCTGCACACTAATATTCCTACAGAACACAGGTGGCCTGGAGGAACCTGCATGAGACTGAGTCTGGCTGTGCACATGGGCCTGGCCGTGTCCAAGGGTTGGGGAGAGGGCATCAGCTCCACACGCAGTACACAGGTCGGGATCACACTCTCGCACTCCGAGGTAGCAGGGACATTGCTTTGTATTGCACTGGGCCTTGCAACGGCAACCAGGAAACCGATTTTGACCTGGAAAGGTTCAATTAATATTATCTTTTAGAGTTGTCTAGTCGTCAAATATAAACAGGTAAGTTTAAGTTCAGAATATTATTAATTGATACAAGCTAAGAAATTAGTACCAACGTCAGTCAGTTCTTTTTTTTATATTTTACATTGTGTGGAGAAATGAATTATTTTAGTATTATTATAGTTTACACACAATTTCTATATATTACGAAAAACCAGTTTTTTTGACGTCATAATACATAACAATAATAAACAAAATGGAACTCACAATCACTGCTACACTGACAGAACTTCTCACAGAAATTCTGCGACTGCAGACACGGGCACATCGAGTCACAAGGCTGGTTGGGGTGGTCGCACGGGGTATAGTTGTACACGTGGTGCGACGCCGAGTCCTTTTTCAGTTGTATCTTCCTACAATGGACAGACCAAAGACGATGTTTCTTCTTTTTCTTCCTCGGAGGTGTTCTTTCCGGCTGTGATGTCCTTAGGGCTTTGCCTGTGCCTGTGCAGTGCTTGTAAACTTGTGCACAGGTCTTTGACACCATCACCTATATCATATTTATGTATAAACCATTTATGTAAATAAATTTAAATTTAAATAATTTTATTCAAAATAAGAAGTTAAATGCTTCATTTTTTGTAGGTTTAGGTTTAAAGAATTTATTCTCATAAAAAACATAAAGTTTTGCTTACAATGAGATACAAAAAAAAAACATATATTACAAAACAATACAGTACAAAACAAGCCTCCGACTCCTAGAAATATACACTAAATATTAGATCTATTATAATTTAGGATATTCTGCATGGCCTAATTTAACTTACTACCTATTTAGTCATTACAATATGTTGTTTTAATTTCTTTTTAAACACAGAAATGCTGTTACAATTCTTTATATGATTAGGTAGACTATTATAAAGCAGTACTCCATCAAACATAATTGTCTTTTTTCCGTAATTCGTTCGTACAGAAGGCAATTCAAGTTTATGTTTATTTCTTAAGTTGTGTTTGAATACTTTTTTATTCAATTTAATATTCGATTTGATTATGTTTGTGGTAATTTTTTTAACATGTATACAGGTGTGATATGTATATAATTGACGTATATTTAATAATTTTGTTTTCTTATATAATTGAGCAGTTGGAGTAAGGTAAGGATATTTAAATAGTATTTTAATAATTTTATTCTGGGTCCTTTGTAACGAAATTAAGTTTGTTGGGGCAGCCGATCCCCATATTTCTATTAAATACTGTAAGTGAGATTTAACTAGGCAGTTATATATAATTGGACGCACTTTCGTTGGAATACAATTTGCAACTTTATGTAAAGCTCCCAATAAAGAGGATATTTTTTTTCTTACATGCTCAATGTGTGGCTTCCAATTTAATTTATCGTCTATCCACAGGCCAAGGTATTTTTCACAGTCAGCTCGTAATATCTTTTCGTTATTTATAGTTAAAGGGATAAAATCAGCTACAGTTTTGTTTTTCGCAGCAAAAATCATAAATGAAGACTTTTGCGTGTTTATGGTTAATAAGTTATATTTAAACCATTCGTTTAGCTTATCTAGATCTTTCTGGGCTTCCGTAACAATATCGTGAATTGACTTATTAAAATAAAAAAGAGAAGTGTCGTCTGCATACAAAGTAAGATGTCCTGTTAGACCGATCTTATTTATGTTATTTATATAAATTAAAAACATCAAAGGACCGATTATAGAACCTTGCGGGATTCCATATGTTACTCTTTTGGATGAACTTACGAAGTTATCAATTTTTACCACTTGACTCCTATTTGATAGATACGATGTAAACATGTCGTATGCTGTGCCTGTAATCCCAATGTTATAAATAATAGACTAAGTAAACTCGGCGGAAAGTTGGGAACGGAGTGTCTTAGCACTAGGTTCCCTATGTCCTGCTGTATGCAGGATACAACTTGAAGCTTTTATTTCATTTAATTTTAATTTCATTTCCTCGTTGGTATCAATGCAAAACGCGGCGTTGAATTAAACTGCATGCTAAAACTCTGCAGAAAGTAAGGAATGCGATGTCTCAACAAGTTAACATTAGGTTTCCTTTCCTATACCTACCCTGCTATATGCGGGATACACCGTGAATGTAAAAAAAATATATTATATATATATGTATCTGAGCTATAGCACAGTATTAAAAAAATATTATATATATACCTGAGCTATAGCACAGTATTGGCCTGGGAATACTTTATGTAAGGCTCTGAATAGAGATGAGTCAGAGCCAGTCCATTCTGATTCATCAATGCCGTCAGTTCCTGCCAGGCCTAGGGTGTTGTATGAGGGTTCCGTTAGTGCAGGTTTGGTGCCATTACTCCAGTTGCTATTGCTTGAGTTGCTGTTGCTGCCTGTAATTTTTTTATTTACTGGATTTTTCAATAACAATAAAAAGTTGGAAGTTAATTAATAATAATTAAAAACAAATACTAATATAACGTCATTGAGGCATCTAATGTTTAAATACAATAACTGTAATACTGTACAGAGTATTTAAAGGTCAAAAAATATTAGGCTGATCTAAAAAAATACATTATTGACTGTGGTGCAAAAGAAATGACAGAAACTAAGTGAAAATCAACTCAAAGTAGTAACTAAAATCATAATGTATATAAAACCTTTCTGATATCTATTGCTGTCGTTGCTATCCTCCGACGAGGCGTCGTTGGGTGAGTCCATTGCTTTGGAATGTTCTCCCTCAGCCGCCTCAGCCGCATCACCCGCTTCGCCATCTGCCTTTTCACGTGCGAGCTTTTCTTTCATACCCTCCTGCAATATTTAATTATCATTATTAATTTTGACCCTTAATCCGGTACTGGACCACATTTTCCCAGCATACCAATCATACTAAATGTAATGGAAAAATGAGATAATTTACACATCGTTTAAAAATTTTAGTTTAAGTAATATATTACCTAATTATATACGTGTTGTTTTTTCATAGGCTATTTCTTAGAAAATTTGAACCGTACATGATTTACGATAAAATTAATTATTTTTAAAACTTTAAGACTAAAAGGTTGGGAACCCCTGTTTTAAACTTTATAATTTTACTAGATTAATAAAGATGCAATAGTTGTGTTGTTAACACAACAGGAACGGGAACTCTGTGTCGTTATTAAAGAGTAATTAATTTTAATGATTTCTCACCAGTAGCATATAACAGTTGGGTCCACAAGGCTCTGGGAACGACTTCAAATCCGGGCCTTTGTGCTTAGACAAATTAGGTCGAGGATGACATGCCTGTAAACCTATATCCCAAATATATTTAATAAGAAATACAAAAAAATATGGAAAATAATGAAGTGAATAATTTATATATATTTTTATCTAAGAAAATATTTCATTTATAATAGATTAAAGATGACAACATATATCTTTTTTTTGTTTTCACTTTAACTAATATTCCTATTCCAATTTAATTAATATCACAAATTAATAACTATAATATAAAATATGATAAAACAAACATACAGTAAAAAAAATATACATATAAAAATCTAAAATAGTAACATGAAAAAATATGGATGGATTAAAAAAATGTGTGTACATTGCAAAATAGGTGTAATTATTATTTATAAACATACACATATATAATAATTATATTATATATATAATTTTCTTTATATTTTTATATACAGCCAATTCTCCGAAACTTTTTTTTTTGTAATTTTATAAGACATAGATAATTGCAAAATAGCAAAAAAATAATAGGAGAAAAGGTGATTTTTTTGTATATATTTATTGCCTTACCTGAGGCCTGACTGCCTGTCGAAGCCAAACAGAACAAAATATAATGGTAAGGCATTCAATATTATCACTAGACTAGATAACAAACTAGGTCTATCACTAAAAACTATTATGAAATACACACATATGTATATAATTTTTGTATAAAATAATTAAATATTTTAAATTGTATGTATTTATACTTATATAATAAAATGATTGTTAATTATTCAAAATCTTATTTATGTGACAACTAATTTCTCAGATTTAAAAACGACTAGAATTTTCTTAAGTAACATTTTTCAAAGTGCTATTCACACACTAGGGATAGAAAAATATTCAGAATAGAATAAAAATTTGATGGTATCAGGATTCGAACCTCCACCTCTTGGAAACTAATCAAGCACCCTAGACAACAAAATCTTAACAAATATTATTATAAGAATTACCATTCAACGAAATAGAATGTATTCACCATTTCTTAGTGCAAAATACATGCATGCAGTTAAAGTAACTGAGAATATGTCCTCATATTCTCAGTTACTTACTGGTATAAACTTAAACGGAATACAATAACTATGGATTTTGCACTAAAACATTTAATATAAAACTAATTATGTGTAGGTGTGTGTGTCTTCAGTCTTCACTGACTTGTTCATAATTTAAAAATAGCAAATAACTAAATTGTTTCTGCCATAAGCTCTTTTTTTTCATTTTTCATACATACATAAAAATTAATTTTATATGCTTGTATGTGTACATGTGGTGCAGTCCGGGAGGCCTTAGCTGAGCTTTGCATTTGTGTGAGTGTTGATGTGACATCAACCGTCAAGCATCAAACTGGTTTATACTGCTTTTTGGAACCGGTCCTAGCACTGATAGCACCCTCACTAATTAATTACTAATGTCTTACTTTTGAGTTCCATTTATGAATTTATTAACTTATAAGGAAATATAAAATTGGCCCTCTCACTGTACAAGAATGGATAAATATAGGTGACCAATGTATAGTTTCTGGGTCACAATGGTGTTCTTGATGATGAAAAGGAACAACGCATTATTAGTTTAGATGCAACATCAGATACGAATGAAACATATTTTATACTTTAACCATGAATCCCTATTGATTTTAATAAATTATACTTTTAACCAGAATTGAACATTTGTATATAAACAACGACACTCACGGTGCAAGAAACAGTCGTACTTGAAGCATCGTCTGCAGAATAGCGTGTGGAAAGAGTGCATCGTTTGATCTCTGGACACGGATTCTGCGAGCGGCCCATCTATGTTGGGAGTACACTCGGGTGGGAGGGCGTTGGGGTCACTGCGGGATGTCAGCTCTATGTACCTGGAATGTGTTATATTTAGAAATATAAATGGTTGAAATTTATATGAACTAAATGTATTTTGTATGAATTTTTAATACCTTGTTCAGATAAGTTAAAATGAAGTTAAGATTTTTTATATAGAATTATATCGTTATTTTTTATATAAAATTATAGAATTCTTTTACATTCATGCGGTATCCGGCATATAGAAGAGCAGACACAGGAACCCCTATTCTAATAAGACATTCTGTTTCGCAATTTATATGTGGCAGAGTATGAATACGGAACGTCAAGTTGTTTGACTTGGCTGTATTCGAAGGACAACAGCACTGTCAGTTGCCAAACCTAAATTGTTGGAACAACAACCAACGCGCGGACTATTCCTCCCTAATTGACGTACGCAAGTTATTCCCCGCGATCACCAACTTTACACGAAACCACCAACCAACCAACTTTAAAATGTACGGAACCATAAAAAGGAACGAAACATACTTCTCCCTTAGTTCTTGAGCTGTCCCTTTATCCGGGAACTGAGAACTGATTGCTTGAAATATAATAAATATTGGGAACTGCTTCTCATATATTATTTTCTTCTCTTCTTTCATTTCTTCTTTATCTTTTTCTTTGTCCTTTGAATCTTTTGCGGCTTCTTTCTGTTAATAAGTATAAAATTATTGCTGGGAAATTTTAATTCATTTAAATTTATTTTTATAGATAAATATTTTTTTTTAGAGGCCACAAGCGTGCGACTATACGCGACAAGTCGTGTGTTCGATTCTTTCACTCGAGGAAATGAAATATTTAATAATTTATTTTTTTCGTCGTGGTTGCGAAGCAAAATACGGCGGCCATTGAACACGCAATGAGTCCAGAATCCGGCGAGAAGTGGGAATCGAAAGTATATTAATGGGAACAGTGTCTTAACACTTCGCGCCCAGGTTCACTCTGCTGCCCTGCCCTGCTATTTGCGGGGTACAGTGTGAAGCCAAAAAAAAACTATTTTTATTTTAAAAATTTATTAAAATAACTTTTGGGCAAATGTTACTACTTTAGTCTAACTTATTAATGTCAATACGTAAATTATCAACTATTAGGCACAAATATAATGCTAAAATCATCTGTATATTTTTTTATCCCTACAAGTATCGCTGTTGTTAAAAAACTGTTATAATTAGGATATCTGTCAAAATTAAGAATTGAAATTTGAATTAAATTAAAGAGAAATACTTCACATAGTATTTCCATTGAGTGACTAATTGATACAAACCTACAGCGCGCGTTTACATCTAGACACTGCCCCAATAGCCTCTAAGTTAAAATTATTTTAATTTTAATTAAAAAAAAGATATCAAGTACATAAATACCTCTTTCTCCTCTTTAGAATTGCGTAATTCCCTCTCCTTTCTTTCTTCGGCAACTTCTTCTTTAGTTTGATATGTAACTAACGCATGAACTAAGTCTACAAACAGTTGGTCATCTATGAAACCACCTTCTTTATCTCCTAAAATAAAAAAAATATTAAAAATTTAAATAAAAAAAATATGCTTAAAAATTTAATTTTTTTCCTTAACTTGAAAAGGTTAATTAAAGGTGATATTACTTTTAATTAAAGAAAAGTAAGACTGATGTAAAGCTTACTACAATCAATTTGTTTATGCAACGTTTATTTATTTTCTGCTAAATAAGCAAATAATCCTCTATTTAATATGTAATATTAAAAATAAACATGCAATAAATAACACTAATCTCAGAAACAGTATAACCAATTTAACTATAGTTTTAAATAAACTTACTTTAACATTCATTGTTATATTTCAATTGGTTCATAAGTGAAAAACTACATGCATCAATATTGCTATAAAATATTTTATTGGTTGAAACTTTAGCTATCAATTGTATGAATATAGTTTTAGAAATGATAGCATTATTAGATCACAAAGATAATAAATAATTGTCATACAGCTAGGCCACAAGAAGGTTGCTAGTATGTAATAGAACATGACTGCTCACTGTCTTTAAATGTTAGGTAAATGAGATGAGTATTGTTGAAAACAGTACAACTCATAACAATGATTTTAATATACATACATACTATGCCTGTTAGCCTGCGTTTATTTGTGCACACTAGTCTCACAAGCAGCTTAGTCAATCTAAATCACTCACTTATCTATTTTCGTAAGCTTTCCTTAAATTTTAATATTTGTTTTATTTCAATTGGTTTAAAAATTAAAAGTCATATCAAATGTATTATGCTTAGAAAATAAATAGCAGACATAGCTAATTCTAAAATACTGGTTCAATCCACAAACAAAATGATGTCAAGCCTATGTACCATGCACTTTCCCATCGTAGTTCTTTATGAGCTCCTCGATGAATGTACCATCTTGGTCGAGCACCTCGTCTCCCATATATGGTATATTGTGGAGTACAGTCTCATCTTCCACCATGAAGTTCTTCTGTGTGGGCGCCCAAGTGTACATAGTAGGTATCGGGTTTACTGAACTGATGATTCTTATTGGCACTTGCTGCGTTGTGACTACACCAGACGCTGATAATAGGAAAAAACAATATATATAATACATTTTTTATACAATAAGATCAAGCGCGGCGTTAAGTTCCGCCATTCCACATGCAATGAACCCGAAATAATAAAATAAATAAAATATATATATTCAAATTACCGTCAGTAGAAGTGACTTCAGCGCGTTTCATGAGGCTTTCGTGGCTTGAGGTGGGTGCCGGAGGTGGCCAAAAAGGCCTGCGACCACGTTCAGAGGTCTCATTTTCACGAGACTCGATCGCCTCCGACATTATACGTAAATTCCTAGCCCATGCCACTTTCACATCATCAGCCCGCTTGAATCTCTACAAAAGATGAAAATAATTTAATTAGAAAATCATAAGACTATGATCATTCATAACATAACACAAATGAGATGTTTCCTATACCTTTACTTGTCGCAATCGCATGTACTCCGATTTTACCCGTTTCTTCCATTCTGCTGAGACTTTTGATTTGTTCATATGTTAGACAAACAAGCAAGAATTAAATATGTCGCGAGAAAAGAAAATGTAGCAAATCGCATACAATTTGATACAAAATTATACAATAGAATATAGATGCTCGCGCGCCTTTACCGGTCAACTACATATATACAAACTCAAAGACTACAAAACAGATTAAAATTGCTTCAGAATAAAATAAATTGTAGTTTTTTTTATATATTTTTAAATTTTATTACCTTAATTATAAGAATATCATAATAAAATAAACGTTTATTTCTACAAGACATTAAAAATTATGAAGGAGTCGTCTTCATACATTTCGATTTTCTAGATAGCAATTTGTTTATGGTTCATAGTAATATTTTATATTCTATACCGATATATTTATTGTCTATACCTATCTTGGGAAGCGAATGTGTTCGCTGCCATTTTCTATGAAATAAAACTTGAGGAAATATATAATAAATACAAAAAGGTGAGCATGAGTAGAAAGGTATTTTTCATTTATTTACATTCCTTTATGCTTTATATGTACCGCATGCCATTTCATTTATAATGTAGTTTAAATGGACGCGTATTACGTAATTTATTGTTTCTCGTCACAAAAATTATTTACAACGAAACATGATTAGCGTTCGAGAGAGCGATATCACAGATGCGGAAGATAGAATTGTTGTCTACACCGAAAAGTTGTTCTTTTTGTAGGTGTGAGCATACCTACAAACTGCCGCAGGTTATGCGAAGAGGCTCGTATAAGTATGTCCTCGTATCGCGGTGGGCGAGTGGAGGCAGGCGCGTGGGACGGAGGGCCCCCGGGCGCTGAGGCTGACTACGTGCCGCCGGTGCAGGCGCCCCCGCTGGCTGCGCCCTTGCCCACCACCGACCCCTGGACGGGGGTCAGCTACAGCCAGTACGGCCAGCCTCAGTACGACTATCAGGCGTACAGTGCCAGTGCCCCTCCTTATGGTTACAATTATGATTCCACCCAATATTATCAGAGACCAGAAAGTACCTATTATGATAATTCTAGGGCTCCTTACCCGCCCGTGCCGGACTACGACTACAATCAATCTCGTGAATCAAGATCAAAGCGTATATCTCGTGACTACGACCGCCAGCGTTCGTCCTATAGGTCTGACTCCAGGAGTCCCTCTCCTTACAATCGTGAACGAGACTATTCTAAAAAGAGAGAGAGCAGCTACGACGGTCGGCGACGCAGGTCTCGAAGCCTCTCCAAGCCAAAACACTCCAAATATTCATCCAGTGATCGGTCGAGCAGATCTCGATCGTTCTCAGAATCGCCAACTAAAAAGGGCAAAAGCAAAAGACGATCTGCATCATCCAATTCTTCAAGATCTGAAAGGTCTTATAAGAAAAAGGAAGTAAGAAGAAATGATCATTCTCTAACACCACCTCTAAAAGGTCGAACATCACGTAACAGATCTTATGGGAAAGAGAAGGATAAAAGTAGATCTCCGGGATATAGCCAAGAAAAGTCTAAAGGTAAACGGTCTGCTTCAAGGAAACCAACAAAATCAAAGGATGCAAAAGAAAGAGATGTTTTAACTCCACCAAAAATACGATCAACATCGCCAAAACCACATAAAAAGTCTGACAGATCCTCCAGGACCCCTCCAACTACATATAAAAGATCTGAACGTTCACCACTTAAAAAGATTAAACGAGAGCGGGAATCTCGAACACCGCCGCCTAGAGACAGTTCAGTGACACCACCACGATGTTATGCTCGGAGCCACTCATCCTCCACATCTAGGTCTCGTTCGAGATCTTTAACGCCAAAATCGAAACGTAAACGATCACGTACACCTAAAGCTCGGAGAAGTAGGTCTTCTTCGAGTGAATCATCTCGATCATCGAGATCACGTTCAAAAGCACGACGATCGAGACGTAAATCATCGTCTAAACATAGATCTCGAAGTACAAGCCATTCCAGGGAACGATCGAGAAGTAAAACCAGGTCCAAGTCACGACGTCATTCCGGTTCTAGATTTAGGGGTAGAAGATCGAGAAGCCATAATGAATCTAAAATATCTCGCTCAAGGTCCAGAAGTTCTCGATCGCGCAGTCGCAGCCGGACACCAAGTGACGAAGAATGTCGTGGACAGTTCACTGTGGCCGACAGAAAACGCTTTTGGAAATTGCACAGAAACAGGCAGGAGCAAGCCGAGAAATGTAGAACCCCGCCTAAAGAAGTGAAACCACCACCAGGAGCTATAGAATCGACGACAGTTGATGACATAACTTATGGTGACCCACCTGAGGTTGAAGGACCAAATTTTGCTGACCTCCTTCCTACTCCTGATCAAGTTATGCAAGTCCCATCAAGCTCAAAGTCCAAACCACTGCCAATACCAATAAAAAATGATGGCAGTTTCTTGGAGATGTTCAAAAAAATGCAAGAGCAAACTAAAAAGGCTGAAGAGGCTGAGAAAAAGCCCGAAATAAAAAAACCCGTTTTGCCATTCATTGGCAAGAGACGAGGTGGACGAGTATTGAAAACGGGACTAGTTAAAAAGGCTAAGGCAATAGATGAACAAACAGTAGATAACACTCCAAAAGATGCATGGTCATTGTACATGCAAGAAGTTAAGAAGTACCGAGAAACGTCTTGTGAAGAAGAACGGAAGACTAGGCCTCTCGTCAAATAGATGTTAGATTTAGTTAGGATTCCCCTGCTTAAATAGCAGTTATTATATTTTTTTTATGTAATCACTTGTCAGTTTATCCCCTTATATTTTTATGAAAATTATTCCCAATAAAGGATTATGAGATGATTTTGTTGTTCTTTCGTTACAGTAAAATGCCTGAAATGATCAAATCACCAGCAGACATCAAAACTGCCCCTTTTGATCCGCGGTTCCCTAACCAGAACCAAACAAGGTAAAACATTTATTATATTTATTGGCCCCTTGCCGCTGCACATGCCAGAAGGACAACCTTATATAATATTTAGTATTTGATGTGGAATACTATCGGTGTGAATCAATTTGAATTAATAAATATTATCTACATTTAAACATTTAATAGTAGTCATTTTATTATATAATTTATATATTGGTACCTAATATATACAGTTAGTTTAATAATCCATCCTAAAAATTAAAAAAGAAATATTATTTATACACAATCAATAAAAATTATATAAGAGTTTTTAGAATCGGGAATGTATATCTTGGTGTACAGTTTCCAAAATGGAAACATGGGTTCAAATCCCACTATGTTCAAATTTTTTATACATTTTTTTTAAACACAATTTTACAGGCACTGCTACCAAAGCTACCTAGACTTCCACCGGTGCCAGAAGGTCCGCGGTGAAAAGTATGAACCTTGCCTGTACTTCAAGAGGGTCTACAAATCCCTCTGCCCCAACGAATGGGTTGAGAAATGGGACGATCAGCGCTCTGCAGGCACTTTCCCCGGCAAAATATAAATATGCTAAACTATTAAGCGTTTAGCCATATTAATTTATGTTTTTATTTCCCATAGGATGCGTGATATAGAATAAATTCAGTTACACATATCGTTGTTTTATTTGTATTGCCTTCATATTTGTTTAATCTGCATAATTTTCTTTATTAGTAATGGCTTTTGACTAAATGGTTTATTGAATAAAATGAGCTTGTTAATCTAATACATGAAAAATTAAAAATATACCATATTTAATTAAACAACGTTTGTATTAGATTTGTATCATATTTATTGTTCAAAATTAAAGAATTTTAAAATTAAATCGGGCCAGGGAATGCTCCTTTCTGTCTTAAATCGTCCCAATGTTCGATCCAGAAATTAGGGCATATAGTTTGAAAGTACCGCTTGAATATCTTACAGTCATCCACATCTCCTAATAAACGAGTACATTTGTAAAAATCGCAGTAGTTATCGTAGCAAGCTCTAAAATAATAAAATATAGATTAATTTAATTAATAGATTGATAATTTATGTTTTGAAAATAAAAAATAACTTACTTAGTTTGGTTTTGAAATGGATATCGAGGATCCAATCGTTGAGTTCTGAATTCTTCATCACACATTTTGAAAAATAAATATAAAAATTGTTATAAAAAAATAACTGTAATAATATAATAATGACAAAACATCATAGAATTAGTTACGTCAAATAAAAGCAAAGTCCAGATGGCGTACTTTTTAGCACTTAATCGACCTCTTTTCTTGTCATAGAAAAACAAACGTGTTAAAGAAAAATTAAGAAAGTTAAGCAACAATTTTTTATCTTTTCGCTCTAACCCACGCATAGCAGGGTATACTGAGGGAACCCAGTATTTTCTGCAGGCATTGCGTGTTGAGTGGCGGAACTCAACGCCGCTTTGTTTTTTTATAAGAGCGAATGAAAATATTAAATATTTCATTTCCTCGAATGGGAATTGCCACGACTGGCCTCACCACAAATTATCAAAATTTAAGAATGAAATAACAGATATTTTTTGACACAATATGTTAAGCACTAGCTTGAGTTCTTTAATATTTAATAATCCGCATCTTTTTCCTTAAATTACTTAAAAAATGTTGTATGTGCTTATGTATGTAAAAAAATATGATTAGTGCACTAAGAATTGCTGGGAACTTGAAGACAATTTTTATGTTCGTTTCTTAAAGATAATTCCCTGCCCTATATGTGAATTTAAAGAATACGGTAGTATTTGAAACTGTGCCAAGAAATTATTGATCACACTGTGCTCGTGCTTTTACCGTTTACGTAACAATGCTGTATTGCCTCTTGACTCAACTGAGAGAATTATAATAACTTATTGTTTAGTAATTCTCATTTGTAATGTAAATTGGAATGTATGAGATATATTATATATTTTCATACAAATTTGCAGGATATTTACGACGGTCGTACACAGGTTCAAATTCAGATTATTCTATTTTTCAAAAGCAATAAAAATATTTCTTTCAAAAATTGCAAAGCTCGAAGCTATGTGCTTGTGTATCCCGGATTTGGTAAATAACTTTCAAATATATTAATCTTAAAATATAAAATAGTCTAATTCTTTATCTTCATAAATATAGTTTTAAAATTAGGTCATGTAAAAAGAATATTTTCCTAATATCTAAGGTATAGTGTTATCTTTCAATGGTTTGTTATGATAAAATTTGAACGTAGCTTAGTGACATCTATAATTTCTAAAACATTTTTTATTATTTTTTTTTGTTGCAATATCAGCAGCCAGTTCTCACCCCATACTCTGCATAAAGAAGAGGGGTGGTGGGCGAAAGAGCGAGAGAGAGAGACAAGATAGTAAGTTCTTCAATTTCTGTTCAAAGTCTAGACATGTTTAGTGGCGAAAATGAACGCCGCGCCTTTTTTTGCCAGAACCGAGAAAATAAGACAATTCATGCCCACGAGTAACGACCAAACCCACAACCACTTTTTATTATTTACATTCTGACGCCGCACAGTAGTGAATCAGCGCCGATGACTCCCTGATTTAATCAAACTAAAGAATACGGTAAAATGTAATAAAACAAAATTCTTTCATAATATATTTATTTTTCGCATATAGAGAAATCATAAAATGAGAAAATAATTTATAAATTCGATACGGAATGATTACATTTTTACTACTAAATAATAACCAATAATAACATTATTTTTCATACAATACAATGTATCTGAAATATTTTGATACGATTTACTTTTATAACTAATTATCATTTTTGATATTTTTAAAGTGTTATTCCACACTTAGGAAAGAAAAATACTGCGGGTTCGAGTCTTGCTACGTTAAATTTTTATACGTTTTCTAAAACAGTATTATTTTTGATATTGATGAAAATTTGTTTATTATAATTATTCAAAATGGAGTTAATATTTACAATTTATGTAATTATTTATAAAATTTAACATGTTTAATAAGGCTAAAGTTACGAAAAATTATACCAGAGTTGAAAATCTATAAAAAATAAATTTAATATACATGTAATTTTAGTTATTTTTATTATACACAAAAAACTGTGGCTAAAAAGAGTAACAGCTTAATTCAATCATTAAAATGATGTCAATACAAATGTACTAATTAAAGGGTAATTAAATATTTATCAATATCTCCGAATGCAGCCGTAAATTATTAAATAAATTATATACAAACATAAATATCAATAACTAATGATCATTACTAGATGTTTTAGAAATACTTAGCGTAGCATATTGTTGTTGACGTAGAAGTATACCAAGACACTGTAGGAGGCATTGCATACTGGCTGCTGAGGTTGCCTAAAAAAGAAAACGTTATAAAATGTTCTTTTTTTTAAGCTTCATACTGTATTCCATATAGCATGTAGTAGGCCAGAGGGGACATGGGAACCTTGTGTTTAGACATTCCGCTACTATTAGGACACTTTTGTTTCCCATTTTCTGTCGATATTAGGAGGCATATTTTAAATGTTGGGTGGTGAAATTCAACGCCGCTCTTTTCCACAGTATCCAAAGCGAGGATAGGAAATATTCTATATTTAATTTCCTCGAGTGGGATCGAAGCCACAACCTATGCTGTATAGAGTCGCTAGCTAACTTGCCTCAAAAAAATATTAAATTGAATATACCTTTAATAGAAGCAGATCAGGATCAGTATGTGGAAATGGAGAGTCAGATGATTCAATGCACCTAGCTAATGCAGCATCACTGGAAGCATTTAAAAAGTTATATAAGTATTGAAACAAACAACTGTACAATATAAATGTTGTCAATAAAAAATATGTTTTTTTTGTTACAACTATACCAAGGTATTTATATAATTGACATTGAGATTAAAAATGTTAAGCTATAAACACGATAATGATTGATTATATTTAAATTATACACGTTTTCTCGCTTTGGTAACAAGATAGATCGCAGCGTTTAGTTCCCCGCTCAACACGCAATGTCTCAAAATTAATCAAAAATAATTATTATCTATCTATTTAAAGATACAATAGCAACCTAAAATTAGAAAAGACAAAGACTCAATCCTTGGTATTTTTTGGTATCACATTTTTGTCTGTATCTATCAGTATATTAATTATAATAGAGTGAGAGCATTAGACACTGTTCTTCTCTTTTTGTCTGAATTCATTTCAGGTTTGGCAAGAGTCGGAACTCGCCTCTGATCTTTGTACTGCCAGAATTAATGAAAATAATTAATTCACCACATGGGAGACCAAATCTACAAAAATTGCGATTATAGTCACAACTCAGATGTTTATTCAATGTTGAAAGAAATTAATATATTGACAGTTGCATCTTAATACATTTTTGATGTTCATAATATTAACACCAGAAATAGGCTTAAACTTAGTGCACCTATAGTTATTTTACAAAAATAATTTTATTATTTATTTTGTTTGAAAAAACACTTTTTCATTTTTAGGAAAAAAAATTATAACAATTGTATTAGGCTTTTATAGAATAGTTAAAATTGTGGTTCATTGTTCATGTATTTGCATAAAATTGTCATTCTTAACAAATGAGGCTGTATTTTACAACTATCATTTTATTAATTATTTTGTTTGAAAAAACCTGTTTTGACAAATATCTTTTCATTTAAATTGTATTAGGTTTTTATGGAGTTGTTAAAACTATGCTTTAATTTAAAGTGGTCATAACAAAAACACTCTATATACATAGGAAAAACACTAAATATAAAAGTGAACATAGATTACTTCTAATGTACCTCAACTCAGTAGCTTGTAGTTGTTGACGTGCAGATGCCATAGCATCATGGACTGCAAGCTGTTCACGAGGCTGTAGTGGTGGGTTTGCTCCCATTGCCTATAGATAATACTAGTTAAATTTTTATATTTTCAATATTTTCATGTAACCATCTTTATCAATGTGTAATATGTTATTGGATTAAACCTAAATAAGTTTGTCCATAACAAGAAATTATATTATATACTCCATTTTCAAAATGCTAAGTAAAGAAACCTGTAATTACAATTAATGAATCTGATGTTCCTATTTTAATATAGGCATAGATAGGATAGTTAATAATATAATAAGGATAGTCCAATCTAAGAAGAATCAGTGGAAAAAAAATCAATAGTATTCTTGCTCAAAAAATCACAACCAGAAGCATATTGAAAGAAAAAAAATCCATTGACAGAAAATAAGAGATTTCCATAGACTTTCTATAGGTTTTCCTGTAAAGAAAAAAAAATGTATTTTTTTATACTAGCCCCAGTACCTTAGTATGTATCTCTGCTATAGCTCTCAGCCCATTTACCCATTCCTGCCTAGCTCTGGCATCTGTGGCTCTAAGTTTCAACATGTCTCCTGAAGCACAGTTAATTGTAAATGTCTTAGAGTCTTCATCACTTGGACATATTACTGCTGCAGCTAAGTGAGCCTGGAATTTAAGTTAAAATATGGTCATAACACTATGTACATAAGGAAATATATAACATGGTTGCTAATATTTTAAAGACATGATCCCACTGGACACAATCTGAGGGGAATATCATGATTGTGGGTAATCTCTCTTGTAGAAAAATCTTGGAATTATTTAAATTGTGTACCATGCTTTACTGGAAAAACTTTGATGTTTGTTAAGTTTTATTATAAAACAAGGTTTGCATAATAATAATCTAATTATTATCCTGTTCAGATAAGAAAAATATAGAACGGGTGTGAATCAAATTCAGTATTAAGCTATAACAAATAATATTAAATTATTGAAAAAGGGTCAATAGCAATTGAAACAGCATAAACAATTTAAAAAAAAACATTTGAATACTTCTCCTCTTGCCGGCTGTCCATGTGGTACGGTATCACCAGGTCCATCAAACAAATAGTACGATAGAACACCTGTTTCAGGATCAACAGCGAACCACCTCTGTTGCCATCCTTTTACTACGTTGGTGTATTTATAAAGTTGGCCAGAAAGCGGCCGGTTAGAACCTAAACCTGTGGTCTTCATCATACTTTTAAATAATTATACTTTAACTTTAATTTACTAGTTCAAGTTCCTGTTTATGGCTTTAATGCGTTTTCAAGAACCAGAATGTTTGTAAAATTAGTATATTATTTACAAAAATTATAATTTGACACTTGACTGCGACAAAATCACAGAACAAAACTGACAAGCGCAAAAAGAAAGTGAAGTGACAATGTCTGATAAATTGTCAACTGAGATTTTATTATATTTACTATTTACGACATTTTAAAAGTAAAATTCTTTTCATATACCATACAGTTCCGTACATATGAATAATCTATTAGAATTATTACTACGTAATTCATATTAAAAATGTAAAGAAACATTTGCCGATTCTTTCATCAGTTATCTGTGTTTGTGTTTGTTGAGGATGACTGACAGTGACAAGAAGATTTATTTACGTTGACGTTTGAAATACCACAACCAGTTAAAACATGTTTATGTTCTATCATATTATGAGTAATAGATTGTATTGAACCTTTTGGAATAGTAATACATTTTTTATCCAATTACTTATTTAGTTTTAGTTTGTTTTTGTTCAATAGCTTCTTATATATATTACTTTAAAACTGATCATATTTTAAAGTATTATATTTTACTGATAAATTAATAAAATGCCTTTTAAACTCATTATAATTGGTTCAAATGGTGATAATAAAATTAGTTTAAGCCCCGGTGTCCATAAATTTGGAAGAGAAAAACTTTTACACGTGAGTTGATTAAACTTTTGATGAAACTTTTGTAACTATTGTTTACAAATATTATGTGTTCTTATTTAACTCGGTGTAGATATTAGTGGGTGGCGTAATGTAACCTGATATTTCTTTTCTAGTGTCGAGATAAACGTATATCTAGACAACACGGAGAGCTGATAGTTGAGACAACATCAATTATTTTAAAATCGGTTGGTAAAATCATTCTAATAGCAAAATACATTAAATAAATAAAAATAATAAATGTAGGCACATATTGTTATTTGTATATCATTAATATATATTTTTACATTTCTCAGTTACACATAAATCCTTGCTATTATAAAAAAAATAGTTCAAATGAAAGTGAAGTACTGAATCAGGGTGACACAGTCACATTAAGTAATGGTGATAGATTTGGCTTGTTATTAGAGAATTTTTGGTATGAAATTTTGTATGTGCCTGATGATGAAAACACTGACACTATACAAACACATTCTGATATGGAAGAAAAATCTTTACAAGAAGACATAAATGGTAATATATAATATATTATATGAATAAAAAAATATATTTACAGCTTTTCCTGCTAAGCAGGGTAAGCAGAAGAAACCTATTGCTTGACACTCCATTCTCCACTTTCTACTTTTGTGATACATTGCATTGTTGTATGTTGTGCTATATCTATTAAAGAGGGGAAGTGAAGATAATTTTAATATCATTATTTTATTCAGTGAGGATTGAACCCACGATTTTCACATTTAGAGTTGGTTACTATGATACTATACCACAATAAACTAAAAAAATTGAATTAATTGAAAGTATAAAATTTATATAATCAATATTTATTTTATAAAAAATATAGCATTATTAAAAAATGAAGTAGCTGCCAGTTGCGACTCAACAAGCAGTAATGAGACCATCTTAAATAAAGATATAAAAACAGAAAATGCAAATGAATCACAGTCCATTCTGAATCAACATGAACCTCTAAATAATGTTATTAATTCTAATGAAAGTACAAATGAAAATAATAATGATAACGAAAGTAACACAAGTCCAGTAAAGAGGTCTCATAGTGAAGAAAGTAGTGTTGAAATTGAAGTTAAAAAAATTAAGAAGGAGTCTGATGATGAAACTTCCGATGACGCTAAGCCAAGTACTAGTGATCAAACTGTAAGTTCCTTTAGTAAAATGCACATTTATGTTAGTATTTCTTAAAATATCTTAAATTTGTGCCGTGTGATCCTGGCCTAGAATAGGATCATCCTGGTACTGGTGGTATCGTAAGAGGCGACTAAAGTACGTGTGGTAGAGTCACGTCGCCAGCAATGGCAACACACATGGGCATTACCACCCCCGGCATTTAAAACCGGCGTGAAGTAGTGGCTTTATGCCACTGCGTTTCGCATCAGGTTATGCCGGGCCCCAGCGCCCAACGCATCTGAAAGACCGGCAACGCACCTGTAACTCCTCTGGGGTTGCACGGGGTCGTGGGCGGCGGTAATCACTTACCATTAGGTGACCCGCACGCTCGTTTGCCGTGTCTTTTCCATAAAAGAAAAAATCTTAACACACTATACTACGGCTTGTTCCCTTGGATTCTTGGGATACAGCTTTAGGCTAAATAAAAATAGAAGATAAATTTATGTACTATTTACTATTTTAGAGTACATCAAATGATAATGATGGTGCAGCCACTAAGCCTCCACAACCACTGAGAGAGAGGTGCATGTATGGAGCTAATTGTTATAGGTGTGTATATGTAATCATTTTAATTTTTTTATGTATTATTCCTTCCATACTATTGAACAGGTAACATAAAAAACACGCTTATTTCATAATAAGGGTTGTATTAGGTAAGTACCTAATACAACCCTTATTATGTATTAGTAGCTTATCCACTTTAATTCTTTATTTTACATCAAAGTATGTTTTGCATCATATTATATTTTTTTTAGTTTTGTGATCTTGCACACAGTAGGGTAGGCAGATTAAATCTGGGAACCGTTTAGTCACTTCATTTCCATTAAGTAATTTAACACAACACTTGGCTTTTTACCGGAGCGGGGTATATAAAAATATTAATATATGACAGTTGATTAACTAATACTACTTTAAATACGAGTTATATTATGCTACATACACTAAGGGTGTGTGGAAGGGTGTCTTGACTAATATCTGTCCTATATTTTTTTGCGACCCTGGATCCTGGAGCCGCCACTGTTATACCCTCATCCAGTTCGTAAGAGTTGTGTCCTACCTCCCCTCCTCCTACTTTTCTTAGATCCCGGCTTTCTTTTACCTACTCTCCTATTTTACCTGCCCAAATCCTCTCACCTCAAGGTACTCAATGGACTGAGATGAAACTTTAGTCATATGGCTTGTAAATTAAATAACATACGCTATCATTTAATTAAAGATTTTGCTTCATTTGGGTATGATATAATAGTAAGTTTAAACTTTGTTCCAGAAAAAACCCAGTCCATTTCGTTCAGTTCAGTCACCCGCGCGACGCCGACTGGGGCGCGGGGCCGCAAGGCGTGTGCCCCTTCGGCGCCGCCTGCGCCAAGCGCGACCCGCGACACTGGCGCGACCACGCGCACCCGCCCGGCACGCGGGCCCCCGCGGCCCCCCGGGCCCCCGCGGCCCCCGGGGCCCCCGCGGCCCCCGGGGCCCCCGCGCCCAGGAACGGTGAGTCGCGGCTACTAATTACGCTAGTGTTCCTAGCGTAATTTGATTCCTCATTAGCTTACTCAATCTTATTTTATTATATAATAAAATGTTGACATGAATGTTGCTATTTATGGATGTATTTAACTGAATCGATGGGTGGTAAAAGTAAAAAACTTACGTCTAAACTATTGGGGTATCTTTAGGTGTGGGTTTGAAATATTTGACCCTATATGCTGTTCCAGTAAAAGAAGCGCAGACGCCTCCCTGTATAACTCATTTATTGAAATCAATTGCTTACCACTGCATTACTCACCTCTTATTAAATATAAAATATAGGTAAAATACGTGTTAGTTTTACTAATACCAAAGGTGGAACCCAGCAATATATTTTGTTTAACCTTATTTTGGCAGCGGTAATATACTTTTTAGAAAACATATAAAAATTTAAACGTAGCGGGACTTAAACCGGCGCCTCTTGGAAAGTCCAAGCGTTCTGACCAACTAAGTTACTAAGTCATACGTTCTCATCAAAGCTACGTCGAATTTCTTATACGCTTGTTACAACTAATATTTGTTGCTAGCATCTCTGTATAGAGATTTATACAAATTTCCTCTACCCAAAGACAAAACCACTAATACCTTTCTGCCGAATCAAGATTCACCACAACTATCGTTTATCACTGTATATTTCTTTCTAAATTCAGTAATTTATTCATATGTGCTATAGCAATTTTAGTTTCAAGCAGTCCCCATATAAAAAGAGAGGATGCTTGGTATTAAGATACTCCGTTCCCATATTACTCGATTCCGAGGCATTACTAGAAAAATAAGTACTAGAAAATTACTCAAAAATTTACCAGAAAGCAGGAAACGAGATGTCTTAACTCTATGTTCCCTCTGTCTACCCTGCTATATGCGGAAATTGTATGAAACTAAATAAAACTGTTTTGGTTTTTTTTTAATATTATTTACAAATAAAAAAATATGTTTGCAGGCAGCCAAGTAGTAGAGAGGCACGGCAACGTGTTCATTATAAACGCGCACGCGGTCAACTTTTACGACGATCACTTCCAAGTGACGGACAGTGATGGCGATAGTGTGGACTACGATTATGAATTTTGACTTTAAATGTTATGTATTTTTAATGAAAATAAAAGAAAAAAATTTTTTTTTGTTGTATAAAAAAATGTTATTATATTTTTATATATTAAGGATGTGTGTACAGTAAGGGAGTCGCGGTCGCCCTGAAGTTAACAAATTTAACTTTAGGAATTTTCTTACCTTTGATTATTTTCTTCGCGGGTTCGAGTGAACAATGCGCAAAAATTCTGAAAACCTAACGTCAGGGCGGCCACATAGAAATTTTAAATGTTCTTGTCTTCTTTCGTTTGGTGTATATATGTATAAGTTGATCGTGGTTAAATATTATGATTATTACGTAGTATATTTGATATTATACCTGCGACGTCTCGAAATACTTTTATATATATATTTAAATGTTATTATGTTTAAATAATATACATTAAGTCAAAATATGAGATTGTTATTAATTAAAATATAGTTATTAGTCAATAATGTTTAATCCCACATCCTTTACTTAGTCATAAAGCTATTAAGCAGACATATTAAAAATTCAACTTTTATTTTTAAATTATACTAGATAAAAAAATAAAACTATTTCATTATTTTCATATCTTCATTTTTGAAACAGTTAGTCATTATATTAGTACTTAATTAGCACGTTTAAAATATAATATACAATACGTATAACTGACGAAAATATTTATTTTGAAGTATTACAATGATGCTAACGACATAAATAAGTTGTAACAAGCGTATAAAAATTTCGGCGTAGGTCAGGTCTCGGGCGCGCCAGGGTTTCATTGCAATTTGCACACATTGAGCGCTACACGAGCTAGAGCCGCCCTTGTGTTATCTAAATAAGAATCTTACAACAATTTTAAGGCGGGTTCTGAACCCACGCCTCTTGGAAACCGTCCTTCGTCATTTCGTCATCGTTCGTTCTTTAATCTTTTTGTTTTCTAAAAATGTTTTTATATATACTAATTTTAACGCAGTCGGTTTAAATACATATTTATATACGTTTTCTATTATTAGTATTTATGTTTTTGAGTGTGAAATACCAATTAAATGTTTAAAGTATCCATTATTACTCGTTTTATCTTCTACCTTTGTCATGTTACACTGGCGGCCCGCCCGCGGCTTCGCCCGCTTGAAATACATGATTATTGATTTAATAAACAGAATTGACTGACAGCTATAATGACTTCTAAGATGAAATCATATTTTACTACATTATCGTCAGCAACAATTCAATTTTGTTTATATTATCATTTGTACTATGAACAATAGTGCTTTTTATTTTTTCTCAACAATTGTATAATCAATTCATTTCGAATGTCATTCTTTAGCCCAAAATCTTGCCAGCAAAATCCGCAATCAGCATCTCATTGCGAGCAGCAAATCAGAAAATGATGATTTATGCACAGCGCCACCTATGGGACTTAAAGTTAAACTGTAACTGTTCGAACAGTAAAAAAAATTCCGTTTTTATGTTAATTTTCACTTAATATATAATTATATTAATCAAAAACGACGTTTTACTAAACACATTACAGTTAAAAATATAGATTTATTACATATGTTTATTATAAGTATACATATATATTGCTACAGAATATTCGCAGGTAAACTAATACCTTGAGTTCATTTTTTTAATAAACCGATTTTGATTAAACAATTTTTAAATCTAATGCTGAGTTAAAACAAAGCGATTGATTAAAGTTTATAGTAAATTGGTTTAGTACTTTCGGAGATAAGCGTGATCATACATATAGACAGGCAGACAAGAAATTTTACAAAATATTTTTGCTTTCTACTATACTTTTAAGTGTCCCTCTATCCATTTCAGTCAAAATTACTTAACGTACAGACAAAATATTTGTACTGTTTTATTTATTCTAAAATTAAAAATACAGGTAAACAAAGAAAACCCATGCCGAACCTACCGCAAGATGTCATTGTAACTGGTAAGAGAGTAAGAAAAGTGGTGCAGAGAGATGTTCTTAGTGACTCCGACCCGGAGCCTGATCCGTACGGCACCGACGAGTCTGATGAATGGCAGCCCGATAGCAGCAGTCAGGATTTCTCCGAAGATTACGTGTGATAATTAGTTTGTTTGTTTGAACGCTCTAATAACAGGAACTATTAGTTCGAATTCAAAAATATATATTTTTTGTTGATTAGTTCACTTACTATTTCGATAGACCATATTATATATTAAACGTTTCTTCGGGTACTTAGGATGTGGCCATTCTTTTTTCGACTCAAAACAGCGATGTCCTGTTTTTTTCGTTGATTTATTTCATGTAGTATTCGACAGTTTCATTTATCTCGAGATCGCGTGAAGGTATCAAACTTATATTAATAGTAAATATAAAAATATATAATCCCTTGAAGCGTAGAAAAAATTAACTTCTAAGTCAACCCAATCAAAAGACATGAAATTTTGATGCATTTTTTATGAAAATCGCCGCGTAATCAAAACGTATAGAGTAGGTACTTCCCATGGATTTACAGTTGTGAAATTTGGCAAGAAGTGAGAACTTGCAGTATAAATAAAGGAATTCCAAAAAGGGAAATATACAACTTGCACTTGCAAACTTAAATTTATCAGTACCCTCAGTATGTGAGTCCGACTTGTATTTTATTATATAATATGTCGCAAAATGTTAATAGCTTGTATAACTGGAGAGATATTAAAAATAATGTATAAATGATACTTTGTTTAAAAACTAAACTGAAGTCTTTATGCGATAAATTGATGATGGTGCGGTTATGATAACAAAAAAAGAGGTTTTAGCTCTGTATATTTAAATGTCTTAAAAAAGTTTGTTAAATGTTTTAGTAAGATAAATGTCGTAATTAATAGTAGAAAAGGAATAAAAAGTATATTTTTGGATTTTTTTTAAACCAAAGTTGAATGATAGAATGATTTTTTTTCCGAATTGACTTTATTGCTGTTGACCTGGGATGGTCTTGACTGCGCCACCGGGCGGGAAGGGCTAGCTTGCCCCCGAAGAAAAAGTACGAGTTTGATGGACGCTCATGAAGGGTAGGCGACCGCAGAGGAATGCCCTGGGTACGCTATTCAGGGGGGATTTCGACCGTTGGGCACCGTCGACGTGCCGTGAAATAGGACTGGCCTCACCGCCTCTTACGGCGGCGGAAAGTATGTCGAGAGACTGAGTGTATGCTGTATATATTGGGCGTTCGCGGCAGTAATTGAATCGTCAAGAAAATAGAATGAATATGGCACTAATGAATCTAATAGCAACCTAATAGTGGTTGAGATGTTTTTTTTCTACGAACTTAACAAAAGTTAGTATTTTTATTATAGAACTATCAAAAAAATATATATCTCAATATATTTGTAAAATTTAGTACAAAGAAAATTCATATTTGATGTTAATATGAGATTATTACCTTATAACTTTAATATGCAATATGAATTACAGATCATAATACTTAAACTGTTCTTATTAAATATATCATGTTTCTGAAATCAAATTACATATTAATATATTATTTTCTGATTTATTCTAACAAAGTCTGAAATTAAGCACACCATCCTTAAAATGTAAACATGTTATTTCTGCTTAAAATTAGGCATATTCTTATAGTGATTGTCAAAGTTAAATAGAAGAAAACAACTGATAATTCAAATTATTTATTTCTCTATTTAAGAGATATGGTTGAATAAAATATTTTCAATACAAATAATCGTTTTCATTGAAACGCACCTTGAACAAACTCAGTTTTGATTTAACTAATTCCCCTATAAAAATTAAACTTTTAATATTTGTTATTCATATTACCAAAACAAACATAAATTAATATTTTTTTTAATAATATCCTTCATCATCAGAATGTTCCATGGCTTCCCATTCAGGCTTTGATGGTAAAACTAATAATGTAGGAGGGGCTTCTCCGCCCCGAACTCTTAAAGCATAGACTGCGGTTTCCACTTTAGCTACATTATTGCGAGTTGTAGACATCTTTCTTGCTAACTCTTTACCCATACCAAAAAGTCCTGAAAAGAATCAAATGTTTAATTTTTTGATATTTTTTACACACTGTCACAGTATTAAGATTTCATTATTTTCTGACTGAATTAAAACATTGAATGAACTGAATACTGCATTTTGTGTAATGGCACCAATAACATTTTTAGGGGCTATTGTGGCACAGTTGAATACTATCTGACTGTAAACATTAGTTATGAGTTTCAATTCTCATAATCTGATAAGACAAAAGTGCAGCAATGAGATTGCACACCAGTATCAGCACATTGTATGTTAAGACACACTCAAAGTACGTCTCTCACCACCCTTTTTTTCTCTGTGAAAAAGTGTGAAGCTATAATATTTTATATAAAATATTTACCTAAATAACCAGTATACAGGTCTCTTACAACCTGACAAGCGTAGAAACACTCATGGCTATCTCCGCTAGATATGGAATTTATTGCTTTTCTCATCAGTTCCCCAGTCAAGTCTGCTATACCTAGCATATAATCTGTTTGTGGCAACAAAGTCATCACAGTCCTTTCTTCACTTTCATCATTATTCTTAACAACATGTTGAAATTCCTTTTGTACTTCAGTATAAGTTATTATACTTTTATTTTGCATTAGAGAACAAAATGTTCTTGCTTCAATATATTCTTGAAATCCAGCTGTAACTGCTCGTGAGTGTAAGTAAGCTGGGCTATTTTCAAGTTCCAGACCTATGCTCTTAATCGGGCCCTTTATAAGCTTTTGGAGACGTTCATTCGCTTCTAATACTGCTTTCTCAGAGGCCTCATCACTGTAAATATGATATTTGAAAATAAAAAGAAAATAAATAATTAAAAGAGTATTACTTAATAAATTCTCACGTCATAGCAGAGTGTAGCAAAAAAATAATCCTCTTGCTTTCAATAGTTATATCTCTGGAAAGTTTTACTAATCTTTCATGTCGGTCTTGACGGTTATTTAATTTTAATGCTGCACTTTTGAACATAGCCAACACAGGACTATCTGCTGGCAAAGATATAGTCGCTTCTTTTGCAACTTTCGATAGCGTCGTATGGCCATGATTTTGTCGATTATTACGATATCTCCCTGTGAAAAACGTCAAACTAAATTAATTTTTATATATAATACTATTATTTTTATTAAGTTTATTACGTACCACGACCAGACATTGTTGCGGTAACTTAGAGTTTATCTTAATATTTATAAACAACTATACACAATACACGCTAACCTTCAAATCATATATGATATTTGACGTTGAAATTGTGTTTGTCTAATGTATTTTTTTTTAAATTTCACGCGCAAAAACAAAGATATTTACTATATAGCCAAAATTTCTATAATATGCGGTACATATAATTCAACCATCAAAAACTTAAGTAAAATACAAATACAAGATAATTGTATATTTGCAGAGAACATAAATCACTTTTGTTGACAAAATATTTGTGACCAGTTTTGTTTGTGTCATCATTGTGAGTAAATCCAAGTATAAATAATGGAAATGGATTCAATAATATAATTATTTCTGTAAGTTATAAAATCAAAATAATAGATTACATGGGAAAATTCATATTAGGAAAATAAACTTAAAATTTTCTCTTTTATACACGCTCCGTTCTCTCTAATAAAGCGTGAAGCGTGATAAATCAATTTCTTAAGTTGTTGAGTTCTTATCAAATGGATGAATGGATCATGAATCGATCCTTGCAAAGTTTTCCAAAGAAAGAGTGCGTATGAGTGAGATGTTGCTACCATAAGCATGAGCCGAAAAGCCAAGTTAGTTGAGTAATTTATTCGATACAATACCTGTTAAAAAGAGCTTGATAATTAAAAGTATCGAATACAAAAGTATCGGTATCGAAAGGCAATGTACTCGATACCATAAAGTATCGACGATTTTTCGTCTCTGTGTCAGTGGTCTTTATTAATCAGTCAATCAGCCAATTTCCTTAAATTGTCACAGTTGACTTCACGTATTGTGTTTGCAAGTATCTATTTTGTTCGATAGCAAACATTTCGTTTTTTTATTTTTTGTAATGCGTAAATAATTTAGTTTATATTATTTAAATAATATTTTTCTTTTCAGGAGTTCGTGTTGACTGCCCAGAGTCCACGAATTCGTTTGTAGCTTCACCTCCCTAAAGTTGTTTATCGGGATTTGTTTATCAGGTGAATATGATACATATGTATAATGTACTCCAAATAATATAATCTTATGATAAGTATTACATTTTTATTCTAAATAATGATTCATAAATTTTCAGATATTGAAAATGTCTCAAACGCTTACGTTCGGTGACTCATGTGCCCCGATAACTTGTCATGCGTGGAATAAAGAGAGAAATCGTGAGTTGTAGCATTTTAATAATTAATTCATTTAGGTTTTATTAATTAACATTGTGTACTTGTTAGTATAGATTCAAATATTGTAAGCTTTCTTTCAAAGTATTGTAAGACTTTCACTCAAAGTGAAAAGTTTGCTACTATTTACCTCCTGCACCTTCGTTTGTATGCTACTTCAATTTACCGTCAGTGACCACCCAAATTCAGGACAATAAATGTTGAGCGGCAGAACTCAACTCCAAACTATGTCCTACTATAGCAAGAAATATTATATGCCCTTCCTATGCTTAAAAGCGAGCCATAAAGTTAGTTTCTTTCAAATCAGTCTAGAAATTTTAAAGATATATGTGCACAAACATTTAGATTTACTTTTATAAAAGATGTAGGTATTCCACCCAGTGCAGTTAGTTATGCAGTGTTGGAAACTAATACTTGGAACACATTTTTTTTAAATTGGGCAGATAGTGAAGGGTAGATTTGCTTACTAGAAACTATATCTTTATTTTTTCAAAGCTTCATATTTTATCTTATATGAAACAAGGTAGGCAGAGAAAACCTAATATCTAGACACTTCATTTTCGTTTTTTCAGCCAGAGTTGACATTGTAAGCTAAGTAGTAGAACTCATTGGCTCACTTTGTCACCAGCTAAGATATGTAAGTAATCCTTACCCCCAATTGGGAAATGCACCCACAACCATCGCATTTGTATCCACCTGTCCCACAACGGTCTTACAATACAAAATTGGCTAAACCCAATAACCCAAACCCAAACCCAAAATATAACATATCAATATTTACTATTACAGAAATCGCCTTTTCACCCAACAATAATGAAGTCCACATTTATCAAAAAGAAGGTAGCGAGTGGAAACAGACAAACAATCTTGTAGAACATGACATGAGAGTGATGGGCATTGACTGGGCACCTAATACAAACCGAATAGTAACTTGTTCAGTTGACCGTAATGCTTATGTCTGGACACAGGATGAAGATGGGAAGTGGAATACAACTTTAGTATTGCTACGTATTAATAGGGCTGCCACATGTGTTAAATGGTCACCCATGGAGAACAAATTTGCTGTAGGTTCTGGAGCTAGATTGATATCTATCTGTTATTTTGAGAAAGAAAATAATTGGTGGGTCTCCAAGCATATTAAAAAACCTATACGTTCCACTATAACCACTTTGGATTGGCATCCTAACAATATACTTTTGGTTGCCGGTTCAACTGATTTCAAGGTGCGAGTCTTTTCAGCTTATATTAAAGATATTGAAGATCAGCCCGGGCCTAATGTATGGGGATCTAAGCTACCTCTTGGGCAATTATTGGCCGAGTTTCCATCGACTGGAAGTGGGTGGGTACATAGTGTTTCTTTCTCAGCCAGTGGTCATAAAGTGGCGTGGGTTGGCCATGACAGTTCAATCAACGTGGCCGACGCGGCTGAAGGCAAGACTGTTTACAAAATAAAGACTGAATATCTGCCATTTTTGGATTGCATTTGGATATCTGACAACTACCTCATTGTCGCTGGTCATAGCTGTATACCGTTGCTTTACTCCCACGAAGGAGATGAAATTAAATTTATTGCCAAATTAGATAATACTCTAAGGAAGGAGTCCGGTGGATTATCAGCTATGAAGAAATTCCAGTCGTTGGATCGTCAAGCACGTATTGAGACTAGTGATACCTTCTTGGATTCTATACATCAGAATGCTATTACTTGTATTAATCTGTATAAAGGAACTAAGGCTGATGCGGTCAAGTTCAGCACTTCAGGTTTAGATGGTCAACTAGTTATATGGGACTTGGTCTCCCTGGAAAAAACCTTTGATGGTCTCAAAATATTCTAATGAAAGACAAAACAAATGTTTTATTATATTTATTTATAAGTGATAATATAATCAGTTTGCTTGCGAGTCCCGAGATCACTCAATAAGATAATTATAAGGAAAGCTGTGAAAAAACAATCAAAATCACAGTTTGTTCAGTCTAGCGAGAAAGGAAAGAAGCTTCACGCGTATTCCGCACATAGCGGAAAAGGTAGAGGGAACGTAGTGTTTAGACACTACTCTCTAATAAGAAAAAACAAGCAGTGAGTGATATCAGCTCGGTATTATAAAAACTTCAAATATACACAATAAACTATAATTATTAAATAGTTACAACATCTATGTTTTATACAATTTAAATTTTAACTTCAATAATAATAATAATCAAATAATTTATATAATATTATTATAATAAATATTAGGACAACTACGCACTATGTAATAGATCACTTTTAATACTACTGAAGTACTGTCATTAAATTTAAATGTAAAAAGAAATCAAACGTGTTTTTTTTATTGAGACAAGCCTTATTAAATACCTAATATATATAACTAACCCGGCTCGTGAAGTCATATATTACTAAACTATAAGGCCATTCGTTTTAAGATACAGCAGACTCGATTATCCGGCCCTCAGTTATTCGGATCCAGGATCATTCGGACTACAATACGATTGGATTATTAAGGGTAGTCTGAAAAAAGTATGAAAGATTACTCAAAGCAAGAACTTCTTTTTTAAACAATTTTTTCTAGAAACCTTTAATGAATACAACATTATATACAAAACAAGAAAATCGTTTGTCCAAATAATCGATTATTCGAATAACCTAACAATCTGGTCCGGATAATCGGTTGTCCACCGTCATAACTAATTTATTGCGTATTGCTAACAATGTTGAATACGGGTCCTATGCGTATGAAGACGCGTCGCAACACCGACCGCAGCTCCGGCTTCAGATCGAAGCAGGTTATTTCACATAGCACCGGGTAGTAGCTCGATACGTGCGCTGCAAACTGAAAAAAAATATTATATTATACGTGTTGAGGTAAAATAATTTTTAGGATGTTTTCCTTGTAAAAAAAATTATAACCGCCCTAACTGTAGGTAGCTACGCAGATTTGATTTTTTAACATTTTAACACAAGAAATGGAAATATAAATTTAAGTAAATATTTCATCTCCTCGAGTGGGGATCGAACCCACAACCAGTCAGTTTTACAGTCACACTTTGTGCCGCTGCGCCACGACTGGCCTCAAATATACAAAATCTTTACATAAATTGTAGCGTATGTGGTATACTGATACATAAACATATTAAGACACAATAGTTTTTGTATAAAAATTGTATAAACAAACATCGATCCTCATAAATATGCAGGAAATATAATAACCTATCAATAAAATAATAAATATCAATTAACATCTATCTATTCTAAAGTGTAAAATTTTCGAACGCGCTTAAGTAGTGTTGTAATTACGATAGCATCTTATCAGTGAAAGATATGACATACTTTTAATAAAATCTAACATTAGCCGCCAAGTACAATATATGAGTAACGTTAAATTTAATATGCAAAGTGTATCGAACGGTGAATATCCGTTTTGCGGTTGATATTGTATACACGTTGAAACTTTATTGACAAAACCGTTATATTTATTTGCTGTTTTTTTTTTAATATATAAATATAATTTATAATTTTACTTATACGTCTCCCTTAACTGGCCACTTCAGAAACACTAAGTTATGTTTGCGTGCCAAACTCAACGCCGCACTTTGTATAATTAAATCACAGAATCATTTATGTATAATTCATAATGGCACTATCCTTTTAACAAATAATATTTTTCTTTCTTAAGTATGGAATAACACTTTAAAAAATGTTAAAAATATTAAATAAATAGCATTGTCTATTGCCAGACGATAATTCTTAGTAATTATCTTTGGGTAGCGGAAATTGGTAAAAATCTCCCTACTGAGATGCTAACAACATAAATAAGTTGTAACAAGCGTATAAAAATTTCGACGTAGCTTGATGAGAACGTATGACTTAGTAGTATTCCAGGCGGCGCGGGTTCGTCCCGCTACGATCGAATTTTAAATAAGTATGTTTCTTTCTTAAGTGTGGAATAACACTAAAAAATGTTAAAAATAAATAATATAGCATTGAAATCACACATCTCTATACAACACAATCTCTATACAAGTAGGAAAAAATACTAATAGTGAAACGAACAACTAACGTTGATATTTTAATATTTTACCTAACAAAAAAAAATTAAAAAAGGTAATTTATCCTTAATGATATATGGACGTATATCGTTACGTTGTAATAATATTACAATGTTTTTTTTGGTATGATGGCAAAAGTTTATGTGTGTATAAAATTTCAACCACGCAATTTTGACTCATACGCTATAAATAATATTTTTTACTAATAAAAATAATTAACAAAATAAAGTACACTCACTCTTTCATCAGGCATTTTCAATATTCTTGTGAGAATAAGTAATAGTATCGAGGTCCACGCGTCCCTGTGAGCTTCGTTCGTTAAAGAGCCAAAATATTCGAGAGCCTCACAAGATATCGTTATCAGGCTCTTCTGTACCGCTGGCCAGTGACTTCTCCGAGCTTCATCGCTATACATTTTGAATAATATTCGGAGAACGCACGCCAACGACTGCGTTTCTTGTTTCAACATGTTAGGTTTGACTGATCCTTTGAAATTGGCTTTCCATAGGACGTTTCTTTGCGTGTTATTCGTGTTAAATGTTTTGGCAAATCGATGACTGCACATCAAGCACTCCACGAGTCGCAGTAGATGAGGTGAGCTGAGGAGTCTGTACATGCCTTGTTCTTCACGCTGACATTCTTGTTCAGTTCCAGGAGTACCACCTGTTAGCTCTGCAGCAGCTAATGCTAGTGTTTCGGCATCTTCTTTCCGTGACGTGGCGGGATAGAAGACAATGTTGTCAATTGTTTGGATAAGTTCCAACTGTACCACACACTTTATTAGAAGACTATTAAAGACTCTATTGGATGATTTGATCTCATCTCCTCCTTGTGGCTTCTTTAAAATACCATGGCGGACGTGAGGAGTCTCACCGTCCTCGTTTTCTTCAGGTTTCCATGTAAGTAGCGTGGTGGGTAAGGTACTGTTAAAAATATCCAACATTATTTGGCAGGTTTTGCTCCATGTGTCCTCGTCAAATTTTGTTCCGTTCGATATGACTAGATTTTCTAAACAATTTGTACCAGATCTCGCTAACTGTTCATTGTCTTGTTGCACACACCAGTGAAGTTGTGCATACAGCTGCTCCAGTAAGAGGGAGCCAAGAATGTCAAAGTATTGCGTGAAGACATCTACAATAGCATACAACGCATGGTTGCATGTGGTAGTCATCCATTCATTTTTCTCTAGTTGATGTTCAGGTAATTTCATAATGTCAAAAATTCTAAACAATATATTGAACAAATCTCTCCACCAATGAGGACGGAATGAATCGCCATGCGTTTTTATTATTTCGAAAAGAACAGTTAATCCTCTTGTACGGACATCAAGTTTACACCGACTAACGACACAAGAAAGTGAAAAAAGAAGTGGAAACCATCCCCGTAACCACACCCTGTCGACTTCAGGGGCACCCGGCTCTCCCTCCAGCCCTGCGTGCTCAGCAAACAATTGGGGTGAAGTGCCAACAGCTGTTGCACAAGACCTAACTAATCTTATTGCTTCCATAGATGTATCAGGGAATTTAGCATTACAAGCAAATTCAGACAGACATTTTACTGCATCTTGGAATGAGTCTATCATAGCTGAGAATTGTTTTTCATATAATTCTGTTATTATTTTACCTGTAGTTTGGAATGCTAAATCAACGATTGCTTCATCTTGATCGCTCGCTGCTAAGTGGAATACTGAGAATATGTTTTTCCAGCCAGATTTAATGTTTGGAGCTTGTGAGTTTACCATTTGCGCAATGCATCTTACGACCATGTCTCTTATCGTCGGTGAACTATTCTTCTTCATGATATGTTCAAATGGCCGCAAAAAGTCTTTTTGGAATTTGAAGTTAGCAAATTCTCCTTTCTCTATAAATTTCATGGAGAGTTGTCGCAATGAATCAACTGCGAAAAATGCAATGTCTTCGTTAGCACTGCAACCAACCTTGTTAAAATGATCTCCAAGTACTTGCCAAATACGAGACCACTGCAATCTGATACGGCCCATGTTGTAATACGATATTTCTACGATTTTCTGAAGAGAGAACATCCGAGGATTAGTAGGGTGACTCAGTTCATCTAGTGACACCTGACAAAGTGCTTTTACAAATTCAACAATTGCGTTACCGTCGAGTCTAGTTGATCCTGTAAAGATCCTGTCCACGGCAACTACAACGCTTTGTGAACTTGTTTCCCCTATATGTTCCTTTACACTAGGATCTAATGTTAAAAGGCTGAACTTCAACGAATCCGGTTGAGGTTTAATTCCTGACCCGGAAAGAAATTGTGGTCGCACCCCCGTTCCTATAAGCTGCGCTAATTCTAATTGCGAAATACATTTCACTACATCTAACCAGCTCGATCCCAAATAGTTCCCGTCAGTATGTGCCACAGTTATTAATGTTTTTATAGTATCAATATTCTTCGCTTTCATTTCTGTAATAGGTGAATTAGCTGTCAAAAGTGTAAATCTTGCAAGAGCTTGGACATAAGCATCTCTTTCAAGCGACATGTGGAAAATACAGGCAATGCGAATCGCACACCTGATTCCGTCCAAACAAAGTGAAGCTATTTCAGGATCATCACAATCTTGAAGACCTACTGAGAAGGCAGCAAGAAATGGTGTCCAAGCCATTTTAAACATCGGCCGTACGTGCTCCACATGTTTGGCTGTAGTAAATTGTGTCTGAACATGTGAAACTGATTCCATTAAATTCTTAGCTGCGGTCGATATTTGTTCCATTTCCATATTCCATATCAACTTACGTTTTTTCTCATTAGATATCATATGTTTGCCAGGCTTAGACGTATTCTTCATTTTTATCTCATGACCGGCTATTTCGTCGTAAATTTGTGATAAGTACTCGCGTGGGAGATCATTATTATCACTTATACCACTATTTAGTTTAATATATTGCTCTTTCGTCATTTTATTTTTAACTTGCGGTGAGTGCAAATCTGTGGTTAACATGATTATGGAAAATGCCAAGACATAAACAGTATCAGCACTAGTGAATAATGTGTTATTTGGATTGCATTCACAATAGCGGGCGGCAAATTTCTCCATCAGTCTATCAATTTTCTGTGCTTCACCAGGCAACCTAAAACCTTCTAGAAAATACCGCAAAGCAGCCACAATATCCATATTCGAAAAGTTCATAGAATCTACATATGCATACATAACTTCTTTGGAATGGTCGTCATTTTCACCCAAATATTCTCCAATAAATATTTTATCTATTCTTTCGTCTGTCAATAACCACTCTGCTATTTCCTTAGTAGAAGTACCCAGTAAGCCTTGTTCTTGTAAAAATGTAACACCTTTCTTTGGTTTCCTGTTAAAGAGATCAATGCCAGTTTCCCACACTTCTTTTTGTTGTTTTAATACTTCAAATTGTTCAGGTGAGTCTAATGTTTCTCTATTGCCAATATTACTCGATCCTGTAGACACTAGGCTAAGGCTGGATCCACCATGAGATTTAATACTTTGCCGATCTGTATCTTCTTTCACTGGTCTTTCACCAAGTGTAGTTTGCATATTGGGATTTATGTAAAGTTCTTTACTCCATTCTACCATACATTTTAATATGGACACAAGGCATTCAAGTCCCCTGATTCTCATAGATTTTTCCTGATTAGGTGTTGCACCCAGTTCTAAAGCCTGTCTACCTTGTGCTATCTTTGATACATCATTCACTAGTCTCTGAAAGAGGTTAGCAGCAGAGAGATCGCAATCATAATTAACATATATGTCTACTACACTTTGGGCATCTCCACATATCCTTGTCAGAGCTTGGATTACCATCCATTTATGTTCAAATGTTGAGCTAGAAGTTTCCAAAATATTCATAAAAATTTCTTTAAAGAATACTTCAATCTGTTTTTTTAGATGGACTTTGAAGTTTTGCAATAAAGCTAAGAAAATTGCAAGTGAAAGTTCAAAAACTTCGGGCACAGAGCTAACGCCGTTCTTGGATAAAGCAACACACAGGTATTGCTTAATAGCTGTTATAAACATTTCATTATTTCTAAACACTGGGCCCGCATTTTGAAGGATGGACAGAAGTAAATGTAATGACAGTATTTTTGATCTCAGTTCATGGGACTTAGGATCCGGAGTACCATCAGGCAGAGGTTTCATGGAAAGTTTGCATAAAGCTCGAAAAACAAGGAAAGCATCTTTCTGAAGGACATGAGTGAATTTAGCTGTAACAGAATTATCATTTTCTGATGCAACATCAACACTTTCTTGTGAAGGGATCCTTGTCATTGTTGTGTCAATATTTGCTTGTACATTGCTTTCTTGTGAAATACTACCACTGTCTTGTGAGTCAGTTGGGTTTTCATTGTTTTCAGGGCCATTTTGACTCATTTCTGTGGCAGATTTTTTTGATGCAATATTTATAGCATTATCTATGACTGAATCAACTATTTGTTTTGCAATTATTTTTGCTTCTACCACTTCATCTACTTCTTCATCATTTGATGTAATTTCTTTATTGTTTTCATTTACTTGAGTTTCTTCTATAGGTATGTTACCATTTGGAATTTTATGACTTTCAGGGGGAGGGTTTGGTGTAGATTCAGATTCTAATGCTTGGTTTTCCATTTTAGTAAATATCACATTTAGCATTTGTGTTAGAGTAGCTCTGGCCGTAGTTTGATTGATGAGATTTTTACTGGCTAAGTAAATATTGTAACAGGTACGAACAGCAAGGAGCACAGTTCCTTCATGGACTTCGACATGTTGACTCGTTATCACAGTTAGGAGGGCTTTGATTATTTGGAGTTGGACTCCTTCATCTGTTTGGGGGCCATTGAAACAACTACAAATAGTTTCAACAATTCTATCAATTAGGAGCTTTCTTGGTGTTGTTGAATCAGGAATGTTTCCAGTCAAATGGCCATAGGCTATTAATTTTTGTAGGCAGTCAAGAGCTGTCACAACTATCCTGGATGCCTTGCTCTGACAAGCCAATTCAAAGGGGAGGAAATATTTTTCTGCTGTAATGATGTTAGATGAATCATTTTTGGGCAAAGGGAGAGTGCCTGAAGTTGGACTTTCAGAAGCTTCCAATTGGCCTCCATTTTTTAATTCTGCCTTTATTTCCTCTGTAACAAATAAATTGAATAATTTAATGTTTTGCTATTACTTTTTTTATTAAGTATAGTGCACTTAAATGACACTGTAACTTAGTTAATTAATGTCCTTGCTTTCTATATTATATTTCATAATCAGTTAGTTTTTTGCAACATATAATCAAGAAAGTTTTTCATAAAATAGAATGTTATGCTTCACTGAGAGAATTGAAAGTGATTTATGACTTATGAATGACTGCTAGCACTTGATTATTATGCAAAATAACGTCAATAATATCTAGAGACATCCCCTCCATACAAATCTCAAGGTCACAAAATAGTGTCTCGTTCACGTGAACTTTTTACATTCTCAATTTATTTAAACATAACTTAATTAGCTAAAATATCACAACAAATTAATAAAGTTGCAATGTTATCTTTTATGGAATGTGTCAAGATGGCCTTACCTAGGGCTACTTCGCAAGACTTTTTTAACTGACTATGATAGGACCTTTTAATATCCTTATCAGCTAATATTTTTTCTAATGCTCTGACTATAAACATTTCTTTAGTTTTAAGATTGGTTTGCATCGTTAGTTTATGTGTTAATCAATCCATTCGATCCAATATGAATCGACTTATATGCGCGGTGGTTTCGTCTTCTCATTTATGGTCATTTATAGTTAGGCACCAATATATTTTATTCGTTAATTTAACTGCACTTTTGAAAAGAATACAAATATAACATCACAAAACTTTATACTACTAATGATTTACGTTAATTCATTTCACCCAGAGGGGGATCTTTCTACTCACACCTCATCACAAACATGTCAATTATAAAAGTGCGTTCAGAATTAAAGTATATGAAATAATTATTGTTGTCATACATAGCAAAAAATATTTTATTAAAAACATTTAATAAAATTGATAAATTTTAGAAATATATATGAAATAATTATTGTTGTCCTATATAACAAAAAATATTTTATAAAAAAAATCAAAAAAAATATTTTTTTATTTGATGTATTATGATGAAATAATGTATATAATATAAATTTTTTTCAGCTTTAAATTGTATTCCGCATATAGCATGGAAGGCAGAGAGAAACAAGTGCTTAGACACCCCGTTTCAAACTCTCCGCTAAAACTTTAAGGCAGTGCGTGGCGGAGTTCAACGCCGCGCTTTAGTCTTTTTACCAGAGCGCAAAAATGAATTTGTTTATAAGCATTCCCCCAAAGGGAGATCAAATTCACAACTGGCACAATTATAGTCATACTTGTGCCACTGTGCCACGACGGCCTTACTATATAATTAACTTTGATGTAGGTAATGTGGCATTTTAAAATTAAAACATAGTCAGACATGTAATCGAAAATATGTAAAATTTTGTATTATTTAAATATTTATTTTTCTATACAAAATACGTACAGTACATAGTCTTTATAATACATGGTTGTTCTAAAAAAGAATTGTATCCATTTTTTATTTTTACCTATGTAGTTAACCTCTCTTTTTATTTTTTATCTGTAGTAGCCCCGCTCTTTTGACATAAATAATAGTTTGCAGCTCTATAGAGTATATGTTCCTAGTTTGCAAGTATATTTTTTAAATAGTGATCCTTTTCATTTTGTCTTAGTTTGTAATTAACCAACAAAATTGCTTCCACAATGACTGTAACCCGGGTGGCGGAGTCCCGCACTGAATTCAAATTAAAAAGTCTTCCAGAGGACGCTATATCCAGTGTAAAGTTCGCACCAAAATCAAATCAATTTCTATTAGTTTCTTCATGGGATTGTTCTGTGAGATTGTATGATGTGACGGCTAACATTGAAAGACACAAATACAATCATGAACTTCCCGTACTTGACGTTTGCTTTAGAGTAAGTTTGTTTATATCTAAATGTTTATAACCTCTTAAAAATTATCTATTTATTGTCCCTAAAAAATTATAAATAGAACATATTCTTTATTTTTTAAGCTATAACTTTTGTTCATATAACAAACAGTATACCATAATTTTTACAGGATGCCGTCCATTCATATAGCGGTGGCCTGGACCAAACACTTAAGATGTTTGACTTAAATGCTAACAGTGAAACTATTTTGGGTGAACACAAAGGCGCGATAAGGTGTGTAGAATTTGCAAACGAAGTCAATGCTGTATTGACTGGCAGTTGGGATGGTACTGTGAAAATGTGGGACAGCAGAGTGCCTAATTGTGTTGGCACTTATAATCAAGGGAATGAAAGGGTATGCTTAATTATTATAAAGCTAAAGAGTTTGTTTGGTTGAACTTTATTTTAATGAAATAACTCATAGTAAAAATATAACTTTTAGCATATTTTCCTTGTTTTTGTCATATGTAAAATATTGTATCAATTTAAATTTTTGAAGAAATATTCTATGAGTAGACAATACAATACTATAACAAAACTATAACTAGATAAGTAGACAATTATTTACTTGTGTAAATAAAGGTTGGGTGTTTTGTACCAAAATATGAAAGATACATGATTTATAACATACATACACATACAGGAGTATACATACACTACAACATTATGTTAATAATTTATTTTAGGTTTATACAATGAGCATAGTAGGCGAAAAGTTTGTAGTAGGCACATCGGGACGTAAAATATTCGTATGGGATGTACGAAACATGGGCCATGTCAATCAAAGGAGAGAATCATCACTTAAGTATCAAACAAGATGTATCAGAGTGTTTCCTAACAAGCAAGGTTATGTGCTAAGTTCAATAGAGGGTAGAGTGGCTGTGGAATATTTGGATAGCAACCCTGAAGTGCAGAAAAAGAAATATGCTTTTAAATGTCATAGGATTAAAGATGGTGGTATGATTTGGTTTTATATTCCTCATTTCAAATGCTTTAAGTTTGTCTTTTTTTTTTTTATGGAAAAGAGCGTGCGGGTCACCTGATGGTAAGTGATTACTGCCGCCCACGGCCCCGTGCAACCCCAGAGGAGCTACAGGTGCGTTACCGGCCTTTAAGATGGGTTGGGCACCGGGGCCCGGCATTACCTGATGCGAAATACAGTGGCATAAAGCCACTACTTCACGCCGGTTTTAAATGCCAGGGGTGGTAATGATCCGGTCAAGTCTGCCCATGCGTGTTGCCATTGCTGGCGACGTGACTCTACCACACTTTAGTCGCCTCTTACGACACCACCAGTACCAGGATGATCCTATTCTAAGCCGGGATCACACGGCAAAAGAGTCATGATTTTTTGCTTTAGGCTGTATTTCATTTACAGCAGAATAGATATATAGGATAAATATAAAGTGCCAAGGCATTCTTCAGGTTCAGCTTTATTTCAAAACATACATTTTAAACAGAACTTAATGCTGCACTTTGGCTTATCCAGTAAGGGTAAATGAGACTAATTTGTTTTCCTGTGTTAAATTGAACCTACAACTATCCCACACCTTCTTTCTCATGATGGATTACAGTAACCATTGGTTGATCGATAGATAAATCTAAATATATGGTTGCTATTCAGAAGCTATTTATAGCTAATGACCAAACTTATAGTTTTTTAAATACTGGCTATTTAAAGTTTTTTTTCTAATTATTATAATTTATGCAATAAAATGTTCCAGTTAATTTATTTTGTGTCTTTTTATAAACTATGAATGTTTTTGTATTATCTGTTACAGTAGCAATTGCTGTTTATTTATATAACTACTTAGGGCACCAAAAGAAAACAGTGAAATAAAAAAATATAATAAAATTTTCAGGCCTAGAAAAAATTTACCCAGTGAATGCAATAAGTTTCCACTCAATGTACAACACTTTTGCCACAGGAGGATCTGACGGCTATGTCAATATATGGGATGGTTTCAATAAGAAGCGGCTTTGTCAGTTCCATAGGTATGAATCATGTTTTAAAATAATTAAAAAACCAGTGTTCATCATTCTCTGTTAACTAAACACCACCAGTACTGTGTACCAGTAATGGACATTCGTATGAATTATATTTTAAAACAATTTAAAAATTATATGTAGGGGGCCAGTTGTGGCGCAGGGGTACTAGAGCGCAATTGGAAACGTGACAGGTTGTGAGTTCGATGCTCACTCGGGAGAATGTTATGCTTAATATTTTCATTTCCAAAAAGCGACAGTGAGTTCTTCAAGCCTAGCGATAATGATAAATGATAAAAATAAAATTAGCTTCACACTATATCCCGCACACATCAGGGTAGGCAGAGGGAACCTGTGTTAAGTGTTAAGACACTCTGTTCCCCACTTCCTGCCGAATTTTGGGGGCATTGCGTGTTGAGTGGCAAAACTCAACACCTTGCTTTGCCTCGACACCAGAGCAAAGAAATGGAAATATAAATTTAAGTAAATCATTCATCTCCTCGAGTGGAGATCGAACCCACAGCCAGTCGGTTTTACAAAAACTTGCCACGATTGGCCTCGATAAATGATAAAATAATAATTATAGAAAAAAGTTACATATATTAATAATTTTTCTTTTACAGGTACAATACAGCAGTATCATCACTTAGTTTCTCTCACGATGGTTCAGCCCTAGCCATAGCGTGTTCCCAATTAGACGAGACCCAGTCAGAAGAGCCCAAGCCTGAAGACACTATATACATAAGATATGTGACAGACCAAGAAACTAAACCCAAATGAGTGGATATTTAATGGCTTTATAGTGATGTGCTAGTTGTATATCAGTATTGATTGAAATTCATACATTCTTATGTTTTTTGTTAATTGAAAAGTGAATTTATTTAAAATTTCAATATTTATGTTTTGCTTATATAGTTAGAAAGTAACTAATTAAATAGTACAGTACGGTTAATAGAAGCCTATATAATGAGAGAGTAGCATTCATTTCCCTTCTTGTCGCTAGTTGCGTACTTCCTTCTCCGAGGCGTCACTGTACTTCCTTTACAGCGCTGCTGGAGCGACACTGGCGCCATTATAGGCAGTGAGTTTCCAAACTCAATTTAATCTTCAATGGCGCTTTGATTCCCGCTAGAAGCGATCTTTCAGGGGCACTTCGTGCTATAGGTCACCCTTTGCGTTAGTTGTGTGCATATTAGAGTAAGAGTTTGTACATCGAAATAAAATTTTATAAAGATTTTTAAGTACATCTATATTTTTGATTTACTTATTTAATTGGTCTTTACAAATGACATGGTGTTAACGGCGTTGCTGTTCGTTATTTTCGCAATTTTCGTAATTATTATAACGTGTTATGTTGTGGAAATTTATTATTATAAATACCAAATATTTAATCATTCAAGAAAATAATTATTTTTCCATTTTAGTTGACGTAATACCCACTAAAAAAAAAGATAATAATTATAATAATGTAATATTTTGACGATTCAGTCGTTAGAGTTGGTCTTATGGAGAATTAATCAGAATGTACCTATTTTCTGGTTCCTTTACGTATTTCAATGATGCAACGAGTGTGATAAGAATATTTTGAAAAAGAAACCTCTTTACACCTTGATTTCTGGTATACTGGTTATTATAGTGATAATCATTTTCGTTTTGGGATGTTAGTACGAAATGGTTTAATTCATTAAACAAAGTATATACTCCGATACTGTAGTTATCTTTAATTTTATTAAAAATATTTTGATAAAAGAATTAACAATTTAATTGGCGTAATACAAAGTTTTTCGGCAATTAATACAAAGTCTTCTAGTGTGGATAAATGTGAAGGAGTTTATGTTTACCTATTTTCGTAATTTTATTATTATACTAAGTATTTTTTTTGTATCTTTTGATAGGGCTCATCTCTTTTTTGAAGCTTAATAGCATGAAGGCGTTCAACATTGGATACGAGTTATTGTTATTATCCAATCGTCTTGTAATTTTTATTTTAGATTATATTTGTATGGACGACCATCCACAAATATTTAATACTTTTTTTCCAGTATTATAAATTTTAATAAAACTGCAAGCTTTGTATTAAAGTTTATTTTCCAGGCCCAGGTTCAGCCTCATATGGAGTACTGTTCTCATCTCTGGGCTGGTGCACCACAGTATCAGCTTGAACCATTTGATCGCATACAACGTAGAGCCACTCGAATCATTGGGAACCCAATAATCTGTAAAGGGCTTGATATTTTGGCTTTGCGTAGAGACGTATCCTCGCTGTGCGTTCTCTATCGCATTTATCATAGGGAGTGTTCTAAAGAACTGTTTGACCTGTTACCTGCCGCCGAATTTTCTAACCGCACAGTACGCCATAAGCTAAAATATCATCCACACCACCTGGATACGTGGCAATCCACTACTGTGCGGAACTGTGGAATGGCCTACCCGCGGCAGTGTTTCCAGGTCGATATGACATGGGTACCTTCAAAAAGCGCGTCTATCTCCACCTTAAAGGCCGGCAACGCACCTGTAACTCCTCTGGGGTTGCACGGGGTCGTGGGCGGCGGTCACTTACCATCAGGTGACCCGCTCGTTTGCCTTGTCCTTTTCCATAAAAAAAAATCACTGCCTATAGTGGCGGTAGTGTCGCTCCAACAGTGCTGTAAAGGAAGTACAGTGACGCCTTGGAGAAGGAATATATGTTTTAACTCCAGGTAAAACATCACTATTAAACACTTTTCTAAAGTGATTATTGTTTCTTTGAGAATAATGAAATCAAGAAATAATCACTATAAAGCCATTTTGATGATTGAAGTGAAGTGTAGCTGTAAGTAACTAATATGGATATTTGAAATAAATGCTTAAGTTTTACAGATTTTTTATTTTTAGGGTTCCGTACCTTTTCAGGAAAAAAAGAACCCTTATAATATCACTTTGTCTGTCCGCCTGTCTGTCTGTCTGTCAAGAGCTTTTATCTCAGGAATCTTGTAGATATCGAGTTGAAATTCAAACCATATACTCAGATCTAGGGCCCCATGTTTTCATGAAAAATCGTATTTTTACATTTACTTAAAAAAAGATAAGGCCGTTTGTATCGCAAAAAACGCGTATTTCGACACTTAAAGGATCAAAATGCATACTATACTTCTGATAGAGTAAAACTTCTGGTTAGAGGCAAATAAAGAACAACATGCATTCTTATAAGCATCAAGCGACATTGGACCTTAGCTTTGAACAGATATGTTCGAGAATATGTAGTTTTTAAGGGTGAATTTTGTTGTAAGTAAATTTTCTGGAGCGGGCACCAGTTTCTGGACCTTCCTACGTCCATGATTTTATATCAGTATTGACTGAAATTCATGCTTTCTTTAAGTTAATTAGTTCAGATGAAAGTTTTGCTTATTGAGGTAGAAATGAAGTAATAAAACATCTTAAGAGTTCTGTGTTTTGTAAGTATAATACTTAATTAACCTAGTGCTAAGATATTCCATTTCCATTAAGACGCTCCTGTTCTCCACTTTCTTTCGATTTCTGGCGGCATTGCGTATTGAGTGCCAGAACTTAACGCCGCGCTTTGCCTTGTTACTAAAGCGAGGACAAGAAAATATTAAATATGCATTTCCTCGAACGGGAACCGAACTTACAACCTGTCACGAGGGCATAAGCCCACGCCTTAAGCGGGAAGGCAAAAGAGCACATTTACGCTACGATACGCTGTAGGTAGGTCACGCCTAGCGGTGTAGAGAGGATGGACTTCACTGTCATCAACCTCTTCATTTCTTCCTTCGGGGAGCTTACTCATGCTTTTTACGTGAGTAGTATTTTTGATACTGTGGAGGTCTCTCTACCTCTCTTACCGCTCACTTCTCCATAATTTAATCAATGGTTCTTAAAGCTTTGAGCTTCTTATGCGATAATTTGACTGCAAGTTTGGACACCTCGTGTATCTGCGCCAACATGCGAATAGACCCCTTATTCTAGTAATGACTAGATAATGGTCTGTTCATAGCTCAGAACTCCTAAACTCCCGCGTGCTCTACTAGGAATAAATCAATCATACTTTTCCCTTACGTTTGCTCTCCTGTATACATGTGAAGTTGTTTGTCGTTAAATATCGTATATTCAAAACATAGCATATTTTTAAGCCAAGTAAAACAAACAGGCCTAGTAAATTCGATATTGTAGTAAGGTTGTTGTAGTATTTTTTATAATTATTTAACAAAATTGAAGTACCTACGTTTTACTTTATGTAAAAATATTTTTTACTTTTTAGTTCGTTGTTTGAAGTTGTTTTTCATTTCTTTGCTCTGATGTCGAGGCAGAGCGAAGCGTTGAATTCCGCCACTCAAGTCTTAATGCCTCCAGAATTCGGCGGAAAATGGGGAACGTTTTAACACTAGTTTCCCTCTGCATACCCTGCTGTTTGTGGAATCCAGCGCGAAGCTGTTTTTTTTTTAATTAATTGTTACTTTATAATTTAGAAGTATGTGTTCAAAGTAATGAGAATAAGATGTTTTAATTTTCCGTTTTTAGGGTAAAATATTTTGAACCCATACCTAAAGAAATTAATCAAGATACCTCAACAGTTTAGATGTAATTTTTTTTTAATTTACGATGTTTATTCACACCTGTATTTCGTCCAGCCCGGTGACGCTGTCAAGATCATCCCAGGTCAACAGCATTAAGTCCATCAGAAAAAAAACCTGTGTTTCGTGTGACGCAGTTACGCATAGATACCAATAACGTAAACACTACTACTACAAAAATACTATTAAAGGTTAAATAACTTTAAACTTTGCCACCAATACCTACGATTTGATTTCGCAATGAGGCGTAGACGTTTTATTTTACAACCGTAATTTTATTATTTATTTTGTTTGAAAAGCACACTAAAATTTTTAGGAAAAAAACATTTTTTAAAATTGTTTTAGACTTTTATAGAGAAGTTAAAACTGTGGTTTCATTTAAAGTGGTGCTGACAAAAAACCTCTGTATACATAACGTTAATCGGTTCGATGTAACTTTAGAATTTTGTTATTTGTTAAAGAATGTGTTGTTTGTGCTAACACTTACTTGTTCCAAATTGATCGTGCGGGCGAAGCCGCAGATAAGTTCTAGTGTGTGGATGACTCTATATAGAGTCTATGTCAGAATAACACGTTGAAAGCTACTAAAACGAAATTTGCAAACCATATATGAACATTAAAACGTTCACATTTTCTAATTAACACATCTCGCGAACCAAACATACTATTAAAAAGAGCTAGAATTCCATCGAAAGTACCAGTCTTGCCATTATTCCTTATTCTAATATATATAAGGGATATTTTATAATATTTCCTATGTGTTTTAATTTTGCCGGCTATTAAGCTCGGGTCGAACTAAATTGGCAAACAATATTTGTTTGAGACCACCTAAAGTCTAAGGCTTTCTAAGAATCGTTACTATTTACTGTATTTGCTATGCATTCTCTTGTGGTAATTGAGTTTGTTAGTAATAAAGCTTTAAGGAAGTAATTTTGTTTAATTTTATATACCTATGGCTTATGCGTGTTCATATTGAGATTTGCTAATGTCTCGTGTAATTGCCAGTTTAGAAGTGGGGGGGTAAAAGTTAAAACAAATTTCGATATCTTTTTGAGACCATTTATCTCGAGATGGTGTGGACGTGTCAATCATAAAATTAATACCAAACATCCAGATATTTGGTCTGGACAGACGCACAATAATGTTATCCTATAGGAGGTCCATTTTTTCCTTTTGAAGTACGGAACCCTAAAAATATATTTAGTCACATAGAGAAAGCGCAAAACCACGTGTTAAAAATATTCACCAACAAACTGTCTTTAAAATCTGAAATTAATATCCCAGATATTCGATATTAATTTCACATTTTCCACAATACAAGTTTGTCCTCTATTCGCCGCGTAGTCGTGCCAAGAGGTGAGAACTTGCACCACAAATATAGGAAAGTATCCGAAAAACGGAAATTAATATTATATATTTATATTACAAATAAATACTACTACAAATTTATAATTATGATTCATTTAATAGAAAATAAATGTATACGCCTGCAAGTAAAATGTGGCAACTTTTATAATTTGTACCCGTTGTAAGTGTAACCCGTTGACCTATAATCCGTTGCTAGTTTCAGCTTATAGAATGGTTTTTTTTTTCACGTCAAGGAAGTTTTACTTTACGATGGCTATACTGTACTTTTAAATTATTTAACCACGTGGGATTTAGCCAATAACTATTTATTAGCATTTACTAGCATCTTCCGCTTCCTCAATAATTTCAAATAATTAGTATTGATAGGAGTAGTAGGAATGCATCATAATTTAAATCTAGACTAACCTAGTTATATGAGACGAGTAGGCTGAAAGTAATGAAAATCCCCTTTTTGGTCAGAATTGCTTGAAGACGCCTAGAGTCGTAAAACGAAGTATAGTGCTAGTAGGCGGGCAAGCAACCGCTACTGTTCATATGCTTGTATTGGTATTAACGTTACGTTGTTACTACCTTAAAGAATTTGTATAGAGTAGTATAATAATCTTTTGCACGAGGTTTTATACTGAGCACTGTCTGGTTTTGAGTTCGATTTTTACACAGAATAATATACATATTTGATCTTTGACGAATAAAAAAGAGTCGAAAGAAGAGGGGAGAGGAGAGCGGTAAGAGTCCGTAATGGTGCAGGGGCACACGGGATTTTAAACGAGACAGCTGGAGTGGCGCAATTCGACACGAAATGCGTCCAGAATTTGGTGGCAAGGGGCATACGGAAGTGTCTTCGTACTAGGTGCGTTATATAAGAAAAATATTTATCATTTTGTATTTTATAACAGTGATATATGTATTTTGTACTTTCCTGATTTTAGTAAGACAAAGTGTGGCGTTGAGTTGCATCTCGAATAATATTTGATTATTTAATTACCTTGAAAACTTCAGTTAACTAATGAAAAAATATTTCATAAAGTCTTCGTTTAGAAGATTTGCTTTATTTAAATACTAGGCGCTTTAAAAATTAAAAGTTGACGATAGAGATCGTCTCATATCAGTGCTTTATTGACGCTCTTAAGTTCGTTAAGAGTGAATTGCTCAGATTTTCAATTCACATCGGTCGTAATTAGATACAGAATGTTTAAATTCCAAAGGCGAAATAGTTCAAATGAAACTACCATATTTTATCTTAATTACCTTCGAGAACTCTTAGGAAAGGTCACGAAGAAGGATCGGATTTTTCGGAAGGCATGTATGAAGAGGTTGATGATAATGGAGGAGGCGAAAGAAGAATCAGCATACTTCGTAGTGTCTCTGGCCTGTTCTCTCTGGGCTATCTAAATATATATATATATATATATATATATTTAGATAGCCCAGAGAGAACTATTATATATATATATATAATGACGTTAAATAGATTTCATTAGTTCTGGCTGCACTTGCACTATATGTTCTAAACATTACTAGGAAAATGAAATTTAAGAAAAGTTGTCCCATTCGATAGTCGTAGGTTCGATTTAAATTCGGCCAAATGTTGCATTTTAGACATTGGGCGTTATTGGGCAGCAAATCCAAAATGATCGTGAATGGATAAGTTAATGGCAATTAGTAAAGAACAGAGATGTTACGAGGTTCCGTAGCCGTAATCGAATCCGTTAGGCTCTCTGATAATATCGGATATGGACGGAGTCTAAATGATAATTATTATGACAGGATTTCGAGTTTGCATGCCTAGGCATACAAAATCGAACCGAACCGACACGTGTTTTGGCAGTTAGTAGAAAATAAAGAGACATATTACTATACATTAGGTACTTCCTCGTCTCTGCCTGCAGCATACTACAAATCTAAAGGATAAAAAAAATCAATCAGTTCACAAATGACGGCGAAGTCGAGTCCCTCCTTTAAAAAGAGACTAATATAGATCTCCCTCTTTTTTCGTTTCGTTTCGTTTAAAAATATATAAGATATTAAACTGTTGAAGCGATAGCATAAAAGATCTTCATTTTCACGAGGATAACCCAATAAGTGACAGGTATTGGGCGCGGTCGCGGCGGAGCGCGAGAGCCTTACGGTACATGAGATTTATTTGTCTTTCCATTTAATCCGAGTGAGGTCATATCGGCTCGGGCTGAGCGTGAACGGCTGTCAACTCAATATTTATATATTTTTTTGGAATATCAGTTGTCTACATTTAGAGAATATTATTTAAGAGATAAAATATAACAGTCTTTTTATATAAAACGCTTTTATTATGAACTGTAACAAATTGTGAAATAAAATCTAAGAATCCAAATTTCAACCACTTTCAATAATTGTATCTTTATGAAAGGGCATGGCAAATATTATAAGTTAAAGCTCTTACAATTTGTAGGCCCGAGCATATTCTATATGACTTGTATCATTTGGTAGAAAAGCATGTTTTTTTAGTTATTTTACAAGCGGCCCACTTGCGGCATCGCCCGCATAACATCTACAATATTTTTATTTACAGATTTGTACATTCAATCATAAACAACTTGTTTCCATAATTCTGAGAAAATGTTAACACTGCGTGGCTGGTGAGCACTGAGAGAATTTCGTTAGCGGCAATGACGCCCCCTGCTCGCATCGAACCTAGGCGGAACCTTTTTGCAGCGCACGCAATCGTCTTAAGCAATTCGACGGCGTTCATTATTATTGTTATTTATTTATTTAAGACTAACTAAGACTTACACCGTAATGTTGGACCAGAAGATCCAGAGACTTATTATTATTTTTTTGTTGATAAGAGCAAATATTTTTTATTATACGAGCAAGCCTCATCAGGCCCAATGATTTTAGTCACGATAAAAAATATTAATACTTTAAAAGTTTAAAATGACGAAATCGATGTTCGGTATACGTAGTTCAATGTGCGTGGGCGTGCTCTGCAAATCCGGAAATATTATGGTAATAAGACAGAGTTGCAGATGGGAACTTTCTGACTTATATTCAGTTATGTATTTAAAAATGTACTTAAAATGGTAAAGCTATATTTGGAGGCCAGTCGTAGCGCAGCGGCACGAAGTGTGACTGCAAAACCGACTGGTTGTGGGTTCGATCCCCACTCGAAGAGATGAAATATTTACTTAAATTTATATTTCTATTTCTTCGCTCTGGTTCCGAGGCAAAGCGCGGCGTTGAGTTCTGCTACTCAACACGCAATGCCTCCAGAATTCGGCAGAAAGTGGGGAGCGGAGTGTCTAAAACACTAGGTTCCCTCTGCCTACCCTGCTGTGTGCGGGATACAGCGTGAAGCTGATTTTTTTTTTTTATATATTTTATTTAAGCTTAACCTAATATATGATGGCAGTCGTGTGTAAGGACTACGTTTCTTTATGAAACCAATGGTGATATTTGCGTAATAATTTTGTTACTTGTTTTAGTTTCTTTGAATATATTCCACACAATATATTATGTACAATATTGTAAATAACAAAATTCTTAAGAAGCCGTCGTGGCGTCGAATTATTTACATTTTTACGCTAGAACAACACAAAGCGCGGCGTTACATGTTGAGAGTAGGATCTCACTATTACTCTCAACTCGTAATATCTTACAAATTAGGCGGAAAGTGTTGAATGGAGTGGCATATATTGCGCTTAGTTTCTTCCGATTACCCGGGATATGCGAGAAAAATCACGAAGTTAAGTAATTAAGGTCCAACATGAAAAATTTTAAAGTGGAGAATGGTATGATCCCTAGATTGTCGGTTTAATATGCTTAATATAAATTATATAATAAATAACTTCAAATTAAAACTTAAAGTTGTTTCTAATATTCAAAACCTTATAAATTGGCTGTAACAATTACTATAAATCGATGGATTTCGCATTAAGTGTACCTTAGTAGTAGAAACAGATGTGCGACCTAATCATGATTGAGTTTAAGACATTTAAAAGAAAATGTCTTGTAGATTGCAAGCGACAATATGTGGCGGTAATTATAAAATATTGGGTAATTATCACTTTTTGCTCAGCCATATTAACTATCTTAAACGACCATACATTGTCGATGTGACTGTAACATATGAAAACTGCTCCAGACGCTACCTCTTAATTGATAGTCATTAAATAAATAGACGTAGAAACACTGCTTATCTCGATTCTATTGAAGGGGGTCATTTACATTGATAAGACAGGGTTGCGATCGTTGTTGCGATTTATACGAAAATATATTAAAAATTTGGAAAATATTATGAAATATTTAATGTTAAACTTATGGACTAATTGACAAATATAGCAAATAAAGATTTTATGTTAAGAAATAAAAAGAAATAAATTACAAAGAAAAATTATTTATGATTTTTTAAAAAACGAACAAATTTATTGAGAACATTTATGACAAGAAGACATAAATATGGGCTATTATTTTTTTATATTTATCTTTTCATGATATTTTCAGGGAATAAAAGAATACGATATACATATGACTATTTTTAATAGTTTAATACAATTAATCGACTATTTATTTATATGACAGGAAAGAAAGAAAGTACTTGCAGTAGGTGTACATATAAACTGTTACTTAATCTGTGGACAGTTTTCATTTTGGCGCCATTGTTATTGTATTGTGTGTGAAAACCGCGTTTTACAGTAAGTATTACTGTATTACTTACTGTACTTAAAAACTGTATAAAATTGTGTAATGAAGATAATAATATAATTATGTTATATAACAAAACTGCAAGAATTCTTTTTAAAATGAAAATGGGACAGTGACACGAAAAAACTTAATAAACGTGTATTGTACGTGTAAATTCATTTCTCGCACATCTCTCAGTATAGTGAAGAGTAAAATGTCAACTATCAACAGAATAGCAACAGAGAGACAAGTAAGAGATATATAATATTTATTTTACTTTTCTTTAAATATAATTAATGTTTATATCGTTACATCAGAATCAATATAAGGAGTAAATGTTCTTTTTACATGAACATCCCTACAGGTGATAGCAAGATTTGCGCTTATCGTAACGATATGGTCCGTGATTAAAACAGAAATTACTTTTATTCGTTTTTAAACTAGACTTCTAGATACTCTTGATATATCAGAGCTTTTAACTTACCCATTGAAATTTATGCAACGCTTAAACTGTACTGCTATTTTTGAATTTGTACACAATATGTATGTACATATATACTATAGATATCTATAGTTTCTTGGTCTTTAGCTTTGGACAAATGTGTTCTTTAAAATAAAGAAGTTTTAAGAAAAAAAAATTCGTATTCCGCACACAGAAGGGTAGGCAGAGGGAACCTAGTGTTAAGACACTCCGTTCCCCACTTTCTGCCGAATTCTGAAGGCATTGCGTGTTGAGTGGCAGAACTCAACGCCGCACTTAGCCTCGACAACTGAGCGAAGAAATGAAAGTATAAAATTACATTACATCTTTTCGAGTGGGGATCGGTCCACAACCAGTCGGTTTTACAGTCACACTTCGTGCCGCTGGCCTCAAGAAGAAGAATTTATCCATAGCCATCCATAGAAGACTGAGCATCAAATATTTCTTTAGCCTCATCCACTGTTCCTTACGTGACCTTCTTCCAGTTTTCAAAGTTCGACTGGGTTCTTAACGGGACCCAATAAGCTTTACGTAGGTAATTTCAAAAATAGAAGAAATTACGATTGCGATGAAAATGAAACTAATACGCATTTGCACCATGCACATGCTAAAATTATTAAACTGAGCTGTTACCATCCAGATCATAGATATTACAGCTAAGTAGTACTATTATTTTACATACCTATTTAAAAGGATAAGAAACTTCGTTTCGATGTTATCGTAATGGTATCGCCTGGTTATTAAAAAACGCATTTACGCTTATGTATTTTTATTCGCGTTTTGGTGCTCGATAGGTGTGTTCGGTATTTTACTATAAAATATCATTAACTAATAATATACCAACTAACAGTTTCACGTTATATCTTATGGGATAAATAACATAACATTCCTCGAGGTTTTATAGAATGACATTTAAAAACAATATCATTTATTATCATTATTAACATAACAAAATGTTTTAAATATAATGAGACCGTGGTACTTTAAAAGTGGTGGCTGCGTACTCAATTTCCGCTCGGGACAATTAACTATTTTTATTTTATCACTCTGGTAAGAAGACAAATCACGTCATCATCTTCTTTTCTGCCACTCAGCAGATAATGTATCGGAAATTGGGCGGTGAGTGGGGAACAGAATGTCAAGAGCACTAGATTGTAAGAAGAACAAATCCAACTAGTGAAAGTTTTCATTTATTATTAAAATTAAGACATTTCGTACCTCAATTTTTGTTCAGTTTTCGGGACATTGCGTTTGTTTTTAGGGTTCCGTTTTTACGTTCTAAGGGAAAAAGGTACCCTATTTCTGAAATCTATACATTTGTGCTTAAATCCTTAAAAAATATATAATAGCCTTTTTAAGGCTAATAAGTAAAATTTGGTATTAAAGCCGCTAGTTCAAGTCAGGTATCAAATGAAATTTCAGAAAAAGCAGGTGACTTCCTTTTTTCGTACGGCACCCTCGGTGGGCGAGCGCGACTCGTGCTTTTCTGGGTTTTTTTTTATTAGTAATGAAGACTTTCATAGCGATTAAGCTTCTCTTAAAGAAAATATAAAACGTATATATAAGTATATATAAGAGTATGTTATACATTTCGAATCAAAAGATAATTTCCCATTCAATTAGATAATACGGAAGAAACATTTAGTAGGATGTACATACATACAAACATACGTACATACATTTCTATCACATGAATGGGTCCGCGTGGGCGCGTATTAAGAAGCCCTCGATAAGTTTTGAGTAGTTAAATGTTATTGTGCTTATGAATTATTCCACTACAGCGCGTGGTGTTCGTCTACTACAAAAATAACAATTGCTCATAATCGAGTGTGGCTAGAGACTCTATGTTATTTGAAAACGTGGGATACTGTTTATAAGTTACCTTAATTTATATTTTCTTATTATATATATTAATGCTGTATATAAATAATAATATAATTAATATATATGATAAGAAAATTTGACATAATAACAAGATAAAAAAGGACACGGACCAAGTATATGTTGTTTAGTATCGGTAAACTAGAAAAAAAAATAATTTAAAAAAAACTCTGACTAAAATAACAGTAGGTACCTTATCGTGAAAAAGGGTTTGTAGCTCTTAAACTACTTATTTGATTTTCATAAAACACTCGTTGTAGACTGCTTTCAGGACGTTAGGTTCAGGACGTTCAAATTAAACTGTAGTCAAGATTTATTTAAAAATAAACTATTTTTAATAAACTACTATACTTAATTTAATTAATAAACTATTTTATTGGTTTGATTAGACTGGATAAATCTGATTTAGCAAAGAAAGAAGTAACAAGATTTTCAATAATCAATAGCGAAACTCGACGCAGTGCTTTGCTTCGACACCAGAGCAAAGAAATGAAAATATAAATATAATTAAATAATTTATTTCCTAGAGTGAGGATCGGATCCACAAGCACTCGATGTTACAGTCACACTTTGTGCCCTGCCCTGCGCCACGACTGGCCTCAAAATAATGTAAAATAATTCCATTATTTTATAATATTAAAACACTTCTCTTTGCGTCACGCAGTTGGGTAAAAAGGCTCAAAAGTTTTTAAGAAAAGAGTTCAAACAATTGCTAAACATTAACTTTTATGTCAGATCCATGTTTTTGAAAATTGATATTGCATGTGGCGACCATCTGTAATTGATTGTGCAATCATTTTTTTGTTATCTATTAATTGTATTAATTGGTAGTAGGCCTTATAATAATAAAAAAATGTTGTAAAGTTACTTAAATCGTTATGAAATTAGTTTCTTAATTATTCAAGTTTAAATTTACACAAGTCTCATACAGCTATTGCATTATATCCACACTACAAGCCTAGTCATCTCGCCTGGGAATCGCGGCGAAGTGGAGCGTCGAATCGTTGAAACGTTGAAACAGAACAAATTTGTCGAATCAGCACTCGTCTGGCTTTCCCGTGTTCTTGTAAGTGCATTTTTAATGATCACTTATAATATATTGGAAATATTACGAAGACTCTGCAATCATTGTTTTATATATATATATATATATATATATATATATATATATATATATATATATATATATATATATATATATATATA